>CM046033.1:29478782-29568782 GCA_025215565.1 Flaveria ramosissima
AAGACAAATACAACTGCAGAGCAACAGATAGTTTCCTTTTCAGCAATAATCAGAAACCAATAACTGTGATATTGACTATGAAGAACAAAGAGCAGCTTGCAGCTTTTAGCTCAAGTTTTCAAGCATATCGGGAAGTCTCTAAAATCAGCCAAGATCTGCAAAAAGACGTAGAAAGAACGACTGTCCCGATGTAGTGGAAGAGAGATTTGGGAAACAAATCTACAATGCAGATGGCCATGATGCTTATAGAGCTAAGCAATATCTCAGGAGCAATAAGAAAAATTGGGCTTCAGCAAGCAGAACATCAAAGATTGGTGTTGACAATCAAAAGTGAGATGCTACAAATGCAATCTCTATGGACATTTCTCAAGAGAATGCAATCAAAGTCGTATCCAGAGATGAGACAACACCAGCAGCATCAACAACAAACATCAGATTCAAGCAAATCAACAAATTCTCAAAGACCTCTGCACAAGCAATCTCAACTGATCAATGCTCCCCACCAGCCACCAAAGAATCAGCAGGACCTAGTAACTCAAAGGAGTCAGGGCTGATCATACTTCAAGATGGAACGTGTGACTGGAGTTTGTATGAGAAGGAAGTTTTGGAAGAGAATCAAGCATTGATGGCCCATATGGATCAAACAGTTCCACCAATGGCAAAAGAGGTAAAAGAAGATTGTGTTCATCAACTTGTGTTGAGGAAGTTGAACGATATAGAGTCCATGCTCAACAGTGGCTGATAAAGTAAAAGAAACAATGATTTTGAATGAATCTCATGTTAGAGAACATGAAATTATATCAAATAAAAATTAATTCCTTGCAAAAGGATTTAGAAAAATTTGTTTCTGAAAATTATAGCCTAAAAGCCCAAGTTGAGCATTTGACCACTTCCTTAACAAAATCCATGGCTGATCATGCATCAACTAAAGTGAAACTTCAGAAGTTTCAATTATCATCTCAGCAATATGAGAAATTACTAAATTCTCATATTGAATCAAAGAAAAGGTCTGGGTTGGGTTATAATGTGGTAGCACCACCTATAAATGATAATTACACATCCTTACCTACAACAATGACAAACACTCTGTCAAATCATTTTGTGCCTAGCACTAAGTTTGAAAAAGATTCAAATAAAACTAAATTAATGATAAAGCTGAGGTGAGTGAAACTGAATCATCTGAATCAGAATCATTAGATCAAAATGATTCAGAATTTGATTATGATAAGTGTGATGACTTGGATGATTCTGATGAACATGATATGATCAAACAAGCACTGGTAAAAATGTTCAACTGAAAGCCCATATCCCAAAAGTGCTTGAAGAAACAAAGTTGCCATACCCTCCTAAACAAAGAAACATGCTGAAGACCATCTGCAAGAGGATAGCTCAATTGAATGAAGGTCTTCAAGAACTAAGTATGCAAGACTCCTCCAAGAAATTGACTGATGAATCTGTCAACACTGAGGAAAAAGTAAAATTCAAAGGAAAAAAAAAGGCTTCAGTAGATCATCAACTGAACAAGAAAACTTCAGCTGCTGATCTACGGAAGAGAAATTCAGCACCAAACAATCAAAATGTGCACAAAGTTGAAAAAGATAAAGCACATTCAAAGCTGAAGAAGAAAGAGCTACAACAAAGATCAGCAAACAAAAGGAATGATTCTGAGAAAGAATCAGAAGAAAAATATTGCAAATGGTGTGACATGACAAATCACAACACTGAAGACTGCTACTTCAGCAGCTATTGTTCTATTTGCAATATGAACAATCATATGACTACTGATTGCTACTTCAACAAACATTGTTCTATCTGCAACAAAAATAATCATTCCACACAGGAATGTTATTTCAACAAAAAGAACAAGACAAAAAGCTCAAAGAAGAAAGAATCAGACAAATCTGAATCAGATTCTCAATCTACGGATTCTGCAAAGAGCTCAAAACTGAAGAAGTTTGAACAAAAATCAAAAGCAAAACCAAAGGACAAATCAGCATCAAGTGTGCATATACTGAGGAAAAGACCATCTTTTCAGCAGTCAAAAACACCACACAAAAGAGTAGATTTGTCAGACAAAGAATCAAAGGATGATGATTCATTCTTTGATAAATTTGACAAAGGCATTCATATACCTCTTTCAAAAACAAAAGATAGTGAAACATTTAAAAGTTTAATATCAAAACAAAAGACTCAAACAAATGAAGTTACTCTGAGTAAAGCAGACAATGTGAATCATGAATCTACTTCATCAACATCCAATTCAGCAGAATCATCCTCATCTAAATCAAATCAGAATGAATCAATTAAATCTGAAACTGAAACTTCAAAAATTGTTCATGAAAGAGTAACTGTTTTAGATCCTGTTGATAAACCCAAGATCACTAAGACTTGGGTTGTCACTTCTAACTGATTTTCATTTCTGATTGCAGGAACAATATTGGAGAGCTGACAACATGTGGTATGTTGACAGTGGTTGTTCCAGGCATATGACAGGAAACTATTCTCTTCTCCATGATTTTAAACATAAAAATGCTTCTTATGTGGCATTTGGTGGGGATAAAAAGGGAGGTAAAATTGTTGGTGAAGGAATGATAACTAATGGTGTACTTAAATTTGATAAAGTAAATTACTTTAAAAACTTACAGTATAATTTACTTAGTGTATCTCAAATCTGTGATCAAAACTACACTACATTGTTTGATGACACTAACTGTTACATTCTTAAGCCAGGATTTAGTGTCCCTGAAGATTGGATTCTCCTCAAAGCAGCAAGAAAAGGAAACACTTATGTTTTGGATATGAACAACACTTCACTCACAAAACATGAAACTTGCCTTATATCTAAACTTTCAGAAGATTTGTCACAATTATGGCATAGAAGGCTTGTTCATTCTAACATGAAGAACATGAATAAATTGGTGAAACATGACCTGGTCATTGGATTACCAAATAAAGAGTTTCATTGCTCAACTCATTGTTCTTTTGTTACAAAGGAAAACAACACAGAGTGTCACATAAACCAAAAACAATCAATACTAATACTACACCACTCAAATTGCTTCACATGGATCTTTTTGGCCCAACCAATGTAATGAGCATTGGAAAAAGGCAATATTGTTTGGTGATAGTTGATGATTTCACTAGATTTACATGGGTCTTTTTCTTAAAACAAAAGAGTGAAACATCAGAAACATTAATGGACTTTGTAATCAAGATTGAGAATCAACTTGATACAAAAGTCAAAATTTTCAGGAGTGATAATGGTACTGAATTTGTGAACTTTGAACTAGATTCTTTTTGCAGGAGCAAAGGTATTGCAAGACAATTCAGTGCACCAAGGACTCCACAACAAAATGGAGTTGCTGAAAGAAGAAACAGAACTCTCATTGAAGCAGCAAGAACAATGCTAGCTGATTCACAACTACCTATTACCTTTTGGGCTGAGGCTGTGAATACTGCATGCAATGTTCAAAACAGAACATTAATTGTCAAAGAACATAACAAAACTCCTTATGAGCTCCTATTTAAAAGAAAACCTTACATAGGATATCTAAGAGTATTTGGATGTCAAGTAACTGTTTTGAACATAAAAGAGTCATTAGGAAAATTTTCAGAAAAAGCATATGATGGTTTCTTTGTTGGATACTCTTCAACATCAAAATCATATAGAGTGTATATTCCACAACATAACATGTGGAAGAGACCCCTAATGTATCTTTTGATGAAAATGTGTTTACTAAGTCAGTTAAAGGTTCATCATGGTTATTTGACATAGATGCTTTGTCTAAATCTTTTAACTATGATCATTTGACAAATGCAGGATCTGATGAAGTATGCTATCCATTTGTTCCACCTATTATGACTGAAGTAACTTTATCTGCTGATCCCCCAAGGATACATCCATCTTCAGGTGAAAATACTTCAGCAGAAGCAGATATTACATGTGGAACTGAACAGCATGCATCCGAAGTTCCTTCGGAAGATCAGCATATGTCCGGAGAAATTCCTTCGGAAGACCAAAATGCATCCGGAGAGTTCCTTCGGAAGATCAGCATACATCCGGAGAAGTTCCTTCGGAAGATCAGCATACATCCGGAGAACTTCCTTCGGAAGACCAAAATGTATCCGGAGCAGCTCCTACGGAAGACCAAAATGCTTCCGCAGAAGTTCCTGCGGAAGAACAAAATCCAACTGCAGACACTGTAGCTCAATCAACAGAGACTCAATTTGATTATTTCTTGAATTCTCAAATTGAGATGAATCAGTCAGAGGCAATGGAAATGACTAATCTGGAATCATCCATTCCAGTTGAGTCAACTCCCTCAATGAGAATTCATAAGTCTCATCCACTTGACAATATCATTGGAAATCCTGAAAAGAGAACTACAAGGAGCCAAAGTGGTACAGCCAACCTTTGTCTCTTCAACTGTTTTCTTTCTCAAGTGGTGCCTCCAAACATTACAGCTGCTTTAAAAGACAATAGCTGGATTGAAGCTATGCAAGAAGAGCTTCAACAGTTCAGAAAGCAAAAAGTATGGTCTCTTGTTGATTTACCTGAAGGTCAACATCCTATTGGAACTAGATGGCTATACAAAAACAAACTGGATGATAGAGGGATTATTGTCCGAAACAAAGCAAGGTTGATAGCACAAGGATACACTCAAGAAGAAGGCATAGATTATGATGAAGTTTTTGCACCAGTTGCAAGAATTGAGGCAATAAGAGTGTTCTTGGCATATGCATCATATAAGAAATTTACTGTGTATCAGATGGATGTCAAGTGTGCATTCTTATATGGGAAAATTGATGAGGAAGTTTATGTGTCTCAACCCCCCGGATTTGAAGATCCTCATTATCCTCACAGGGTATACAAACTAGATAAAGCCTTGTATGGTCTTCATCAAGCACCAAGAAAATGGTATGAAACACTATCATCTTTCTTACTCAAGCATGGCTACAAAAGAGGAACTATTGATCAGACACTCTTTCTCAAACAAGAACATCAAGATCTCTTAGTAGTTCAAGTATATGTTGATGACATTATATTTGGATCAACTAATAAGAGATTGTGTGTGAATTTTGAAGAGCTGATGAAATCTGAATTTCAGATGAGCTCAATGGGTGAATTAACATTCTTCCTTGGACTTCAAGTTCATCAAAAAGCAGATGGAATATTCATCAATCAAGAAAAATACATACATCAAATACTGAAGAAATACAATCTTGCTGAAGTATCCTCATGCAAAACACCAGCATCAACAATTGATAAGATTGCTCCTGATCCCACTGGAAAATCTATTGATCAAAAATTATTTAGATCTATGATAGGTTCACTTATGTACTTAACTGCCAGTAGACCTGATATTATGTTTGCTGTGTGTGTATGTGCTAGGTACCAATCTGATCCAAAGGAGTCACATCTCAATGCTGTCAAAAGAATTTTCAGATACCTCAAGGAAAAACCAGGACTTGGTCTATGGTATCCCAAGGATGGAGACTTTACACTCTACTCATACTCAGACAGTGACTATGGTGGATGTAACAGCAATAGAAAATCAACAACCGGTGGATGTCAATTCATTGGACCAAGGCTAGTGTCATGGCAGTGCAAGAAACAAACAAATGTTTCTGTATCCACAGCTGAGGCTGAGTACATTGCTGCTTCAGCTGGGTGCTCTCAAGTACTTTGGTTACAAAACCAATTGCTTGACTATGGTTACAACTTTCTTCAAACCTCAATCTATATAGACAATTCTGCTGCTATGTTTATCACTGCTAATCCTGTGCAACATAGTAAAACAAAACATATAGAGATTAGGTATCATTTTCTGAGAGATTGCTCAGAAAAGGGATTGATTAAGTTAGTCAAAGTGGATACATCAAATCAGCTTGCTGATTTATTCACTAAGGCCTTTGATTCAGTCAGATTTAATTTTCTGATTGAGTCTCTAGGTATGATTAACTTAGATTAATCAAGTCTAAACAAACAACATGTTGTGTGCAATAATGCATCAGTATGACATATGCATGGAAATGATAGTACACTATAGCTTTGCCTATTCTGCATAAACAAATAACAATATATCTCAGCAAGTTTCTTGATATGTGAGTAGGTTCATCTTGAGTGGAAACAAACCTGAGTGCATGCAAAACATAATTCTATAATAATTGTCTTGGGAAAATTCATTTTGAGAAAACAAAGTGAGTCTTATCCTAATGTGATCAAATCATTCATCTACACACTATGTAAAACACTTTATACTATCTATCTTTGCAAATCATACTCCCTCTGTTTTGTGTGAACAAAGACCTGGGTGTATGATCACCATACTGAATATCAGTAACAAAGGTGAAAAGATCATGATCCTCATCATCCCTCTGTTTTGTGTGAACAAAGACCTGGGTTAAAGGCACCTCTGTTTTACGTGAGTAAAGACCTGGTGACCTGATGATGATCATATCTAAAGCTCTCAAAAGAATCCTAAGTGATCAACTGTATATTATCTTGAGCTTTATCAACATTGCATCAATGAGATGCCAAATACATCTCAAGATAGCTATTATAACTTAAAGTACATAGTCTTAAATGATGATTTGACTTGCAAAGGGAGGACAACACCTTTGTGAATCAAATGTGAAGCCCATGACAGTTATTTCTAAAACAATATGAAAACATGATAAACAGCATGCCTAGTTGATACATGAGCTCTTGTATGGATTTATATGGACAATATACTTGCAATCAGAACTTGTTCAAGTATCAAATAAACAACATAACTCATCAGAAGAGGCTTAGCATTATAGTATGATCCCATCTTATGTGTATCTGATCATTATCATATATTTAAAATTCATGTTATTCCTCTTAGAGAAATTTATGATAAATGCTTAAGTTCACCATTAATCACAAATTTAGGGGGAGTAGAATACATGAAAAAGCATCTCAATCAGCAGCAGCAATGTCTATATCATTATCAATTTGAAGAAATTGAAATCTGAGCATCATCTTAGCTGTTGGATACATGAAAATTTTTTAGTAAAAATTTCTATTTTAAATTTTCTTGTACTAAATTGTCATGTATACAAAGCCAACGAGGTCCTAAAGCAATAAATGGTCCAACCAATGGATTTGGGCCATACATACAACTGTGTGGAAATCAATCTTAATGTTTATCCGTAGATTGGTAAACTACGGATGAATAAAGATCAATAATTTAATGATTACAATTTCACATCAGCAGAAGTTGTTCATCCGTAGATGTTCTACGGAAGAGTAAATTGTGGATCCCACTTAATTAATGAGAAATTACTTCTACGGAAGAATACAATGTGGGACCCACTTAATAAATCAGAGAAAATTAATATGTCTGAGGGTATAAATAATGAGGTTTGACTTGTCAAATTCATTATTCACTTTTTCCGTTCACTTTTTCAGACCTAGAAAATCTCACTCAACAAAACTTTTCCCACTTCCTCAACATTCAAAATTTACCAAATCAAAACCTTAAGCAAACATATAGTTGTGTTCTTAATCACCGTTTATTAAGGTAAAACATGTCGTAATCATCAAGAATGAACCAGTTGATTCTTGTTTATCTCACAACTGTTCGTATTCTCATATCAATAATGTGATTCTAACGAAGTCTTTTCTTATGAACAGATGGATCAACGATTCGCAAAAGAACATAATGTGTGTGCTTTCTTAAACCCTGACGATCCTGCGTCAGAAGGATGCCAAGAAATTATGAGATATTTGAGAAGATCGAGGATATTCTATGCCCTATCAGCAGAGCCGACGATCTATCGCTCGCATATCAGTGATTTCTGGAATTCTGCACATATAGAAGAAGATGGTGAAGGCATTATTGCAGAAGTAAAGAATCGAAGGCTGAGAATTGACGAACAAACAATAAGAAGGGTTCTAGAACTGGGAGATGTTGAAGTTGGACACCCTGATGTATTTGATAATGAATACATAGAAAAGGTTTTTCTCTTAATGGGGTATGATGGAGACTTTGAAAAGGAGAAATTAAGAAGGGAAGACTCTGTAAGCCATACAGATTTTTGTGTCACACTTATCTGAAGTGTATGTCAAACAGAAAATCTGGGCTTGACAGATTTTCAAGACATATATCATCTGGTATCATTGGCATCTTTGAGGGAAGGACTTACAACTATTCAAAGTACATCTTCAATTGTTTGTGTGATCACATTCGAGTACAGAAGGCTGATAAGATGTACATGTTTCCAAGATTCATTCAGCTCATCATTAATGCAGACCTGCCTGGAACATCTGTGGAGGGTGGTGTGTTTATCCAAGCACACCTTGGCAGATCTGTGCTGAACAAAATCTCAGGAAAATATGAAGGAGGTGACATAGACATGTTTGCTCATGTGATTGATGCTAATGCAGACATACCTCAAGAGCTTGTTTGGGAAATTGGTGAAGAGAGCTCTGCTACCAGCTCTGCTCAAGACACTCCATCACCAGAAACATCACCTCAACAACAACAACCACATCAACCACCATCTCCTCACAGCCAAAATACAGAACCTATCTCTCCAATCCTCCACCTATCACCACAACAACAACAAACACCCCAAACACAATCACCAGCCAGTCAAAATACTGAACCAATATCTCCCATTCAACCCCAATCACCAAATCAGCTTCAGATGCAACTTTACCAACAACCTACAAATTCAGATACTGAGAGCATCTACACTGGGGAGACAGAATTAGTCTCAGAAGCAAGTACAGTTAAACTGTCATTATCCAAGACTGAATCCCCTGTGCATTCAAATGAAACTGAACAAGTTTCTCCAGTGACTGATCAGCAACAACAACAAACTCTTCAAGAGCATGAAGATCAAGCCACTGAACCAAAGTCAAGCTCAGCAAGTGTTGATCATAAGGAAGTTAAAGAAGATGAGATTGAGTCTCAGCATCAGGAAGTAGATGCAGAAGCAGATCATGTTGATGTGATTGCTTATAATGAAGATGATCTAAGTGAAGATGACATTCCTGTGAGCAAGAGCTATCTGGTGGCTGAGTACAACAAGCTGGTGCTCAAATCAAACAAAAGAAAGGAAAGAATACAAGAGCTGAAGGGGATGATGAAAAGAAAAGGATGAAGAATTGATAAGACAGCAAGCAAGAATAAAAAGACTGAGAGAAGATGCTCAAAGTGATAAAGAAGTCATTGATGCTTTGCTAGACAAGGAAGCTGAGCTTAAAGAGTCAGCAGAGTCTGAGAAGAAAGAAAAAGAAAAGATCATGAAGAGACTTGAACAAGCATCTGGCACTATGACTGCTCAGTCAAACATTATAAAGAGAAAAGATGAAGAAATTGAGCAACTTAAATTGAAGATCAGTTCATTGGAATCTCATGCTAAGGCTTCAACTGCTCAAACAAAACAAGGTCCTGAGGCATCAAAAGAAATGATCTTGTACTCAAGAAAAGAAAGTACCTTGGTACTGCTGAGAAGAAGCCAACTACTTATGAAAGTGTTCAAAGAAACAAAAGCTGACTTCTCCTGAACACACCCCCTCAATAGATTTATCTACTGAAAAGCCCACTCTCAAAAGGAAGATGAAAGTGATAAAGAGTGGGAAGAATTAATCAAAGAAGACTCTCCACCAAAACAAGAAGTCTCAAAGGCTGATGATCTTCTGACTACAAGTGACATATTTGAAGAGAGGCCTGAATCAACCATGTTCATGACACTTATAAACCATGGTTTCCCTTATGACATGGTTGAAAGACTAAACATCACAGAGATGAAGAACTTGTTAAAAGAGTTTGAGCTTGCATGCTTTATGATTCCAAATTGTGATTATGAAGCCTTCAGCACCTTTCAATCAATTCAGAAAACAAAGAAGGAGTTGGGACATTGTGACACAGCCAAGCTAAGCAAATACAACATGACTTGCTGGTTACAAGGACATAATTACAAACCTCATGAGCTTAAAGGAAGATCAGTAGGGGAACTCAGAAGGATGATGGAGCATGTGATGAAAGTTGAGCTAGATACTGGAGTAAAATTCAGAACTGAAGCTCCACATCCATCTTATGAACTACAAAGCAAACTTCCTGCTGAACCTATAACAGTTGAACCTAAAGATCAGCACAAAGGAAAGGAGAAATTGATCAGAGAGCCAAGAGAAGTTATACCCGGCAAAGTATGGCCACTTGGGACTGCAGTTAGAGAGATAACAGAGCAAAAGTCCACTCTAATTCAACTGATAGATCACCTCACAACTCCCAGCTCTATGGAAGAAAACAGGATCATGGCCTGGAAATATGATCCAGACTGGGATTGTGCTGTTATTAAAAGAACATCTGAAAGAGTTGAATACTTTCATGATGTACTCTCAGTGGTGAGTCTGCCAGAGAATGACATCAAAGATCTTCAAAGTTTAATCATCAACAACTATCCAATTCACCCTAGAGGAAGAGATTTCTCAACCCTAGTGGGAAAGTTGAAGACAAAGTTTAAAGATGATGTGCTTATAGAAGCCAAAAGAGAAGATGTAGAACATCAAAAGAGAATCAAAGGGCTCAAAAGATTCAAGACCAATGCCTCAGAACATGTAGATGATGAATTCTTGAAGAGGGTTGGGTATAACAACAGAAACAAAGCAGCACTTAAATGCATTGAAGGGACTCAATTCACATACCCAATCACTGAATGGGGATATGTTGAGAAGACAAAAGAGTTGGTCCTGCTGAGAAATGCTGAGAACAAGAAAGCTGAAAAGATCAGGATCTTTGATCCTGTGGAAATCAAACTGCTCCATCCCAGCTACACTTCATACCTTAATGACAAATTCTTTCCAAAGCTGACTGATGAAAAAGCACAAAATGATCTGTTCCTGCATGTCCATGTGATTCAAGTAATTGACAAACTACATGCCAAAGCATACAAAAGAAGAAGATTCAATGCTGGATTGCTGAAGGGAACAACTTTTGATGAAGTAACAGAACTCAGAATCTCAGAACAAGATGAGCTAGAAGTGGTGAATAACAACAAGGTGTTAGACACACTCACTACAGAGGAAGATGTTCTGGGAATCAGTTATGAGACTCTGAAGAAGATCAGCAAGATGAAGATCAACTATAAGTATGATGATCAGAAGACTGCTGTTTCTTACTTCTACAACAAGATGATTGCAAGAATCAAGGATCTTGCAGTTTTGAAGAACTGATTGCAAGTAGCTAAGCCTAAGGGGGAGTATTGTTAGGTCTAGAATCAGTAGATCTAGTCATTATGTATAGGCTTAGTACTTGAATTAATATCTGTAATGAACTTCTGTATTTCATTATTGTGTATGCTTTAAATATATAGGTTAACCCATTTATATATGTGTTGGTTTATGTATGGTTGCAGGAACAAAATTATAATTGGTCAATTTGTGAAATTGACCAAGTGTAAGAAACATCTACGGATGAACATTTTGTTCTTCCGTAGATATATTTCTTACAAGTTCATATACATCCAAAGATCTTCTGCGGATGAACAACAAGACACCTTCGGAAGAACAACATCTTCGGAAGAACAATACCTTCGGAAGAACAACATTATCTTCAGAAGAACATTACCTTCGGAAGAACAACATTACCTTCAGAAGAACAGGATACCTTCGGAAGAACAAGATACCTTCGGAAGAACATTATCTACGGAAGAACAAAATTACTACTGAAGACTATATTCCTGTGGAGTCCAAACACTTGTATTATACAAGTGGTACAAGTCAACAAGTCAACAAGTCAGCAAGGCGGTTATGCGAATCCCGAGAAATCCGATGATTCCTTAACAGAAACAAATCAAATCCCAAGAGATCCGGTGTTTCCTATAACTGAAACACCTTTGTCTATAAATATGGATCCTAGGTTTCGATTAAAAAATGATTGAGTTAGACGATTGATTGATTGAGAACAGCAACAGCAATACAACAATCATCAAAAGTCTTTCGATCAACTTTAACATACACAACATCATAGCATTCTTTGATATCGTACATTCAATTCTTTTGTAATCATCAACACATTATAATAAAATACTGATTAATCATTAATTGTGTTTTGTTTCGTGTGTTCTTGATATTTCATTGATATTTAAAGTTGTGTAAACACAATTAAACCAAATCAACGTTAATTCCGCTAACGTTGACTTGTCATTGATTCACACTGATAATTCCTGTTGACGATCCTTGGATTCACAAGATTCAATACTTTATTGTTCTTCGTGTGTTCTCACTGATTGGATCGCCAATCAAATAGGATTCCGCACTATTTGATCTAGTTTACACGCTAATCACTTGGTGTTTCGTTCAAATACCCGGTCCTAACAAGTGGTATCAGAGCTTTGGCTCTTGATTACGTGTGATTCAATCAATATTGATAAAAAGTTTGTGTTTTTACACTTAAAACGCAATCTTTTGTGTTAAAAGTGATCTTGGACGTTCCCTGCTCATCAAAGTTTGGTTTCTACGGACTAAGGCGATTAGAGTTTGCAAAATTTCGAATTTTTACGGCTAAAACACGTTTAACCTAGAAATTTTCGCAAAACAGCAGCTTCAGTCGCACGAGTGAGCCATTCGCACGACTGGACTTCATTCGCATTGCCCAGACGCACGATTGGACGTAGTCGCATCTTCATTCGTACGATTGAACCGTTCGTTCGCAGTGTTCATACGCATCAGCTTCATTCGCACGACTGAACCAATCGCTTAGTTCAGCCGCACGATTGAACGAGTCGCATAGTTCATTCGCACGGATAGCCCAATCACATCCTTCAGTCGCACCAGTTGACAGTTTGTTTTAGTATACTTAAAGTTATTCGACATGGAAGATCAAATGTCAGCCTTTACTGCTGGGAAGGACTCTAGGATCCAAAACCTGCTATTACTTGAGAGTGAGGTGGGTAATCATAATAAACCACCAAAGCTCTTAACGTTAGATGAGTTTCCCCACTGGAAACAACATTTCGAGATCTACCTCAATGGAGTGGATCCAAATTTGTGGGAAGCTATCGAGATTGGGTATAGTATGCCGGTGGGAGCAGATGGAGTAAAGCTTACTTTAGGAGGGATGACAGACGCGCAGAAGGTTAAGTATAATGCAGAGAAGAGAGTCTATGCATTGATCACACAGTCTATCCCTAAAGACATTTTCCACCACTACTCAGAGAATAAGCAGGCCAAGAAACTATGGGATGAGCTAGAAAAGAGGTACGACAGAAATGCTTCGCTGAAGGCAATCAAGGCTAAGGAGTTAAAGAAGGAATTTGATAACTTCTCATCGATGGGAAACGAGAGTTTAGACGACGTTATTGATAGATTCTACCATCTGATGAGTGAACTGCATACACATGGGGTGGCTACTACCATGGAAGAAAAGGTGACAAATTTCGCAGACGGATTGCCGGAAAAGTGGGCTTCATTCGTGTCTAACCTGAGACAGAATGAAATGCTGGCAAAGCTGGATATCAATGACTTCATTCTAAAGCTGCGAGAAGAAGCAATTAGGATGAAGTACAAAGCTCCGAAGTCTTCGTACACTCAGAATCAAGCTTTGTACAATGCCACGCCTCAAGCTAAGACATCTGTAGCACCTCTCCTGACTGCATTTGTGTCTAGCTCATCTGGTCCTTCACATGCTTCTCCTTCAGGATCAGACACGCCAGGGTCTACTTGTACCCATTATATTGGATCTGAAGCAAATGCTACTAGACTGAAGACCGAGAACCTCGGTAATGTGACTGTGGAAGTAGCTCGAGAGCACATGGATCTCTTGGCAGCAGTGGTTCATTCCTATGATGGACTTGTTGCTGGGAAGATTGGAAACTGCCATCTGGCAGATGAAGACTACGAGCAGGTGGACGAGATGGAGCTGGAGAGGATGGACATTATGTGGGCCTTAGCTAGTGCTGTCCGGAGGGCGAAGAAGTTTGTGAAAAAGACCGGACAGAACTTGGTAGCTACTAAGGATACCACGTTTGGCTTTGACAAGAGTAAAGTGACCTGCTTTAACTGTGGAGAAAAGGGGCACTTCAAGAGAGAATGTGTGAAGCCAAAGAAGACGGGGAACGGAACCCATTCTCGTCCTTCACTCGTCAAGACAAGCAAGCTACTATTTCTACTTCATCAAGCAAGGATCCAAAAGCCTTGACTGCTCATGATGATGAAGGACAGGACTGGAGCTTTAGGTTTGTCTCTCCAGGGGAATCAAACATTGCAAGTGTAGAAGACTTAAACGATGATTCCGCGAGTGAGGGAGATATAGCAGTTGAGATAGCGATGTCAAATAGTGAAGAAGCAACTGCAACTGAGGTCAGCTACAAGCCTGAAGAAGGGACTTCCACAGCAAAGACAGAATCGACAGAATCACCAGAACCAGAGACATCTGATGCTGCGTTGATGGCTAACTCTTCTGAACCTACTCAGGTAAGTACCACTGACCAAATGTTTGATAATCATGCTTGTTCTGATTGTATACTTTTAGAAATAGCATAGATGAAAAATTTGCTAGGTTATTAGATCATAATGATAACTTAGTAAAAGATTTGCAACTGTGCACTGAGGCTAATAGAGTATTAAAACAAAATGAGCATAGTTACAAAGAAAAGATAGACCTTTTGACTAAACAGCTTAGGGAAACTGAAGTAGTTGCATTTAACCAAGCTAATGACATTAGGTACTATCTAAACTCCCTAGAAGACACTAAGAAGCAAAAGGCAGTTCTAGAAGTAGAAGTAAACTCATTAAAACAGAAACTGCACGTTGGACAAGTTCATCACACATAGTCCAACACTTAGTGAGAGAAAGAAACAACGGGGAGGGTTTGGGTTATAAAGTGGTTCCACCACCACCTGAGACCTTGATGAACACTAAGACTAGACCAATAAATAATAACCCCATCAAGGATCATGTGGTGTCTACTCCTCTTGTTAGTGATCCAGATTCCTCATGTTCATCAATTGAATCTGGAACCAAACAAAAGGAGGCCACTTCCAAGGCAAAGGGTAAAATGCCTTGTGTTAATCTGGAAAAAGAATTTGAAAAGATTAATATAAAGTCAGGGTCAAACAGAGTCAAATCAGAACCTAAAAAGACTTCTAATGTTAATCTTTCACAAGTTTCAAGTCAAAAACCAGTTAACCAAAAAGAAAAAGATGTTAAAAATGTTAAAATAATTAATTTTGTTAAACAAGAGAAAACATCAAAAGAACCAGAGTCAAAATCTAAATTGAGTGATGTTACTAGAGTGTCACACACATCTCCACAAAGAAAGTTTAATCATAAAGTTGATAGCAGGTCGTGCTACAACTGTGGAGAGTGTGGACACATTGCTTCCTATTGTCCTTACTATCAGACACCTAGGAAGAAGATTGAACTTCAGGATTCAAAACCTAGGTCTTCTAAGAGGAGTTCTTTAACTCCACCTAGAAGAACTAGTGAACCTAAAGTTCAACCCGTTAGCCAGTCGACTGTTTATCACAAACAGGCATTGCACAAATCTGGCTTATGGAAAGAGAAGTCATCCTTTGTGTCTGATAATGATGACAAGAAGGAACCTGAGCTACCCTCACCCTCTAAGGGTCAATGGGTTGAATTCATGATGTGTGATGCCTCTGGGAAACCCAAGCCAGTAAAGGCTTGGGTTCCTAACCTAAACTAATCCTTTACATTGTATGTGCAGGGTGTTCGCTACAGTGCTGAAACCAACACGTGGATTGTAGACAGCGGAGCATCCAGGCACATGACAGGAAACAGGGCTCTTTTATCAAACGTCAAGCAAATAAAAGGAGGGCATGTTTTGTTTGCTGGAAACAAGGGAGGCTATATCACAGCTCAAGGAGAAGTGGGAAATCAGAAAGTTAAGTTTGATAAGGTGAACTACGTTCAACAACTTCAAAACAACTTACTTTCTGTTTCCCAAATCTGTGATAAGGGATTTAAAGTCATATTCGACAACAAGAAGTGTTACGTGCTAAAGAAAGACTACGTGATTCCAGAGGACCAAGTTCTGATGACAGCTTCAAGATATAAAGACCTTTATGTTTTGGATCTGTCAACAGCTTCTACAACGGATCATGAGGTTCAGTGCTTTCTATCTAAAGCTACTGAGAAGGATTCCATCTCCTGGCATAGGAGAATGGGACACATTAGTCAAAGGAAGATGAATCACTTGATTCAGAAGGATCTTGTGAGAGGAGTTAATGTCAAGAACTTCCAGCTTCCTGATTTTTGTGTAGCTTGCAAGAAAGGCAAACAGACGAAGAAGTCTCATAAGGAAAAGAAAGTTCATTCAATAGAACTTCCTCTTGAACTTCTTCACATGGATCTGTTTGGTCCAGTCAGTACAAAGAGCATTGCAGGCGACTTGTACTGTTTTGTGGTTACTGATGACTACTCAAGGTTCTCTTGGGTAATGTTTCTGAAGTCCAAATCAGAAACATTTGAGTCATTCAAGGAGTTAGTAACCACACTGGAATCTCTCTACAAGCTGAAGGTTAGACAAGTACGCTCAGACAACGGGACTGAATTCAAGAATCAGTGGATGGAGGCTTACTGCAAGGAAAAGGAATTGTGCATCAATTCACTTCTGCCTACACGCCTCAGATGAATGGCTTTGCTGAGAGAAAGAACAGAAGCTTGATAGAGACAGCACGGACAATGCTGGCAGACTCGAAACTGCCTATCCAATTCTGGAATGAGGCAGTGGCTAATGCATGTTATACACTGAATCGAGTTCTGATAGTCAAGCGCCACGGAAAGACATGTTACGAGCTACTACAAAGACGCAAACCGAATTTGGAGTATCTCGAACCATTTGGCGCGCCGTGCACACTTCTGAAGAAGACACAAGAAGGTAAATTCAGCGAGAAGGCGGATGAAGGAATCTTTCTAGGATACAACATACCGAACAAGAGGGTTTACAACAACTCAACGGGTCTAGTAGAAGTGTGGTGTAATGTTGACGTTCAGAGATATACCACACCACCTACTGGCAAAGGACCCGCCTACTTTTTCGACTATGATGGATTCTTCAAGTCCTTCAACATCCCTATCTCTCCTTCGGATGATGAGTTAGCTACTAGAATGATGTATGATATCTTGAATACACCATCTCAGGATTCAACATCATCTAGCTCACAGGGAGAATCATCTACTCAGTCAGGGGGAGTAGTCGACGACAGTGACTCCTCCTCTGAAGATGAAGCTGAAGAAGATGATCAGAACAGTCAGGAGGAACAGGTTCCAGTTCCTGAAAGTCCACAAGCATCAAACAGTGATGCACCTTCGACTTCGGAACCTCAAACTCCAACTACCTCAGATGCAGAACCAAATGTTCATAATCTTGGCTCTGAGGTAGCTGTTCCTACTACTCCAGGATCACGCCTAAACGTCTATCATCCCTTAGACAATGTCATTGGGGATGTCAGATCAGGAGTACAAACCCGAAATCAGCTATACTCAGCTGATTATGCCTTGTTATGGAAAAGGGATATATTCATGATGGTGCTTATCGGTGTTTTGTCTCGCAGTTTGAGCCAAAATACGTCAGTGATGCACTAAATGATGAGGCGTGGGTGAGTGCCATGCAAGAAGAACTTCTTCAGTTCAAGAAGTTAGGTGTATGGACTCTGGTTGATAGACCTAAAGGTGCTAAGGTCATTGGCACCAAATGGGTCTTGAAATGCAAGAAAGATGACCAAGGGGTCATTATCAGGAACAAGGCTCGACTGGTGGTTCAAGGATTTCGCCAAGTCGAGGGAATTGACTACAATGAAGTGTTTGCACCCGTGGCAAGGATGGAAGCCATTCGTATCTTCCTTGCCTATGCATCGTACATGAAGATTAAAGTCTACCAATTAGATGTGAAGAGTGCATTCCTTCATGGGGAAATCAGAGAAACAGTCTATGTCAGTCAACCCGAGGGATTTGAAGATCCTTATCATCGGGATAGAGTTTACAAACTCGACAAGGCTTTATACGGGCTTCATCAAGCTCCAAGAGCCTGGTATGAGAAACTCTCGACTCATCTTGTGAAACACGGCTTTCGCAGGGGAGTCATTGACTGCACGCTGTTCATCAAAGAAAAAGATGGCGACCTACTGCTCGTACAGATCTATGTCGATGACATAATCTTCGGTTCAAAGAACGAAGAGTTATGCAAAGAGTTTGAAGCAGTTATGAAGAAAGAGTTTGAGATGAGTGCTATGGGGGAGATGAAGTTCTTTCTCGGGTTACAGGTGGATCAGACACCAAATGGGATCTTTCTACATCAGACCAAGTATGTAGGAGACATTCTCAGTCGTTTTGACATGGAGAATGCTTCTGCTGCTGGGACTCCACTTGCTACGAATCATGATATAGCACCTGATGAAAATGGAGATCTAGTGGACGCCACAATGTACCGAGGAATGATTGGATCCCTCATGTACCTCACTGCCTCAAGACCTGATATCATGTATGCTACATGTTTATGTTCTAGATATCAGGCTAAGCCTAAGGTGAACCATCTGATCGGGGTCAAGAGGATATTTCGTTATCTGAAGGGTACACCCACACTTGGGTTGTGGTATCCTCATGATGATGACTTTGAGCTCACGGCGTATAGTGACTCGGATTACGGGGGCTGCAAGATGAACTACAAGTCTACATCAGCAGGGTGTCAATTCTTTGGGAGGAGATTAGTTACCTGGCAGTGTAAGAAGCAGACATCGGTTGCATTGTCAACCTGTGAAGCCGAATACGTTGCTGCTGCAAGTTGCTGTTCACAAATCATCTGGATTCAACAGCAAATGCGGGATTACGGTTTAAAGTTTTCTTCTACTCCTATTTTTGTTGATAACTCTGCTGCAATTGCAGTAACTAAAAATCCGGTCCAACATCCAAAGACCAAACATATCGGTATTAAATACCATTTCATAAGAGACTGTTTTGAAAAGAACTTAATTGATGTGGTAAAAATTAATACTGATTTTCAACGCGCTGACCTCTATACTAAAGCTTTTGATAAACCACGTTTTCAATATTTGTTAGAGGTCAACGGCGTTAAAAAGAAAAGTGATGTTATTCCTGATGATGATCATGTGTAGTCCGATGTAGTTTAGTTAATTTTTCTTTTTTATTTTATTTTATTTGTTTATTTTAGTCTGTTTAAATTAAACTCATGTTATTTTGCTGTTTATTAAAATCCTAAAATAATTAAACCAGTTATGATTTTAGTATTTTAGGGGGAGAATAAGTCAGCAAGTAACATTAAAAAAAAAAAAATTGAGGGAGAAGGAGTGGATAGCTGATATAAGGTAGATCGTATCTGTGATACCGATTCAAACTTTGGAAAATGATAGTACACAGGAACAAATCAAAAGGGACTTTAAAAATTTAATTTAGAAAAGATGCAAAATTTAAAGTATAAGTCTGTGTAGTCTAAGCAATATAAAAGGGAAGATGATAGAAAAACTGGTAACTACTAAGGTAACACAACGAGAGTAGACCTAGAGGTTGCTAGACCACAAATGATATGTCGGTAGATTCAACACAATAGATGATTAGACCTGACTGGTGATCTCAAGATCAAACTAAGTTGTTCAACTGACTGTGGGCTTCCATCTTATCACTGGTTAACACAATCAACAATATTCCAATAAGGGGTAATGAGCATGTAAACGCCACGAATGTGTGCGGATGACCATAAATAGAGCAAAGCACGAAAAAATGAAAGACAAATGCTATCAAGCTAATGACTTATGTTGTTGGTGCATTTTGTGCAAAATAAAATTAAGCTGCTCTAACAAGGAGATAGGTTGTGTGCCTCTCTGCTGTGCGATGGCACTGACCTGAGGATAAGCATAACCTAGATATTCTAGAATTCATTGTTGTTTGCCGCCTCTCTGTTGTGCGATGGCACTGACCTGAGGATTGGCTTCTCTTTGAAAGCTCTAAGAATAGTCTCTTCTTGTAATAATACCCGTAGACCGCTCAAAAGCTCCTGAGGAATGTTGATTACCATATAAGTGGGGATCCACAAATGTTAGTTGAAATAATTAAACCTAAAACTATCACCAGTTTGTGTCAAAAGTCTGTGTATGGATTTAAGAGGACAAACATATTGACAATCATTGTGGCTGCAATTCTTGAAAGTTCAAATCAATGTGGGAATCTAATAGTTCCAGTATGATTTCCTAAATTTGCTAACGACTCTGGATGAAAACCAAGAATTGAGCATCAAAAGGTTTTGATAACAAGTCCCAAATGATTTGACTTGCCTGTATGATTCCAAAATTGAATTGGTCCAGGTGTGGTCAATCTAAGTTGAAGCTGCCTATTCCGGAACCAAATCCAGTAGATTTCTATCTTAGGATTTATCTCTCACAAAAAGCCAAAAACAAGTTAATTTTTGTACTTTAGTTTAGTTTTCTAATTTACTTAGTCATTTAGTTTGTTTGTTTGTCGGACTACATCATGAAAATCAGTATAGGGATCAACTCACTAAAAGGGTCATGTCTGAGATGACCACATGCGTTTTTCAAAGTTTAAAAGGGTCACGTCTGAGGTGACTAAATTGTTTAAAAGGATCACGTCTGAGGTGATCAAAAGTTTTCAAGTTAAAATGATCATGTCTGAGATGATCAAATGCTCATAATGTTAATTTCAAAAGTTAAAAGGGTTTTAAATGTAAAATGTTCAAAATGGCAGAAAATTTATAAGTATGACCCATTCGCACGATTGGACCATAAGTATGGACCAACCATGCGAATGGCTCCCATTCGCACGACTGGACATGAGATTGAGCCATTCACCCGAATGGCTTATCAGACTGATCCATTCGACCGAATGGAAGGGTGCGAATGAGTCAGTCGACCGACTGAGACTCAGTCGGTTAACTGAAGGTGCGAATGAAAGGGCACGAATGAGTCAGTCGACCGACTGAACCTCAGTCGGCCAACTGAATGCGACTGACTGGGCCAATCGCACGATTGAGCCTCAGTCGCCCGAATGAACTGAGCGAATGAGGCCAGTCGGCCGATTGAACTCAGCTTCAGTATTTAAAGGGCCACAGTCGATCGCATTTCACTCATCACCCTCAATCGCTCCTAAATCGCATGCCTTACCGTTACTCTGCCAAAATTCCTCTAGACCTTGTTTTCACATTGTTATTGATCGTCTGACTTTCGTTGACGTTTATACAGGTAGATGGCAGTGAAATGGAAGAAATGGAACCCTAATTTGCGATTTTCGAATGAAAAACAAGAAACGGACTGAAAAATGACCTAATAACCTACCTAAACTAAGCAAAATGTTAAAATTAAGTTTAATAGGTTATTAGTGACTAGATGGCGAGTCTATTGAACCGGTAACCCATGTTAAATCACTTGTTTTGGTCAAGATTCGAACCACAGGCGACTGAACAGTGGGACAGGCGACTGGTCGTCCGGATGAACTCCAATCGCACGATTGAATCTTGCGATTGGGTCAATCGGCCGAATGAACCATGCGAATGAGCTCAGTCGGCCGACTGAACCAATCGCAGACTCAGTCAGCAGATTGAACTCAGTCGCATGTCTCATTCACCCGAATGAGCTCAGTCGCATGAAAGGACAACCGACTGACTTCAGTCGCATGATTCATTCGCACGAATGAATCAGATTGAATTCAAACTATACACTTAGAACTGAATTTTGATGTATTATGTACTAATGGTTCTGTGTCTTGTGTTTCAGGAAAATGGCTGATAGATGGTCCATTAATCCAAAGCACAACATATGTGCTCATTTGGATCATACGACTCGGAACGGGGCCGAGTTTACAGAGATTATTGCGTTCCTTAGACGTTCCCGGATACATAAGGCCATATCTACACCGTGTACGCCTTACAGGTCGTTACATCAGGCATTCTGGGAGAATGCCTCAGTTGATCGTTCTCGTGAGCCTTACAGTATACGGAGCTCCATTCATGGTCATGATATTGAGGTTACAGCTGCAGATATCCAGAGAGTTCTTGAGTTTGGGGACGATACTGATCACCCCACCAGATTACATCCACTTACTGTTAGAGGCTGCTTTCTCAGGATAAGTACGCTGGGGACATAAACTCAGGTGTGCTCAACAAGAGCAACCTGTGCCCCCAGTACAAGTACTTGGCGCATGTGATCCTGAAGTGTATTGCTTCTAGGAGGGGTGGGTTCGATGACCTATCAGACCAGATTCAGAATGCCTACGTGGCACTGGTGCTGAACCACCCCTTCAGCTTCTCGAGCATGATCTTTTCTTATTTGGTGGAGAACCTGGAGGCTAAGGGGAAGGAGGGTTTTTGTATGTACCCTAGGTTTCTGCAGCTGATCTTCAACGAGAAGCTGCCATTACTTCCCAGGAGAGCCATGATGCGGTTGCTTTGGAGATTATGGATGACACGACTTTAGGTCGTATGAGAGTGTATAGGGGCAAGCAGGTAAAGCCCCAAGTGAAGAGGTTGATCGGCCATCTGGCCAATGAGAGATATGTGGCGCCAGGGAGACGCAAGTGGCGTCATGATGATAGTGATTCAGACGACGAGAGGCTATTGCTCCCAGAGCATGATTCCGATGATGACGACAGTGGGGACGCTGGGGATGATATGCCTACTCCACCGAGAGGCACAGCTTCCGATGTTATACCTCCAGTGTCTGCCCCGCTGGTGACATAGCCGAGTCTGCTGGTTTCCATCAGGACTTTGTTCCTGGTGAGGAGGAAGAGGAGTCGGACGAGGAGCCCTTGACAAGAACTGTGGGAAGCAAGGTTGTTCCCACAGAGTATGGGCTAAGGGCGGTTGGTGAACGCCCAAGAGATTCAGGAGAGACAGCTGCTGATCCCAGTTATGCACCGGAGTCAGCTAGCCGTGTTGTAGGGGGAGCATCCACCTCGACGGGAACGAGGAGGAAAAGGATGGCTCAGCCCCACGGGCAAAAGAAGAAGAAGAGACGATTGACCTTCGTTACCACCACACTACTACCACCACCACCACCACTACCACTTCCACAGCCACACCATCCACCACCACAGCCACCACAGCTACCACTACTACTCCACACCTCCCACCACTGTACAGATGCCATCTACCACCATATCTTTCACTCCCACATCACCTCCACCATTTCACAGACCCAGCCCCATCTTCACTACAGCCACCACCACCACCACTACCCACCAAGCTGGACCCTCTTCATATCCCTCACATACTTATGGATCACCTCTACCTCCAATTGGGGTAGAGGAACAGCTTTCTGCGCTTAACCGGATGGTGATGCGTTTATTAGCTGCGATGAGGAGAAGACGGCTCAGATCCGCCAGCTGGCTGATCTTACTGCTGCACAGTCTCAGCAGATCTCAGAGCAGGCTCGAGTGATTGAGGAGCAGGCCCAACAAATGGCTGCTCAGAGCCATGAGATCGCCCAACTCCAGGAGCAAAGTGTCACATCTACCAAGAAGATAGAGGAGTTGGAGGAGGCTAAGAAGACGATCATGTTAAAGCTAAAGGGATCTAAAGAGGAGCCCCTGAAGATCAAAGAGGGAGACGGAGATGATGGTGATGATGATGATGAGGATGATGATGAGGATGATGAGGATGAGACTGAGGAGGATGAGGGGACTGAAGAAGAAAGGACAGAGGAGAAGGATGAAGATGATGATGCAGAAGGAGGAGATGCAGCTGCATCGGCCTCTGCTCAAGGTCAGGAGAGGAGATCCAAGAATAGACAAGACCAACAAGCTTCCTCCTCTGCTCCACCAAGTGATGACCCGATGATCCAGGACAAAAGTAAAGATTAGATGTTTATGTATTTAATTACTTTTGTATTTGAATCATGTATTTAAACCTATGTATTCAATGTTTATATTAAGTTTAATGCATTTCTGTTTTGATTAATTACTAATGGTTGATGTGTTGATGTTTAAATCAAACAGATCCAAATTACCAAAGGGATGAGTTCGATGTTGCTCCCCTTCAGCAGGTCAAGACTCAGTTGACTATGATTCTTGATCTGCAAGGGATCGTAAGGAGGTCGGTGAGTTATACCCCTGAAGAAGGGGAAATAATTCACGACCTATCAAACGAGCAACTAGCAGAGATCTTCAAGCTCAATCCAGATGAGATTGTGAAGGATGCTCCGACGTGCGACTCGACCAGTGACGAAGAGCTCAACGATGTTGATGAAATAGAGATTGAAGATGTCACTGCCGAGCACTACCCTCAGTATGCTGACAATGAGGGAAATGTGGTCCCCAATCTGGGTGAATCCCTTGTTAGCGATACTTTTGAGGTGTTAGACAAATGGAGCAAGAGTCAGAGAAGATAGAGGAAACGGCCCAAGCCTCAAATGATGATGTTGATATCCGAAAGGCTGAGTGGGCTGCGTGTTTTGAAGAAGTTAGAGCCCAACGCGCTGCACCTAAACAGGATGCCTACACCAAACTCTACAGAGTCAAGAAACATCATAAGGTGTCTGGCAGGATCATAGCGTGGGCGTATTTTGAGGACCTTAACGTATATGCAGTTAAGAGGGAAAGGGCATAGAGTACTTCAGATTCCCACATGATCTGAAGACTCTACCAGGTTTTGAGCTCAACCAGCTGGCCAAACTAAAGCTTTTGTATGCTGACCCGAGAAAGATGTCAGGCTGGTTTGAGGCTGCCCTAAGGAAGGAGTACCACACCAGGTGGGTTAACTTCAGACCCCAACAGCCTACAAGGTATATCAGAAGGTCTGAGGTTGATGCCATTACTGGAAAGCCAAAGATAGTGTTGAAGTGGAGTCCTCCGCGCACAATGTCAAGAATCCCGCTCAGGGAAATGCCACAGGACTTCACTCCACACTTTAAGTGGTGGTACTACGATTGGAGGACAGGAGAAGCGGTCATAGTCCTAAACAAAGAGGGCCAAATGGATACTATCAGGGTATTGACCCAATGTGGCTTACCAACTTGTCAGCTAATGATGTCTACACGCTATACAAGTGGCCACTTGTTCTATGATACGCAGGATATTGTACAAGCCCTCCAGTTCCAGAACGTCATAAGACTCTGCTTCGCGTTTGAGATTCACGCGGGAGTCACAAAAGAGGACAAGTACAAGAAATATGAGGAGGTGATGCAGAAAACAAGACATTAGAGATCTAGGTCCAAGGGGGAGTTTGTTGATACATGTATGTCCCTAGATCATGATTTGAATGTAATAGATCTTGTTTGTCTGATTGATGTAATGTTTGAAATGATTAATGAAATGATATTGATTGTTTGTGATTGATAATGTTTAATATTTCATTAATGAGTCGATGATGAATTGGTTAATTAGATTTGTGTTTGGTTGAATGGTTACACATAATGTTATATTAATTAATACATTCAAACTTAACACAATGAAGTTCTCATGCGAATGGCCCATGCGAATGGACCACACGCATGAATAACTTCATACGATTGACTCAGTCGCACGACTGAACCAGGAGACTGGATCAGTCGTATGATTGTAACATAAGATTGGCTCAGTCGCACGACTGAACACTCAGTCGTGCGGATGAATCAACCGCATGGTTCAATCGCACGACTGAACCATACTTATGGTCCAGTCGCACGAATGAACAATACTAACCTATAAATACAACCCAATTCGTGGAAAACGTAAGCATTCATTCTATTTCGACTCCAGACGTACCCTAGCCGTCCAGAAGCCTCCCAATTCGTTCTCCAAGTTCATAGAACGCATTAGATCGATTCCAATCGATTCTTAACGTTAGATTCAATACTTTATTGATTCTTCGTGTGTTCTCACTGATTGGATCGCCAATCAAATAGGATTCCGCACTATTTGATCTGGTTTACACGCTAATCACTCGGTATTTCGTTCAAATACCAGGTCCTAACATCTTCAGAGGCTCCTCCTTAGTTCCTTTCAGCTGAGCAAGATAAGTCTTTTTGGCATCCTCCAACTCCTCTATCTTCTTTGGCTGATAGGACTTTATATGCTCCTGGAGTTGTGCAAATCTCGTGGCTCTGAGCAGCCATCTGCTGTGCCTGCTCTCATCACTGACCTGCGGAGAAATCTGCTTGAGATTAGTCTGCTGTAAGACTAAAACTGATAAATCTGAGATGTCTTCTCATCATCGGCTGCCAGCAGCCTCAGCACCATACGGTTTAGTGCTGAGAGTTGTTCCTCTACCCCAGTGGGAGGTAAAGGTAAACCAAATATATGGGTGGGATGTGATGATGGCCCGGCTTGGTGGCTAGTGGTGGTGGTGGTGGTGGCAGTGGTGAAGATTGGGGTTGTCTAGATGATAGTGGTGGTGGAGTGGATATGGTAGATGGTGGTAGATGATGTATGTAGTGGTGGGCGGTGTGGTGACAGTGGTAGAGGGTGTGGTAGTGGTGGTGGTAGCTGTGGTGGTGGTTGTGGTGGTGATCAAGGTAAATCCTCTTCTCTTGCTCTTCATTCCATGAGGCTGAGCCATCCTCTTTTTCCTCGTTCCTTTTGAGGAGGATGCTCCCCTTGGCTGTTGGGTGGGTCCGGAGTATATGATGGATCTGTAATAGCAACTGCAGCATCCCTGGACTCCCCTGGCGTCCACCAACACCCTAATACCTCTCTTAGTGGCAACCACCTTGCTGCCCACTGTTCGCACCAGAGGTTCTTCATCTGACTCCTCCTCCTCTTCATTTGGAAGTTAGGGTGAATAGGAGCTGGTTCGGGTCCACCCTGAACATCCCCTCCCTGATCAGCATCATGATCATCGTCGTCGGAGTCATCGGAGGGTAAAGAAATCTGCTCAACGTCCGAGTCACTGTCATCGTGGCGCCATTTCCTCCGAGCTGGCGCCACATAATCCTCACGGCCAGATGCCCAAACAGTCGCCTGACAGGGGTTTCACCTGCTTCCCCCTGTACACCTTCATCCTGCCTAAGGTGGTATCATCCATCACCTCAAGCACCACAGCATCTTCTTCTCCTTCGGCAAGGAAGGGAGCTTCTGGTCAATAATCATCTGCATGAATCGAGGATACATGCAGAAGCCCTCCTTCCCTTTCCCCTCAATGTTCCCACCAAGTAGGTGAAGATCATCCTGGAGAAGCTGAACGGATGGTTCAGCACCAACGCTGCATATGCGTTCTGGATCTGATCTGACAGCTAATCAAATCCTCCCTTCCTAGACGCTATACACTTCAGCAGCACATGAGCGAGGTACTTGAACTGGGGGCACAGGTTGCTCTTGTTGAGCACCCCTACGTTTGATGTCCCCAGAGTACTTAGCTCGTATGAAACATCCTCTGACAGTAAGGGGGGGTAGTCTAGTGGGACAGTCAGCATCGTCCCCAAACTGCAGCCAGTCCTGAGATCATCCTCCGTGATCTCAATGGCCTCTCCAAAAATGGTACTCCTGATACGATGAGGCTCAGAAGATCAGTCAACAACTGCGCCTTCCCAGAAGGCCTGCTGAATGGAGCGATACGGTGTACATGAGCAGATATAGCATGAGCGATCCTCGATCTCCTCAGAAATGTGATAATGCCAGAAAAGTCTGAAGCATTTCTGGATGTCAGATCCAGATGAGCACAAATGTTGTGCTTATTACTCATAGTCCAGCGACTCGTCATCTGTTACCAATAAATATAACATTATTATCCGTGGCTAAACATATCTTGAATCACTTGGACTTGAAACTATTCTTTTCTGTCATGCGAATGAGACTGTGCGACTGAGATCCAGTCGTGCAAATGAGCAGTGCGACTGAGATCCAGTCATGCGAATGAGCAGTGCGACTGAGATCCAGTCGTGCGAATGACCTCATACGTATGTAAACTCATGCGTTTACAACAGACGTGCGACTGAACTCATACGCATGGTTCAGTCGTGCAGTTTAGCTATTCGCACACCTCAGTCGTGCGACTGAAGTTCATCAACCTGTCCATTCGCATGACCTTCTGGCTGTTCAATTCAAATTCAATTTTGACCAATTTTTAAGATTATACATCGTGTTTCTGTTCATTAGACTCGCAATCATTTAATTTATCATCCACCTAACAACTTTGATTTCATTAGTTTACTTAGTTTCGTTAGGTTATTAGTCCAAACAAGGTTCGGTTTTCTGATAAGTCCGATTGTCCAGATTTGGACTCAAATTGAGTGAAATACTGATGGATTTGCACCGTAATATACCTGTATAATCAGTGCAAATGGTCAGTACACAACAATCAATGATTTATAGTAATCAAACGAAAATTTGGCAGAGTAACGCTAAGTCATGCGAATTAGGTCAAAGACCGACTCCCCCTCTATTTATACTAAACCTGAATTCAATCGTACGACTGGACTCATACGCTCATTTCATTCGGGCGAATGGGCCTCAGTCGTGCGATTGGCTTAGTCGCCCCCTTCAGTCGTTCGACTAGAGTTCAGTCGTGCGACTTGTTCATTCGCTCGCTCTCAATCGGTCGACTGGGTCATTCGTATAAACCATTCGGTTGAATGGTCCATACTCATGTCCATTCGGCTATAGAAGGCATGAGTATGGTCCATTTGTACGATTGGCCCAAACTCATGGTTCAGTCGTGCGAATGGGTCATATTCATGAAATTTTCTGTCTTTATGACCATTTGACATTTAAACCCTTTTAAAACTTGTTGAATTAACATTATAACATTTGATCATCTCAGACATGATCATTTTAACTTAACAAACTTTTGATCACTCAGACGTGATCCTTGTAAATCTTTGTCACCTCAGACGTGACCCCATTCACCTTTTCGAAAACACATGTGATCCCCTCATGACATGACCCTTTTAGGTGATTGACTCCCTTACTGAATTCCATGATATAGTCTGATATTAAACAAACTGAATTGACTAAATAAATAAAAACTTAAACTGAAGTACAAAAATAACCTTGTTTTTGACTTTTTATGAGGTGTAAATCCTAAGATAGAAATCTACTGTATTCGGTTCCGGAATAGGTAGCTTCAATTTATTTTGACCATAACTGGACCGATTCAATTTGGAATCATACAGGCAAGTCAAATCAGTTGGGACATCTTATCAAAACCTTTTTGATGCTCACTTCTTGTTTTTCATCCAGAGTCGTTAGCAAATTTAGGAAATCATACTGGTACTATTAGATCCCCCATTGATTTGAACTTTCAAGAATTGTAGCCACGATGATTGTCAGTATACTTGTCCTCTTAAATCCATACACAGACTTTTGACACAGATTGGTGATAGTTTAAGGTTTAATTATTTCAACCAACATTTGTGGATCCCACGCTTATGTTGTAATCAACATTCCTCAGGAGCTTTTGAGCGGTCTACGGGTATTTTGACAAGAAGAGACTATTCTTAGAGCTTTCAAAGAGAAACCAATCCTCAGGTCAGTGCCATCGCACAGCAGAGAGGCGGCAAACAACAATGAATTCTAGAATATCTAGGTTATGCTTATCCTCAGGTCGGTGCCATCGCACAGCAGAGAGGCACATAACCTATCTTCTTGTTAGAGCATCTTTATTTTTCTTTTGCACATAATGCACCAACAACATAAGTTATTAGCTTGATAGCATTTGCTTTTCATTTTTTTCGTGCTTTGCTCTATTTATGGTCATCCGCTCACATTTGTGGCGTTTATTTGCTCGTCACCCGTTATTGGAATATTGTTGATTGTGTTAACCAGTGATAAGATGGGAGCCCACAATCAGTTGAACAACTTAGTTTGATCTTGAGATCACCAGTCAGGTCTAATCATCTATTGTGTTGAATCTACCGACATATCATCTGTGGTCTAGCAACCTCTAGGTCTACTTTCGTTGTGTTACCTTAGTATTACCAGTTTTTTTATCATTTTTCCTTTTATATTGCTCAGACTACACAGACTTATACTTTGAATTTGGCATCTTGTCTAATTTAAACTTTTAAAGTCCCACTTGATTTGTTCCTGTGTACTATCATTTTCCAAAGTATTTGAATTGGTATCACAGATACGATCTACTTTCTATCAGCTAGCCTCTCCTTCTCCCTCGTTTTTTTTAATGTTACTGGCTGACCTAATCTCCCCTAAAATTCTAAAACCGTAATCAATTTACATTTTTTAGGATTTCAATAGACAACATAATAACATGTATTTAATTTAAGCAGAAAATAGAATAAATAAATGAAATAAAAAGAAAAAATAACAAAATTAGACTAAATGCATCAGACTACACATGGTCATCATCTGGAATGACATCACTTTTCTTTTTAACACTGTTGACCTCTAACAAATATAGAAAACGAGGTTTGTCAAAAGCCTTTGTATAGAGGTCAGCGCGTTGAAAATCAGTGTTTATTTTTACCACATCGATTAAATTCTTTTCAAAACAGTCACGTATAAAATGATATTTTATGCCGATGTGTTTGGTCTTAGGATGTTGTACTGGATTTTTAGTTACTGCAATTGCAGCAGAGTTATCAACAAAAATAGGAGTATAAGAGAAATTTAAACCGTAGTCCCGCATTTGCTGTTGAATCCAAATGATTTGTGAACAGCAACCTGCAACAGCAACGCATTCGGCTTCACAGGTTGACAATGCAACCGAGGTCTGCTTCTTACACTGCCATGTCACTAATCTCCTCCCAAAGAATTGACACCCTGCTGATGTAGACTTGTAATTCATCTTGCAGCCACCGTAATCCGAGTCACTATACGCCGTGAGCTCAAAATCATCATCATGAGGATACTACAACCCAAGTGTTGGAGTACCCTTCAAATACCAAAATATCTTTTTGACCCTAATCAGATGGTTAACCTTTGGCTTAGCCTGATATCTAGAACATAGACACGTAGCATACATGATGTCAGGTCTTGAGGCAGTGAGGTACATGAGAGATCCAATCATTCCTCGGTACATGGTTGCATAGACCAGATCTCCATTTTCATCGGGTGCTATATCATGGTTTGTAGCAAGTGGAGTCCCAGCTGCAAAAGCATTCTCTATGTCAAACCGACTGAGAATGTCTCCTACATACGTGGTCTGATGTAGGAAAATTCCTTTTGGTGTTTGATCCACCTGTAACCCGAGAAAGAATTTCATCTCTCCCATGGCACTCATCTCAAATTCAGCCTTCATTACTGCTTCAAACTCTTTACATAACTCTTCATTCTTTGATCCGAAGATGATATCATCGACATAGATTTGAACAAGCAGCAAATCACCATCTTTCTCTTTGATAAATAGTGTGCAATCAATAACACCTCTGCGAAATCCATGTTTCACAAGGTGAGTTGAGAGTTTCTCATACCAGGCCCTTGGAGCTTGTAAGGCCCTGTTCCCGGGACGCTTACAGTTGGTCATTCATCGCACATAAAACATATAATTACATTTTCCTTAGGAAAATATTGCAGCGGAAACATTCAAAAATGACATCTCATTTCATTATAAACACTTTTGCCAAATAATACATCATTATCCGATTACAAAATACATGTTTGCATTATATCACAAAAGCTTTATAAATGGATGCCATCCCAAAAGAGCCGAGTAGCCTTGCAGTGCCATCCTCAGCAATCATTACCTGCCAACTGGAAAACATATAAAAAGTCAGCGTTGCTGAGTGAGTTCTAGTTTTATAATAAAACATACTTTACTTTCATTAAAACCTTTTGTTTTCTCATGCGATCATACATCATACGTATGCACAGATAATATCATTATTATCTTCATCGCTTATTCATACTGTAACCTTTAGATTCTTTAATCATTACAACTTTTTCCCTTTTCTATCAACCGTAAACCTTACCCTTCTGTTCATGGTACTGGGCCTAGGCCTATCATAGACCTTCTATAACGGTGCACTGCACCTCATGGCCCCAGCACCTAGGATAAAGTTTTAGGAGTACTATGCAATACCTTTCTGTTCATGGTTCTGGACCTAGGCCTATCATAGACCTTCTATAACGGTGCACCGCACCTCATGGTCACAGTACCTAAGGTATGAAAATATGAGTACCATTGCCATATGCAATACCTTTATGTTCATGGTTCTGGACCTAGGCCTATCGTAGACCTTCTATAACGGTGCATCGCACCTCGTGGTCACAGTACCTAAGGTATACAGCAATAGTTCTATACAAATGGTCAATCACAAGAAAGACCCCGATGCATACCATGCTTACAAGACTTCCTTTACTTTCATTACTCATTAATGCATGCATTCTACTTCATGTTCCTCTTTTCATTATCTTCCACTTTACGTTACGTAATACTTCATTTCATTCATTATTATAACACGTAAAGCCACAGGAAAGATAAACATACATCATAATAAGGAACATTAACATGCACAGACATCATCATCATACAGGGCAACATCATATATACATAACATGCATAGACATGCAACATCATCATCATCATGCCCTACATACTCTCTAAGGCCATAACAGCCATCTTACATGCTCTTACGGGAAACTTGACGTCAAAGCTTACATCTGCACCCGAAGGTTAGAAGTCGAACTACACTTTCGTTCGAGTTCAAAAGCCCTATTCGGGCGTATGGACACTCTTCAGTCACATGGCCTCCATGCGACTGAACATCATGCGATTGGACTCATGCAGATGAACATCTACGCGAATGAACATTCAGTCGCGCGTATGAACCTCATACGGATGGAACTAATGCGAATGGGCACCTATGCGACAGACCTCATGCGAATGGACTCATGCGACTAAACACCTATACGACTGGACCCTCATTCGTATGACTCCCCATGCGACTGGACTCCCAATCGTGCGAATGAACACTTAGTCGTACGATTGAACCCTCAATCGTGCGAATGAATCCGAATCGTGCGAATGAACCTCAATCGCCTCTCATTCGGTCGTATGGCCTTCATTCGGTCGCATAGCCCTAGCTGATGCAGAATGGAGTTCATCCTGAACCCAATCTGCCATTTTCGGCCTCCAAGCTCATCCAAACCCATTCTAAGCCTAAATCAACCATCCTAGACCTTAGGAATGCATACCACAACACCATACAAGCACACACAAGCCCGGAAACATACCCGAAACGCATCACACGCATCACACTCAAATGGGTCAAACACATACACATACACATACAAAAACGGGTTTTTGATGCTTTCCAGCCCCAAAATCGGTTGAAAACAAGTAAAAGTGGGGTCCTAGAACTCACACAAACGAGCACAACGACAAGGGCTTCGATTTGGCTTGCTACACGACAATTTTGGCCACTCGAACCACTCGAACCGCCCTTTCTTCCTCTTTTCTTCTTCTTTCCCTCTTCTCCTCTCTAGATGGCTGATTTGTGAGTGTAGGGGAGAGGGTAAGGGCTGCCCTCTCCCTTATATACTCCCACTCACCCGACTTTCTTTCGTTGACGAGTTTGGTCCCTCGACTTTTGGACTTTATTTCTTTTCTTCCTTCATCGGCTTCAAAATAATAAATATCCGGGTGTTACAAGTCCACCCCCCTTAAATAGGTTTCGTCCCTGAAACCTGTTATTCTTCGAACAAACGTGGATAGTGTTGTCTCATTTCTTCCTCAGTCTCCCACGTTGACTCAGATCCCTTTCTGTGCTTCCCACTGTACACGCACAAGAGGAACCACTTTATTTCTCAGTCTTTTCTCCTTTCGATCGATGATTGCCACTGGTTGCTCCACATAATTGAGCCGTTCATCTACTTCGATATCTTCCAATGGAACAATCATATCTTCATCAGCCAAGCACTTCCTTAGATAAGATACATGGAATGTCAGGTGAATTTCACTTTACTCATTCGGTAACTCCAGTCTATAGGCCACCTCTCCTACTCGGGCGATGATTCGGAAAGGGCCTATATACCTTGGGCTTAACTTACCCCGATTTCGAAAGCGGATGATACCCTTCCAAGGTGAGACCTTCAACATAACCCGGTCACCCATCTTGAACTCAATCGGCCTGCGTCGTTTATCACCATACGTCTTCTGTCTGTCTTTGGCTGCCTTCATGAAGGCTTTAATCTTCTCAAGCTTCTCATTCGTAGCCTCGATTACCCCGACGCTTCCCAATTCTTTCTGACCAATATCACCCCAACAAACGAGTGTTCTGCATCTCCTACCGTATAGCATCTCATATGGAGGCATACCAATGCTGGCATGATAGTTGTTGTTGTATGAGAACTCGGCTAACGGTAGGTGGTCATCCCAACTTCCACCAAAATCAATCACACATGCCCGAAGCATGTCTTCCAGTGTCTGAATGGTCCTTTCTGACTGACCATCAGTCTGGAGATGATAAGCCGTGCTGATATGTAACCTCGTCCCCATAGCGTCGTGGAATTTCTTCCAAAATTTAGATGTAAACCGAGTGTCGCGATCTGACACAATGGACACCGGCACACCATGACGAGTTACAATTTCCTTGATGAATAGATCAGCTAACCTCTCAGATGAATATGTCTCGTGGATCGGTAGAAAGTGAGCACTCTTCGTCAAACGGTCCACTATCACCCATATGGCATCGTACCCTTTCGGGGTACGCGGCAGCTTTGTAATGAAATCCATGGTGATGTGCTCCCACTTCCATTCCGGTATATCCAAAGGTTGGATCTTTCCATACGGTTTCTAATGCTCGGCCTTCACCTGTAAGCAAGTAAGGCACTTACTCACATACTCAACCACGTCGTGCTTCATACCCGGCCACCAATAATCTTTCTTCATATCTTGGTACATTTTTGTGGCACCTGGGTGAATGGAGTATCGAGTCTTGTGAGCTTCATCCATGATCTTCATCCGTAGATCCCCAAAACGAGGAATCCACACACGATCGAATCGGGTTCTAACACCGAGTGTGTTTTCACCAAATTCCGCGACCAGACCTTTCATTCTTTCAGAGTTAAGATGATCTTCTTTCAATGCCTCATCTTGAAACTCTTTAACCTGCTTCATTACATCGGAGGTCATGATCAACTGATATGCTTTCACCCGAATCGGCACGGGCCTCTCTTTCCGGATAAGGGCGTCAGCCACCACATTGGCCTTGCCCAGATGGTAGTGGATCTCACAATCATAATCCTTTATAAGTTCCAACCACCGTCTCTGCCTCATGTTCAGATCCTTCTGTTCGAAGAAGTACTTCAGACTCTTGTGGTCAGTGAAAATGGTGCACTTCGTCCCGTAAAGATAGTGCCTCCAAATCTTTAACGCAAAGACCACGGCTGCCAGCTCCAAGTCATGAATAGGATAATTGACCTCATGAACCTTCAACTGTCGGGATGTATAGGCTATAACCTTTCCTCTTTGCATTAACACGCACCCCAACCCCGAGTAGGAAGCATCAGAATAAACCACCAGATCTTCACTTCCATCGGGTAAGGATAGAACTGGAGCTTGAGTCAACCTCGCCTTCAGTTCCTCGAACGCCTTCTCTTGAGCTTGACCCCATACGAACTTCACATCTTTTCGGGTCAACTTAGTCAGTGGAGAAGCAATCTTAGAGAAGTCTTGGATAAATCTTCTATAGTAGCCCGCCAAACCCAAGAAGCTACGAATCTCGGATGGCGTCTTTGGTGACTTCCACTGCATGACTGTCTCCACCTTTGCCGGGTCCACCATAATCCCGTCAGGATTTACCACATGATCCAAGAATTGAACCTCGCGCAACCATAACGCACACTTGGAGAACTTGGCGTACAACTTCTCCCTTCTCAACGTCTCTAGAACTTCCCGAATGTGACCGGCATGCTCTGCCTCGCTCCTCGAGTAAATCAAGATATCATCAATAAACACGATCACTGATTTATCCAACATCGGCCGACACACTCGATTCATCAGATCCATAAAAGCAGCTGGCGCATTTGTCAAACCAAAAGACATGACGAGGAACTCGTAGTGACCATAGCGCATGCGGAAAGCTGTTTTAGGGGTATCTTGTTCCTTCACCTTCAACTGATGATAACCAGATCGAAGATCTATCCTTGAAAACCAACTGGCACCCTGAAGCTAATCGAACAAATCATCTATCCTTGGTAAGGGGTATCGGTTCTTCACCGTCAACTTGTTCAGCTCACGGTAGTCAATACACATCCTCATACTACTATCTTTCTTCTTCACAAACAATACCAGAGCACCCCAAGGAGAGATACTCGGTCTAATGAACCCCTTATCAAGTAGCTCTTGCAACTGCTCCATCAAATCTTTCATCTCGGTCGGAGCCAACCGATACGGTGCCTTGGCGACAGGTTGGGCACCGGGTATCAGATCAATCTGAAACTCGATCTCTCTGTCAGGTGGCACTCCTGATAAGTCTTCTGGGAACATGTCTGGAAAGTCACACACAACCGGTACATCGGCTAGTTATGGTGTTTGCGTATCCACATCCTTTACATAGGCCAAGTAGGCACTACATCCACGCCTCATACACTTTCCCGCCACAGCCATCGAGATCACTTTCGGAATCGTAGAAACTCGATCACCATAAACCGTTACGGAACTACCGTCAGGCGCTGACAACTGAATCATCTTCTTGCGACACACAATGTTCGCCTCGAATTCCGCCAACCAATCCATCCCAAGAACCAAATTGAAACCACCTTAGGTCATCACGAACGGTCTAACAAGAAACTTATGACCCTCAACTTCCACATCACAGTTCTCTATCATCTCGGAAATCCTGGTAGACTTACCTATGGCAGTTTCTACATCAAAGGGCGCATCAACACGTCTACTACTAACAGGCAGCTTAGCACAGAAAGCAGCAGAAATAAAACTTTTACTAGCACCAGAATCAAATAACATGGAAGCTAAAGTTTGGTTCACTAGGACACGTACCGGACACAACATCAGGGTCCGTCCTAGCTTCCTCCTGTGTCCTGGTGAATGCCCTGGTGCTCGCCCTTGGTCCTTCACTTCCCGTCTTCTTCACCCTAGAACCCTCAGCCCTCTGCTTCTTACAATCCTTATTCACGTGGCCCTCCAAGCCACAGTTAAAGCACCGGTCCGTATGACAGTCCCTGGCTATATGCCCCGGCTTTCCACATTTGAAGCACACATTCAACCCCAACCTACACTCCCCACTGTGCTCCATTCCACACTTGCCACAACTTCTCGATCCCGCACCCGACGTGACCACACGGCGGTCATCCACTCGTGTCTTCTTATTACCTGTCGAGGCATCACCCCGACCAAACCTCTTCCCCTGCAAGTTTCGATCACCACCGTTCTTTCTGCCACCTTCAGTCACCACCACCGTTCTCTCATCATACAATCTTCCCGCCAAATCCACCACCGACCTAAACGTGCTCGGCCGGGCAGCGATCATGTGCCTGCATTTATCCGCTGGCAAACCCTGTGTATACCTCTTGATCTTTCGAGAGAGAGGTGTCATTTGATCCGGCATCAGACGTGCCATCTCGTTGAATTTCGTGGTGTACTGTTGGTGAGTCATGGTTCCCGCCTCCAGTTGCAAGAACTCCCTTTCGACCTTGTCCATTTCCCGATGAGGATAAATATCCTCAATCACCAACCTTTTCAGCTCAAACCATCTCATTCTCCCAATGGCCCTGCTACTCTCGGCTTGGACAATGTTGTCCCACCAACACAGAGCCGAATCCCCGAAAGAGTGGGTAGCGAACTTCACCTTCTGGTCTTCACAGCATTCGCTGATATCCAAAACGAACTTCACCCATCTTGTTCCTTCACCTTCAACTGATGATAACCAGATCGAGGATCTATCCTTGAAAACCAACTGGCACCCTGAAGCTAATCGAACAAATCATCTATCCTTGGTAAGGGGTATCGGTTCTTCACCGTCAACTTGTTCAGCTCACGGTAGTCAATACACATCCTCATACTACCGTCTTTCTTCTTCACAAACAATACCAGAGCACCCCAAGGAGAGATACTCGGTCTAATGAACCCCTTATCAAGTAGCTCTTGCAACTGCTCCATCAAATCTTTCATCTCGGTCGGAGCCAACCGATACGATGCCTTGGCGACAGGTTGGGCACCGGGTATCAGATCAATCTGAAACTCGATCTCTCTGTCAGGTGGCACTCCTGATAAGTCTTCTGGGAACATGTCTGGAAAGTCACACACAACCGGTACATCGGCTAGTTATGGTGTTTGCGTATCCACATCCTTTACATAGGCCAAGTAGGCACTACATCCACGCCTCATACACTTTCCCGCCACAGCCATCGAGATCACTTTCGGAATCGTAGAAACTCGATCACCATAAACCGTTACGGAACTACCGTCAGGCGCTGACAACTGAATCATCTTCTTGCGACACACAATGTTCGCCTCGAATTCCGCCAACCAATCCATCCCAAGAACCAAATTGAAACCACCTTAGGTCATCACGAACGGTCTAACAAGAAACTTATGACCCTCAACTTCCACATCACAGTTCTCTATCATCTCGGAAATCCTGGTAGACTTACCTATGGCAGTTTCTACATCAAAGGGCGCATCAACACGTCTACTACTAACAGGCAGCTTAGCACAGAAAGCAGCAGAAATAAAACTTTTACTAGCACCAGAATCAAATAACATGGAAGCTAAAGTTTGGTTCACTAGGACACGTACCGGACACAACATCAGGGTCCGTCCTAGCTTCCTCCTGTGTCCTGGTGAATGCCCTGGTGCTCGCCCTTGGTCCTTCACTTCCCGTCTTCTTCACCCTAGAACCCTCAGCCCTCTGCTTCTTACAATCCTTATTCACATGGCCCTCCAAGCCACAGTTAAAGCACCGGTCCGTATGACAGTCCCTGGCTATATGCCCCGGCTTTCCACATTTGAAGCACACATTCAACCCCAACCTACACTCCCCACTGTGCTCCATTCCACACTTGCCACAACTTCTCGATCCCGCACCCGACGTGACCACACGGCGGTCATCCACTCGTGTCTTCTTATTACCTGTCGAGGCATCACCCCGACCAAACCTCTTCCCCTGCAAGTTTCGATCACCACCGTTCTTTCTGCCACCTTCAGTCACCACCACCGTTCTCTCATCATACAATCTTCCCGCCAAATCCACCACCGACCTAAACGTGCTCGGCCGGGCAGCGATCATGTGCCTGCATTTATCCGCTGGCAAACCCTGTATATACCTCTTGATCTTTCGAGAGAGAGGTGTCATTTGATCCGGCATCAGACGTGCCATCTCGTTGAATTTCGTGGTGTACTGTTGGTGAGTCATGGTTCCCGCCTCCAGTTGCAAGAACTCCCTTTCGACCTTGTCCATTTCCCGATGAGGATAAATATCCTCAATCACCAACCTTTTCAGCTCAAACCATCTCATTCTCCCAATGGCCCTGCTACTCTCGGCTTGGACAATGTTGTCCCACCAACACAGAGCCGAATCCCCGAAAGAGTGGGTAGCGAACTTCACCTTCTGGTCTTCACAGCATTCGCTGATATCCAAAACGGCCTCCATTTCCCTCACCCACCGGTGAGCAGCAGCAGCAATGCCGTTTCCATCAAAAGTTGGGGGCTTGTACCTCATAAACGCCCCATAATTACAGCCTCATACCACCCCTTGCACGGGCTCATCTTCTTCCTCTTCCTCATTATCGGAGAAAATCGTTTCAAGCTCCGGTTGCTCCCGCTCCCCCGAGGTCCTATTTCTTTCCTTTCTTTCTCCCTCTTTCACAGTCTTGATGACTTCGGTCACCACAGACGGTAAGATTGTCTGCATGACCTGATGTACTTCCTCAAAAACAGCCTCCTTTACCGAGGCCCTCAAGTTTGCACTCTCATCCCCAGCCTCCGGAAGAGGGGTCTCAGGTTCTTCAGGAACCTCCTTCTCAGCTCTAGGCCTTCCTCTTTTAGGTCGCGGTTCCGCATCAGGACCACCATGGCCTCTACCCCTAGAAGCTCTAGAAGATCTACCACCAGCCATTCTCTATCACACTGAAATATTCAAACACCAACACGGTCATTCAAGGAAACATCTCAATTTATGTCAAGTATAGTAAGTCCCAAATTACAGTGGCCAATTGTGATCAGCCACTAACTTTACTCTTCATACCCCAAGTATTACCTGTCCTGACTACATCAGTATTTAAATCTACATACAACACATAACCACATAACATGCGCACATAAAACCGGTTAACTTTAAGAAAATACCTGAAGGCACACAGCTACTCAGTTTGGCATCCCATTCCCTTTCCGTCCCATTTTCAGTTTAAGTTAAGGTTTATTTGAAAATTTTACCCATTTCACTTAAACTTTGTCTCTGATACCAACTTGTAAGGCCCCGTTCCCGGGACGCTTACAATTAGTCATTCATCGCACATAAAACATATAGTTACATTTGCCTTAGGAAAATATTGTAGCGGAAACATTCAAAAATGACATCTCATTTCATTATAAACACTTTTGCCAAATAATACATCATTATACGATTACAAAATACATGTTTGCATTATATCACAAAAGCTTTATAAATGGATGCCATCCCAAAAGAGCCGAGTAGCCTTGCAGTGCCATCCTCAGCAATCATTACCTGCCAACTGGAATACATATAACAAGTCAGCGTTGCTGAGTGAGTTCTAGTTTTATAATAAAACATACTTTACTTTCATTAAAACCTTTTGTTTTCTCATGCGATCATACATCATACGTATACACAGATAATATCATTATTATCTTCATCGCTTATTCATACTGTAACTTTTAGATTCTTTAATCATTACAACTTTTTCCCTTTTCTATCAACCATAAACCTTACCCTTCTGTTCATGATACTGGGCCTAGGCCTATCATAGACCTTCTATAACGGTGCACTGCACCTCATGGCCCCAGCACCTAGGATAAAGTTTTAGAAGTACTATGCAATACCTTTCTGTTCATGGTTCTGGACCTAGGCCTATCATAGACCTTCTATAACGGTGCACCGCACCTCATGGTCACAGTACCTAAGGTATGAAAATATGAGTACCATTGCCATATGCAATACCTTTCTGTTCATGGTTCTGGACCTAGGCCTATCGTAGACCTTCTATAACGGTGCGTGCACCTCGTGGTCACAGTACCTAAGGTATACATCAATAGTTCTATACAAATGGTCAATCACAAGAAAGACCCGATGTGCATACCATGCTTACAAGACTTCCTTTACTTCCATTACTCATTAATGCATGCATTCTACTTCATGTTCCACTTTTCATTATCTTCCACTTTACGTTACGTAATACTTCATTTCATTCATTATTATAACACGTAAAGCCACAGGAAAGATAAACATACATCATAATAAGGAACATTAACATGCACAGACATCATCATCATACAGGGCAACATCATACATACATAACATGCATAGACATGCAACATCATCATCATCATGCCCTACATACTCGCTAAGGCCATAACAGCCATCTTACATGCTCTTACGGGAAACTTTACGTCAAAGCTTACATCTGCACTTTCCCCCAAAGGTCAGAAGTAGAACTACACTTTCCTTTGAGTGCAACAGCCCTATTCGGGCGTATGGACACTCTTCAGTCACATGGCCTCCATGCGATTGAACATCAGGTGATTGGACTCATGCGGATGAACATCTATGCGAATGAACATTCAGTCGCGCGTATGAACCTCATGCGGATGGAACTAATGCGAATGGGCACCTATGCGCGTGACCCATGCGAATGGACTCATGCGACTAAACACCTATACGACTGGACCCTCAGTCGTATGACTCGCCATGCGGCTGGACTCCCCATGCGACTGGACTCCCAATCATGCGAATGAACACTTAGTCATACGATCCTCAATCGTGCAAATGAATCCCAATCGTGGGAATGAACTTCAATCGCCTCTCATTCGACCGTATGGCCTTCATTCGGTTGCATAGCCCTAGCTGATGCAGAATGGAGTTCATCCCGAACCCAATCTGCCATTTTCGGCCTCCAAGCTCATGCAAACCCATTCTAAGCCTAAATCAACCATCCTAGACCTTAGGAATGCATACGACCAACACCATACAAGCACACACAAGCCCGGAAACATACCCGAAACGCATCACACACATCACACTCAAATGGTTCAAACACATTTACATACAAAAACGGGTTTTTGATGCTTTCCAGCCCCAAAATCGGTTGAAAACAAGTAAAAGTGGGGTCCTAGAACTCATACAAACGAGCACAACGACAAGGGCTTCGATTTGGCTTGCTACACGACAATTTTGGACACTCGAACCACCCGAACCGACCCTTTCTTCCTCTTTTCTTCTTCTTTCCCTCTTCTTGGCTGATTTGTGAGTGTGGGGGAGAGGGTAAGGGCTGCCCTCTCCCTTATATACTCCCACTCACCCGACTTTCTTTCGTTGGCGAGTTTGGTCCCTCGACTTTTGGACTTTATTTCTTTTCTTCCTTCATCGGCTTCAAAATAATAAATATTCGGGTGTTACAGAGCTTGATGAAGCCCGTATAAAGCCTTGTCGAGTTTGTAAACTCTGTCCCGATGATAAGGATCTTCAAATCCTCGGGTTGACTGACGTACACTGTCTCTCGGATTTCACCATGAAGGAATGCACTCTTCACATCCAATTGATAAACTTTAATCTTCATATACGATGGATAGGCAAGGAAGATGCGGATGGCTTCCATCCTTGCCACGGGTGCAAACACTTCATTGTAATCAATGCCCTCGACTTGTCAAAATCCTTGAACTACAAGTCGAGCCTTGTTCCTGATAATGACGCCTTGGTCATCCTTCTTGCATTTCAAGACCCATTTGGTGCCAATGACCTTAGCACCTTTAGGTCTATCTACCAGAGTCCATACACCTAACTTCTTGAACTGAAGAAGTTCTTCTTGCATGGCACTCACCCATGCCTCATCATTCAGTGCTTCACTGACGTATTTTGGTTCAACCTGCAAGACAAAACACCGATAAGCACCGTCGTGGATGTATCCTTTTTCCATTACCGAGGCATAATCAGCTGAGTACAGCTGATTTTTGGTCTGCACTCCTGATCTGACATCCCCAATGACATTGTCTAGGGGATGATAGACATTTAGACGTGATCCTGGAGTGGTGGGAACAATTACCTCAGAGTCAAGATTATGAACATTTGGTTCTGTATCTGAGGTAGTAGGAGTTTGAGGTTCCGAAGTTGAAGAGGCATCACTGTTAGATGCTTGTGGACTTGCAGGAATTGGAACCTGCCCCTTCTGATTGTTCTGGTCATTTTCTTCAGCTTCATCTTCTGAGGAGGAGTCACTTGCTTCGAGTGCTCCCCCTGAGTGGTGAGATGTGTTACCTTGTGAACCAGATGATGCTGAATCTAGTGACGGTGAGTTCAAGATATCATACATCATCCTTGTAGCTAACTCTTCGTCAGAAGAGAAGATAGGTATGTTGAAGGACTTGAAGAATCCATCATAGTTGAAAAAGTAAGCGGGTCCTTTTCCAGTAGGTGGTATTGTGTATCTCTGAACATCAAGATTACACCACACTTCTACTAAACCTGTTGAGTTGTTGTAAACTCTCTTGTTCGGTATGTTGTATCCTAGGAATATACCTTCATCAGCCTTCTCGCTGAATTTTCCTTCTTGAGTCTTCTTCAGTAGTGTGCACGGTGCGCCAAATGGTTCGAGATACTCTAGATTAGGTTTACGTCGTTGTAGTAACTCGTAACATGTCTTGCCATGGCGTTTGACTACCAGAACTCGATTTAATGTGTAACATGCATTTGCCACTGCTTCATTCCAAAATTGGATAGACAGTTTCGAGTCTGCTAGCATTGTCCGTGCTGTCTCTATCAAGCTGCAATTCTTTCTCTCAGCAACGCCATTCATCTGAGGCGTGTAAGCAGAAGTGAACTGGTGCACAATTCCCTTTTCCTTGCAGTAAGCCTCCATCCACTGATTCTTGAACTCGGTCCCGTTGTCTGAGCGTACCTGTCTTACCTTCAGCTTGTAGAGAGATTCCAGTGTAGTTACTAATTCCTTGAAAGACTCAAATGTTTCTGATTTGGACTTCAGAAACATTACCCAAGAGAATCTTGAGTAGTCATCAGTAACTACATAGCAGTACAAATCGCGTGCAATGCTTTTTGTACTGACTGGACCAAATAGATCCATGTGAAGAAGTTCAAGAGGAAGCTCGATGGAATGAACTTTCTTTTCCTTATGAGACTTCTTCGTCTGTTTGCCTTTCTTGCATGCTACACAGAAATCAGGAAGTTGGAAATTTTGGATGTTAACTCCTCTCACTAGATCATTCTGGATCAAGTGATTCATCTTCCATTGATTTATGTGTCCTATTCTCCTATGCTAGGAAATGGAGTCCTTCTCAGTAGCTTTTGATAAGAAGCACTGAACTTTATGATTCGTTGTTGAAGACGTTGATAGATCCAAAACATAAAGATCTTTATATCTTGAAGTTGTCATCAAAACTTGGTCCTCCGGAATCACATAGTCCTTCTTCAGGACATAACACTTCTTGTTGTCGAATATAACCTTAAATCCTTTGTCACATATTTGGGAAACAGAAAGTAAGTTGTTTTTAAGTTGTTGAACGTAGTTCACTTTATCAAACTTAACTTTCTGATTTCCCACTTCTCCTTGAGCTGTGATATAACCTCCTTTGTTACCAGCAAAAGAAACATGCCCTCCTTTTATTTGTTTGACGTTTGATAAGAGTGCCCTGTTTCCTGTCATGTGTCTGGATGCTCCGCTGTCTACAATCCACGTGTTGGTTTCAGCACTGTAGCGAACACCCTGCACATTCAATTTAAAACATTAGTTCAGGTTAAGAACCCAAGCCTTTACTTGCTTGGGTTTCCCAGAGGCATCACACATCATGAATTCAACCCATTGACCCTTAGAAGGTGAGGGTAGATCTGGTGACTTCTTGTCATCATTATCAGACACAGAGGCTGATTTTTCTTTCCATAAGCCAGATTTGTGTAAGGCCTGTTTGTGATAAACAGACGACTGGCTAATGGGTTGAACTTTGGGTTCACTAGATCTTCTAGGTGGAGTCAATGAGCTCCTCTTAGAAGACCTAGGTTTTGAATCCTGAAGTTCAACTTTCTTCCTAGGTGTCTGATAGTAAGGACAGTAAGAAGCAATGTGTCCACACTCTCCACAGTTGTAGCATGACCTGCTATCAACTTTATGATTAAATTGTCTATGTGGAGACGTGTGTGACACCCTAGTGACATCGTTATGTTTGGGCTTTGACTCTACTTCTTTTGATGTTTTATCTTGTTTAACAAACTTAATTGTTTTAACATTCTTAACATGTTTTCCATTTTGGTTAACTGGACTTTGACATGAAACTCGTGATAGGTTAACATTAACAGTCTTTTTAGGTTCAGATTTGACTTTGTTTGACCCTGACTTTATATTAACCTTTTCAAACTCTTTTTCCAGATTAACACAAGGCATTTTACCCTTTGCCTTTGAAGTGGCCTCCTTTTGTTTTGTTCCAGATTCATTTGAAGTATATAAGGAATCTGGATCACTTACAAGAGGAGTAGACACCACATGATCCTTGATTGGATTGTTATTTATTGGTTTACTCTTAGTGTTCATCAAGGTCTCAGGTGGTGGTGGAACCACATTATATCCCAAACCCTCCCAATCATTACGCTCTCTCACTAAGTGTTGGACAATATGAGATGAACTTGTCCAGCTGTGTAGTTTTTGCTTTAATGAATTGACTTCTACTTCTAAAACTGCTTTTTGTTTCTTAGTGTCTTCTAGGGATTTAAGATAGTACCTAATGTCATTTGCTTGGTTAAAGGCTACTAATTCTGTTTCCCTAAGCTGTTTATTCAAAAGGTCTATCTTTTCTTTGTAACTATGCTCATTTTGTTTTAAAACTCTGTTTGCCTCAGTGCACAGTTGCAAATCCTTTACTAAGCTATCGTTATGATCTAATAACCTAGCAAATTTCAGATCTATGCTTTCCCTAAATTTATTACAATCAAAATAAGCATGATTTTTGAAAAGTTGGTCAGTAGTACTTACCTGAGGAGGTTCTGATGAATCAGCCATCAATGCAGCATCTGATGTTTCTGGTTCTGGTGATTCTGTCTTTGTTGTGGTTGTCTCTTCTTCAGGCTTGTAGTTGACTTCAGTTGCAGTCTCTTCAATGTTTGACATCGCGAGTTTCACTGCAATATGTCCTTCACTCGCGGAATCATCATCTAAGTCTTCCACACTAGCAATATTTGATTCTCCCGGAGAGACAAACCGAAAACTCCAGTCCTGTCCTTCATCATCATGAGCAGTCAAGGCTTTTGGATCCTTGCTTGATGAAGTAGGACTACTAGTTGGCTTATCTTGATGAGTAAAGGACGAGAATGGATTCCCGTTTCCAGTCTTCTTGGGCTTCACACACTCTCGTTTGAAGTGCCCCTTTTCTCCACAGTTGAAACAGGTCACCTTGCTCTTGTCAAAACCAAAAGTAGTGTCCTTAGTAGCAACCAAGTTTTGTCCGGTATTCTTCACAAACTTCTTAGCTCTCCGGACAGCACTTGCTAAGGCCCACATTATATCCATCCTCTCCAGCTCTGTCTCATCTACCTGCTCGTAGTCCTCATCTACCAGATGGCAGTTTCCAATTTTCCCAGCAACAAGTGCATCATAGGAGTGGACTACTGCTGCTAAGAGATCCATGTGCTCTCTTGCTACTTCTACCGTCACATTTCCGAGATTCGGTCTTCAGTCTTGTAGCATTTGCTTCAGATGCAATGTATTGGGTACTAGAAGACCCTAACGTTTCTGATCCTGAAGTAAAGGCTTGTGAAGGACCAGATGAGCTTGACACAAAGGCGGTCTGAAGTGGTGCTCCAGACGTCCTGACTTGTGGAGTTGCATTGTACAGAGCTGGATTCTGAGTATACGAAGACTTTTGAGCTCGGTACTTCATCCTGAGTGGTTCTTCTCGCAGCTTTAGAATGAAATCATTGATGTCCAACCTCGCTAGCAATCCATTCTGTCTCAGATTAGAAACAAAAGAAGCCCAACTTTCTCGCAATCCGTCTACAAAATTCGATACTTTGTCTTCCATGGTCGTTGTGACACCATGCGTGTGCAGCTCGCTCATCAAATGGTAGAATCTATCAATAACATCATCTAAACTCTCATTACCCATCGATGAGAAGTTGTCAAACTCTTTCTTCAACTCTTTAGCTTTAATAGCCTTTAATGACGCATTCCCGTCATACCTTTTCTCCAGCTCATCCCATAACTTCTTGGCTTGCTTATTCTCAGAGAATTGATGGAAAATATCCTTAGGGATAGACTGAGTAAGCAACGCATACACTCTCTTTTCAGCATTTTATTTGACTTTCTGTGCATCGGTCATGCCACCTAATGTAAGTTTCACCCCATCAGCACCTACTGGCATACTGTACCCCGTCTCAATGGCTTCCCACATATTAGGATCTACTCCATTTAAGTAGATCTCAAAATGTTGTTTCCAGTGGGGAAATTCATCTAATGTTATAAGCTTAGGGGGTTTATTGTGATTCCCCACTTCACTCTCCAGTAGCAGTAAGTTCTGAATACGTGAGTCCTTCCCGGCGGTAAACGCTGAATACTAGTCCTCCATTTCGATTAACTTTAGTCTCTTATACACCCTGTTTTACTAGTGCAAATGGAGCTGTGCGATTGGGCTATCCGTACGATTGAACAATGCGAATGGTTCAATCGTGCGGCTGAACTAATGCGATTGGTCCAGTCGTGCGAATGAACTGATGCGGTTGAACAATACCAACTATCTGCTTAGTCGTACGAACGTACGTCTGAGGGATGCGAATGAGTCCAGTCGAGCGATTGAGTCAACCGTGCGACTGAAGCTGCTGGATTTCGAAAATTTCTAGGTTTAAGGTGTTTTAGCCGTAAAAACTCGAATTTTCACCAACCCTAATCTCCGTATGCCGGAAAAACCAAAACTTTATGAGCAGGGGACGTCCAAGACACCGTTTGACACGAAAAGATTGTGTTTTTAGTGAAAAAACACAACTTTTGTATAAGAAATGATTGAATCACACGTAATCAAGAGCCAAAGCTTTGATACCACTTGTTAGGATCGTGTATTGCACGAAATACTAACTGATTAACGTGTATACCAACTCAAATAGTGCGGAATCCTATTTGATTGGCGATCCAATCAGTGAGAACGCACGTCGAATCAATTATCAATTGAAGCTAAACGTAAAGAACGATCTAGAATCGATCTAATACGATCTGTGAACTTGGAACAGGTTCTTGGAGGTTTCTGGACGGCTAGGGTATGTCTGGAGTCGAAGTAAATTGAAGTGTTACGTTTTTCCACGAATTAGATGGTATATATAGGTTAGGGTTGCTCATTCATGCGACTGAACCATTAGCATGGTTCATTCGTGCGATTGAGCCATGCGGTTGATCCATTCGCATGACTGAGTGTTCAGTCGTGCGGTTGAGTCAGTCGCATGAAGTTGTTCAGCCGTATGGACTGTTTAGGCGCATGGACACTCAGTCGCATGGCCATTCGGACGCATGACCACTGTTGGGGCGCATGGTCCAGTCGTACGCATGTGAACTTCACTTAACCAAGTTTGAATGAATTCATTAATATAACATTATGTGTATCAATTCAAACAATTACAAACCTATATAATCAAGTCAATATCAACTCACTAATGAAATATTAAACATTATAAATCACAACCAAACATTCTCATTTCATTAATAACCCAAGCATTACATAAGTGTAAGACATTCAAGACATATTACATTAAGATCCACATCTAGGTACATATGCATCAACAAACCCCACCATCTACTCAAACCATATAGCTGAATTCTGGGGCAACGGTTAGATTGAAACCCTAAGTGGAGTTAGGGTTAGAAGGTCGAGCATTTATGGCCAGGAGTTGATCATATCAGAACAACTCATTAGGGAGCATCTGGAGCTTCACGATGAAGGCGCTCCTACTGAATTCCCCAAGTCAGACCTAGATGACACATATACCCAAATGGGATATGGTGGAGATGTGAGTAGGTCTACCATTTACAAGTTTAACTTCTCATAACTGGAAGTTGCTGATTCACGTTGTTCTCCACTACTTGTCTAATAAGTCTGGGGGATGGGATCAAATCCCATATGAATTAGGATGCCTAGTTCATGGGTTGGGGAACCTCCAGAGGGACACATTCTATATGTATCCCAGGTTCATTCAACATCTGATCAACTGTGAGCTGGACCAGAGTCAGCTTGTCTATGCAGCTGCTCTACCAGTTCCTCAAATGAGGCCAACCATCTTCAAAGTCTTGAAGAGAGTGTCCACTAACTACACTGGAAGACACATTGAGCTTCTTCCAGGTATGATTGAGCCAATGGCTCCTGGTGACATCCCTGTTAACCCCACAGGTGATGAACCCACACCAGCAACTACCCTCACTTTGTCAAATCTACCTTCTCACCCCATCACAATCACATACCAGAGACGCCCCAAACGAACCCTTGTTCAATCTACTCTGATTGAACAAGCTCCTCCTGTTTGACCTAAAAAGACTAGAGTGGAAACATGGGCTCCCACTTAGTCTAAGGTCTCACCATCCTTTACTTTTGACCCCAATATGGGTATTGAGTCTCCTCAGTCTCAATCCCATGAGCCCGAAACCCAAGCTGTAAACCCTTAGGGTGAGTCTTTATACTCCCCTAAGCAGCCAAAAAGGGACAACCCCACCATAGGATCAATGCCAATAGACATTGACCAAGGTCCCGGGTCATTAGGCTTGTAAGGATTCCTATAAGTCTGATGAAACCAAAAAACATCCAAAGTCTCTCCGCAAGCAATGCACTAAAGAACTGAAGTAGAATTGCTTCGGAAGATTTACACCATGCACTAGAAATATTCTGAGTGTAAAATCTTCCGAAGCCAAGACCAATATCTTCCGAAGCCAAAAGTGAAGTCTTCCTAAGCTTCAGATACAAAGTCTTCCGAAGCCAAATAGTGAAGACAGAATTCTTCCGAAGACTTTTAGAGATATGTCTTTATCCGATGTACTTTACCATAAAGCTGGACCACCTTTCCGCTGCAACTCTGTAAAGTCACCAACTTACATGAGTTGGTGAAAGGTCCATGCTTTTGGTAACTGTACATTGAGGTCTTGAGTCCATGCTTTCTACTTTATGTACTTTTATCCTTTTTGTAATATATTAGGATGTGAGCTATGGCATGTCATAGTCACAAGTCAAAAGGCAGATATGTCTTTTGATTCTACAATTGATTTTGTTTGTGTCTAGTCAATTGTATCCAGCTGGCTTTCAAAGTATAGCCGGCAGTAGGTTGTAGTATAAGTATTCCATGTTCTAGTATCTTTCTTTATGCTTTGTAACACTTGTAATAGAACTTGAGAAAGCAATATACTGCATCCTTGAAACCCAATCTATTGTGTTCTCTTGTTCTGTCTCTTACTTGTTACTTGTGTTCTTAGTATCATTATTATGGTTAATCCAGTTTACTGTTTGATTAAGTTTGGTTAATCTCCTCTTTGTGTTGTTGTGTTGTAAGTGACCACCCTTCACCGGTCTTGCAATTGGTATCAGAGCATTTCAGTCTCTTGATATAAGATCTCACCATCTTAAGATCCCTCACACACACAAATACTAAACTTTCAAATGGCAGTCATTTCAAAGACTGATATGGAAACTGGAACCATGAACAAGTCCCCACTGATCACTCTTGATGACTTTGATACCTGGTGTATGAGAATGGAAGGTTTCATCAGTTCTCTAGACTCAAGAATGTGGGAGTCTATTGAAAATGGACCTTTCATACCCAGCACTCCTTCTTCTACTAGTGCTGGTATGATCCCTAAAGATGTGGCTAACTACTCTAATGAAGATAGGAAGAGAGTAGAGATTGATAGAAAATCCATGACTGCTCTTCAAACTGCCCTTCCAAACTCTGTGTACAGAGGTTTCAAGAAGTGCAAAACAGCTAAACAGCTGTGGGATGCACTAAAACTGATGTATAAAGGCTCCTCTGAAGCCAAGGAGAACAAGAAGGATCTCCTGAAGCAACTGTTTGAAAACTTCACCTTCAAAATAGGTGAAACCATGACTCAGCAATACTTCAGGTATGTTGAGATAGTGGATACCCTTGTGGATGGAGGAGTTCCTCTTGAAAATAGAGACATTGTAAGGAAGTTCATGTCCTCACTTCCTAGGCAATGGACACACTATTGTGTGATGATCAAGAGGACTAAAAATCTCAAAACTCTTACTCTGACAGAGTTATATGGGATTCTCAGTGGTTACCAGATGGAGATGAACATGCAAGGTTCATCTGGCAACTCCAACAATCAATTGGGTTCAGCCCTGCATGTGGTTGAAAGGGATAGCATAGAACCCCAACATCATCTTATATGCTACCCTGACAATTCACCAAAGGGTCCTTTCATCACCTTCCCAGAGACACCTAGGGAGAACTACACTCAAGGAAGCCCATTCCAAGAGACAAGCTCTTCTCAAGCCTTTGTGTCTTCTGATGAAAGTTGTGGCAACTCTCTTTTCACTCTTGAAGACCTGGATTGTATCCATCCAGATGATCTAGAATATATGGAAATAGTCCAGCAGATGGCTCTTCTCACTCATAGAGCCAAGAAGTTCTACAAGAGAACTGGAAGGAGGTTTCCAAGCAATGCAACCAGTGGAAAGTTTGGCTTGGATAAAAGCAAAGTCAAGTGTTACAACTGTAACCTGATGGGCCACTTTGCTAGAGAGTGTAAGGCACCTAAAACAAATGGTGGCCAAGCACAAACCAGACCAAACTACACTGACAAAGCCCCTCAGAATGAGAAGCCAAAGCAACAAGCTGTTGTTGCTGTTGAAGAAGGAGGCTTTGACTGGAGCTTTTAGGTGGAAGATGCTTCTCCAAACCAAGCACTAATGGCAGATCATGATGAAGCCAAGGTATTGGAACATCTCTGTACTCTTGAATGCATTGCTAAAGTTAACAGATACAGGTCCTATAACTTGGAGATGAGATCTGATCTTGAGTCCTTAAACATTTTAAAATCTGATTTTAGAAAGTCTGAAAATGATTATAAACTAAAGATAGAGGACTTAGAGAAAACCATTTTAGTTCTAAAACATGAGCATACAGATTTTAGGACTCAAATCCAAGATCTCATAACCAAGCTGACTAAGTGCCAGGCTGAGCTTGTGATCAGCAAAGCCAGGGCAGAAAAGAGTGTTCTTGAAGAAGAGACCTTCAAGAACATGATATCCTCATCCCTGCACAACAAGGTGTGTTATCAAAATAGACAGGGACTGGGATCCAATGAGATAGCTCCTCCACACACAATCTTGTCTGTAAGATCTCCTAGGTGTGGAACTTGTGAAGATGAGCTTCCTCTCATAGATCCTATAAGTGAAGAGGATGAAGAAGAGATAGTGAAGAATTCCTCTGAGAAGAGTGAAGAGGAGGATTCTATAAAGGGCCACTATCCTTCTGAGGAGAAGAAGATTACTGTGATGACCAAGTCAAAGAGAAAGAACTTGATCAGGAAGAGCAAAAGAAAAGCAAAGAAGACTCAAGAGATCAAGGCTACTTTTGACTCTAAGCAGAAACAAGTTTTTATCTCTGCAGGGTTTGAAGTAGTAAAGACTGAAGACATCAACCAAAACTCTTCAGCTAAGAGTTCTGGTTCTTGTTCAAATCATCTCAGTACCAAAAAGAAGACTGATCTGCTGTGTACCACTGCTGCACAGCCTGGACCATCAAACTCCAAGAACAGTTCCCAGCCCATAAGAACTATCTCAGCATCTGCAAAGATGAAGGTGGAGAAGGGATGTGACCAAAGACAGTCTTTCTCTCATAAGGAGACTCTTGTGAAGAAGAAAATGTTGTGTGTCATGTGTGAAAGTACCTCTCACATTGCTAAGGATTGTCTATAAAATCCTATAAGTACTGTCCATATGACCAAGACAAAGACTTCAAAGGGTTCCAAGAAGATTCAAGCTTCGGAAGGAAAGTCTGTTTCCTTCGGAAGCTCCAAATCTAAGAAGAAGGCAAATGGAAAATTACCTTCGGAAGAGAAGTTGGTCTCAGAAGAAAGGAATTCTTCCGAAGCACTGAAGTCTGTTGCAGTGACTGTAGAATCTTCCGAAGGTTCAGTCATCAAAACTTCCGAAGTCCCAAAAGCTTCCGAAGTTTTGAAGGTCAAGTCCAAGACTCCAAAGGTGGTGTGGAAGTCTAAGAAAGACCAAGTGACTGAAGTTTCTCCATCAACAACAGCTCAAGATCCTTCTAGCACAACCATAGGATCTATTACTGTTGCATTACCTTCTATTATACTTAGTGAGCCGAAGACAAATAAGGCTTGGGTTTCCAAATGTAACTAATCATTTTCTTTGTGCAGGAACAGCTCAAGACAAACAAGAATGTCAGGATCATTGATAGTGGCTGTTCCAGGCACATGACAGGCAATAGGTCACTACTCCATAACTTTGAGAGGAATGATGGAGACCAGTTGCTTTTGGAGGAGATGAAGGTGGTTACATTTCTGGAAGGGGCAAGGTCACAAATGGTAAGCTCAGCATTGAAAAGGTAAACTTTGTCAAGGAGCTTGGGTACAATCTTCTGAGTGTATCCCAATTTTGTGATCAGAGTCATAACATGCTCTTTACTGAGCATGAGTGCATTGTTCTCAAGCCTGGAGTGGTCATTCCTCATGAGCACATCCTGCTTAGAGCCCCCAGGAAAGGGTACATGTACAAGATGGACTTGCAAGAAACATCTCACCTGGAGAAGTTTCATGCTTTCTGTCTAAAGCCAATAGTGATGAGTCTTTCCTATGGCATAAAAGAATGTGCCATGTAAACTTTAAGAACATGAATAAACTAATTAAATATGATTTGGTAACTAGAATGCCAAAGAAAGAGTTTACAAGTGATGATCATTGTGTTGCATGCCTGAAAGGGAAGCAACATAAGGTATCTCACAAGCCTAAGGAAAGGAACTCCATCACTACTCCCCTACACTTATTACATATGGATCTCTTTGGCCCCACCAGTGTAATGAGTCTAGGAAGGACCTCTTATTGTTTGGTGATCACAGATGATTTTACAAGATTCACTTGGGTTTTCTTTCTTAGAACTAAGGATGAGACCCCTGAGATTCTGAAGAATTTCATCTTAAAAATTGAGAATCAAAGTGATCACAAGGTCAAAACCATAAGATGCGATCAAGGACTGAATTCAAGAATCAAATCCTTGATGCATTTTGTGATGAAAAAGGTATTACAAGACAATATAGTGCTCCCAGGACTCCTCAGCAAAATGGTGTTGCTGAGAGGAGAAACAGGACACTAATTGAAGCTGCAAGAACTATGTTGTCTGACTCTAAACTGCCCATCACCTTCTGGGCAGAGGTAGTAAACACTGCTTGCTATGTGCAAAACAGAGTTTTAGTAGTTAAGACACATGGTAAGACTCCTTATGACTTTGGCACAAGAGAAAACCTTTCATTGGTTTTCTCAGGTCATTTGGATGTCCTTGCACCATCTTGAATACCAAAGATCAAATTGCAAAGTTTGCTGAGAAATCAGATGATGGACACTTCATTGGATACTCTTCCCAGGCTAAGGCTTATAGAGTATACAATCTCAGAACTAGAATTGTTGAGGAGTCAGCCAATGTGACTTTCAATGAACACACGCCCTGTGTGGCTGGTTCTGGTCGTGATTGGCTATTTGATCTTGATTTAGTTACCAACTGTTTTAACAAATCTTGTGAGAATTTCAGGATCTGCAGAAAATTTAAATACAGGTGATCCTGATCCAAGATTTGAACTAGGAAGACCTTCAACTCATACATCTTCAGCTCCAGTTGGAACTACTTCAGCAAATGAGGTTCCTATCAGCACTACAATGACAAATTCAGCTGTTTCATCTGGGGTGCCTTCAAATTCCAGCTCAGAGGCTCCACAACCAGATAAAGATACCTCAATTGTGGAAGACAACAATGGTGATGGTGAAAGTGATCAGGAATTCCTTGATGCTAATAATCACACCATAGATGACAACATCAATAATGTCACACACTTATTGGATCAAGTCAACCTTGATAAGTGTGGTGATGTGGAGGGTGAATCATCTATGCCAGATCTAAATTTCTCAAATGTGGATCTTTCTCAGCAACTTGTTGTGATCCCTCAGCTTAGGATCCACAAGTCTCACCCCACCACAAACATCATTGGAGATGTTGTCACAGGGGTAAGAACAAGAGGACAAACCCATGAAGCAAATGTTTGTCTTCACTCTTGTTTCTTATCCCAGATAGAGCCAAAGAAAGTTGATGAGGCTCTAAATGATGGAAGTTGGGTTGAAGCTATGCAACAAGAGTTGCTTCAATTCAAAAGGCAAAAAGTTTGGAACCTTTGTCCTCTTCCTCATGGGAAGACTACCATTGGAACCAAATGGGTGTTTAGGAATAAGAAGGATGATAGAGGCATTATCATCAAGAACAAGGCAAGACTAGTTGTTCAAGGATACACACAAGAAGAAGGGATTGACTACACTGATGTCTTTGCTCCTGTAGCAAGATTAGAAGCTGTTAGGATATTCCTGGCATTTTCTGCATCCAAGAACTTCAAGGTCTTTCAACTTGATGTGAAGTGTGCTTTTCTGTATGGAGTGATTGATGAAGAGGTGTATGTCAAATAGCCATCTGGTTTTGTAGACCCTGATCATCCTGATTATGTCTGCAAGCTTGACAAAGCTCTTTATGGGCAGCATCAGGCACCTAGGAAGTGGTATGAGACATTGTCTGAGTATCTTTGCAAACATGGATACAGGAGAGGTACTATAGATGGAACTCTCTTCATCAAAGGACAGGGAAATGACATATTGCTAGTTCAAGTGTATGTAGATGACATCATCTTTGGTTCAACTAATCCAAAGCTCTGCAAAGACTTTGAGAAGCTGATGAAAGACAGATTTGAAATGAGTGCAATGGGAGAACTCAATTTCTTCCTGGGAATTCAAGTGAAGCAAGTTGAAGATGGCATCTTCATAAGTCCGTCAAAGTATGTTCAAGACATACTCAAGAGGTTCAACATGACTGATTGTAAGATTGCTAAGACACCCATAGCCTGAAACCACTCCCTTGGACCTGATCTTGAGGGGGAGTGTGTAGATGAACACCTATACAGGGCTATGATTGGGTCTCTTATGTATCTTACAGCTAGCAGGCCTGATATCATGTTTGTTACATGTATTTATGCAAGATATCAAGCCAACCCTAAGATGTCTCACCTCATCACTGTCAAAAGGATTTTAAGATACCTCAAAGGTGCTTCAACACTTGGTTTATGGTATCCAAAGAATCCTGACTTCAATCTGTATGCTTATACAGATAGTGATTATGGTGGTTGCAACATGACTGCAAAGTCTACATCTGGGGGATGTCAATTCCTTGGTGGAAGGGTTGTCTCATGGCAATGCAAGAAACAATCTTGTGTGTCTGCATCAACTGCTGAGGCTGAATACATTGCTACTACAAGTTGCTGTGCTCAAGTGCTTTGGATTCAAAATCAGATGCTGGACTATGGATTTAACTTCAAGGAGACTCCTATCCACATAGACAACAATAGTACTATCTCTATCACTGAGAACCCTGTGCAGCACTCAAGGAGCAAACACATAAATATCAGGTATCATTTAATAAGAGATAACTATGAAAAGGGATTAATTAAACTGGTCAAAGTTCATACAGATGAACAATATGTTGATCTGTTTACAAAAGCTTTTGATGAACAGAGATTTAAATATCTAATATCAGCTATTGGGATGATTAACTTTGAGTAGATATTTTCTTAAAACTAATTCTAATTATTTCTTAATATATGTGTGTCCTAAGTTGTCTAGTTCATCACTTTCACAAGCTCATGTTTTCTTTGGATATCAAATCCTTTTTGAAGACTTTCCTTAGATTCTTGAAAATTTTCTGATCCTTCGGAAGATATATTTTTTACCTTCGGAAGTAAATCATGTCTTCAAAATAAATAAATGTCTAATAAATTTTACCTTCGAAAGAAGTCTCAATCTACCTTCCGAAGCTTAAATACTTGTCTCAGATACTTATTTGTTTTTAAGGACTTTTTCCTTCCGAAGCAAAATTAACTCTCGGAAGCTTTGTTGGTTTATATACAAAGCATTCAAGTATTGATTTCTCTTCCGAAGCAAAATTTTCAAGATTCTCAGGAAAATCTTCCAAAGTCATTTTAGCTTCGGAAGTTTTTTCATTAAAACTTCCGAAGATAATTTACCTTCGGAAGCTTTTCGAATTCCAAGAAAACTACTTTTTGAGCAAAAGTAAACTACTTTTTCAAAGGTGGGACCGACATTCGGATTTCATAGTTTATCCTCTTTCATTAACTTTGGTTCAAATCCTTTTCACATAAATACCCAACGGTTCCCCCTCTCCCTCACTATCTTCTTCAATTCTACTATTCCTCAAACCTAATTCCCAAACCGCCTTTGCTTTTCACCTTTCTTCATCCTTAAGCTTCTCAAATGGCCAACCTTAACCGCAGAAACAACCTAGATTTCTCCATGAAACTTCACAGGCAACACAATCAGGTTGCTCTGTTAAGCTCAAAGAAAGATGAAAGTTTCTTAGAGATTTGCCAGTTCTTAGCTTTATCAAATTACTTCACCTCCCTAACCATTGATCCTACTCTTTATGAGGATCATCTGCTTTAATTTTAGAAAACCTGCCAAGAGGTTATCATGGATGGGGAGAAGGCACTGTCTGCCACAGTGCAAGGGAGGACAATCTTCATCACTCCAGCCATCATTAACACTCATTTGCAGCTGGATGATGAAGAAGGTGAGTTGTCCTTCCCAAAGGAAGCTGTAAATCATTCCTTTGAGCAGATGGGCTATGAGGGAGATTTCTCTATAAAGACCTTCAGGAAAGGGAAGGTCTTATCCCAGTGGAAATACCTACTCCATGTGGTTATCCACAGCTTGTCAAACAAGCATGGAGGGTGGGACCAGATTCCTGAGGATCTCTTCTTAGTGCATGGAATGGTTCAAGGGGTCAAGTTCAGGTACTCTCAATTTGTCTATACCAATTTGCTTGCTAACTTGGAATTTTTAGAGTATTATATGTTTCCTAGATATGTTCAACACATTCTCAACTGTGAACTGGGCTCACAGTTGAGGGAAACAGATAATATTCTTAAATTGGGACATATGAAGCCCGGCATCTTTGAAATCATGAAGAAGCCAACTATAGGCTTCTCAGGGTTAGAAACAGCCCTTGTCCCCAAAATGTTAGAGCTCATTGCTCAAGGTGACAACCTAGCAACACAAGCTAGTGTTGAACCCACACCTTCTACCTCTCTACCACTAAAAAAACCTCAAGTAACCCTCACCTACCAAAGAAAATCCAAACGAACCCCTGCTCAAGCTATTGAGTCTCTGCAGGTCCCCATATACTCACCTTTACAGGAGGAAGTGGACACTAGAGCTCCCATTTCCCCTGAGGAGCAAACCACTCCCATCTCTTCAACTATCAGGGCTGAGGTTCCTCATGCTCACCCTGATGAGCTCACAAGCCCAACTGCCTTAAGCCTTCACTCTGAGTCTCAACACTCAAGTGAACAACCTTTAGGGGACAGTTACCATCCCCAGCCTTTAGATCTAAATCAACCCATTCCCAACCTTTCCTTCTATACTGATGAAGACTTAGGTTTCAGTGAGTACCATGAGTCTCTCTTCTCTTCCCCAAATCAAAGAGAGATGAGTACTCCTGAGTCTCCTCATTCTAGCCCACATCAGTCACCTATAACTAAGGTGGATACTTCTGAACCTGTTCAGGATATCCATATGGAAGAGGCTCTCACTTTTGCAAGTGATTACATTATTAAGACCTCAACCATGGCAACTCAGCCCATTGACATCTCAACTGAGAATGTTAATGAGCAGAGGAAATTTAGCAGCCAAGAACCAGAAGCTGGTGGTGAGAGAGAGGACTTTGGTCCAATCATCTCATCCCCCAATGATTCTTCTGATGAAGAAGAGGGGAATCTGAGACTAAAGGTGCAAAAAAGGTCAAAAACATGCTCCTATTTAGTCTCTAAGGTTAGTCACCTTGAATCTCAGGTGACTACCCTTCAAAATAGGGTCAATGATCAGCAACTTGAGATATCTTATCTCAGGGAAAAACTAGCTGGGAGACCTTTAAGAAGAGTTCAACCAGGAACACAAGAACCTGTGAATGTGGTTGACCTAACTTCTAGCTCACCTATGCAAGAGGGTGATGCTACCAAAAAGGGGGAGAAAGTCATCACAGACACAGAACCTGGGAGCTCCTCAGAGAGTATGATCATTGAGGACTCACCATCCTCACTTGCAATTGTGCATACTCAGCAACTTCCTCAAGTTCACATTAATGTGGACTCTATAGACTCTATCATTAGGAGTCTCTTTGAGGAAGGTATACCAAGGGCTATGTCATCCCTACCTCAAGGAACTTCAAACTACATCATTGGGTGGAGGTATGATGCTGATAGAAGAGCCCTCATTCTTTATAGAGTTCAAGGGTAACAAGAAGTATTTGATTTTCAAACCTTGAACTACTATGAAGGTATTGATCTGGTCAACATGCCACTTGTCAATCCAAGCAGATCAAGACAAGCTGACAGGTTGGCACTCAGAATTCAAGACAGAATTACTGGAGAGTTCAGCCTAAGAAGGAGACAAAGGCAATCAGGTAATGTCATTGGTCAGCTGGATGCTGAGGCAGACCCTGAGATTAGCTTCAAAGGGAAAACCTTGGCTGAAGGCCCAGTAATAGAGCCTGAGAGCCCTGTCACACCAACAACTGCTTCAGAAATTCATTCCCTCAGTGAAACACTTGCTGGTGAAGGTGTCTCACAACCTCTCTCTGGCCAGAGCATGGATGCTACACCAAGCAATGAAGGCCAAACCTCTATCCACCCTGAGTCACAAAGGTCTGTGGGTGACAAAGAGAAAAGGATTTTGACTCCTGAGGAAATTGAGGAGGAGGAGAGAGAGAGGAAGAGGAAGCTAAGGGGAAAAAGTTCCTCTGGGTCTTCAGGTTTTATGCAAGCTGCAATCAGGGCTGCCCCCAGACCAAATACTCAAGATGATGAGTTGAGGGCAGTCAGGATTACTTACCTGCAGACCAGGAACTATGACATAGATGAAATTATCTCTCTCCCCTTAGAGCAACTAAATGAACTGGCTGACATGGAAGTGTCAAGAGAGATGAAAGAAAAAGAGGATGCATTGTTACTTCTCCAATTCAAAGAGGAGAAGAGACAGAAAAGACTCTACAAGCTTGCTCCTACTCTCTCCCCAGTCCAAGAAAGTCCTGTGCAAGAGACTATGGCTTCAACACAAGAACCTCAGGTAGACAAAGAAACAGACAGACAAAACATGATCAACTACCTAAGTGCCACAGGTCTTTACCAGGCATCTGCACTTCTTCCCTTGTCCTTTGAGTACATTGAGTTTGAGTATCTCAAAAAACTTGAACTTCAAGTGCTCAAAGAACAAAAACCTACAAAGGAAAGATGAGGGAAGAGGCTGCAAAGTCAAGAGCCATCATCCAAAAGAGTATGAAGAAGTCTGCTGACAGACAAAGGATGATGAGCTTCTTGAAGCTGTATGGATTCTCCGGAAGGAGACTTGGCCCTATGTCTCTATCCACAATGGATGAGCATATCAGGGTGATCAAGTAGAAGATCAAGAGTTGTAAGGCCCCGTTCCCGGAAAGCCTCACAGTTAGTTAATCATAGCATAAAATCAGTTTAATAACAAAACATTGCAGCAGAAATAATTAGACATTCATTTAAAACTTAGAAACCATATCGTACTTATACATTTGTCCTTTAATTGCAAACAAAACATATTACTTGTTCTTAAATTACAATAAAGATTTCATAAATAGGAATGCCATCCATAGCTCCCCAAGTAGCTCCGTGTGCCATCCTCAGCATCAGCACTTACCTGCCAACTATTATATTAGCTGAGTGAGTTCTAGTTTTAAATAATATAAGAAAATATAAACTTTATCCTTCATATAATGATCATGCATACATCTTAGTACATAACATAACTTGCATCATAATAAGCATGTTCATTATCTTTCATTATCTTTCACTTTCATCATAAACGAGATTGCACAAAGCAAGAGCTCCATGTTGATCGACAACAAATGTCAATCCCTGTCGGTACACATGAATACGGTAGCTAACCCCCGACAGTTGATCCACACTGCAAGGCACATAGCCCGCTCATGAATACAGATCCATCATCATACATCAGACTCACATAAGTGAAGTCTATCATAGTGCTTGCAAGACTTTACATCATCAAACGGGCCCGGGGGTAACATTCATTAAGTTTCGCTTTTCATTAATATCATCTTCCACTTTAATATATAATACTTAACTTATTAAGTACACAACATACCAAGTACTAGTCATCATAAAACATAACCGACCCTCTGTGGGACAGCGGGGGTTCGGGGGCGGCAGCCCCTGACAGCGGGGTCCTAGGGGCAGCAGCCCCTAGTGGGGTCCAAGGGGCAACGCCTCTGGCTGGGGCCGGGCTGCCAGGTCAGCACGAAAAATTTTTATATTTAAACATTTATATAGCATATTTACTTAAAGAAAAATCGTTCTTCCTGTTAAAAACCCCTTAAAATCTTAGTAATTTAAAAACATATGTTTAGTATGCATAATAGCCCCAAAACATGGAAAAAAACTTATAAATAGGGGATTTAGAACTCACCTGGATACCACGAATAACTTCTAGACTAAGCTTTCTAGGCTAAGATCACACTACATAGCCTGCAGACAAGTTAACACTCTAAGGGGTTAATTTTCTGCCTAAATTTGCTGCTAATTTCGCTACAAGATCAGCAATTTCGCAGCTAGATTCGCCAACACTTTCGCTGCTAGTTTCACCAGCAGTTTCGCTGCTAGCTTCGCTAGCACCTTCGCTGGCAGTTTCGTTGGCATCTTCGCTGCCAGTTTCGCCCAACTTTCGTTCGAAAACCATGTCTGCGAAACTACCTGCGAAACTATAGTTTCGCAGGAAGTCCTCATAGTTTCGCTGATTGAATATGCAAATTCGCTGGATGCATATACAGTTTCGCAGATCGCATAAAAATTACGAACCAGTCTATTTTTAACCCAAAATCATAACTTTTTACGTCCAATCTCTTAGTTTATCATCCATGAGGCTAAATCTAAGCTTTATACATGTTTTCATACGTAAAAGTGCGACCTTTATGCGATTCTTTGCAACTTCTAAAAACCAAAAACCCTAGAATCCGGGTTTGATCTACAGAAGGGTTTAGAGGTCGATTATTACCTGGATTTGTTGCTTCTTTCTTAGGTCTTGATGCTCCAACACCCAGATCTTCAATCTCTTAACCTTGGAAGCTTCAAATCTTGAGTTTTCTTCACTTTCTCTCTCTACTTTCTCTCTCTACGAATTTTGGTGGCTGGGGTTGCAATGAGGTAGATGAAGGCTGGTTTGGGTGCTTAAGGGCTGATTATGGGCCTTTAATCCCATAGGCCACTACCCAATAAGCATAATTTAGCCTATGACCATTTCTTTACCTTATTAAAATACCCAATAATTAAGCCTTTTATCCTTAATGACTCGTTTTGACTTTTTGGGGTGTTACAAGAGTGGGGAGCTGATTGACTTACACTCTCTCCCAAGTCAAGTCCCACCTGAAGTGGAGGTTAAGGTTGAACAACCTAAGACAACATAACCCGGACCTCCTACTGAGCCTCAACAAGCTTCATCTTCTAATCCACAGCAGGGTTAAACTCCCTCTCCTTCTAAACCTGTAAGGGAGGAACACCCAACTGAGAAAGACAAGGATGATCAACAAGGTGCTACAGACCAGTCTTCTCAGTTAAAGTCCTCTAAGAGGAAGAAGAGGATGGCTTCTAAACCAAAGTCTAAGAAGAAGAAGCCTAAATCATCTACCTCTACACCTCAGGCTAAGTCAGATCAACCTGAGGAAGTGCATGAAGAGGCAGCCCAATCAACTCCAATACAAGTGGCTCCTCTTGCAACTGAGACACCCATCTTATCCTGGACCTTCTCTACCAATCCAGAAAGATGGCATGTAATCAGAGATCAAGGTGTTGAGAATGTCTATACATGGCAAGACATAATCAACTTACCTCTGCATGATCTCTTTGAGATGAGAAGATACTATGAAAGTCTAAATGATTCTGACCATCTAATGAAGAAGGGTATGGTCATCATTGTGCTGAAGACTACTAACATCTGAAGATCTTCTAAATGTTTTGGTAGCATCAGCCTAGGGGGAGTTTGTAAGGATTCCTATAAGTCTGATGAAACCAAAAAAACATCCAAAGTCTCTCTTTAAGCAATGCACTAAAGAATTGAAGTAGAATTGCTTCGGAAGATTTACACCATGCACTAGAAATATTCTAAGTATAAAATCTTCCGAAGCCAAGACCAATATCTTCCGAAGCCAAAAGTAAAGTCTTCCGAAACTTCAGAGACAAAGTCTTCCGAAGCCAAATAGTGAAGACAGATTTCTTCCGAAGACTTTAAGAGTTATGCCTTTATCCGATGTACTTTACCATAAAGCTGGACCACCTTTCCGCTGCAACTCTGTAAAGTCACCAACTTACATGAGTTGGTGAAATGTCCATGCTTTTGGTAACTGTACATTGAGGTCTTGAGTCCATGCTTTCTACTTTATGTACTTTTATCCTTTTTGTAATATATTAGGATGTGAGCTATGGCATGTCATAGTCACAAGTCAAAAGGCAGATATGCCTTTTGATTCTACAATTGATTTTGTTTGTGTCTAGTCAATTGTATCCAGCTGGCTTTCAAAGTATAGCCGGCTGTAGGTTGTAGTATAAGTATTCCATGTTCTAGTATCTTTCTTTATGCTTTGTAACACTTGTAATAGAACTTGAGAAAGCAATATACTACATCCTTGAAACCCAATCTCTTGTGTTCTCTTGTTCTGTCTCTTACTTGTTACTTGTGTTCTTAGTATCATTATTGTGGTTAATCCAGTTTACTGTTTGATTAAGTTTGGTTAATCTCCTCTTTGTGTTGTTGTGTTGTAAGTGACCACCCTTCACCGGTCCTGCAAGGCTTAACCTCTATATCCTTCACTGACCTATTGATAGGAACTAATAAGGAGATTATGTCTCTTCAGGGCAATGAAGTTGATCCACAACACCCTCTCAAGGATCAACAAAGCCTAGAGAGATCTCTTATCTCTAGCCCCCATCAGCAAGCCTTAACTGAGGTGAGTCCCACTAATATGGAGGGGACTCATGTAGATTCAGTTGCACTACTAAAGGAGCCTCATTAGACCTTCAGGATAATGGTAACATCATTGAGACTGAATCTACGGCAACCATGCCATTTGATGACTCTGAAAGAGACTTCATTATGCAAGGGAAACCAGGGTGCCAAGAAACCACATCTGGTGGTAAGGATGAACATACTATGTATGTTAACTCATATACCCATGATTCTTTAAAAGAAGATGAGGGAAGTCTGCAACTCACCATTCAAGACCTACTTTCTAAAGTCTCAAACCTTGAATCTAAGGTTAGAACTTTAGACGATAGGTCTGCCACTCAGCAACTTGAGATTGAAAATCTCAAGGCTAAACTAGCTGAGAAACAGATTGAGAGGTTTGTTAAGCATGTACCTATTCAGGTCTCATTGACCTCTTCCTCTAGCTCATCAAGCTCTCAGGATGATGCTACCAAAAAAGGGGAGAGTGTTCAGGGACAAAGACATAAGGAACCACAGAAAAAGCTCTTTCTACTTTAACTTCAAGATATCCTATTCAACAAGCTTCAGTTTTTCCTGAGCCTCCTCCAATTGTCATTCAAATGGACCAAAGGATGCTTCAAGATCTTAACAGGTTCTTTTCCAAGTTCCTGATGGGATCTTCCATTGAACAACCAAGCCCTGATATGTTTATGATATACTTTGGAGCTCAAGAGCTTCAGAGGTTGAATGCACCTTCTACCACTTTCCCAGAAGTTGGTCAACCTAAGGTCCAAGTTGAACCTAAGATTGACTTTGAAGGGCAAACAAGGACTGATGGCCCAACATCTGAAATAGTTGGGACAGAGAGTGCATTTCCACTGACTTTCGAAGTAGAAATCAAAGCCTCGAAAGAACCATTTCAAACTTCTGAAGCTGAGATTGAAGCTACGGAAAGACTATTTTCTCTATCCGATGATCTAGTTGTCACAGAAGCAATCTTAGAACTAGCATCTGAGGTCAATAAGGAGGATTTTCTCACCCAACCCCTTGCTCAAACATCATCACTATCTCATGCTCCCATCACCACCGTTCAACCTGAAACCTCTACTTAAGAACCTCCAAAGTCTAGCACTTCCAAAGACACCAAAGGGAAGAGGAAGATGACTGAGGAAGAATTAATGGAGGAAGAAAGATAGGAGAAGCTTAAAAGGAAAGGTAGACTCCCAACTGGGAAGTTGCTAGCTGCAAGTAGCAAAGCAGCTGCAGCCAAAGGCTATCAACAACAAGAAGAGGGTGGAGATCATTGACAGACTTGTCAAGCTTGGAGCTGTTAATAAAGATGTGCTCCTGCTACCATTAGAGGAGCTAATTGAGTTAGAGAAGACAACTCTGCTGCAGATTCAGCAAAAAAAAGCAGCAAGGTTGGCCTTGGAGAAGAGAGGGAGAGAAAGACAAGAGAGGCTGATCAGCAGCTAAGGAGTGAAAGGATAACTTTCCTAAGCTCCAGGGGTTTTTTTCTAGAGAATTTGTCTCCTCACAACAATGATACGATCTTGTGGCTTTTTAATAAAGAGAAAGATCAAATGGAGAAAGAGAGAAAGAAAGCTACAAACGACAAGCTAAGGGAGAAGAAGAAGAAGGAGAAAGAAGCAGGACTCGCTGCTGCCAGGAAGATAGGTAATAAAGCCTGGATGAAGGACTATGTAAGGCCCCGTTCCCGGCACGCTCACAGTTGGACAATCATCGCACATGAAACATAAATTTACATTAACTTTAATAACACGTTGCAGCGGAAACATTTAAACAACCATTTCATTTCATTATAATTGTTTTTGCAAAATAATACATCGTTGACTGATTACAAAATAACTTGTTGTATTACATCACAAAAACATTATACAAAATGGATGCCATCCAAAATAAGCCAAGTAGCCGCCCTGTGCCATCCTCGGCAACCATTACCTGCAAATTGGAAATACATAAAAGTCAGCGTTGCTGAGTGAAATCTAGTTTTAAAATAAAATATACTTTACTTTTGCTGCCAGTTTCGCCAGCAGTTTCACTGGCATCTTCGCTGCCAGTTTCGCCCAACTTTCGTTGGAAAACCATGTCTGCGAACCTACCTGGCGAAACTATAGTTTCGCAGGAAGATCCATAGTTTCGCAAGACAAATACATAATTTCGCTGGACGAACTCCTAATTTTGCAGAACGGGCTGAAATTACGAACCAATCCATTTTGACCCAAAACTTCAATCTTTTACACCCAAAACCTTGGTTTATCACCAATAAGCTATATCTAAGCTTCTTACATGTTTTCTTACACAAAAACGTGAGTTTTAGGCGATTCTTTGCCACTTTCAAAAACCCCAAGCCCTAGAATCCGGGTTTACATCAAAAGGAACGATTAAACGATGTTTCTTACCTGAATTCTTAGTCTTTTCTTGTTGTTTGGATGCCCACGAACACCAATATTCAATCTCTTGATCAATCGAGCCTTGAATCACCGCTTTCTCTCCACTTTCTCTCTCTACACTCTCTCTCTAGAAGTTGGGTGTTGAGTTGCAAATGAGAGTGGCTCAAGCTGATCAGCTTATATATATCGGGTGTTCCCGGGACCTTAAAGTCGCTGAACACATAACTCGCGAGGTCTTCTCGGTCCATACCACATTTCTCGCTTATTTTCTTCAAATAATCCCGGCTAAGCCCATTATTATTAATTGGCTCGTTTCGACTTTATTCCGGGCGTTACAAACTATCTCTAGGCTCATGGCTTCTCTGGTAGACAGGTGGGTCCAATGTCTGAGAAGACCCTGCAGTGACATGTTAGTGACATCAAGGCTGACATTCGCTCAGGGAATAGGAAAGAGATGTATAGAAAGGGACAGCGGATAACCTTCAAAGCAACACCTCAACCACAAACTCAGCCCCAACCACAACCTGAACCAATCCCTTTCCTATTTTCCATTAAAACTGAACCAACCTCTGAGCCTTACACCCCTGAACCAACACCATCATCCATACCTGCCACTTCACTACAACCACCTAAACTATCCATCCTCAAACCCAAAACAATTCCTAGAACCCAAACACCACTACCTACTAAACAACCACCTAAACCATCCCCTCAGCCTTCCAAACATCTCTTCTTAGAGGAGTTTAAGGAGATCAAGATGAAGCTCACTAAATGTACAACCTTGAGCGACATCTCTTGTGAGGAGGGGTCAGTCAAACTAACTTATGTTGATGGCTCCTCATCTTCCCTCACTAGAGATCAATTCCTTGATCTACTTAGAGGAACACTGGACCAAGCCACTACTCTCTTTGGCCTCAACTCGGATTCACTAAATGAAGAAGAGAAGAAGCTAAGAAGAAGGCTGGTGACTCTGCTGGATACAAAGAAAAGGGACAAAGTGCCAAGTCAACCCCTTGTGCATAGAAAGAAGATTATCCAGTGGAGTTTTGAAGACTCTTCTCATAACTTTTTTGTTGAGAGAGAGAATGGAGAGGTAAACAGGCTAAATGCCTCTTCTCTGCTACACTCAAGCAGATTCGATATTGCTGAGTTAGCAGAGATGCCATTCTCCAACCCCTCCAACTCTGAGATAGCTGCTCACATCAGAAATCATCTAAGCAGTCTTCATCTGGCTGAGCTAATTGCTAGGACCAAGATTGAAGAAGAGTTGAGACTGAGAGAGGAAGAGGAAAGGAAAGGATCAGCAACCAAAGGCAAAGCCTTTCTTCAAATGGTTGAAGGTCTTGAACTTGAATCCATAGTTAGATGGGAGTATGACTACAACTCTCGTCAACTAACTCTCTTCAGGGGGCACAACAAAGGGTGTATGTCATTCAGAGTGATAGACTGGATCTCCTATCCACGAATGACTTGTACAAACTTCTCAGCACCACTTCAGGGAAGAACAGAGAAACAGATAAACATCTTCTGTCCCTAGTGCTAAAGGTTTTGAAAAGCAGGAATAAATGAGGTTTTGGTAGCATCAGCCTAGGGGGAGTTTGTTGGATCTAAAAAGGCTGGTGCAACCAAAACCAAAACACTTAGACAATTTTGGTACAACTTGTAAAGGTCTTCCGAAGCTAAGTACAAAACTTCCGAAGGCAAATGGAGTTCTTCCGAAGGCAAATGGAGTTCTTTCGAAGGCAAAGACAGAACTTCCGAAGATCATGTCTGAAGGATCTTCCAAAGGAAAACTCCAACTTCCGAAGACAAAGTCTTGGGGCTTCCGAAGTTCAAGACTTAGAAGAAATCAAGACAACAACTTCTGAAGTATGAAGATCTAAAGAAGTTCTCAAGCCTCGGAAGAAGTAGCCTCTTCTGAAGTATAAGTGGCTTCGGAAGAACAAGTTCTTCCAAAGCCAATTAACCTTCGGAAGACACTACTATGAACCAGTGGACATAAGTATGGCCCTTCTGACACTCCACAGCAAGTCTTTGAGATACTGCATGGCGCTTTCCCATGCCCATGTAGTTGACCATACTTTATTCCACTGTTAACCTTTTATCAGTTAGTATAGTTACCAACTTCAGTTGGTGACAAAAGGTAAGTCATGGACATGTCATGATTACCTTATCTTAGATAATACTTTATCAAAGTATATCCGGCTGTAGGATCTAGTATATATAGTTTCTCATGTAACTCATGTAATATGCTTGTAAGAGTCTTGAAATATTTTGAGTAGAGAAGTAATATATACAAGTACCTTGAAAATTATTTTCTTGTGTTCTTTGTTACTTAGTATATTATAATCAACTCTTAGAAGGGATTCTGCATCATAATCTGAACCGAGTGTGTTTCAAAGTGAGTTTAAGGGAAAAACAAAGTGTTTAGTGACAAAAAACCAATCCTGCACTTGTATAGTAGAGGCAAACTTTTCAAGCCATTTGATTGTACCTACCGAATTGTAACTTTTGTACAAAACAGATTAATTAATTGAATATTTGAAAAAACAACTTATGCATTTATATTTTTTCTAAGTACTTTTGTTGTGATAGTAAGTAACCAACTTAGATCTCGCATTCATTAGTTACTTATATAAGAATAAGTTTTTGTTTGTCTAAAATAACCCGATCCAACAAATGGTATTACAGCTTTGGCTCTTAATTTGCTTGAAATCATTTTTTAACAAATCACTTGTTTCTTTTTTTGATCACACTACCAAACACCAACTTTCCTCATGTCTCTCTACCCTTTTTAAATTACTGTTGTAGTCATTTCTAGTAAGTATGATTTGGAGAATGAGACTTAAACCAAATCTCACATGTTTACTCCATATTTTTATGATACTTGGAAAATCCGAATGGATGATTTCATATGGAATCAAGACATACGAATTTGGTTCTCAGTTATGAATGGACCATATGTCCCCCATGGTCCAAGTTGCTAATGAAGGTGGAGTCATGATCCCCAAAGATCCTACAAAGTACTCAAATGAAGATCTGATGAAAATGGATGTGGATTAAAAGTCTATGTGGCTTATCAGAATGAGTATACCCAATAACATCTTGCATGGCTTCAAGAAATTCACAACTGCTCAAAAGTTGTGTGAAGCTTTGAAGGGTAGATTTGAAGAAACGGAGGACATGAAGGAAAACAAAAGAGATGTCTTGAAAGATAAGTTCAAAAATTTTGGTTTCATAAGGGGAGAAACCACGACTGCGGTTTATATTGTTTCCATCAAAAGAACTGAGTGAAGATATGTTGAACTTATAGACTCTCTAAATGAAGCTGGAGTGAAGATGGGAATAATAATATTCTCAGAAAGTTCTTAAGATCCTTACTAAAGACATGGACGGTGTATTTTGTGTCCATCAAAAGAACTGAGAATCTGAATACAATGACTCTTGAGGAGTTATACAACATCCTTAATGCTTATCAAATGGAGATGGATGCAGATGAAGAATCACTAGGTAAATATTCAAACTCCTCAAAGTCAACAGCTCTCATGGCCCTTATTTATGAGCCAATTCATTATCACTCCCACTCCCAAGTCTATCAAACTGCCATGGTGACTCATCAGACACATATGATTACCTACCCTAAATCTCCATCTTTTGAATCTCAATCATCATCATTAGTAAGTAGTTAACTTAGATTCAGTATTTATTAACTACTAGTTAAATTGAAAAGTCTTGTTAATCCCTAACACCGATCCAACATGAAGCTACTAAACAAGAATTTAGTACTGCCTGTTAACTACCGCATTCTGCCAAGTGCTAAACCACTGCCGATCAGCACTGATAGTGATGAAGTGCTGATTGACTGCTTATCAACAGTCAAATGGATGATCTGCTATCAATTGCAATATTAGACAAGACTGTATATAACGAAGTACATTGGCGACTGTTGTTTTCTGCCTTTTGGAGACAACATAGTACTGAAGCTACTAACTTTTGATGTGCCAATTTCCTATCTATGTTGTACATACCTTTTTGTAAACCATGGATAGATGTAAAGTGATTCATTATTTGTGTTTACCTTTTATAGTATAAATACCTTTCACTTGTATACTTTTGAGGTCAGCTAGTTAGCCCATTTGTTTATCTACTGATTGTACAGTTTGTACTCAGAAAAGATTAATCAACTGTATAATTTGAAAGAACTTCTTGTGTCCTTATTTTTACTCAAAATATATGTGTTTGTTAAGTAAGACAAATGACTTAGATTTGACATTTATCATTTAACGATCAAACTAGAAAAGTCTTGTTAAGTATTTAACCCTATCCAACATCATCAAACTTTTGTTGGAACCATAAAAGTTCTTTCTTGATATCGTTAACTATTCATAAAAATAGTAATGGTCTTATTTGAGAAGTGATGCCTAAAAATTTTATTCGTATGTTCATTAGAAAAGTATTCACTACCAAACGTTCTTCATTAACTTCACCATGATTTGTTAAGCAAGAACTCCTTGTTGTTCATTGTGGAATTTCCGCTATTATAATACATGTTAGGTTATAAGTAGGCTTGTTGTCACAAAAAGTTTATCGACCTTCTGGATGGGGAAGGTGATGAAGATGAATCATACACAAATCTTGTTAAAATTTTTGAGTAATAGTAGAAAAGTGAGTGAATTGATATAAGAAAATCATAAAATTGGTTATTTATTTTTGTGTGTTTTTAGTGTGAAAATGAAAAAAGCTAATTATTTTTTTCAAACAAACGGCTATATTTACTCAACAGTTAAATTGTATTGTCTAGTATCACCCTCTTATGTGTATAAAATTTCTCACACAAGAAACTCCATGGCCTCATGCAACCTCGATATGGTGTTCACATATGAAATTGATGCCAACGCAATTCTCACGCGAGCTTCTCACAAACCACAACACACACTCTTAAAAACAATGTAGTAACCAACCATATAACGATAGCGTTATAAATTCAAGACAAGGTTCTTTATAGATAAGAAACAAGTTTTAAGAATCCTGAGTGTTATAATTAATGTCTATTGAATAGTTAGCATTTCTGTAATTGCAATTATATTTCCCAAAACCAGCTTTCATCTCAAATCTCTATCATCATTATGAGAGTAAAAAATATTTTCGAACAAAAGACTCCGACTTATTGATACAAATCAGCGCGTATACCCCTTAAACTTTGAAGCCTCACAATTTGATTTGCGATCGCATATCGATTTTATCATCCTGTGGGCATCAGATCACGGAGATCTCGCCGGAGAAGAAGAGCAAGGGGCAATAATGGGCGACAACGACGAAGACGATGACTCTTTTGGTGAATTCACATTCGCCCCTGTTCAGACGATGCTTAATTCCACCTCTCAGGTTCCACCCACCACCGATTGGGGGGATTTCAGTCTTTTCCAACACAACCCGACAGATCACAACCACAAGTCTCCATCACCGCCACAGGCACAGATGCAGCCTAAATGGGACAACATCAAGGGAGGAGCTTTGCCTCTATCTCTCTTTGGAGATGAGGAGGATATGCCTATTCCTGTGGTACGAGATGATGTCAAACCATCGAGTTTTTCCGGTGGCAGTGGTTTTGTATCCGATAATAATAAGTCTCATAATAATAGCAATGCACATCTGGGCATCAATGACCTGATCGCGAATCTTTATGGTCAGACTCCGCAGCAGACCATCAAGCCGGCTGATAATGGAAATGATTTAGACTTCAGTGCCATGAATCTAACTGTACCCGAGGATACCCTTTTAAAATCGAATTCGTTGAGCTCTAATACAGTTGCAGCAGCTGATGGGAATCAAAGATCTGATGATGAAGGTGGTTGGGAATTCATAGATGCTTTCTCAGACTCGAAGCTAGCTCATAATGATAAGGATCATAAGGTAATGATGGCTGATTCATGTAAGGTAGTATTGATGTAGAAATGTAGTTTTCATTTCTTGCTTACTATTGCTCTGTCTTAGGAAAAGAGTGAACCTTGATTCAATGTCGAATGGTTATAAGTTTTAACTGACATCTGAATAAAGTCTGTATTTATGAGGTTGTAGGTTAGAACTTTTGAACTTTAGGTCTAGGTACTATAAGCTTACTCGAATGGGTTCCTTGTTTTAGGAACTTTCTGAGAAGACGGTGTCTTCATCGGGTCTACAAGGTGGTTCACATGGGCCTGTTGATCTATTTGCAGCACCAAACAATGGATTTTTTGGTGAATCTCATGTAACTGTAACAGATGGTGGGTTTGACTCAAAGCCGATTACAAACTTTCAAAATGGTTTTTCTGCAGACTTTAAAGCGGATTCAAAAGTTACTGCAATTGAAGTGAGTTCAAATCCACTTGGTGGGAGTGATGATTTCGATGATACATTTGGGGAATTTGAGACTGCATTTATGGAACATCCGTCAGTGAAGAAGGTAATTGTGCTTGACTTCATTGCCAAGGGATGCAAATTAACTTTTGTTCCTAATATGACAAATTTCTTTTGATTAAGTCACCAAAGTGCTTTGATGTTTTAGGTGGTTGGCAAGTGCATGTAAATAGAGGTCAATCTCTCTTTTTATTGTTATTTGGATTTAAGGAGTCCGTGCACAAATTTGGGTAGCTATATATATATATATATATATATATATATATATATATATATATATATATATATATATATATATATATATATATATATATATCCGTGCACAAATTTGGGTAGCTATATATATATATATATGTATATATATATATATATGTATATATATATATATATATGTATATATATATATATATATATATATATATATATATGTATATATATATATATATATATATATATATATATATATAATATATATATATATATATATATATATATATTAAGAAAAGCTTCATATGAAGGAAAGAAATTCGGCAATTTAAATGTGGTCCTAGTAAGCAATGACCAGGACAAAGTCTTGCAAATGTTGTTTAAGCACATAATATATTCTAACTTGCTTACTGTTCCTATGAAGTTAGCTGGAGAGCATAGATTTTAACAGAGTTGAGACTAGCTATTATAGACTTGATATATAAGTTTGACTAACTCTAAATTGCGATTGACATAAACATGCAGGAATTGTCAGAGGAAAGGTTCGACCCTTTGGGTTCACATGCCACAGCTCACATATCAGTTGATCTATTTTCATTCTCAAATGGAGTTCCTGGTGGATCACATGTGGAGAGCAATGCATTTGACTTCAGTCAAATCCCAGTGGTTGAAAATGGTAATGCATCAAATGCATTGAAGGAAACTAAAAATGATTCAGATTCACAACCTCCTGATGTGAGCACTGATGATGAAAGTTTTGGGAAATTTGAGACAACACTTCAAGAATCTGGATCAAAGCCGCAGGTAGATCAAAGCTATATATACATTTTTTGGTTTCCTACTGCTGTATCTGTATGTGTATTTAATTTAATTTATTATTAGTGTTTTTAATCCTTCTTTGATTGTTCTAGGTATTTGAGGCAAGTACAAAGAATTATAAAGAGCCAGTGCCACTTTCTATTTTTGGCATTGAAGAAGATCCTGAAGCTGATAATTCCATGAATCTTGACCATGAATTGTTTAAATCATCTACACATGGGAAGCATACGCGAAACCTGAGTTCAAATTTATCAATTAATGATATTTTATCAGATTTGTACAGCCAAGCACAGCCAGTCAGTTCTGATGGGAAGGAAGATTTACTGCATTCTGCCGGCAAGGAATATGGTTCTCATGTAGTGGATGATGAGGATAATGATGATGATGATTTTGATGATGGTTCATGGGAATTTAAGGATGCTTCATCTCAATCAAGAGTTGAGAATCAGAACCCATCTATAAAGAAACTGAACAATTCCTTGGATTTCTATTCTAACTTGAAAGATGACTTATGTGTTGTTGCAAGACAACATCTTCACAGTTTAAAGGTTGGTGCACTATTTCAAAACTGTTCAACTCAGGTTTTATCATTCTAAAGTATTGCGAGTATATCGCATAAAATTTTTGATATTCGCACTTCTGTCTAGAATGCTCAAAGTACCGCTACTCTTGCTGGTGAAGAAATGAAAGTGGCAGCCCTTAATAAAGAAATTCAGGTTTGCATTTCCTTCTGATTGCTCTTTTCTGATTTTTAGTTCGATTTTACATGATTGAATTTGTGCATTTTGCACCATCATGCCACCATAATAATCTCTTTTGCTTATTACAGGAGGCATTGGAGAAGCTTCACCAAAAAGATATCATTACCTCAGAAATACATTTAGATGATCATTCAGAAAACAACATTTCTCTTAAGAAGTATATTGAAACTTTCCAAGAGTCAGATTATCAAGTACTGGAGTCAGAATACAACATAACAAGAAGATTGTTATTAGTACGTCCTTTCCTTTGCTGTAAACTCTTAGGGAACTCATGTCATGAAATGTTATATAGTTATCATAATTTCATTTTCTTACAATGAATTATCCCAATCTAACTTCTATATTGTGATTAGGCAGACTCAAATTTGCCAACAGCCATTGATCTCATCAACCACGTTACAACAACACTAAAGATTCTAACGTTAGCTCCAAAGTGCAAAGCTTCTGATTATGTCTCCCTGTGGTTTAAGGTGATTTCAGTGTGTTCTCAAGAACTGAATCATGGCACCTGGATTTGGAAGCAATCCTTAGAAAAGAATGTTCATAGTCAAATACTCTCTGAAAAACAAGGTACTATGCAATAATGATTATGTTACTTGAGATAATAAGCTTGATTTCATGATCAAATGCCTATTAACTTCTAAAATCAGATGGATATATTGCTCATATTTTGCCATTGATAGCACTTGTTATTATAGTTCAGTCTTTATATAATGTTTATACATGAAGGATTTAATCCTAAATCTGGGAAGTCTTTTGTCGGCTGCAAATCAGGAGGATTCTTAGTATATTTATGAGTCTTATTTTAGTTGTTTGAATTGGGATGTTCATCTATATTTTTAGTAGGCAAGTTGGGTTAGTATTTGATTAGGTTTAGGTGTCATGTTTCCCAAGTTTCTTTTAGTATAATTACGAGTCTTAGGGTGATGTTTCTGCAGACTTTTTTTATTATTATTAAAATATAGTGTAGTGGAGGAGTTCCCACAAAACCATGGAGTGTTTTGTGTGCTCGATATCGATTATTTCCTGGTAATTGGTATCAAAGCTTGAAAAAGCTCAATCTGCGATCGGGGCAGAAAAGGACGTGCTTGGCATCTGGTTTATCAAAGAACAGTAGCAAGAAGCATCCCATCTCGATCGAATAAACAACAACTTAGGTCGAACACTTTTCCCCTCTTCTCATCCCTCTCGACGTTCAGCAGCAGCAAAAAAACATAATCCGTTTCTGTTTAACAGAGGCAACAAGGAAACAGAAGAGATGCAAATAGCAGGCATCGATTAAAGCAAGCAGATGATCAAGAAAGTTAAGCAGAATCCTAGAAAGAATTGAGCAAGAGTCGAATGGTAGCAAGAATAGAAGCAAGAACCTTTTGACCAGACGGCCAAGCAAGAACCGAATCAAGCAAAAAACTAGAAATTGGAGTAAGTATTAAAGAAGAAGCAAGCAAGATTCTTGACTTAGCAACCCTGTTGTCAATAGCGACCGTAGCGCCCGCTATAGCGCGCTACGTCGCGTATAGTTGCAGCTACAAGTTGGTTAGCGGCATAATAGCTACAGGTAGCGATTTTTATTTTATTTTATTTTTATTTTTTATTTTAATTATAAAATTAAGACACCAAATTGTGTAAATATGAGGTTTAGATGATTAGTAATAAAGTGTTTTAGTTATGTAGGTGGTGTTTGCTTAAATTTTCTACTACTTTATTGCTAAACATGCTTATTTATTAAATGTAAAACATTATTACACATTATCCTAGTTAATCGCTAAACACGAAATAGCGATCGCTATTTACCGCTATTCGCTATATATCATATAGGTGGCTTGTCGCTATTTACCGCTATTTGCTATTTACAACTATGCTTAGCAAGTAACAAAAGCAAGAATCATAACTTAGCAAGTAACAAAAGCAAGAATCACAAAACAATAGCAAGAGCAAGGTAGTAAGGAAAGGATGGCAACAAAGAACGCAGTGATAACAATCCGTGAGCATGGTTTAAAATAGCGCGCCTAGGCGCGAGGCGACTTCAGGCGTAGATCCTAGAGCTTCATGTTACATAAGGCGAGAGTAGTACAAAAAGCATGGTGCCTCGGCTCTCCTTTTTCGCTTTAATGCTTTGGACTAGTCATAATATTAAAGTTGAAAAGAGGATAATAAACTTACCGTGAAAGGTTACTCGTGAATGGAGATGAAGATAAGACGATTGAAGCTTTCTTGCAGAGGTACAATTATGGTTTTAGGGTTGGATGAAAAAGACGACGACTGGTAAAATAGAAGAGATGAAAGGCTAATTCTTTTATTAGGGATAAATATTCTCTTTATGAGTAGTAAGGTAATAAAAAATTTTAATTATTGAGAAGTGGTAGTGAAAATGTAATAATCTAGGCTAATTTAACATCGGTCATGGACAAGAGAGATGCTCATTTTAGGTGCTCTGGCTGTGAATGAGAGGAGAACTCCACTATTAAACATTGGGGACCCCTCGGGAAGTTTTCATTTTAGCAACCAAGAGCAAATCCATGAGCTCATCGAGGGCAAAACAGACAATATTGGTAGTATGCAGTGTTGGATGTTACAAATGGTATCAGAGCCACTTTTGTGTCATTCGGGATGGTGGGAACAAACCTCATCAAGGATGGTGAGTTCTCTGGGTGTTTAGAGGGACACCTTAGGCAAATACAACATCCATGAACGGGATGGTGGGGCAAACCTCATTGGGACAATGAGTCCAAAAAGGGGGGGGGGGGTGATTAGAACACCGTAGGTAAATCGTATATCGGCTGTGGACAAAAGCAATAACGGGTTCATAAATAATGATTTGCCTTTAATATCGCCAACGTGTTTTGGGTTCTTTGGCTGTGGATGAGGGAAGAACACAAAAGTTTAGAAGGACACCTTAGGCAAATACCACATCCATTCATGGATGGTAGGGATAATGAGTCCAAAAAAAAGAAGGGGGGGGACTGGAACACCCTAGGTAAATCCTATATCGGCCGTGGAAAAGAGTGATGATGGGTTCATAATAATGATTTGCCTCTAATATCACCAACGCGTTTTGGGCTCTTTGGCTGTGGATGAGAGAAGAACTCATAAGTTAAGCATGTTTGGGTGGCAACAATCTGGGGATAGGTGACTCCTAGGAAGTTTTTATCTGAGCAACCAAAAGCAAATCCATGTTGTAAAATGACTACATTTATTAGGTATGGCTATACATTTTACCATTGTTGTAAAATCAGCCCTAGGTGCTAATTAATCGCTAGTCGGCCCTTGTCATAACAATATTAAGCTAATCGGCTAATTAATCGCTAGGCAGTTAACTTTGGTCAAAATCGGACCTAGGCAGTCCTAATCGGCCAAAAATCGGCGATTTCGGCAAGATTCCAGCCATCTTTAAAAATCTGGCAAAAACTTGGAAATGCCGGCCAAATATGTGTGCGTATATATAAAACTGAAAATTTTATAAAAATTACTTATTAAAAAATGTGTGTATATTATATATAGAAATTCTCATCCGATTAATCCTTATTAATCATCGGTACCCAACTATATTTTCAACAAGTGCCTGCCGGTTTCTACAAAACTTATTTTACAGCTCATAATTATGCTACTTTGTATTTTGAGTTTTTATTAAATAATATAGTATTTATATTAGTTATTATATACTTTTGTATATTTTATTTGTTATACATATAAATTCTTAAAAATGTACATATAAGTTATTTAGATATCAAACCAAATGTAGAGCTTAAATATATACTATTATATATTTTTATTTTGTTAGTTATAGCTAAATTTATATATTAAATCATATATAAACCTATAATACATATAAAAAAGCTTATATAAAACCTTGCCCCTCGCGTACGAAAAGCCTTATTAAAACTAATTCCGCCAAGATCCATATGTAGAAAATGAAATTTTAAAACCAACCATAAGTGTTTATAGAAAAAATAACCTTTGATAAGAAGTGGTTGCCTTTAAGAAAATAAGAATACTTGTATGATCTTCACCAACAAGATGCACACTAAGCAAGCTCTATCCTTGTGCTAGCAACCACCCAATGAATATACACTAACTAACACTCTTATATTGGTAGTGATGTATGTGTATGCAAGTATGAAAACTAATAAGCCAAAGAACCCAATCAAACTACATATCAAATGGTAGTTTGAAGTGTTTCTTTCTATGTTGTAGATCAATAACACAAGAACCCTTGTTCTTTGTCTTTTGGTTGAGAGCTCTCCTTCCCTTTCTTTTATTCTTTGTTTTGGACTACTAAACTAAACAAGATGAAGCTTTCCTTTCATTAACAAAGTTGTAGGGATTATGCTCAAGCAATAATTAAACAAATCAAAAAAGCATGATGTGGTAGTAAAAAAGGAATGGCATGGTCATGCCATTCTTTGATCTCGGCTTAAACAAGCAAGGGACAAGGGATGGGTAGGCTTAGTCCTTTTGTTCTATTTATTGTTATAATATCAAGACTAGTTACCTTTTACAAGTACTAGTTACATCTCTCTAACACATATTTACTTATATGTGTGTTAAATGTCTTTTATTCAAAAGCCTTGCATCCAAAGACACACATGGAAAATGTAAGCTAGGTATATAACTATATATAAATCCCATAATACTTGCATTACATGTGTAAATTAAATTTATATTTACATATCATCTATATTTTATGTAATCTTATAATTATACGATCGTAATGATATCATAATCTACACATTATCATATAACCGGATGATAATTGCCTAAACATAGAATTTGGTTGGTACATGTTAAAACCTAGTTTAAACATGTATTTTCTAGGTGTGTGACCTATTTGGATCATATGTCCTTGAAAATAATGTATACATTTTGTCTTGGGTGTATAAGTCCAACATCATGTGGGTGTATGATTTGCCTGATCATTGCCGGCTTGGGGTGTTGCCTTAAGGGCGAATTGAAGTCTGATGTTCGCATCCATAAGCCTTGTTGGTCTACAAGGCTATGAGCCTAGTTATGTAGTATGAAATTAAACCGGGTCAAACACAATCAGGTAAGCGTTCTACGGAGGTTCTGGACAGCAATCCTCTTGTAACAGCCACCAAAACCCCTTCGCCAGCCCCATCCTTCGCATTTTAGACTCAGAGAAACAATCCACGTTCATAAAAGGTGCATGCTTTCCTGGGCCATCCTTGTAAGACGGGTCATTTTCAGCTGTTGGATGGGACTACTGAAACATGAACTCTAACGATCATAATCAAAGAGGAGAATCTGCCTAATCAGGACGACATGGCTGAAATTAGTCTCCTGGGGAAGTCACAAATATCCACCCTTATTCTTCATGGTACCGTTAGATCTTCTTTGATTCAATTCACAGTTTTGTGAGCGAATTGTTTGTTAAGAAAATGCATCTCCAGACAAAATGGTGACCCATTTTGGCGTGAAGACTGGTAACGGGGATGTCATCAGCTGTAATCAAATTTGCAAAGATTTGTTAAAAATCTCAGAGCTTCAAATTACCCAAGATTTTTACTTGATTTCGCTCAGACGGCTGATGTGATTCTCGATATTCAATGTCTGGCCACACTTAATACGATTTAGGTTTAGTGGAGTAAAAGGTTTCTTATCTATTAAATATTAATGAGGTCGAATACAAGCTAAAAGAGGAGCCACTAGACTTACCAAATTCTGCTTCCTTTCACCAGTTCACCATCGAGCCAATTTGGGAGGAGTCGCAATGGTTGACTCGACAACCACCTCCTTTTTGACCTGAGTACAAGTTGCGTCTCCGTGCGAGTTGTATTGATAAGTGACCAATGGGTCAGACCCACACAACCAACCCAGGACAGCAGACCCGTGAACAGACGAGTAGTCCGATAGGGCTCCTTGTTGGCAACAGATGGATCCTTCTGGTTAGTTACACATGGAAAATATAGTGGGCAGCAACTATATAACTGCTCGAAGCTGTAGTATTAGAGGCTGTTTCTTTTGATTTGTGTCCTGTCAACTTTATTATCAGTATTGTCCTTTGTAATGTAGTCTTAACCTGCTCGAATTGGGTTGTATCTGTTCTTTATTTTCAGTAATCTAACCAGCCGAGTTCAAGTATCTATCACAATGCTAAGCACATGTGGTCTGTGGGACACAATAGATCCAGTAAGGAGAGCTGCAATCGAAGAGAAAAACTATACAATGAAAGCATTAATTTATCAAACCTTGTTGAAGATATTAGTTACAAGTTGCAAAACACTAGAATGGAAAAGATGTGTGGGAATCGATCCAAGTTCTGCATCTAGTAGCCAGTTGAGTCTAGAAAGCATGACTGCAAACCTTGAGGAACAAGTTAGACTGTTAGAGATGCTAAAGATGAAGGAGAGTAAGACAATCAATGACTTTTCAGGTAAACTAAGTGGCATAGTATCCACGTTCAAGAGTTTTGATTCAAGCCTTGAGGACAAAGTAATTGTTAGAAAGTTACTCAACTCGGTTTTAAAGAAGTACATATTAGTTGTGGAATCTGTCGAGCAATACTCAAAAATTGAGAACGTGCCCTTTGAGGAAGCTATGGAAAGACTAACAACATACGAAGAACGACTCAGAAGTCATGATAAAACAAAAGATCAAGGTAAACTCTTAATTGCTAGTATGAATGAGCCTAAGGATAATGATTGTGAGGATAGGCAATTTGGACGGGTACGTGGTTATGATAATCAAAGTTGAGGTAGGGGTCGAGGAAAAGGTTCCGGTAGAGGAGAAGGAGGACACGGAAGAGGTCCTGGTCGTGCAAATTCAGACAAGAGCGAGTTCAAATGCTACTAGTGTGGAATGCATGGGCAATTTGCACACGAGTATACCTAGTGGACGGACAAGGAGGAAGCAACACCACCTAGCAATAGGTGTTGAAGATGAGTAACTCTACTTTAGACAAGAAATGTATCCAATTTTAGGATTAATGGGCAGATTGAGGATTTAAGAGAGAGAGAAGAAGAAGAAGAGGGAGGGGGGGGGGGGATATTTTGGCAGACTGGGAAGTCTTGTGGCAAGCCGCGTATCCGGAGGATTTTACTATTCATGAATCTGTTAATGTTTGAATTGGGATATTATCTATATGTTGAGTCGGCAAGTTAGGTTAGTGTTTGATTAGGTTTAGGATTCTTGTTTCTCAAGTTCTGTTTTTAGTATATCTAGGAGTCTTTGGGTAATGTTTTCTGCAGTCCTTTTTAAATATTAATACAGTGTCATGGAAGAGTTTCCACAAAACCATTGACTGTATTGTGTGCTGTATATCATTTGTTTTCCAACAAAAACAGTGCTTGGTATGATGGAATGGGAGAATGGGAGTGGAGACAAACTCTCTGATAGAAATCAGGAATTAACAAGGTAGTCACCTCCACAATTGAAAGTTTTCCCTCCATTTTGTTTCCCTCAATCCATTTTCCCCTCTTTCAGTAGTAGATGGATCTGACCCGACCCATTGTGACTCCCTCCTATTATCGGGTTCTTATCACATTCCTCAGGAAGGTGTTTGTTTCCATTCCATAAAGAAATGGAATGAAATATACAATGTAACCCATTTATGTATTTAATCTTCAAAAATGTAACCCATATATGTATTTAATCTTCAATAGCAGTTTTTTTAAAATAGTCAAAACTTCAATACTTTTTACTTCTCAAAAGTAACTAGAAAACAGATGTTAAAAGCTTTTGTTTATTATTTTATTTTCGTAAACAAAAAATATCAGAATTTTATTATATAATGCACAAGGTAGAGAAATATATAGTGTCTACATACAAATGTAAAATCATATTACAACCCATTCCTTTCCTACATGCCAACCAAAGGATAATCAAATGCAATGACCCATTCCATTCCTTTGTCATCTGATATCAACCAAAGAGACCATCATTCATATTGATTTCAAGTTGAAAAGTGGTCTGCTAGAAAATTTTGATCATGCTTTCTAATTTTCAATAATTTACTTGTCACCAATTGCAATTTATATCCCCTGCAGGTAGACAGTTCCTAGTTGCCCTTGGAGAGATTTATAGAGCTGTTATGATTTTGGAAGCAGCAGCTAGATTTTACAAACCCTGGATCCTGTTAAGTGGCGCAGATCTAGAGGGAATTTTTGGTCTTCTAGAAGAATGTCATTCCCTCTGGTCAACTTCAGGACTCGAGGATTCTATCCCTGCTGATTATTTGTTAGAGTCCATCAGGCATATTCAAAACCTTGATGAAGTTGCAATTGCAGATGAAATTCTTTCTCCAAATGAATCTCAATGTGGGCTCTCACTTTTGTCACCAAGAGTGGTGCCAGGTCTGTTAGCACATACTTCAATTTCATAGAATAAATGACCTTACAGGGCAGTGATCATGGATCGCCCCAACCTGTTTTGACTCAAACTTAAAAGCTATACCCGTTTTCTTTATAACCGTGAGAACCCTTCATTAGAAAATCTAAATGACCTCACCAAGATTCTGCTGACCGATGGAGCACGTAAACTGCATTTTGCACTGGGCAGCTAGCGTTTAGGCAGAAATCAGTGGACTCTAGGTTCGAACCTAAGACCTCTGCCGGAGGGATCAATACCTGTTTTGATACTATTTTTTTTGACTTGTCACCCAAGCTGTCCATTTTCTCACCTCTATGCACCACAATCAGCCTCTCCATCCTAATCCACACAAGCTGGCGTATTCACAAGCATAATCTTGTGTCCTTTTCTTTCTTATTCGAATCTTTTAGTTATTTTTTGTGTAATTGTAATTGCCTTTTCTATTATTTGCAGAATTGAAAATGGTGATATGGAATGAAGATAAATATTTTGTCACCCTTGCAAATTTGTGGGCAAATTTGATCAGCCCAGATCCTCCGAAGTTGTCTATCCATGTAGCCTGACATACAAGTATGCCCTTCTGTCGACAGAAATTACACATACGCCATGTGCATTTTGTTGTGGAAAAATTACTTAGTCGGCGTATGCAGTGACCTTCTTCAACATGAGCAAGGTATGTAGACAACGCCGGCTGTTATACAAGGGTAATTGGTTAATTAGAGCAGCCATTACTACAGTTTATAGTTTGTGAGGAAGTTAGTTGGCACTAAAAATAGTTGCTATTTCATGTCTTTTTAGGAGCTGTTCTGGAAACAATACATCAAATTTCTTTGTGATTGATTTTGCAAACATTTTATTGCAAAAATAGATAAATAAAGCTATAGTTGGTGTGAACTAGTTACCCATATATTAACTGATGAAGAAAGGAACAGTTATATTATTTTTTATTGATTCAAATTAATAATAGTGTTTATTATAATAACTAGATTTGAGACCGTGCGTTGCCGCGGGTCTCTTATGGGTTTGGTTCTTTTATGAAATTGTGATTCGTGCGTCACTACGGGTAAGAAAAACTATGTTAAGTACCTTAAAAGTCAATGTTTCAGACCAAACCGTTTACAAAACAATGTTTAAACTTTAGTAAAAATTAACGTAAAAAACCATAAAAAGAGCAAAAAGTTTGTAAAAAAAGGAAATCAAAAATAAAATAATTTATTTTTTAAATTAATAGAAGGTTAGAAGAAAATTAAAAAATATCATTAAAACAATTTATTTTTTAAATTAATATACAAATGTATAGCCGTTTTGAATGCCTAATCAAACTAACTGTTAACTTGGGTATACTTAACACTATTATTCCATCTGAAATATAACCATAATAATTAGCATCGGAGAAACACCATAATGAAAGATTACATACATTCATCATAATTTCATGGTCTCATTTAAACATTCCTCATTATTTCTTAAAAACATGGCTAAATTTTTAACATACAAATTATGTTTTATTTTTAATATTAATCATAAACATAAATCAATGTGAACAAAACTATTAAAAAAGAGCAAAAAGATTTTTTGAAGGAAATAGAAAAAATTACAGGAATTTATTTTTATTGAATAAGAAAAAGATTTAGAAATATTTAAAAAAATCGCTGAAAAAAGGGGTACATATATAAATAGATTAATCCACATTTAATAATCTTATTTGTTCACCTCACCTTATATTGAACAATTTAAAAGAATAAAAAAAATACTTACACTAAATGTAAAAAAAATTAGATGGCATATAAGGTAAATATTTGAAGATAATTGGGTTTGAAAGATAACTAGTATTTTTACCCGCTGTGCGTTGCAGCGGGGCTGTATGTGGCGTGGTATTATTACGTCAATGATGTATATTTTATTTGACCCGACTCGTTTCCGAACAAAATATAAATCGAAACGTACACCAACTCGAAACGCACACCAACTCGAAACGTGCATAAAAATTCCGATTTTAAATTTTTTTGAAATGTAAGGCACGTGTTGCGGCGGAGTAGAACGATTGAACGGCACGTTGTGACATGTATGCGATTTCTGTTATTGTCGTGCGACTTAATAGTTAGAAAACGTAATTTAAATGAAATAAATATTAGAAAGTAAAAGAAAAAAAATTTAGTTAAATGAAACAATGTTAAAAAATTAAACAAAAAAAAAGCAAAAAAGCAAGGCAGAAGACTTGAACCTGAATCTTAAGGGGCGCAGGTTTGCCGCTCAACCAGTTACTTCACATCATAATTATTTATCTTAACTTACTTGAGAAAAAATAAAAAATAAATAAAAAAGTTTTGGTCCAATCAGATGGTGCCACGTGGCAAGGCAGACCAGTTTTTTTAACTTGTCGCACGTTGCGGCGGCGACGTACACGACGTGATAAAATATAAAATACAGTCAACATGTCTCGATTCCAAACTAAATCAATATCGAATATATACCGTCGAATGAAAAGGTATTATATTTATAACAAAACACGCGCGGCTACGCCGTGTGTGTTGTGATAAAGTACTGCAACCCCCCGGTCTCATTTATAAGCTAAATTTATGTTGAAACAAAAAGTAGCTCGAATTTACATCAAAACATAAAAAACTCAAAACATACTTAAAAATAGACACATAAACGTTTTATTTTGACCTAACGTTTCCAAATAAAATTTGCGTTAAAATATAAACAAACTCGAATTTATATCGGCTGAAATTTAAAAAAAAATCAATGGTTTCTTATTATTTATATAGAATAAGAATATATAACATATTTAAATCCAATGATGTGCTATAGAGTTTAATTCCTGCGATTTATGAATTCTGGTACTGAACCCAAAAAGTAAATTACAATTAAATGTTTTTCCAAATCCGTGATGTTCAATTAAATGCTTTTTCAAGTTTCATCTCATTACTCTTCTCTAAGTTTCTTTTACACAAACACACCTACTTACTCTTCTGCAATATCCATTCCGGCAAGCACAATCACCTGACCTCGCCAACCACCGTCATCTTCGACCACTATTAACACCGCTATCTTGTCTTAAAGTCCTCGTCTTCATCGGTCATAACCTCGCTTCCATCGTCAGATCCTCATCCTCACTGGTCTTCAGATCTTCATCTCAGCCTTAGATCTACGTTTTTAGTGCTTAGTTTTCGTTCTCTTATCCACGATTGCGAAGTGTGTGTTCAGCAACCTACATCTAGACGCCTAGCCATCTCTGGAGACGGGTGGGTTAAACGAACTCCGTCCACGTTAGTTTCTACTTACTTTTCCGACCAAAGATCTAAACCGGTAGACGATGGCGGTGGTGGTAGCCGTTGGTGGTACATGCACTCGAGAAAAACTCTTCTGGAAGCTACAGAAAATTAAATTGGAAGGACACGTCACCCTAGCTCAAATTACTAAAATACCCAGGTCCGCTCACACTCACCGGAGCAGTCAAGCAGACCCACCTGTATGACCCCACCATCACTCAGATCTTCAACTTTATCCGGTTACAATTCACTAATTTGCCAACAACTCGTCAGTCTTGCACCAGCCTCGAAGCTTGTTTCTCACCATTCAAGACACCTAGATCTATTGTTCTTCACCTAGACGTGGGCAAAAAAACCGGTTCGGCCGGAAAAACCGAAACCTGTTTGAGGCCCAAACCAGTTTGAACCCGACCCAAACCGACCGGTTCCAATCGATTTGACCTTCCCACCAAAGAAAGCGGTTTCTAAACCGGTTTTCAAACCGGTTTCAAACCAGTTCTCAAACCGGTCTCCAACCCGGTCCCCAAACCGGTTTTCAACCCTGTTTTCAAAAAATAGTCGTTGGATAACGGCTATATAGCCGTTTGGACCCATTTTTAACCCTTTTTTTGGAGGTTTTTTTACCATTATACCCCCATTAGGTTAGTATATATATGTATTGAATGTTTTGGTTGAATCACAACAACTTAAAACACTCTCTACTCTCAAAAATCTAAAAAACGCTCTCACCAATACTTTCGTTTACAAAAAACTCTCTCAAAAATATCTCAAATGGCTTTATCAAGTTCTCAATCATCCGTTGGCTGTGAAGCGTTTTCAAGCAACGTGGTGGTAGCAACCCTTCCTACGAATAGGAACCCGGAATTATGGTGCGATTACGATTTATGTCAAATGGCTAGCGGTCCAAACAAGGCTCGTTGCAAGTTTTATCATAAGTTTTTCAAAAAAAGATGCAAAAAACGTTGAAAAACCACATTTCAAATAAATATTGTAAGGCGTTGAATGGTGAACCTTTTTATGGTCAAGCTTCGATGACAAACGAAGGAAATATTTGGGCTTATAACGTTGATGCGGTTCGGGAGCAAATGGCGCATTTTGTAATTCAAGAAAGCTTGTCATTCAACCATTTTGACAACGAACGTTTGACTCGACTCATTCAACGAACTCTCCAACCACGTTACACCAATGTAAGTCGTGCTACTCTTCAAAGAGATAGTTTAAAAATGTAGAAAAAAGCTAAAAATGAATTAATATCTTATTTTGAAAATTTACAAACCGGTGTTAACTTAGCTAGTGATGTTTGGTCGACACCTCAGGGTTCACCGAACTCGTACATTTGTGTCATCGTCCATTGGGTTGAACCCGATTCGTGGCAAATGATGAAACGCACGATTGCGTTTGAATTGTTTGATTATCCTCACACCGGCCAAAACATTTTTTATCATATTGATAAAGTTATTCAAACGTATATATTAGAAAAAAAATATTTTCTATATCTTTTGATAATGCGTCAAATAACACTCTTGCGATAGATCATTTGAAACTAATATATAAACCAATGTGTGAGAGTGTGTTTTTTCATAAGTTGATGTGTTGTGCACATTATAAACTTAGCCGTTCAAGACGGTTTAAAAACGATTGAAACAATGAAAGATTGTTTTAAAAGAATGTTACGTAACATTTTTATCAATAACTAAAGATATACTAGATATCGCAAGTTTTATAAAGACTCAAATACCAAATGTTTAGGCCCGAATTGGGACGTACCAACATGATGGAATTCCATTTGTAACATGTTTTAAAAGGCTATTGAACAAAAAGATAGTTTAATAGCCTTTCATAATAGTTTGGTAAGTCGTGGAAAGACAAATTCTTACCATCCATCGGGTTGGGCCGTTATTGAAGAAGTAACAAAATGCTTCAAATTTTTAAAACGCAACTAAGTGTATTTCCGGAGTTTATTATCCAACGAGTCCGTTAGTACTTCACCAAATTTATTTAATACTTCAAAATAAAATGAGATGTCGTGTAGGGGTAGACCTTATTCGGATATGATACCCCCAATGAAAGAAAAACTTATAAAGTATTTTAAAGAAATGCCTCTGGTTATTACATGTGCCGCTGCTTTAAACCCTGGTTTAAATTTGTCGGGGGTTGAAACTTTACTTGATAAAATTACTTTTAATTTGGATTTAGAAGTTGATAACCCAATGTATAGTAAAACTTTAAAAGCTAGTTTTAACAAACAATTAGAAAAAATGTATGATTTTTATTTATTAAAATACGAGAAAACATCACAAATCCATGAGGCTTTAAGGCATGCGGAAAATGCCGAAAGTTCGAATGATCCAATGTTTGATTTATATAATACTTTAAGGGATGAATGTAATAAAGGTCAACGTGGTAACACTCCGAGTAGTGAACTCGGGAGGTATGGTCTTACAAACTTTTCATCCACCATGACTCCACAAGATTTTAAAAATTTTGACTTCTTGGCTTGATGGAAAGGTAAGGAAGATCAATTTCCCATCCTATCCACCATGGCCCGAGATTTACTAACCGTCCAAGCTTTCACGGTAGCTTCGGAATCTGCTTTTTCTGTTAATGACAGGGTTATATCAATAAGACGAACTCGACTCACTCCACAAGCGGTTGAAATGTCAATTTGCTTGAAAGATTATTTGGATGTCGCGGAAAGAGTACAAGACAAACGCTCACTTGAAGGAGAACTGGAATACGAAGCAGAATTATACGAGGACGAGGTAGAGAGCGGATTGACACCCGGAATGACCGATGATGAAGAGGCATATGATGACTACTTTCATAACAGTTCCGGTTCTGGTGGCGAAGAATAAACGTACAAGTATGTAACGGACGAACGAAGAAACGACTATGCTAAATGTTTGGTTTTTAAAAACTATTATTTAAACTTGTAGTTGTTTAAATTGTATAAATGTTTAAATATACACCTTTAATATAAATAATAATATGATTATATATTTTATAACAACAAATTGTATAAATTAATATAATATACAAAAAATTGTATATATATTTTAACAAAAAATTTTAAATTTTCTTTGAATTTCAAAAAAATAATTATTATAAGAAATAAAAAAACCGAACCGGTTTGGGCCCGAACCGGTTTCCAAACCTACCTAAACCGGTTTGGTAGGGTTGGGATTTTTGGTTTGGAAACCGGTTTCCAGCCCGAACCGGTTTAGGGCCAAACCGGTTTTTACCGGAGTTTACCAAACCGGTTTCGGTTTGACCCCAAACCGATTTGTGGAATAACCTGGTTTGTACACCTCTATCTTCACCATTAATCTTTCATCCCCCAGGTTTAGTGTTGTGGTTTAAGCACATCCAGAACCGTTATTGTTCTAGTCTCCAACCAACCACTCCAGCCATAAGGTTTTCAGATCTTACCGCATGTCATCGTTTCATCATTTCTCTGTTGAGATATGCTGCTTCAATTTAGATGGCTCTTCTACTCG
>CM046033.1:29573782-29808782 GCA_025215565.1 Flaveria ramosissima
AATAAATCCAGAATGATCCTCAGATGTTTCTCATGATCTTCCTTATTCTAAGAGTAGATTAGTATGTCATCAATGAAGACAATGACAAACTTATCCAAATAAATTTTGCAAACACGATTCATGAGATCCATAAAAACAGCTGGGGCATTGGTTAATCCAAAAGGAATTACTGCAAACTCGTAGTGCCCATAGCGAGTTTGAAATGCCGTTTTCGAGATGTCTTCCTCTCAAACCCGTAACTGATGATAACCTGATCTCAAATCAATCTTGGAATAGTAGCTCGACCCTTGTAACTGGTCAAACAGGTCATCAATGCGCGAGAGTGGATATCTATTCTTGATCGTCACCTTGTTTAGCTCCCGGTAGTCTATACACATTCTGAAGGTTCCATCTTTATTTTGCACAAAAAGCACTGGAGCTCCCCAAGGTGAAGAGCTGGGACGTATAAATCCCTTGTCCAGCAATTCTTGCAATTGCTTGGACAACTCTTGTAGCTCGTTCGGTGCCAACCGGTACGGCGCCCGAGCGATCGGAGCGACTCCAGGTGCTAACTCAATCTGGAACTCTACCTGCCTGTGTGGAGGAAGGCCAGACAACTCCTCGGGAAATACCCCAGGAAAATTTCTAACAACAGGGATGTCTTCCAATCGTTTCTCCTCAGTAGTCTTTTCAGTAACTAGGGCTAAAATCGTCGTGTGCCCTTTCCTCAAATAATTTTGAGCTTTCATGTATGAGATGATGCCAACCACTGCACCACCCTTGTCGCCTTCCACAATGAGTATCTTTCCGTTAGGCAAAGGTAGTCGGACGAGTTTCTCACGAAAAATGATTTCTACTTGGTTCTTAGATAACCAATACATGCCAACAACGACATCAAAGCTACCAAGTGTAATAGATAGAAGATCAATGTCGAAATCATGCCATGATAGACTTATTTTACAACCCTTGTATATTTGAGAAGACTCGATGATCTTACCGTCTGCTATTTCTACTGTATAATTCGTTTCTAAGACTACATAATTAACATTTAGCAATCGACTGAACTTATACGAAATGAAACTTCTATCAGCACTAGAATCAAATAGCACAGAGGCAAAACAACCATTGACAGGAAATTTACCAGTTACAGTAGAGGGATCATTACGAGCCTCACCTGAACCAATGACGAAGGCTCTTCCCTTGGCTCCACTGTTACCATTATCATTGTCGTTTCCACCGCCATTGCCATTGCGGTTATCAGCACCATTTCCACTGCCATTGTTTTTCCTCAGTTTTGGGCGGTACCTCTTAATGTGCCCGGTCTGACCACACTCATAGCAGCCTCTTTGTTCATTCCCCTGGGCTGGCTGTTTAGCTATAATGTTCATTCGACAATCCTTAGCAACGTGGCTAAACGTACCACACCGTTCGCACATGTTCTTTTTGCAATGCCCATTGTGGTGGTAGTTGCATTTGTTACACTTAGGTAACGTCCCAGAGTAGCCACCACCATGTTGAGATGAAGAGGATGATTGATGAGATGAACGAAAGTTGTCAAACTTTCGTGACTGTTGTGGTTGCTGTTGAGAGTAGTTAAGCTTGTTATTGGGACCAGACTCCCATTTCCACTTACTATTGCTATCTGAAGTAGTCGCTGTTGAACCGCGCGGGGGTAGTTTACCCTGTACCACTGCCTGGTCAGTTAACCTGTGGGCTAGTCTGATTGCCTCCTGTATGGTGTTTAGTCTGGAAGCAGTGACCATACCTTGAATCTAGGGTGACAATCAATGGAGATACCTCTCAATCCTCAAGGAGGGAAGGTTGACCATGTTAGGGCACAAAGTAGCAAGCTCGTGAAATCGAGTAGTGTACGCCTCGATTTCGGAACCTGTCATCTTTAGATTCCAGAACTCATTCTCTAGTTTCTGTACTTCTTTCTGGGGGCAGTATTCCTCTTTCATCAAGGTCTTGAAATCATTCCAGGTCGTTCAGTTTGCAATTTCGACACCCAAAACCTGGACTTGAGTGTTCCACCAAGACAATGCAGCATAGTCTAGAGTGCCAGTGGCGTACTTTACCCGATTTGCCTCCGGGTAGTTACACATCTCGAATATAGATTCGAGGTTTTCAAACCAGCATAGGAGTCCCACAGGTCCTTCTGCTCCAGTGAACGGGTTAGGTTTATAGTCCATGAAGGACTTAAAGGTGCATACTCCTTGTCCTGCAAATTTTTTTGATAAGGTCTTTAGAATTTTTGAGTAGATGTTACGACTTAACTAGAGTGACGGAACGTTAACGTCAGGAGTAGATTTGGTATTGCTTACCGATCGGAGCAGCCTGCGGATTGAGGTTAGGATTCGCGAGAGCATCAGCGACATGCTGATTGATTAGGGCTGCCAGTTTGGCTGGGGTCATGTTGATGGTACCACGACCACGTCCGCGTCCGCGTCCTCGGCCAATTCCAGACATTCTTAACAATCACAACATACAAAAATAAGTAGTATGCAACATATCTACTTCATTTAAGTACAAGTAATTAAAAGAATTAGCACACACCCAACTAATAAGTTCAAATAATAATTTCTGATCAAATAAATTGTAAGTACGCATACAATTAATCAAATCAAATACTAAAATCCAAATGCATCAGTCGGATGGGAACAACCCTTCCCATCTAGGTGTGAAAAAGAACAAAGTACAATGGATAAGAATAAATGAAAGAAAATGAATAGGTAAGGAAATCAGTGCGAATCGATAGATCCGTCGCTGTTATCCGATTCGTCGTCGGGTTGTTCCTCGGGCTCTTCTTCTGGTTCCTCCTTCGGATCTTCCTCCTCTGGTGCCTCTTCTGGTTCCTCCTCGGGGTCTTCTTCTTCTTCAGGTGCCTCTTCCGGTTCCTCCTCGGGGTTTTCTTCTTCTTCTGGTTCTGGCACTGCGTTCTGAATGAAGACGTGAGATTCCAAGTTTTCTAGTCGTTGGTCGCTGCTATCGGCTCGACCGACCGGTCCATTAAAACGATCCACCAGGTCATTGTAGTATTCCACGAAGTTATCGAACCGAGTCTTGAGTTGTTTGAGTTCCTCTGTAGTCTTGTTTGATGTCTTCTTCAGCTCTCTGTTTTCCTGCTCAAGTTTAGTGTTGGATCTAGAGAGGCTATTGCAACCAAAACTAAGTCACTTAGAAGATTTTGAGTACAACATACAAAGGACTTCCAAAGCCAAGTGTAGAACTTCCGAAGGAAGAAGGAGCTCTTCCGAAGTCTAAGTGTAAAATACACTTCCGAAGGAAAACTCCAACTTCCGAAGACAAAGAAGCTACTTCCGAAGATCAAGACTTAGAGACAAAGATCTGAAGTCAACTTCCGAAGTATAAAGAAGTCCTCAAAGCCTCGGAAGCATAGAAGCATCTTCCGAAGTATAAGTGGCTTCGGAAGAACTTGTTCTTCCGAAGCCAGTTAACCTTCAGAAGACACTTCTATTATCCAGTAGACATAAGTATGGTCTGTCTGACACTCCGCTGCAAATCTCTGAGATACTGCATGGCGTTTTCTCAAAAGCCATGTAGTTGACCATACTTTAATCTACTATTTACCTTTTTATGTTAAGTACAGTTGCCATCTTTAGTTGGTGACAAAAGGTAAGTCATGGACATGTCATGACTACCATATCTTAGATAATACTTTATCTAAAATACCTTAACTAGAGCATTGTAGTATATGCTTTAGTCGTATGTTTCCAGCTGGTATCAAGTATAACCGGCTGTAGGATCTAGTATATATAGTTTCTCATTGTAACTCTTGTTTCATGCTAGTAAGTGTCTTGTAATCTTGAGTTGAGAAATAATATATACAAGTACCTTGAAAATACTTCTGCTTGTTCCTTTGATTACTTATTATATTATTATCAACTCTTGTTAAAGACATCACTTCATCTCGTTTGAGTGTTATTATAAGTGAGTTTGAGAGAATCACAAGTGTTTAAGTGACAAAACCCGATCCTGCAATTGGTATCAGAGCTTTTTAGGCTCTTGATTGTGAGATCTTACCATCCTAATCAACCAGTTTTTCACTCCTCCTTATACCTCACTCAAAAATGGCCCTCATCAAATCTGAAGTTGAGATGGGAACGATGACCAAAGCTCCCATCATCGACCCTGAAAACTTCAGGTCTTGGAGCAGAAGAATGGAAGGCTTCATCAGATACCAGGATAGCAAGATGTGGCAATCCATCGTTAATGGCCTGTATAAGCCAAAAGTTGCTGGTGGAAATGGTGCCATGATCGAGAAGGCCGTTGAAGACTATTCCGATGAAGACAGGAAGAAGCTTGACATAGACAGCAATGCTATGACTGTTCTTATGACTGCAATCCCAAAATCCATCATGGTGGGGTTTGAGCATTGTAAGTCTGCCAAAGAACTCTTTGTTGCTCTTGCTCAAATGTACTCAAGCTCGAATGATTCAAAGAAGGACTCACTGAAGCAGCAGTTTGAGAACTTCACCTATGTTGCTGAAGAAACTTTTAGCCAGCAATATTTCAGGTATATGGATCTTATCTCTTCCCTTCAATCTGTGGGAATCACTCAAGAACTTAGAGACCTTACTAGAAAGTGTATGAGTGCTCTACCCAATGAGTGGACATTCTACTGTGTCTCCATTAAGAGAACATAGAATTTGAATACACTCACCATGACCGAACTCTATGGGATCCTTGATGGATACCATTTGGAAATGGAAAGCAAGAAGGGTCACCAAGCAAGCAGACCCTTGAGCCTTCCTGCTAGCAACGCTTTAATGGTTGCTGAAGGCTCAGGCATCTCCCAGTCTCAGCAGTACCTGACCTACACCCAGCAGCCATCTTGTTCATCTGGGCCTTACATCACATTCCCTGAGACTCCAAGGTCTCATCAAGCTCAGCAAAGCTCCTTTCAGGAGGGCTGTGCATTTGTCTCAGGGATCTCTAATGATCATCAATTCTGCTTTGATTATCTTGAGTGCTTTAGCCCGGATGACATAGAGTATGTGGACATAGTCCAACAAATGGCTCTCCTAACCTACAGAGCGAAGAAGTTCTTTAAGAGAGCTGGAAGGCAATTCCCTCAAAACCCAATCACCAGCAAGTTTGGGTTTGACAAAAGCAAGGCTAAATGTTACAACTGTAACCAGCTTGGCCATTTTGCAAGGGAATGCAAGGCTCCCAAGTCCAACCCGGGAACCTCACAGGCCTCCACACATCCTTCCACACCAAAGCCCAACGGAAAGTCAACTGAAACAGCAGCAATGGCTCAAGAAGTTGACTGGAGCTTCATGGTTCAAGATGTGACTCCTGCTCAAGCCCTCATGGCAGGAACAAATGAAAACAAGGGACATCTATATGACAAGAATAACAACATTTGGATTGTAGATAGTGGATGCTCCAGGCACATGACAGGGAACAGATCTCTCCTTCAATAATTTCAACATTATGATGGAGGTCCTGTCCAGTTTGGAGGTGAGGCCGGAGGATATATTTCTGGCAGAGGAAGTATATCCAATGGAAAGTTAAAAGTTGACAAAGTTAATTTTGTCAAACAGCTTGAACACAATATGTTAAGTGTTTCTCAATTCTATGATCAAAAGCATCAAATGCTTTTCACAGAACATGAGTGCATCATCCTTAAACCTGGGATGACAATTCCTCAGGAATTGGTGCTTCTTAGATCTCCCAGGAGAGGGGATATGTACAAGCTTGATATGAACAATGCTTCCCCAATGGGAGAAGTATCATGCTTTCTTTCCAAAGCTGATGGTGATGAGTCAACACTATGGCATAAACGAATGTGTCATGTCAATTTTAAGACAATGAATAAATTGGCTAAAAATAACTTGGTACATGGTTTGCCTAAAAAGGAATTTTTCTGCAAAGATAACTGTGTTGCTTGCCTGAAAGGAAAACAACACAGGTCTTCTCATAAATTCAAAGTTGTTAACTCTATCACCACTCCATTACACTTATTGCACATGGATCTATTTGGTCCCACAAGTATAATGAGCATTGGAAGGAAATCATATTGTCTTGTGGTAGTTGATGATTTTACTAGATTTACATGGGTATTCTTTTTAAGAACTAAAGATGAAACTGCTGAAACTTTAAAATCTTTTATTCTTAAAATAGAAAATCAAGTTGATCACAAGGTTAAAGTAATTAGGAGTGATCAAGGGATTGAGTTTAAGAACTTTGTTCTTGACTCATTTTGTAACTCAAAAGGGATTGCCAGACAATACAGTGCTCCTAGAACTCCTCAACAAAATGGTGTTGCTAAGAGGAGAAATAGGACATTTATTGAGGCTGCTCGGACTATGTTAGCTGATTCAAAGCTGCCTCTAACATTCTGGGCTGAGGCAGTCAGCACTGCATGCTATGTGCAGAAAAGAGTCCTTGTAGTAAAGCCACATGGAAAGACCCCTTATGAGTTATGGAACAAGAGGCCACCGTTCATTGGCTTTCTAAGGTCCTTTGGCAGCAAGTGTACCATACTTAACACAAAAGACAATTTGCAAAATTTGCTGAAAAGTCAGATGATGCTATCTTTGTTGGATATTCCTCCTATTCTAAAGCATACAGGGTTTATAATATTAAAAACCAACAATTTGAGGAATCTTCCAACATTGTAGTTAATGAGCACACTCCTTGTGTTAGGGGGAATGGCCCTGATCATATCTTTGATTTAGAATTTTTTCCAAACTATTCTAAACCATCTTGTGAGAATGTTTCAGCTGGAACAGGTGCTCAAAGCAATTCTGATGAAGATCAGCTGTTTGAGCTTCCCAGACCTACTCCATGTTCTCCAAGAGCTGCATCAAATCAAGTTCCCACTATTGAAAGATCTGACAGCATAACCATTTCAAGAGATAGTGGAACTTCAACAAGGGATTCACCTGATGATTTTCAAATCTCTTCAGGTGATCCTGCACAACACCAAGCTGATGGAAGCAGCATTCTGAAGGAACAGGCAACCGTTAATGATGCTTCACAGCAAAGAAATGATGATGTTTCTCTTTCATTCAATCAGTCCTCATTTGTCACACCCCAACCTTGACGGCGGAAACGTCAAGGAGTGAGAGTTAAGATCGTTCACAGCCACATAACGCTATTAATAATCCAAATATAATTTAAACATAAGTTTTAATTGTAACATTACAACATAAGTCTCAAAGAAATTAAAAGCATAACATAGAATGTAACAAATCATTCTTGTTTCATTTATTTATCTAGGTCCATTCCTAGATGTGCAAGCTTCAAAGAGTAGATCACATACTTGAGGTATTCCTGAAACATGTTAAAAATAAAAGGTCAACATAAAATGTTGGTGAGCATTCCATAGTTTTCAATACATAAGTATATAAAAGATGGCAATTCAAGTCATAAGTTAGTGAATAAAGTGATTAGGGATGTTATAGACAATGCAACAATCAAACCTCGACAAAGTTTTACAAGTCTCAAACGTTTAAAAGTATATACGATCAGCTAAGTGTACTTGGATCAACCAAAGCAGGCTTGTCTTGCCCATAGATCTATGACTTCGCTAGGCTAGCAATAGTTAATGATTGTACATATAACGCCATAACATGGTAACCACAAAAGTTCAACTAACCACAACTTTGCATGATGAATTGCCATAAAGATTACAAGTCTCAAATAAGTTTACAAGTGCAATGATAATAAGTTAACATGTTTCACCCCAAAGTGTGAAAATAAGCAAAAAGGGGTATGGAAATACTCACATTGATATATGCATTTCAAGATGATATAAAAGATTAAAAGATAATCCAACGTATCCATTACAAGGCACCTCCATTTAATTTTTTTAAGCTGTTTTAATTACAAAGTTAATTACAGAAAAATTATAAATAATATAAAAATCATTTTTAATAATTAATATAATGATTATTAGACACTAAAATATTTTCTGCAATTTTTCTAATTTAAATATATTCATATATATATATATATATATATATAAACATATATATTAATATATATATATTTAGTTATTCCTTATAAAATGGATTTAAAATGATGGTTCTAATTAATAAATTATCATTGATCCAAACGTTACTTTTAAAATCATGATTGTTTTTTAAAAAATATGTATTTATTTAAATTATTATATTTAAACTTTATTAGTTGTTACAAAAGGTTTTCTTTTAAATTAATTAAATATTTGTTTATATATGGTTGGACTTAAAAAATATTTATGAACACTTAATTCTTTAAAGAATTAAATTTATAATTACTTAAAATGTTTAAGAATATTATTATAAATGTTAGGACCTGGTATTTGAACGAAATACCGAGTGATTGCGTGTTAAACCAACTCAAATAGTGCGGAATCCTATTTGATTGGCGATCCAATCAGTGAGAACACACGATGAATCAATCAAGAATTGAAATCAACGTTAGAAATCGATTAGGAACCGATCTGATGTGTTCTGTGAACTTGGAGAACGATTTGGGAGGCTTCTGGACGGCTAGGGTACGTCTGGAATCGTAATGGGATGAATGCTTTCGTTTTCCCACGAATTGAGTCTATTTATAGGTTAAATTGTTCAATCGTGCGACTGGGCCATAAGTATGGTTCAGTCGTGCGATTGAACCATGCGGTTGATTCATCCGCACGACTGAGTGTTCAGTCGTGCGATTGAGTCAATCTTATGTGTCAATCATACGACTGATCCAGTCTCCTGTTTCAATCGTGCGATTGAGTCAATCGTATGAAGTTATTCATGCGTGTGGTCCATTCGCATGGGCCATTCGCATGAGAACTTCATTAAGTGAAGTTTAAATGTTTTAATTAATATAACATAATGTGCAATCATTCAAACATTCATAAACCCAATCAATTCAATCACAACTCATTAATGAAATATTAAACATCACATGTAACAAACAATTCATTTCATTTCATTAATCAATACAACTTACATCATAATCAGACAGACAAGATTTATTACATTACAGCTCATGATCTAGGGACATACATGCATCAACAAACTCCCCCTTGGACCTAGATCTATCTATTCTCTTGTCTTCTGCATCACCTCCTTATACTTTTTGTACTTCTCCTCTTTAGTGACTCCTGCGTGTATCTCAAACGCAAAGCAGAGTCTTATAACATTTTGGAACTGGAGGGCTTGTACAATGTCTTGTGTGTCATAGAACAGTGGCCACTTGTATAATGTGTAGACATCATTAGCAGACAAGTTGGTTAGCCACATTGGGTCGAATACCCTGATAGTATCCATTTGTCCCTCTTTATTCAACACTATGACAGCTTCAGCGGTTCTCCAATCATAGTACCACCATTTGAAGTGTGGAGTGAAGTCCTGAGGCATTTCCCTGAGAGGGATTCTTGACATAGTACGCGGGGGACTCCACTTCAGCACAATCTTTGGTTTGCCCGTAATGGCATCAACCTCAGACCTTCTTATATACCTCGTAGGCTGTTGTGGTCTGAAGTTAACCCATCGGGTGTGGTACTCCTTCTTCAGGGCAGCCTCAAACCAGCCTGACATCTTTCTCGGGTCAGCATACAGCAGCTTTAGCTTAGCCAGCTGGTTGAGCTCAAAACCAGGTAGAGTCTTCAGATCATGTGGGAACCTGAAGTACTCTATGCCCTGCTCCCGCTTAACTGCATAAGCGTTAAGGTCTTCAAAATATGCCCATGAGATAATCCTGCCTGACACCTTATGGTGTTTCTTGACTCGGTAGAGCTTGGTGTAGGCATCTCTCTTTGGTGCAGCACGCTGGGCTCTTACTTCTTCAAAACAGGCAGCCCACTCAGCCTTGCGAATATCTACGTCTGCATTGGAGGCTTGGGCTATTCCTTCAGTCTTTTCCGTTTCCTGCTCCATCTTGTCTAGTACCTCAAAAGTATCACTGACTAGGGATTCACCTAGATTGGGGACCACATTTCCCTCGGCGTCAGCATACTGAGGGTACTCTTCTGCAGTAATGTCTTCAACCTCAACTTCATCAATGTCATTCAGTTCCTCATCACTGGTTGAATCAACTGTTGGAGCGTCCTTGACTATTTCATCGGGATTGAGTCTGAACATCTCTGCCAGTTGCTCATCAGACAGGTCATGAATTATCTCCCCTTCTTCAGGGGTATAACTCACAGACCATCTCACTATCCCTTGTAGGTCAAGAATCATGGTTAATTGAGTCTTGACCATTTGAAGGGGAGCAAAGTCAAACTCATCCCTTTGAAAGTTTGAATCTGTTTGATATAAACATTCAACACATAAACCATTAGTAATTAATCAAACAAACTTATATTAACTTAATACATATAAACATTTAATACACTTGTTTTCCATTACATGATTCAAGTACAAAATAAATACATAAAACATCTAATCAGTACTTTGTCTTGAATCTGGGGCGTGTCGCTCGGAGGAGCAGAAGTAGTGGATGACTGGTCTTGTCGATGCTTAGATCTCCGCTCTTGACCTGAAGCAGAGGCCGATGCAGCCGCATCCCCTCCTTCTGCCTCGTCATCATCATCACGTCCTTCTGTCCTGTCTTCTTCAGTCTCCTCATCATCATCATCTTCCTCATCATCATCCTCATCTTCATCATCATCATCTCTATCATCCCCGTCTCCTTCCTTTAGCTTCAGGGGCTCATCTTTCGACCCCTTCAACCTCAACATAATAGTCTTGTTGGTCGTCTCCAACTCCTCTATACGTTTGACGGACTGAGCCTGCATGTCCTGGAGTTGGGACACCTCGACTCTCTGCTGGTCGATCACCCGAGCCTGCTCTGCCAGTTGCTGAGACTGGGCAGCAGTCAGGTCGGTCAGCTGGCGGATCTGCGCCGCCTTCTCCTCATCCGCAGCAAGCAGACGCATCACCATACGGTTTAGCGCTGAGAGCTGCTCCTCTACCCCGATATGAGGTAGAGTGAATCCATAAGCATGTGAAGGCTGGGCTGAAGGTCCAGCATGATGTGTGGTGGTGGTGGCAGTGGCAGTGGTGAATATGGGTCGGTGGGCTGATGCTGGTGAAGTATGGGTGAATGGTCTGGTGGTGGATGGGAAGGATACGGTGGTGGTAGGTAAGGTGGTGGATGTGGTAGTGGGAGTAGTGGCTGTGGTGGCTGTGGTGATGGGTGGTATGTCAGTAGTGGTGGTAGTGGTGGAGGTAGTGGTAGCTGTGGTGCTGGAAGTAGTAGTAACGAAGGTCAAGCGACGCTTCTTCTTCTTCAATCCATGGGGTTGAGCCATCCGCTTCCTCCTAGTTCCGGTGGAAGTGGATGCTCCCCCTGCAGCTCTGCTTACTGAACCCGGAACATAGTTCGGGTCAGTGTCTCTCTCTGAGGAGTCCCTAGGGTGTTCACCAACCACCCTAAGCTCGTGGTCTGTGGGAACAACTTTACTTCCCACAGTCCTGGTGAGGGGCTCCTCATCTGACTCTTCCTCCTCTATATCACCAGTCACAAACTCTTGATGGAAACCGGCCATCTCAGCGACCTCTCCGGCAGTGGCTGACCCCGGGGGAATAACGTCTGAATCAGTGCCTCTAGATGGGGCAGGCATATCATCCCCGGCGTCGCCGCTATCATCATCATCAGAGTCGGTATCTGGTATGGCAATATGCTCAACATCCGAGTCACTGTCCTCGTGGCGCCACTTTCTCTTGGCTGGCGCCACATAATCAGCACGGGCCAGATGCCCAAACAACCTCCTGACAGGGGGCTTCACCTGTTTCCCCCTGTATACCTTCATCCGGCCGAGTGTAGTGTCGTCCATAACCTCAAGAACAACAGCATCCTCCTTCTCCTTCGGCAGGGAGGGAAGCTTCTGGTCAATGATCATCTGTAGAAATCTGGGGTACATATAGAAGCCTTCCTTCCCTTTCCCCTCGATGTTCTCCACCAGGTAGGTGAATATCATCTTGGAGAAGCTGAACGGGTGGTTCAGCACCAACGCAGCATACGCGTTCTGAATCTGGTCGGAGAGCTCATCAAAACCTCCCTTCCTGGATGCGATACACTTCAGCAGCACGTGCGCAAGGTACTTAAACTGGGGACAGAGGTTACTCTTGTTGAGTACCCCAGCATTGATGTCCCCAGAGTACTTGGCTCTCATGAAACATCCTCTGACAGTGAGGGGGTGTAGACGAGTAGGACAATCCGCATCATCCCCAAACTGAAGTACAATCCTCAGATCCTCCTCTGATATAGTGATCGCCTCACCAAAAATCGAGCTCCTGATGCAATGAGGCTCAGTGGATCTATCTACAGACGCGCCTTCCCAGAAGGCCTGCTGCACTGATCTGTATGGTGTGCATGGAGTGGATATAGCATGAGCGATCCTGGATCTCTGTAGAAATGTAATAATGCCTGTGAAGTCAGCTGCATTCCAGGATGTCAAAACCAGGTGAGCACATATGTTGTGCTTGGTGCTCATGTTCCATCGACTCGCCATCTGTAACACATAACAATATAAACGTTAGTTCCGTTGGCTACGAGTATAATGCAACACTTAGACTTTGAATGAAAACTATCTGTCATGCGATTGAGGTTGTACGACTGAAGACAGTCGTGCGACTGAATCGTGCGATTGAGGTTCAGACGTGCGATTGACCTCATGCGCACGACTGAGTGTGCGACTGGACTCATGCGCATGTACTCTTATGCGGTTACACCAGTCGTGCGACTGAGTCTCATTCGCATGGTTCAGTCGTGCGGTTAAGTGAATCGCTCCCTTCAGTCGTGCGACTGAAGTTCATCCGGACGACCAGTCGTCTGTCTCAGGTGTTCAGTCGTCAAACGTTCGAATCTACACAAATTAAGTCTTATAACTCAATTAACCGGTTCTTTAGTGTCGCATTCTCTTTACTAACAACCTATTTTACTTAATTTTAACATTTTGCTTGGTTTTAATAGGTTATTAGGGTTTGCGTGTCTCGGTTCGCATTTCACAGTCGAGTTAACCCATTTAGGGTTCCAATCTTTCTGTTTTTGATGGAAGAAGACTTCAAAATACCTGTATGATGATTAGCGAACGTCAGTAACACACAATCAATGAGAAAACTAAGGCAAATCAAATTTTGGCAGAGTAACGGTAGGGTGTGCGATTTAGGGGCGATTTGAGGGTGATGAGTCTCTGCGACCGACTCCACCTCTATTTATATCAACCCTAGATCCAATCGTGCGACTGAGTTCATACGCACCTTTCAGTCGTGCGAGTGGGACTCAGTCGTGCGATTGGGTCAGTCGCCCTTCTCCAGTCGTCCGACTGAAGTTCAGTCGTGCGACTGACTCACTCGTTCGCACTTAATCCTCCGACTGGACTAATCGTATGGTCCATTCGGTTGGATGGTCCATACTCATAGTTCATTCGTGCGAATGGACTTCATTCGTATGGTTAGCCCATACGTATGGTCCATTCGTGCGAATGGGTCATACTTAGTTAATTTTCTGCCATTTTTACAATTTACTTTTAAACTCTTTTAGATTAATTAAATTAACGTTATGAGTCTTTGATCATCTCAGACATGATCCTTTTATCTTGAAAACACTTTGATCACCTCAGACGTGATCCTTTTAACCACTTTGGTCACCTCAGACGTGACCCTTTTAAAAACACTTTGTCACCTCAGACGTGACTAATTTAACCTTTCAAAGCACATATGGTCATCTCAGACATGACCCTTTTAGTGAGTTTATTCCTTCTGATTTTCCTGATGTAGCCCGACACTTGACTCAAATTAAAACTTAAAACGACTAACTAATTTAAGAATTTAAACTAATTACATAATCAGACATATTTTTGGCTTTTTGTGAGAGATAAATCCAGAGATTGATATCTGCGGGATTTGGTTCGGGAATAGATAGCTTCAACTTAGATTTTTCATATCTGGACCAATTCAATTTTTGGAATCATACAGGCAATTCAAATCATTTGGGACTAGTTATTAAACCTTTTGATGCTCAAGTTCTCGGTGTTCATCCAGAGTCGTTAGCAACATAAGGAAATCATACTGAAACTCTTAGATTTTCACATTGATTTGAACCTTTGAGAATGTAGCCACAATGATTGTCAGTATGTTTGTCCACTTAAATCCATACACAGACTTTTGACACAGACTGGTGACTAATTTAGGTTTAATTATTTCAACTAACATTTGTGGATCCCACACTTATATGGTAATCAACATTCCTCAGGAGCTTTTGAGCGGTCTACGGGTATTATTACAAGAAGAGACTATTCTTAGAGCTTTCAAAGAGAAGCCTGTCCTCAGGTCAGTGCCATCGCACAGCAGAGAGGCGGCAAACAACAATGAATTCTAGAATATCTAGGTTATGCTTATCCTCAGGTCAGTGCCATCGCACAGCAGAGAGGCACACAACCTATCTCCTTGTTAGAGCAGATTATTTTATTTTGCACAAAATGCACCAACAACATAAGTCATTAGCTTTATTGCATTTGTCTTTCATTTTTTTCTTGCTTTGCTCTAGTTATGGTCATCCGCACACATTTGTGGCGTTTATTTGCTCATTACACCTTATTGGAATATTGTTGATTGTGTTAACCAGTGATAAGATGGAAGCCCACAGTCAGTTGAACAACTTAGTTTTATCTTGAAATCACCAATCAGGTCTATTTGTCTATTGTGTTGAATCTACCAACATATCATATATGGTCTAGCAGCCTCTAAGTCTACTTTCTTTGTGTCACCTTAGGAGTTGCCAGTTTTCTATCATCTTTCCTTTTAGTATTGCTTAGACTACACAGATTTATACTTTGAACTTTTGCATCTTTCTAAAACTTAAATTTTAAAGTCCCTCTTGATTTGTTCCTGTGTACTATCATTTTCCAAAGGTATTGAATCGGTATCACAGACACAATCTACCTTATTTCAGCTAGCTACTCCTTCTCCCTCATTTTTTTTTTTAATGTTAACTTGCTGACATATTCTCCCCCTAAAATACTAAAATCATTTCTGGTTTAATTATTTTAGGATTTTAATAAACAGCAAGAGAACATGAGTTTAAATAAAAATAAAATCAAATAGACAAATCAAATTAAATAAAATAAATTTAACTAAACGACATCGGACTACACATTTTCATCATCAGGAATTACCTCACTTTTCTTTTTAACGCCGTTGACCTCTAATAAATATTGAAAACGTGGTTTATCAAAGGCTTTAGTATAGAGGTCAGCGCGTTGAAAATCAGTATTAATTTTAACCACATCAATTAAGTTCTTTTCAAAACAATCTCTTATGAAATGGTATTTAATACCGATGTGTTTGGTCTTAGGATGTTGGACCGGATTTTTAGTTACTGCAATTGCAGCGGAGTTATCAACAAAAATAGGAGTAGATGAGAATTTTAAACCGTAATCCCGCATTTGCTGTTGAATCCAGATGATTTGTGAACAGCAACTTGCAGCAGCAACATATTCGGCTTCACAGGTTGACAATGCAACCGATGTCTGCTTCTTACACTGCCAGGTAACTAATCTTCTCCCAAAGAATTGACACCCCGCTGATGTAGACTTGTAGTTCATCTTGCAGCCCCCGTAATCCGAGTCACTATACGCGGTAAGCTCAAAGTCATCATCATGAGGGTACCACAATCCAAGTGTGGGTGTACCCTTCAGATAACGAAAAATCCTCTTGACCCCGATCAGATGGTTGACCTTTGGTTTAGCCTGATATCTTGAACATAGACATGTAGCATACATAATATCAGGTCTTGAGGCAGTGAGATACATGAGGGATCCGATCATTCCTCGGTACATAGTGGCATCTACTAGATCTCCATTCTCATCAGGTGCTATATCATGATTCGTAGCAAGTGGAGTCCCAGCAGCAGAAGCATTCTCCATGTCAAAGCGACTGAGAATGTCTCCTACATACTTGGTCTGATGTAGAAAGATTCCATTAGGTGTTTGATCCACCTGTAACCCGAGAAAGAACTTCATCTCCCCCATGGCACTCATCTCAAATTCTTTCTTCATTACTGCTTCAAACTCTTTACATAACTCTTCGTTCTTTGACCCGAAGATTATGTCATCAACATATATCTGTACAAGCAGTAGGTCGCCATCCTTTTCCTTAATAAACAGTGTACAGTCAATTACTCCCCTGCGAAAGCCGTGTTTCACAAGATGAGTTGAGAGTTTCTCATACCAAGCTCGAGGAGCTTGATGAAGCCCATATAAAGCTTTGTCGAGCTTGTAAACTCTATCCCGATGGTAAGGATCTTCAAAACCCTCGGGTTGACTTACATAGACTGTTTCTCTGATTTCCCCATGAAGGAATGCACTCTTTACATCTAATTGGTAGACTTTGATCTTCATGTACGATGCATAGGCAAGGAAGATACGAATAGCTTCCATCCTTGCCACGGGTGCAAACACCTCATTGTAGTCAATTCCCTCGACTTGGCGAAAACCTTGAACCACCAGTCGAGCTTTGTTCCTGATAATGACCCCTTGGTCATCCTTCTTGCATTTTAGTACCCATTTAGTGCCAATGACTTTAGCACCTTTAGGTTTATCAACCAGAGTCCATACACCTAACTTCTTAAACTGCAGAAGTTCTTCTTGCATGGCACTCACCCACGCCTCATCATTTAGTGCCTCACTGACATATTTTGGCTCAACCTGCGAGACAAAACATCGATAAGCACCATCATGAATGTATCCTTTCTCCATAACCGAGGCGTAATCAGCTGAGTATAACTGATTTCGGGTTTGTACTCCTGATCTGACATCCCCAATAACATTGTCAAGGGGATGATAGACGTTTAGTCGTGATCCTGGAGTAGTTGGAACAGCCACCTCAGAACCGAGATTATGAACATTTTGTTCTGCATCTGAGGTAGTTGGAGTTTGAGGTTCTGAAGTCGAAGGAGCATCACTCGTAGATGCTTGTGGACTTTCAGGAACTGGAACCTGTTCCTCCTGACTGTTCTGGTCATCTGCTTCAGTTTCATCTTCAGAGGAGGAGTCACTGTCGTCGACTACTCCCCCTGACTGAGTAGATGATTCTCCCTGTGTGCTAGATGGTGTATTCAGAATATCATACATCATCCTAGTAGCTAACTCATCATCCGAGGGAGAGAGAGGTATGTTGAAGGATTTGAAGAATCCATCATAATCGAAGAAGTAGGCAGGTCCTTTGCCTGTAGGTGGCGTGGTATATCTCTGAACGTCGACATTACACCACACTTCTACAAGACCCGTTGAGTTATTGTAAACTCGCTTATTCGGTATGTTGTATCCTAGAAAGATTCCTTCATCTGCCTTCTCGCTGAATTTTCCTTCTTGCGTCTTCTTCAGAAGTGTACACGGCGCGCCAAAAGGTTCAAGATACTCCAAATTCGGTTTGCGTCTTTGTAGTAGCTCATAACATGTCTTTCCGTGGCGCTTGACTATTAGGACTCGATTCAGTGTATAACATGCATTTGCTACTGCCTCATTCCAGAATTGGATAGGCAGTTTCGAGTCAGCCAGCATAGTCCGTGCAGTCTCTATCAAGCTTCTATTTTTCCTCTCAGCAACACCATTCATCTGAGGCGTGTAGGCTGAAGTGAATTGATGAACAATTCCCTTTTCCTTGCAGTATGCCTCCATCCATTGATTCTTGAATTCTGTCCCGTTGTCTGAGCGTACTTGTCTAACTTTTAGCTTGTAGAGGGATTCCAGAGTGGTGACTAATTCCTTGAATGACTCAAATGTTTCTGATTTGGATTTCAGAAACATTACCCAAGTGAACCTTGAGTAGTCATCAGTGACCACAAAACAGTACAAATCGCCTGCAATGCTCCTTGTACTGACTGGACCAAACAGATCCATGTGAAGAAGTTCAAGAGGAAGTTCTATTGAATGAACTTTCTTCTCCTTATGAGACTTCTTTGTCTGTTTGCCTTTCTTGCAAGCTACACAAAAGTCAGGAAGTTGGAAGTTCTTGACATTTACTCCTCTCACTAAATCCTTCTGAATCAAGTGATTCATCTTCCTTTGACTAATGTGTCCCATTCTCCTATGCCAGGAGATTGAGTCCTTCTCAGTAGCTTTAGATAGAAAGCACTGCACCTCATGATCCGTTGGAGCAGCTGTTGACAGATCCAAGACATAAAGGTCCTTATATCTTGAAGCAGTCATCAGAACTTGGTCCTCTGGATCATATAGTCTTTCTTCAGCACGTAACACTTCTTGTTGTCGAAGATGACTTTAAATCCTTTATCGCAGATTTGGGAAACAGAAAGTAAGTTATTCTGAAGTTGTTGAACGTAGTTCACCTTATCAAACTTAACTTTCTGATTTCCCACTTCTCCCTGTGCTGTGATGTATCCTCCCTTGTTTCCTGCAAAGGAAACATGCCCTCCTTTTATTTGTTTGACGTTTGATAAAAGGGCTCTATTTCCTGTCATGTGCCTGGATGCTCCGCTGTCTATAATCCACGTGTTAGTCTCAGCGCTATACCGAACACCCTGCACATATCAAGTAAATGTATTAGTTTAGGTTAGGAACCCAAGCCTTTACTGTCTTGGGTTTCCCAGAGGCATCACACATCATAAACTCTACCCATTGACCTTTAGAGGGTGAGGGTAGCTCAGATTCCTTCTTGTCATCAGTATCAGACACACAGGATGACTTCTCTTTCCATAAGCCAGATTTGTGCAATGCCTGTTTATGATAAACAGTCGTCTGGCTTACAGGTTGGACTTTAGGTTCACTAGATCTTCTAGGTGGAGTTAGAGAACTCCTCTTAGAAGACCTAGGTCTAGAGTCCTGAAGATCAATCTTCTTCCTAGGTGTCTGATAGAAAGGACAATAGGAAGCAATATGTCCACATTCTCCACAGTTGTAGCACAATCTGCTATCAACTTTATGAGTAGACTTTCTTTGTGGAGAAATGCGTGACACTTTAGGAACATCAATCAGTTTAGGTTTTGACTCTTGCATGTTTGATGTTTTCTCTGGTTTAACAAATTTAACTGTTTTAACCTGTTTAACTTGTTCCACCTTTTGGTTAACTGGTTTTTGACTTGTAGCATGTGAAAAATTAACGTTTGAAGTCTTTTTGGGTTCTGATTTGACTCTGTTTGACCCTGACTTTAAGTTAACTTTTTCAAATTCATTTTCCAGATTAACACAAGGCAATTTACCCTTTGCCTTTGAAGTGGCCTCCTTTTGTTTCTGTCCAGATTCAGTAGATGAACATGATGTGTCTGGATCAGTAACAAGAGGAGTGGTCACCACATGATCCTTGATTGGGTTGTTGTTTACTGGTTTAGACTTGGTGTTCATCAAGGTTCAGGTGGTGGTGGAACCACTTTGTAGCCTAATCCCTCCCCATTATTCCTTTCTCTCACTAAGTGTTGAACTATGTGTGAAGAACTAGTCCAACTATGCAGTTTCTGTTTTAAGGAGTTAACTTCTACTTCTAGAACTGCCTTTTGCTTCTTAGTGTCCTCTAGGGAGTTTAGATAGTACCTAATGTCATTTGCTTGGTTAAAGGCAACTACTTCGGTTTCCCTAAGCTGTTTAGTCAATAGGTCTATCTTTTCTTTATAACTATGCTCATTTTGTTTTAAACTCTATTGGCCTCAGTGCATAGTTGTAAATCTTTACTAAGTTATCATTGTGATCTAATAACCTAGCAAATTTTTCATCAATGCTATTCCTAAACATATCACAGTTAGAACAAGCATGATTATTAAACATTGGTCAGTTGTACTTACCTGTGTTGTTTCAGAAGAGTTAGCCATCAACGCAGCATCAGACGTCTCTGGTTCTGGTGATTCTGACTTTTCTGTTTCTGATGTGGAAGTCTCCTCCTTTGGTGTGTAACTGACCTCAGCTGCAGTTGTTTCTTCACTGTGTGACATCGCTATTTCAACTGCTAAATCACCTTCACTCGCAGAATCATCATCAATATCTTCAACACTGGCAATGTTAGATTCTGGTGAGACAAATCTAAAACTCCAGTCCTGTCCTTCATCATCATGAGCAGTCAAGGCTTTTGGGTCCTTGTTTGATGAAGTAGAACTGGAAGCTTGCTTGTCTTGGCGAGTAAAGGATGAGAACGGGTTCCCATTACCCGTCTTCTTTGGCTTGACACATTCTCTCTTGAAGTGCCCTTTCTCTCCACAGTTGAAGCAGGTCACTTTGCTCTTGTCAAAGCCAAATGTGGTGTCCTTAGTAGCTATCAAATTTTGTCCTGTCTTCTTAACAAACTTCTTCGCCCTTCGGACAGCGCTAGCTAAGGCCCACATTATATCCATTCTTTCAAGCTCCATTTCATCTACCTGCTCGTAGTCTTCATCTGCCAGATGACAGTTTCCAATCTTCCCAGCCACAAGTCCATCATATGAATGAACTACTGCGGCTAGAAGATCCATATGCTCTCGTGCTACTTCTACGGTCACATTACTGAGGTTCTCGGTCTTCAATTTGGTAGCACTTGCTTCTGATCCAATATAGTGGGTACATGACGACCCTGACGTGTCTGATCCAGAAGGAGAAGCATGTGAAGGACCTGACGAGCTAGACACAAATGCTGTCTGGAGAGGTGCTCCAGATGTCTTAGCTTGAGGCGTGGCGTTGTATAAAGCTGGATTCTGTGTGTACGCAGACTTTTGAGCTCTATACTTCATCCTAAGAGCTTCTTCACGCAACTTGAGAATGAAGTCATTTATATCCAACTTTATAAGCATTTCATTCTGTCTAAGGTTCGACACGAATGAAGCCCACTTATCAGGCAATCCGTCTGCGAAGTTGCTTACTTTCTCTTCCATAGTCGTTTCCACTCCATGTGTATGCAACTCGCTCATCAAGTGGTAGAATCTGTCTATGACTTCATCTAAACTCTCGTTACCAATCGATGAGAAGTTATCGAATTCCTTCTTTAACTCCTTTGCCTTGATTGCCTTCAATGATGCATTCCCATCATATCTCTTCTCTAGCTCATCCCACAGTTTCTTGGACTGCTTGTTCTCTGAGTACTGGTGGAATATGTCTTTGGGGATTGACTGGGTGATCAATGCATAAACCCTTTTCTCTGCATTGTACTTTACTTTCTGTGCGTCAGTCATCCCACTTAACGTTAATTTTACTCCATCTGCTCCCACCGGTGTACTATAACCAACCTCGATAGCTTCCCACAGATTAGGATCTACTCCATTGAGGTAGATCTCAAAACGTTGTTTCCAGTGGGGAAACTCATCTAAAGTCAAGAGCTTTGGTGGTTTATTGTGATTACCCACCTCACTCTCAAGCAACAGCAGGTTCTGAATTCTTGAGTCCTTCCCAGCAGTAAAGGCTGACATCTGATCTTCCATGGCTAATAAACTTAGAATCTAATCAAATAAACTTTAACTGATGCGACTGAAGGATGCGAATGGTCTTATCGTGCGTATGAACTCTGCGATTGGTTCAACCGTGCGACTGAACAGGGCGAATGGTTCAGTCGTGCGAATGAATCTGGTGCGTATGAGCTATGCGAACGAACGGTTGGCCGAATGAGGGTGCGACTAGGTCCAGTCGTGCGAATGAGCACTGCGAATGGAGTCCAGTCGTGCGAATGGATCACTCGTGCGACTGAAGCTGCTGTTTTGCGAAAATTTCTAGGTTTGACGGGTTTCAGCCGTAAAAATTCGAAATTTCGCAAGTCCAAATCGCCTAAGTCCGTAGAAACTGAACTTCGATGAGCAGGGAACGTCCAAGATCACTTTTGATGCCAAAGATTGTTGGGTTTGTTGTACCAAATCAAACTAGTTTAACCATTTAAACTTGAAAACGCAGCGGATTAACATCAAATATTTTATCATTTGTAATATGAAAATAAGGTTCATTTCATGACAATAACAAACCCAAGAACATAAGGATCTTATATATGTGTTTGAACTAGCTATCAACTACAAACAACAACCAAAACAAGCCATACATACTACCTTTAGTGTGCTGCTGAAAATCGAGATGTAGATGGAGAGAATGATGTTCTTGAACAGCCAAAACACCAAGAAGAGGTGTCCTCAAGCTTCCATACCCACAAGCACCAAGCAAGCACCTTTGTTGCTAGGATTTGAGCACCAAATCGGATCAAGAAGGCAGCTGGAACCTTATTCCAGCCGTGAACATCAACAAGGATGTTAGAACTTTGTTCCAGCCATGATATCTTTCTTCCAAAAGAAAGATCATGTTCTTGTGACCCTTTTGCATATAAGAGAGTGAGAGAGATCTGAAAATGGAGTGTGTATGTTCTAGGAGAGCCAAGAACCCAAGAGAAAACAAAACAAAACAAAAGGGATGGCTGCCAAGAAGGGGGCGGCCGAAACCCTTATTAGGGTTGTTCTCCCTTTTGATTTTCCCAAAATGGTCCTTGTATATTAATCTTTTGTCAAACTAAAGATTAATAAAGATACATATATATAATTAACCTTTTAATTATATAACATACACACACTTTTATTATTTGATGTTATTTAACTAAATTAAACAGCATTACAAATAATATTCATGAACAAAATATCCATATAAGTTGTTCAATCTCATATGCAACTTATTTAGAAAACCCATTTTCTAAATTGGTGTATTTATTTAATTGCATGATCATATCATCAATTAAATATTAATTGGTGTTTGCTAAGCTTGTTATTGGGTATGACCCGACTTGGATCATAACGTACTAACCACATCAATGTTCTATGTGTCTTGGGCATAAAGAATCCAACAATCTCCCACTTGCACAAGATACATAGAAGATTGATGCAAGCAGTAAATACCGCCTAACAACGGTTTACTACCCTTAATACGCATGACTATAAGCCATTCAATAACATCATCCCCTTCAAGTTCCAAACTTGAAATGATTTAGGTGAATCAATCATTTATCCTTTTGTTACAGATGTCATGTTAAATCCAAGGACATAGAATGATCATTCCTTGTTGATTACTTAATCAGGCCTTATACATCATACTCCCAACGAATAAGAGGAACAAATCCCATCTTGACTACATACGTTTCTCACAATCACCTTATGTCATATCTGAACATAGCCTTATGTACTGACCATTATTTCATATCAGCGAAGAACTAGCTCAAGGTATAACACTTGGTGAATATCAAAACCCAATTGTATCTCAGGTCAGAGGATACCAAATGATATTCGCCTTTACTCAAATTTACTTATGATCAATCAATAAGATTCCATGTAGTAAGATTTGAGACGCGGGTCAGTCCAATATTCGTATCCCACGAATATCTATGAACCTTGGCAGCAACCAATTGCTCTATATTCATGCCTTATAAATATCCACCAATCCAAGTTCATAATAGTCTTACATTCATATTTGTTCCCACAAATATGACCGACTACGGACATTTAGAATAAAAGAATTATTCATGGATGTAAACATGCTAAAAGGGAACATAACTCAAATATATAAAAGAGTTAAATATTACAATTGTTCCATGTTTTATATGCTAAACAGATCAATTCTAATCACCAGTAAATCGAAGTCCTAAGGCACAAGTATGACCCTCATACTTTGCCCTCATCAAGGAGCTTCGTTAGTGGATCAGCAATGTTTTGATCTTTATGAACTTTACGAATATATATCTTTACCCTTTTCAACTCCATACCTTATGATGTTGAATCTCCGCTCAAGGTGCTTAGTCTTTTGATGAGTACGGGGTTCCTTGATTTGAGCAATCCCACCCATGTAATTACCAAAGATTTCTAGGGGTCTTGAATGGTAGAGACCATCCCTAGATAAGCAATGGACAAATTTATCCATGCAGCTTCCCAAGCTGCCAATGAAGCGGCTATGTATTCGGATTTTGTAGTGAACAATGCTACCGTGTCTTGCTTTGAACCTTTCAAGGACACTTCTCCTCCATTCATAATGGAAGTATACCCCGATTGTGATCGAAAATCATCTCGATCAGTTTTGGAAGCCTGCATCCGTGTAACCCTTTACAACGACTTCCTTTTCAATAGATCCGTATATTAGAAACAAATCCTTAGTCCTACTAAGGTATTTCAATATACTTTTAAGAGCCATCCGATGGTTATTTCTATTGGTATCTACTTTGTCATACTTAATAAGCATGACTCGTCCGGTCTAGTGCATATCATCACACAAATGATGGATCCTATAGCAGATGCGTATGGGATATCATTCATTTGATTTTGCTCATCCTATGAGCTTGGACATTGAGACGTAGTCAACACTGTCCCTCCTTGAATAGGTACCATACCTTTCTAAGAGTTTTTTTTCATCTTGAACCTTTTCAAGATTTTATCAATAAATATGCACTTTGGTTTAACCCTATCAACCACCTCGATATATCCTTATAGATCCTTATTCCAAAATATGGGTGGCTTAAACGAGATCTTATATGAAAAACATCTTCCAAGCTAGGTTTTAACACCTTCCAAGGAATATTATTTCCAAATAGTAGTGTGTCATCAACATACAACACTAAGAATACAATTATGCTCCCACTAGCCTTCATATATATATATACACAACCTTCTCGATGCTTGTTTCAATCCATAGATTGATCACTTTAACTTATATGCATTATTAGGATGTCATGGATCGACAAAACCATCATGCTAAACTGTATGGACAGTCTCTTCGAGATGTTCATTAAGAAAAGCGGTTTTGACATCCATTTGCCAAAACTCATATTCAAAATATGAAGTTATGGCACATGATATCCTAATCGACTTTAGCATTGCCACGGGCGTAAGAGTTTCATCATATTCAACCAATTGAGTTTGATGGAAACTTTATGCTATAAGTCTTGACTTATAAGTATTCAGGTCTCCATGCATATCTGTTTTCGTCTTGAAAAACCACTTGTATCCAACCGGTTTGGAGTTAAGTGGAGGGTCAACCAATTCTCAAACTTGGTTGTTATACATGGATTGCATCCTTACGTTCACGTCTTCTAGCCATTTGTCCCAATCCAAATTGGACATAGCATCTTGGTATATGGTTAGCCTACAGGGGTCAACCACATAGCATCCATTCTTGGAATATTCATATCACTTAGATGGAATACTAACTCTACCAGATTTGTGAACGTTTTGTGTATATTTATCAACCTCTTGATTATCATCAACAACCTCTTGTTGGTAGCTAGTGTCAACCAAAAGTGTACCGGCTTGTGGATTTTGATCCTTATCAAGTTCCACAGTTCTATACGTCATTCCTTCCATAAAGAACTCGGTTTCCAAGAACTTAGCCTTTCGAGCAATAAATACTTTTGCTCTGTTGAGTCAAAGAAACAGTATTCCATACAGTCTATGGGATATTCAACTAATCTACACTTTCTTGGTCCAGGTCATATTCAAAATATGAGACTTAAAGAGCAATGCGAAAACCCAAAATGATAAAGATGGTAAGCTCATAGCCATAATAAATTGAACCATACCCAAATAGGGTTTAGTTTCTTCTTTATCAGAATGAAGAACACAGATAGTTATGTAGAGTTGATATTCTACTTCATTATTGAAGATTTTGAGCATTTCAAAAGCTTCATACTTATGTGTCATCAAGTGCACACAATAATAGCGACTGTAATCGTCGGTAAAAATGAAGTATCTTTCACCAATCTTTGTCATTGTCTTAAAAGGACTACATACATCCAAATGTATCATTCCTAATAAGTCTTTTGGTTCACACTTATCAAATGAAACATTTTCATTTGTTTCCAAAAGACCATTCTTTTGAAGTGTTTGAATCCAATTCTTGTTTATGTGACTAATACGATAATGTCAAAGATAATAATAACTTAAACCCATTTTAAGTTTCTTTGTGCTTAATGCGTATAATAAGTCATTGTAGGACGAATTATCATGAACCAATTCATGGATATCATTAAAAGGTATGTCCTTAAAATGAAATACATCATCCATAAAACTTAATACCATTATTTACAAACTTTAAATCATGATCACATTGTTTTAATAGGAAACCTTAATTATGTTCCTAGTCAAACTAGATGCATACAAAAGGTTTTGAGAACAACTTCCAAACAATTTGAAAATCTCAAAATAGAGTTTCCTTCCTTGAAGCGCACATTTCTTTTGAACCCCTTTGCAACAATTGCAAGAATAAGTTTCACATCCGGTATCCAATACCCATGTGTTTGAAGAAATGACATTTAATACAATGTGTGAATCATGGAAATTGTATTTGAGGTTTGCTCAACATCTCTCTTGTCTTTCAACTCCTTGAGATAGGAGGAACAATTCCTTTTCATTGTCCTATCTCTCCATACTCAAAGCGTGGAACGTTCTTCGTTACCTTAGGCTTCATAAGCTTAGGCTTTTCGAGGTTTCGCATTAACCTTTGCTTTGATGTATTCCTTTCCTTTGGCAATAATTGCCTTAGGATCGGGATTGGCCATTTATTATAGCCTCCCTCATTGATCGAGAGAATAGGTAGAACCTCTCTACCCATCCCTGCCTCGGTTGCTTTGAGCATTGCGTGAAGTTCACCAATGCTCTTGTCCCACCCATTCATATTACAGTTTATTATGAATGTCTCAAACCTTTAGTTAGGCAATCAAGGATCAAATCCTTGGCCAACTACTTTGAGACAGGACAGTTAAGCATCTTGAGGCTATCAATGTGGCTTTTCATCTTAAGAATACATAAGAGGATATCGATTGGGTTTCTTCCATGTGACATGTATAAAATGCTCGAACCGTTTCGTAGCAATCTACTAAAGTTTGTTGAAGGAACATTTCCTTCAACTAGATTATCATGTCATATGCCCCATGATGCTCCAAACCCTTTTGGAGTTCGGGAATCATATTCCCAACATGAGGTAGGATACTTGCACAGAATCCTTAGTGTGCCTAAGCCAATCGTCAAAAGGCCTTAACATCAACAGCGTTGGTTGGTGAGGTATGGGATCGTCAAGGACATAGGCCTTTACTCATTTTTGAGAACGATTCTCAAATTTCAAAATTGAGTCCATAAGTTTATTATGGTTAAGATGATCCCCTTTTAAGATGGTTCTCGGTGATAGGGTAGGGACGGTCGGGGTAGTAGCATCGTGGTTTGCGGCCATTACTACAAAATTACAAAGTTCATTTTAGTATTTCTGAAAAATTGTATTTTAACTATTAATACCCTTTACATGTCTCATAGACAATTAATAATTAAAATCTAGAATCCAACGTTACATTTAAATGATGGTTAGGTGACCTTTATCCCATTATTTAAATCAACAAGGTAGTCAACAGTTGACAATTGCAACCTATTGCAACTTCTAGTCTTATGGGATCGGTTAAACATCATATGTTTAGTCGGCATGTTTAATCCCATCAACACCATTGTACGCCATGCTTCGGTGACCCTAATCACATGGTTTCCAATTCAAGTCGTCCTACTTACACACATGTGTGAGTTTTCACATACAAGCAGTTAGGTGACCTTTATCCCACAAGTACGTTAGACTCACCTCAAAGATACAAGTTCCCTACAAGTGGTTAGGTAACCTTTATCCCACAAATAGTTCCCAAGAGATTCGAGTGTCGTGTAAAAGGATGGTGTTAGACTTGTTAGCAAAGGGATTTAAGTTTCCATTAATTCTAGTTATGAAAACTCTATGTACCTTGTATTCACATGCTTTCAAATACATGGTACCCTATGGTTTATTTTTAATAAAACCTCTTTTATTAAATCATTAATACTTTTAATAACCTTTTATTAACCACTTAATGATTAGAAACCATAAATTTTTAGCTTGTTAAGTTTGCTAATAAGTTTGTTTTGCATATCCAAATATCAAACAACAATCATACAACAACCAACCAAACAAGCATAATCATACAAACATATGTGCATAACCATAGCTACTAAGTTGACTACACTTGTTTGCCATCACAAGTGTTGTCATAAGGTCTTTCCTAAGGGTTGAACACAACACAAGATGAGATCTCCAAAGACCCCCACTTGAACTTGCATCCAAATGCTTCAAGTTCATCCCTTGTGTCTTCCTTTTGTGCTTTCTTCCCGAGCATCTTCTTTTACAAAATATATATCCTAATACATATTTTCTAGTAAAAGAAAAATACTCCTAATCTATTTATTACATTGCCAAATGAATAAACAAATTACAACCCAAATAGAAAGTCAAAAGAAATTATTACAACCCATAAAGAATGAATACAACCAACATGACAAGATTACAATCAACCAAATCCAAAACACACATGGTCAAGGCTATGTTATGCACTAATATATGTATCCATATACATCATTTACAACATTCAAGAACCAAATAAATCCCCATATGACCCTAAATTTTCAGCCAACATAAACCAAGAATTTAGGGTCTTTTGTCCAAACAAAGCACAATCAACCATTTTGATATCTTTCCTTTCAAGATTTAATCAGAAGCATGCAAGATATAACCTTGAAAGGTTGGGGTATCATCATATCATCTCAAAACAGCCCAAATTTGGTTGTTAAAGCCTCATAAAACCAATTTTACAAGAACACATGAAGCTAGTCAACCACATATCCGGCTCTAGATGCCAATGTTGGGTTTGTTGTACCAAATCAAACTAGTTTAACCATTTAAACTTGAAAACGCAGCGGATTAACATCAAATATTTTATCATTTGTAATATGAAAATAAGGTTCATTTCATGACAATAACAAACCCAAGAACATAAGGATCTTATATATGTGTTTGAACTAGCTATCAACTACAAACAACAACCAAAACAAGCCATACATACTACCTTTAGTGTGCTGCTGAAAATCGAGATGTAGATGGAGAGAATGATGTTCTTGAACAGCCAAAACACCAAGAAGAGGTGTCCTCAAGCTTCCATACCCACAAGCACCAAGCAAGCACCTTTGTTGCTAGGATTTGAGCACCAAATCGGATCAAGAAGGCAGCTGGAACCTTATTCCAGCCGTGAACATCAACAAGGATGTTAGAACTTTGTTCCAGCCATGATATCTTTCTTCCAAAAGAAAGATCATGTTCTTGTGATCCTTTTGCATATAAGAGAGTGAGAGAGATCTGAAAATGGAGTGTGTATGTTCTAGGAGAGCCAAGAACCCAAGAGAAAACAAAACAAAACAAAAGGGATGGCTGCCAAGAAGGGGGCGGCCGAAACCCTTATTAGGGTTGTTCTCCCTTTTGATTTTCCCAAAATGGTCCTTGTATATTAATCTTTTGTCAAACTAAAGATTAATAAAGATACATATATATAATTAACCTTTTAATTATATAACATACACACACTTTTATTATTTGATGTTATTTAACTAAATTAAACAGCATTACAAATAATATTCATGAACAAAATATCCATATAAGTTGTTCAATCTCATATGCAACTTATTTAGAAAACCCATTTTCTAAATTGGTGTATTTATTTAATTGCATGATCATATCATCAATTAAATATTAATTGGTGTTTGCTAAGCTTGTTATTGGGTATGACCCGACTTGGATCATAACGTACTAACCACATCAATGTTCTATGTGTCTTGGGCATAAAGAATCCAACAAAGATTGCGTTTTTCGTGCAAAAACACAAACTTTTATGCAATCTTGATTGAATCAACACGAAATCAAGAGCCAAAGCTCTGATACCACTTGTTAGGACCTGGTATTTGAACGAAATACCGAGTGATTGCGTGTTAAACCAACTCAAATAGTGCGGAATCCTATTTGATTGGCGATCCAATCAGTGAGAACACACGATGAATCAATCAAGAATTGAAATCAACGTTAGAAATCGATTAGGAACCGATCTGATGTGTTCTGTGAACTTGGAGAACGATTTGGGAGGCTTCTGGACGGCTAGGGTACGTCTGGAATCGTAATGGGATGAATGCTTTCGTTTTCCCACGAATTGAGTCTATTTATAGGTTAGTATTGTTCAATCGTGCGACTGGGCCATAAGTATGGTTCAGTCGTGCGATTGAACCATGCGGTTGATTCATCCGCACGACTGAGTGTTCAGTCGTGCGATTGAGTCAATCTTATGTGTCAATCATACGACTGATCCAGTCTCCTGTTTCAATCGTGCGATTGAGTCAATCGTATGAAATTATTCATGCGTGTGGTCCATTCGCATGGGCCATTCGCATGAGAACTTCATTAAGTGAAGTTTAAATGTTTTAATTAATATAACATAATGTGCAATCATTCAAACATTCATAAACCCAATCAATTCAATCACAACTCATTAATGAAATATTAAACATCACATGTAACAAACAATTCATTTCATTTCATTAATCAATACAACTTACATCATAATCAGACAGACAAGATTTATTATATTACAGCTCATGATCTAGGGACATACATGCATCAACAATAAAACATATTATAGCTAATTAATATTTTGTTATTAATCAAAATGCTATTTTCTTATTATTCTTAGATAATTAAAAAGACTTAATTGTATATTGAACCTCATCATTATTATATTTAATTTCATTTTTAAATACTTAAATACATATATAATTCTTCTAATGGGTTTAAAATGAGAATAATTATTCTATAAATTTTAGTTACTTGTCAAAACTCCTTAAAACTATCAAAACCCTAATCATTAATAGAACGTTAATCTTATTATTAACTTTAATCTTTACCCCCTAACCTTGACGGTGGAAACGTCGAGGAGTGAGAGTTAAGATCGTTCACAGCCACATAACGCTATTAATAATCCAAATATAATTTTGTACATAAGTTTCAATTGTAACATTACAACATAAGTCTCAAAGAAATTAAAAGCATAACATAGAATGTAACAAATCATTCTTATTTCATTTATTTATCTAGGTCCATTCCTAGATGTGCAAGCTTCAAAGAGTAGATCACATACTTGAGGTATTCCTGAAACATGTTAAAAATAAAAGGTCAATATAAAAATGTTGGTGAGTATTTCCATACCCCTTTTTGCTTATTTTCACACTTTGGGGTGAAACATGTTAACTTATACTATTGCACTTGTAAACTTATTTGAGACTTGTAAACCTATGGCAATTCATCTTGTATAGTTGTGGTTAGTTGAACTTTTGTGGTTACCATGTTATGGCGTTATATGTACAATCATTAACTATTGCTAGCCCAGCGAAGTCATAGATCTATGGGCAAGACAAGCCTGCTTTGGTTGATCCAAGTACACTTAGCTGATCGTATATACTTTTAAACGTTTGAGACTTGTAAAACTTTGTCGAGGTTTGATTGTAAAACTTTGAGACTTATAAGCAAACATTATACCAAGCTGATGGACGCAGCATTCTGAAGGAACAGGCAACCGTTAATGATGCTTCACAGCAAAGAAATGTTGATGTTTCTCTTTCATTCAATCACTCCTCATTGAATGAGATTGAAACAACAGCTGGACCAAGTATTCAAGCTCCTGAGCAAAATATGTCCAACCTGGACTTATCTTTGCAATTGGAGGTGATTCCAAGACTTAGAATTCATAATACTCATCCAGCTGAAAACATCATAGGGGAAGTCTCTAAGGGTGTGAGAACAAGAGGACAAACTCATAATGGGAATGTCTGCTTGTACTCATGCTTCTTATCCCAAATGGAACCCAAGAAGGTGGAAGATGCCTTGAAAGATAGTAGCTGGGTTGAATCAATGCAAGAGGAGCTGCTTCAATTCAAAAGACAAAAGGTTTGGAACCTATGTCCGCTACCATCTGGTCAAGTACCTATAGGCACCAAATGGGTATTCAGGAACAAAAGAGATGATAGAGGCTTGATTATTAAGAACAAGGCAAGACTGGTGGTTCAAGGATACACTCAAGAGGAAGGAATCGATTATACTGATGTCTTTGCACCTGTTGCAAGACTTGAGGCAGTTAGGAACTTCCTTGCTTATGTTGCATCCAAGAATTTCACTGTCTACCAGCTTGATGTCAAGTGTGTCTTTCTATATGGGGATATAGATAGGGAAGTCTATGTATGCCAGCCTCCAGGATTTGAAGACCCACAGCATCCAAACTATGTGTGCAAATTGGATAAAGCTCTATATGGGCTGCACCAAGCACCTAGGTTGTGGTATGAGACATTGTCTCAATTTCTCTTGGAGAATGGTTATACAAGAGGTATCATTGATAAGACTCTCTTCATTAGAAAGTCTGGGAAAGACATTTTGCTTGTTCAAGTCTATGTTGATGACATCATATTTGGCTCCTCCAATGACCAAATGTGCAAAGACTTTGAGAGCATTATGAAGAAAAAGTTCGAGATGAGTTCCATGGGGAAAATGGACTTTTTCCTTGGAATTCAGGTAAAGCAACTGAAGGAAGGGTTCTTCATCAATCAATCTAAGTATGTCAATGATATCTTAGAGAGATTTGATATGAAGGATTGTAAAGCAGCAAAGACACCCATACCTAGAAACCATGATTTATGCCCTGATTCTGAGGGGGAGGATGCTGATCAACATCAGTATAGAGCAATCATTGGTTCTCTGATGTATCTCACAGCAAGTAGACCTGACATCATGTTTGCAACTTGCATCTGTGCAAGATATCAGGCTGCTCCAAAGGTGTCTCACCTAATTGCTGTCAAGAGAATTCTCAGATACCTCAAAGGAGCACCTAAATTAGGTCTCTGGTATCCAAGAAATAGTGATTTTAATCTCTATGGTTACTCTGATAGCGATTATGGTGGCTGCAACATCAACAAGAAATCAACATTAGGTGGATGTCAATTTCTTGGTGGAAGGATCATCTCATGGCAATGCAAAAAAGCAATCCTGTGTCTCTACATCAACTGCTGAAGCTGAATACATTGTTGCAGCTAGTTGCTGTGCTCAGCTGCTGTGGATTCAAAACCAGATGATAGACTATGGATTCAACTTCATGAGCACTCCTATCCACATTGACAATAACAGTGCTATATCCATTACTGAAAATCCAGTGAAGCACTCCAAGACGAAGCACATCGATATCAGGTATCATTTCATTAGAAATATTCATGAGAAAAATCTTATCAAACTAATCAAAGTTGATTCAAATAAACAATATGCTGATTTGTTCACTAAGGCATTTGATGAACAGAGATTTAAATATCTCATTACAGCTATTGGGATGATAAACATTGATTAGTTAATCTCAATTGAAAAACCTTTTTAATGTGTAAAGTCTTATGTCAAAACAATCTAAGCCATGTTACAAAAGATCTTTTCTTAAATTTATCTAAGTATAAGTTCTTCCGAAGAGAAATTAACCCTTGGAAGATATCTGGCATATCTTCCGAAGCAAATTTCTCACAGGATAATTTTCTTCTCGGAAGAGTGTTAAGTCTCGGAAGAAGCGATTGAGTTCAACTCAGATCTACTTCCGAAGCACTTAACACACTCCATCTGAATGCAACATATACTCTCGGAAGTAAGCAATTTACCTTCGGAAGTAAATTTGCCTTCGGAAGAACATTACCTTCGGAAATACTTTATACTCGGAAGAAAGATTTTACTGTGTAACGGAAATCTTTTGGGCCCCACACTGTAAAAAGTAAAGATTTTGTTAATGATGTCGGATTATTTAAATGGTCTAACCTTACCGCCCATGTCACATCATCCACTGAACCCTCACATCATCTTATCCAAACCACCCTTTAAACCGCCATTTCACCCATTTAAATACTTTCGGATAATCACTTACACTCCTTTTACCCAATTCCCTGCCCTAAAAGCTTTCTTCTTCTCCAATTTACCTTACTCAGAATTATTCTATTGTTATCTTTCTCAAATGGCCTTAAACCCTCAGCACAACCAGGTCGCACTCCTTGACTCTTCAAGGGATGACGACTTCTCTGATATCATTTCTTTCCTAGCCCAATCTTCATACTACACTGCCTTGACCGTAAACCCTACCATCTACTCCAACCAAATGTCCGAAATTTGGGCAAATGGTCGGATTGAAACCCGAAACGGGGTTCGTGCTATTAGGTCAAGCATTTATGGCCAAGAGTTGGTCATCACTGAACAGATCATCAGGGAGCATCTCGAGCTCCATGATGAGGGCGCTCCGACGGAATTCCCCAAATCAGAGTTAGATAGTTCTTACCTCCAAATGGGATACGGTGGAGATGTAAGCAGGTCAACGGTCTACAAATTCAACTTCTCCTACAAGTGGAAGTTCCTGCTGCATGTGGTTCTTCACTGTCTATCTAACAAATCTGGGGGATGGGATAAAATCCCTTATGAACTCGGGTGCTTAGTTCACGGGTTGGTACAAAGCCTCCGCTTCAACTATTCAAGGTTTGTGCTGACTAACCTTATGGGAAATCTGCAAAGGGACACATTCTTTATGTATCCCAGATTTCTCCAGCACATAATCAACTGCGAGCTGGATCAGGGTAAGCTTGTCTGTACAGCTGCTCTGTCTGCTCCCCAAATGAGGCCGACCATCTTCAAGATCTTGAAGAGAGTGTCTACCAACTACACTGGAAGAGATACCGCACTACTTCCAGGTATGATTGAGCCAATGGCTCCTGGTGACATCCCTGTTCACCCCACAGGTGATGAACCCACACCAGCAACTACCCTCATCATCCCAAATCTACCTTCTCCACCCATTACTGTCACCTACCAGAGACGTACGAAACGAACCCTTGTTCAATCTACTCTGGTTGAACAAGCCCCTCCTCTTCAAACCAAAAAGGCTAGAGTGGAACAAAGGGCTCCCACTCAGCCAGAGGTCCACCCATCCTTCACTATTGACCTCAATATGGGTCTTGAGTCTCCTCAGTCTCAGACCCATAAGCCCGAAACCCCAGCTGATAGCCCTCAGGGTGAGTCTCTATACTCCCCTGAGCAGCCACACAAGGATAGCTCAATGCCTTTTGACATTGATCAAAGTCCCGGGTCCTTAGGTCTTCACTCCTTTTCTTTCACTGACCTATTGACCGGAGCTGGTGAAGAGATTATGTCTCTTAAAGGCGATGAAGTTGATCCACTACACCCTCTCAAGGATCAACAGAGCCTAGAGAGACCCCTTATCTCTAGCCCACACCAGCAAAGCCCTACTGAGGTGAGTCCCACTGATGTGGAGGGGACTCATGTAGATTCAGCTGCCACTACTGAAGGAGCTTCAATGGATCCTCAGGACAGTGGTCACGAAAGTCAGACTGAATCTACGGCAACCATGCCCTTTGATGCCTCTCAAAGAGACATCATTGTGCAAGGGAAACCAGGGTGCCAAGAAACCACATCTGGTGGTGAGGATGAACATACCAGGTATGTTACCTCATCTCCCCGTGATTCTTCAAAAGAAGATGAGGGAAGTATGCAACTCACCATTCGAGACCTACTTTCTAAAGTCTCAAACCTTGAATCAAAGGTTAAGACTTTAGAGATAGGTCTGCCACTCAGCAACTTGAGATTGAAACTCTCAAGGCAAAACTAGCTGAGAAACAGATTGAGAGATCTGTTAGGCATGTACCAGTTCAGGTCTCCTTGACCTCTTCCTCTAGCTCATCTAGCTCTCAAGATGATGCTACCAAAAAGGGGGAGAGTGTTGAGAGACAAAGCAAAAGACAGGAAATCCAAGGTCAAGCTCCTACTTCTTTGAGCTCAAGATATCCAATACAACAAGCCGCTATCTTCCCTGAGCCTCCTCCAGTTGTCTTTCAAGTGGACCAAAGGATGCTCCAGGATCTAAATAGGTTCTTCAACAAGTTCCTTTTAGATTCCCTCATAAAACAGCCTAGTCCAGATATGTCTGTGATTTACTTTGGAGCTCAAGAGCTTCAGAGGTTGAATGCACCTCCTACCACTGTTGAGGAAGTTGGTCAACCTAAGGCCCAAGTGGAACCTGAGATTGATTTCGAAGGGGAAACTAGGACTGATGGCCCAGCAACTGAAACAGTTGGGACAGAAGGTGTATTTTCACAGACTTCCGAAGCACAATTCAAAGCCTCGGAAGAACAAGCTCAAACTCCGAAGCTGAGATTGCTGCTGCGGAAGGACTATTTTCTCTTTCCGATGATCAATAGTCACAGATGCAATTCTGGAACTTGCATCTGAGGTTAATAGGGAGGACTTTCTCAGCCAACCATTGGCTCTAACATCTGCATTGACTCCAGCTCCTACCTCTACCACCAACCTGGATCTTCTATCCAAGAACCCCCAAAGTCTAGCACTTCCGAAGACATAAAAGGCAAGAGGAAGATGACTTCGGAAGAGCTTCTAGAAGAAGAAAGGTTGGAAAAGCTCAAAAGGAAAGGTAGACTACCAACTGGGAAACTGTTAGCTGCAAGTACCAAAGCAGCTGCAGCCAACCAGGAGGCAGTCAACAATCGAAGAAGGGTAGAGGTAATAGATAGACTTGTCAGTCTAGGGGCTGCTTCGGAAGATGTACTCCTGCTACCATTAGAGGAGCTGATAGAGCTAGAAAAGGCAACCTTGCTGCAAAAACAGCAAAAAGAAGAGGCTGCAAGGTTGGCCTTAGAAGAAGAAAGGCAGAGAAAAGAAAGGGAAGCTGATCTGCAGCTCAGGAGAGAAAGGATCACTTTCCTACTCTCCAGAGGATTCTCTCAAGAGGAGTGTCTCCACACAATAGTGATACGATCTTATGGCTCTTCAACAAAGAGCAAGATCAAATGGAGAAGGAGAGAAAGAGAGCTGCAAGGGAGAAGCTTGTGGAAAGAAGAAAGAAAGAAGAAGAAGTGGACTGTCTGCCGCCAAGAAGATAGGTGAGAAAGCTTGGATGAAGAATTATCTTAAAGCTCACGGCTTCTCTGGCAGGCAGGTGGGTCCCATGTCTGAGAAGACTCTCCAACGACATGTCAGTGACATCAAGGCTGACATTCGTGCGGGGAGAAGAAAAGAGATGTATAGAAGGGGACAGGGGATGACCTTCAAAGCAACCTCTCAACCCAAAATCCAAACCCAACCTCAACCTGAACCTATACCCTTTCCCTTCCCAATCAAAACTGAACCCACTTCTGAACCTTTCACCCCTGAACCTACACCATCACACCTACCAACCTCTTCACCTCAACCACCTAAACTACCCATCATCCAACCCAAAACCTTAGCCAGAACCCAAACTCCTAAACCTACCCAACAACCAATCAAACCATCCCCTCAGCCTTCCAAACATCTCTCTATGGAGGAATTCAAGGCAATCAAGACTAAGCTCATCAACTGTACAACTCTGAGCGACATCTCCTGTGAGGAGGATTCAGTCAACTTGACTTATGTTGATGGATCCTCAAGTTCCCTCACAAGAGATGAGTTTCTTGATCTGCCCAGAGGAACTTTGGACCAAGCTGCAAAACTCCTTGGCCTCAATTCAGATACATTGAATGAAGAAGAAAAGAAGCTGAGGAGAAAGCTGGTGACTCTGCTGGATACAAAGAAAGGAGACAGGGTACCAAGACAATCTCTTGTACCCAGAAAGAAGATAATCCAGTGGAGGTTCGAAGACTCTTCTCACAACTTTGTTGTTGAGAGAGAGAATGGAGAGCTCAACAGGCTGAGTGCCTCATCTCTGCTACACTTAAGCAGATTTGATATTGCTGAGTTAGCAGAGAAACCATTCTCCAACCCTTCAAACTCCGATGTAGCTGCCCACATCAGAAATCATCTAGGCAGCCTTCATATGGCCGAGCTTACTGCTAGAAGCAAGGTCGAAGAGGAGTTGAAACTGAGAGAGGAGGAGGAAAGGAAAGGATCAGCAACCAAAGGCAAAGCCTTTCTTCAAATGGTTGAAGGTCCTGAACTTGAGCCCATAGTTAGATGGGAGTATGACTATAACTCCCGTCAACTAACTCTCTTCAAGGGGTCACAACAAAGGGTACATGTCATTCAAAGTGATAGACTGGATCTCCTATCCACGAATGACTTGTACAAGCTTCTCAGCACTACTTCCGGGAAGAACAGAGAGACAGACAAATATCTTTTGTCCCTGGTGCTGAAAGCTTTGAGAAGCAGAAATAAGTGAAGTTTTGGTAGCATCAGCCTACGGGGAGTTTGTTGGATCTAGAGAGGCTGTTGCAACCAAAACTAAGTCACTTAGAAGATTTTGAGTACAACATACAAAGGACTTCCGAAGCCAAGTGTAGAACTTCCGAAGGAAGAAGGAGCTCTTCCGAAGTCTAAGTGTAAAATACACTTCCGAAGGAAAACTCCAACTTCCGAAGACAAAGAAGCTACTTCCGAAGATCAAGACTTAGAGACAAAGATCTGAAGTCAACTTCCGAAGTATAAAGAAGTCCTCAAAGCCTCGGAAGCATAGAAGCATCTTCCGAAGTATAAGTGGCTTCGGAAGAACTTGTTCTTCCGAAGCTAGTTAACCTTCGGAAGACACTTCTATTATCCAGTAGACATAAGTATGGTCTGTCTGACACTCCGCTGCAAATCTCTGAGATACTGCATGGCGTTTTCTCAAAAGCCATGTAGTTGACCATACTTTAATCTACTGTTTACCTTTTTATGTTAAGTACAGTTGCCATCTTTAGTTGGTGACAAAAGGTAAGTCATGGACATGTCATGACTACCATATCTTAGATAATACTTTATCTAAGATACCTTAACTATAGCATTGTAGTATATGCTTTAGTCGTAGGTTTCCAGCTGGTATCAAGTATAACCGGCTGTAGGATCTAGTATATATAGTTTCTCATTGTAACTCTTGTTTCATGCTAGTAAGTGTCTTGTAATCTTGAGTTGAGAAATAATATATACAAGTACCTTGAAAATACTTCTGCTTGTTCCTTTGATTACTTATTATATTATTATCAACTCTTGTTAAAGACATTGCTTCATCTCGTTTGAGTGTTATTATAAGTGAGTTTGAGAGAATCACAAGTGTTTAAGTGACAAAACCCGATCCTGCATTTAGCCTTGCGCTTACGCTCCAAATGTGCGGTGGCTGCCAAAGCAGCTATGGCCTGCTCTAGAGGGCAAGGAAGTAGTAATAAGGTAGAAGCATTAGGGTCCCTACCAGGAGTAGACCTAGTACGAGGTCGATTCTCGGGAGGTGGGGGTACATTCTTCTCTAGGATGAGATCGGTTATGTACTGAGGGTAACACTCCCAACTATGAACGGTGGGTATTCTGATAAAGCAAAAGGTTGATCGTAATCGAGTCTTTCATTATTTTTATAACGTAGTGGCCAAACGCATAGGCTCTCAGAGGAAGGAACATGATCGTAGTAAATATGCCTTTTGCCTCGAGAAGAAGATGAAGGCGCTGAGGATGATGATGCCATTCCTGCAATGAACCGCTCACAGGAATGAGCAACGTCGAGCAATCCAACAAGTAAAGGAAACAAGCGAGACAAACAAAACTAATCGTGTATATATGCGTGTAACTAAGGCATCAGGCTATAGTCTAAATGCAATGCAAATGTAATGCAAATTAAATTTAGTTCGCTATAACCATTGGCTCTGATACCAATCTGTCACACCCTCAATTTCCATAACGGGGTAGGACCGTTAGGCGCGTGACATACCAGGATCTTAGCCATTAGTTACACCAAACGACACAATAATTACAAAACATAATTGCCCATTTAAAATAAAGTTTCCCAAAATCCAGAATTAAATATGAAAACATGAAGTAAATGCGGAAGCGTATTAATATATAATTCAAACAGCGCAAACACGCGCAAAACCAGACAAGTATAATGTGTAGAAAATGAAAATATTCTTTGTTAACCCAATAAATGATGAATGATATGATGTGATGATCCTAGTCGTTCTCGCTTAGGAACCTAAAAGAAACATGCTAAAGTGTCAACACAAGGTTGGTGAGTTCATAGATTTTGATAAACTGAACATAATAGTAAATTGATACAGTAAACAATGTAATATAAGTAGATAGCTAGTCTACTCAACAAGTTACTAAGTGTATGAAGTTCGCAACGGACGTGACAACGTAAAGGAATGCCTCGGCTGTGAACACCAGGTCACCGCAACAAAATTAGGTCAATTACAGTTATTTTTCTAGAATTTTTACAATGTTAAAATAAATCAGAAGAAATTCTACGGGTTCTTAAAATTTACCAAAATTTACCAGGATCTATATTCTGAAATCTATATTATACCATAAATTTTTAGGTTATTAACTCATAATTGTAAATTTTCTATGATTTTTATCAGTTTTTTAATAATCAGCACAAATAGTGAAATATCTCTAAAAATTCTGAATTTTATAAAAACTATTCTATTCAAGGTACCATATTTTATGTAAATTTTACATAATTTATTTTTCCTTTTTGTTATTTCTTCTTATTTTCTAATTACAGAAGGTCCTAAATTATAAAACTTAGTCATATCAACGAATTAAATCATGAAATTTTTTCCAGAATTTCTTATAAAATATAAGGCCCATCATATAATTTTTTAAGTATTTACCAGGTCCGGAGCTTCTAGATGATATTCTTCTTTCATTAACTTAAATAATTTATATAAATTAATTTACGTATTATAATTACACAAAAATTCATAGAAAGTTATTTCTAATATTTTCTAACAAGTTTCTAATTTTGTTCCCACAATCACAATCATTTAAGTATTTAATTCAATTCATCAAGAATATTTGGTTTTTATTCTTTTTATATATATCAATTGAATCCCAACCCCATCCCTCCGCGCGCAGCTTCCCCAGCCACCTCTGGCACTGCCGTCGGCGATCTCCGGCAAGCTTGTCCTCAAAATAGGATCAGGCTTGAGATTCTTCTATGATAATCTGCCATGAACAAAACTAGAAAATAATAAAAACAAACTCAATCAATTAATGATTTCGAATAAATTTGATCGAAAGGGGGAAGCTAGTATATAGGTAGGTGAGATGAGGTGGAATTAGGAAGTGAGTTGGTACGATGATGGGTGAGATGAGGTGGAATTAGGAATAGGAACGGGAGACGAGGATGGTGGGATCAATCGAAAGGGGAGGGTGATGGTAGTGGTACGGTGATGCCTAGTGACGATAGGGGCGGGAGGTGGGTGTACCGGTGGAGGTCCTGCATGTGGAGTTCGCCGGTGGGATGTTGATTGGCGGAGAAGGTGATATAGGATGGTGGTGGTGGTGGTCCGATGGATGGTAGCGGTCTGATGGATGGTGGCGATGGAGATGGTGGTTGGTTGCCGGTGGTGGTTGACGGGGGTGGTGGGTTGCGGCGGATGGTGGATCACTGTGTATACATATATGTATATATTTTTATTAATATAATATGATTATATAAGCATATATAATTCAATTAAAAGAAAGGGTTCCCACATATATTTTGTCTTTTAGTTAGAGGTAATATGGTCTTTTCACATTACTTAACTAAAAAACTTAACAGAAGTCAGTGCTAGGGACCAATCATGTTACGATTCGGTAAACAATATGGACCAAACCTGTAATTTCTCAAAGGTTGGACCAATATTGTAATATGGGCAAAGCACAGGGACCAATCATGTAATTAACTCTAAAATTTATTTGTCTTTTGAAGAGGTTTTTTGTTCGTGTTTGCTCGTTAAAGAAATAAAGTTGTTCATCAACAACTGTTTACGAACACTTATTGAACAAGATTTCCTGCTCGTGTTCGTTCATCAAGAAATAAAGTATTTATGAATAGTTCACAAATACTTACTAACACTGATGAACACAAAAAAAGAGGAACGAACACAAAAAGATGTTCAGAAGCATAAACAAACACAAATGAAAGTTTGCTAAGTTTTAACGTCAATTTAACATAATTATCTGAACATACTTGATATAATTATAATATATAATTAACATAAAACTTAAAAAGTTTGTCAAACTTTTAGCACTAAGTGAAATTGAAAATGGGAAATGAGAGATACCGGTGAAGACATATAGTATAACTAGGGTTTAATATTTTTATTATTTAAAGTAGTCAAATAAAAATATAAAATATAGAATCTTTAAATGAACAAGCACAGATGAACACGTTATCGAATGTTCATGAACATAAACGAATGAACACGACATCTATTCATGTTTGTTTGTTTAACTTAACGTACACAATTTTCTTGTTCTTGTTCGTTTGTTTATTAAACGAAAGAATATAAATAACTTCTTGCCGAACAGTTTATAGACTCTTTATTGAACGTTTGGTTCGTTTATAGCTCTATCGGCTATCAGCTGGCTTACAGCCTAATAATTCTTACTCAGATAACACATCAAGGACATATTCTCCTTGAAAAAGAAGTATTTCCTGTGCCGAGCGTGATACTTCAATGCTAAGTAAGTATTAGAGTCAACCTAAGTTGTTGATTTGGAACTGAAACTAAAGAAATTGTTTAAGCTTGATCATCCCAACATTATCATCACTTGTAATAATGATGTCATCCACGTAAACAACTACAATCATCATTCAACCCTGACAATAAAAGAAGAATACAAACTGGTTGTATGCACTACAAGTCATCAGAAAATCTCCAATAACACTAGAAAACCAGTCAAACATGCTTTGAGAGACTGTTTTAGGCCGTGCAATTAACGACATTCTGCATACTTTTGAGGCTTCCTTCTCGACAATAAACACAGGTGATTGCTCGATACATACCTCATCCTTTAAAACATCATTAAGAATTATGTTCTTAACATCAAGTTGATAGAGCGACCAATAATTGATGGTAGCAAGAGCAATAGAGATTCGTACACACAACATTTTGTCAACTAGATAAAAAATTTCATCATAATCAATACCCAAAGTCATGATGCATTACAGTATTATATAAAACTAATGTTACCTACAATTATGATGCATTAAAGTATTTTTTTTAGAGAGAAAGACAAATTGTTATAGTTTAAGTTTCCATCTTTTTGATACTAAAAGAATAAATTGTGTATAACTAGTTATATAAACTCACATTTAATTATAGTTTAAGACAAAATACAAAATTCTTTATATTATGGCCATGTGATACTTGGTTATAGTTAAATTCTGAAGAAGACAGTAGCCCCACGCTATCATATGATACATTTGTGTTTACAAATGTTGGAGCTGGAGAAAGATAGTCTATATTATCAACACAATGAAAGTCAACAAAAGTCAACGTCACGGTTCAAAGTCAAACAAAAGTCAAACCCGACACGCTCGAGACGAGGAACCGAGACAAGACGTTGAAGATTTAAATGACTAGGAGTTTTATTGTAATAAATATATTTGGTGTGAGCAAAAATATTTTATCTTGTTTTTAGTCATTTTATGCTTAATATGTAATTTGTATTAATTAGCCTAAGTCTAGGGGGTTAAGTGCAATTAGTGAATCTTAGTCTAGACTATAAATAGGTTAATTGTCATTAGGTTTTGGTTAATGGTTGCATGACCAATAGATTGAGGGATTATTTGTAAACACACATTTTTGCAATCTAATTGAAGATCAAAGGGGTTTTGATTGTGTTCATCATATTTTGATCTAATTCTTCATGATTTGATTCAAGTTTGTTCATCCTGGACTTACAATTTGGTATCAGAGCCATTTTGGATCAAATTCACTGAAGATTTGAAGATTTTTTAGAGAGAGAAGTTGTGAGGTTTTGTGTTGTTTTTGTTCAATATCATGTTTCATCAATTTCGGATCAAATTTGAGTGTTTTGACATGGAAATTGATTTGAATTATGCTAGTTTTGTTTGAGGAAGATTCTACAATCATCAGATCTCAAATTCATTGAGTTTTGGATGATTTCAGATGATTTGAGGTGAAAAAAAGGGTTTTCAGATCGATCAGCGAAATTAGTGTTCTTCCAGCGAAATTGCCATCATCTTTCAGCGAAACTATGAGCTATTTTGCATCAGAAGTTGTTTTCTAGGGATTCTGCGAAACTAATCTCTTGAACGAAAGTTCATCAGTGTTTGTAAACGATCAACAAGCGAAATTGCTGCTGAAATTGCTAGCAAAATTGTCAGCTCCAGCGAAATTGTCAGCGAAAGTAGTTCTCAGCGAAACTAGCTCTGCGAAACTATAATTTCGGCGAAATTATCATTTCTTCAGCGAAAATTCGAATGTTAAAGATGACGTTTTCCCTTTAGTTGGGACTAATTGAGTTCATTCCGATAAAGAAATTTTCATCGATTTTGCAAGATTTATAAAAAAAAAATATATTTAAAAGAATATATGTTAAAGATGACGTTTTCCCTTGACCCCAGTTGCTAAGATTGTCTAGCGTGACATTTAAAAGAATATATTTTTTTTCGGGGGAGAATTATTCAAAAAATTTAGAAAAAATATTTTTGGGGCGTTTAATTGTTCAAATTTTTTAACACTATAATGTCATCTTCAGAAGACTTTACATCAGATAATCTCACAACAGCACAAAGCCGGTTTGACTCTTTTGCAGCAATGAAGAAAGAAAAATTGTCAGATTTGATTGATCGATTCTTAAAGGTGGCAAATAATCTAAAGAAGCATGTTCCTGATCTCAGTAATCATGAACAAATTCAAAAGCTTCTAGACTCTCTTCCATCTGCATGGAATCATCAAGTTAAAATGCTGAAGCAAGAAAGAGGTTATGTCGACACAAAACTTATGGATATGATCAACAAGCTAAAATCTCTCGAGTTGGATATCCAAAGAAACAAATTTCAGCAAGCCGTGTTCCCACATCAAACCCATGCGCTTAATACTGATCTTGTGTCTTCTGTAACAAGCATACTTGATTACAAAACAGAGATGATTGAAAAGTTGAAGTTATTGAGAACTGATTCAGATTTAAACTCTAAATTCAAAGAAACTGTTGAAGAGAATCGTGAAGCTTTAAGAGTCGACAATGACAGTAAACCAGAGTCTATGAGAATCGATGATGATAAGGTTGGAAAAGCTGATAAAAGAGAGAAAGAGTCTGAGGTTGACAAGATGCTGAAGGTCAAAGAAGAGGAACAACAAGAAATCACATGGGCTTGCAACTGTGAAAAGAGCTTAGCTGCAGAACGAACTATCATGGGTCTTCCTTATGAGACTGTTCAGGATATGTGTTTTTCGTCATGCAAAATCCGGTTATTTGGGATTTATAAGGCAAACAGATTGTTATTGGAAAATGAAAAAGAATTAAAAACAATCAATCAGGAATTAAAGAAAAATGAAATTGCTTTTTCAAGAAAACTTAATGAAGCATTGGCTGAAAATGATCTTTTAAGAAGAACCATTTTGGAGCGTAACGTTGAAATTAATATTTTGAAAGAAAGGGCTGTTTTAGCTCAATTTGAAACAACTCAGCTTCAAACAAAGCTTGATAAATGGACCCTTTCACATATGAAAAAGGATGAGCTTATTGCTAAACAACAAGGGGTGCGGGTAAAACATGGGATTGGATATAAATCTGATGGTGAAACTGTATTTAATTCAGTTCCACCTCCTTCTACTTTATGTTATTCACCAATTCCCAGACCTCACTCAACAAATGATTTGATTGAAGCTGCAGAAACTAATCGTTTAAATGCAGGTCTAAGCAGTGTTAATCTTAAAGAGGTTAGAGATGTGCAGGATTCTCCTGTAGGTTTGGGATTCCTCAAGCAAGGGTCTGATAAGAAGATTAATGACGATTCCACTTCTGATGCTCAAACACCAATATCAGTTTCTTCTCCAACTTTCTTCAACAAATTCAAATCAGGTAACATTCCTTCGTTTGTTCCCGTCAGGTTTGTCAAAGAAGGAACAATTGTTGAATCATCAGGCAATGAGAATCCTACAAGCGAAGCCAACACGATAGGAGATGTCAATCAAGATCCGTTGGAGAATGATCTGTGTATACGAGACTGGATAAGCTCAGATGATGAATCAATCACAGAGGAGCGTGTTGGTTCCTCACAGATCAAGATATCTCCTGACATTGTCAAGTCACAAAAGCTTCCAAAAGCTGAATCAAGACCAATACGGATCTCTTCTCCAATTGCAAAGCATCCCAGTAAATCAGAAAAGATCTCATTCACTGCTCAGCACGAGAAACTACAGAACAAGCAAGAATCTGCTACAAGCTCCAAGCAATCCTCATCACCACCTCCACAAAACGGGACTACAAAGAATCAAAAGCTTTTCAAGGCTTGTTTTGAGTGTGGAAAAGAAGGGCATGTGGTGAAGAAATGTCCTCAAAGGCTTGCTACGAATGGTAAAGGCAAAACAAATTGCTTCTCCGAATGTAAGTATAAAAAGAATGTTCCAGACGGTAAAGGCAACACGGGTTGCTTCTCTGGATCAAGAGGTAAAAAGCACACATCTTTGAATGGTTAGATGAAAAACCCTCCATCCAAACCTTTTCATGTGAAGCCGGTTTCACATGATCCAAAGATTAAAATGACCAAAGGTTTCAAACCAAATTCTTTTCCTTCCGGTCTTAAACAGAAAATGATTTCCAAATTTAATTCATTCAAATCCAAGTTAATTGAACCGAAGCAAATTTGGCAAATTAAAAAGAAGAATACAACAAACCCCGATCGTTTAAACGGTTGTGTGCAGAAGCTTGTTACTTATCTTGATGAAAAAGGAACTTCCAGGACTACGATGGCCTGGGTTTCCCTTTCTAACTAATTTGTTAATGAGTGCAGGAACAATTCAGGAGGACTGTTAGTAATCCGGTTTACTGACAGAGATTGTTCTTGATTCAAATTTGAGGCGGAACAAACAGGTTAAGGTCATGGTATTTTATCCACAATTTGGATATTTATATGCACAATCACCGTTCTCACTTCACAATCACTGCATATTTCTTGAGAATTCATTTCTTATCTTCATATCAGTGTAGTTTGGAAGACCTTCTTTGATAAATTTTTATTTTCGTACAGTTTAAAAAAAAATTTTAAAAATAAAAAATAATAAAAAAATAAAAAATAATAAAAAAAATTTATTAAAAAAATAAAAAATAAATATAAATATAAAATATAAAAGTTTGCAAAAATAAAAATTTAGGGGGAGAGTATATGTAAATAAAAATGAAAAGAGCACTGGGAACTTGATTTGAGATGATTGAGAAATGATTGTATATCTTCTTGCAATGCTTGTTTTTGCATGACTTGCGTTTTTAAAATGAGAAATGATAGTAACTGATGCTGTTATCTGATTTTCATCTTATTTTTAATTGAAAATAATAGAAAAACAATCAGATTCTTTAATGATATGCTTGGTAGACTCAGCCTGAAGAATAAAGTAGACAGCAGCATAATGATTTAAATTAAAACATCATGCTTAAGGATGTCTGGATTTACGCAATCATTTTTGCCTGCACAAAAACTGAGTCCCGACAAAAATTGGATTGAGAATTGATCTTTCACCCACCATGATACAAATCATATATGTCATAGCTTTGAGTCATGTCTGGTGTATTTATGTGTCTTGTATTTGTGCTAATCTCCTCTGCTGTACGGAAGTACTGACCTGGAGTGATGATCTCCTCTGCTGTACGATAGTACTGACCTGGAGCTCTCATCGGCACATGATTAAATGGTCATCTCCTTTGTTATACGTGAGTATAGACCTGGAGCTCTCACCATTTTGGTCTAAGTAGTGTCAAATTATCTAAATGATGAATTAATCAGAGAATGCAATATTCTGTCGATAATCACTTGCACACTAATGTACAAGCCTTGCTCTGTAAAGATCGTTACAAAATTCAAGAAATCCTGAGGTTGGGTGAGGGTTTTTGCCAAATGATTGTGGGGTCCTAGCATTCTAAAGCATTTAATCGAACCTTCACGAATCATCTTCTGCTTGTTGAAAAAGATAGGGCATGAGTTTAAGTGGACAAACATACCAGCAATCGTTATTGATCTGTTTGACAATTTCAAAAATCATTCAAAGACTGTTATTAGATTCAGTTATCAGTGTGATCTCATTGCTTGTCGATGATTAAATTCATCTTTGTGCTAAAGTATATCTTGAGGATGTGATCTCATGATCGATTCAATTCTCGGTTATAAAAAAATATATAGATTAAAAAAATGTTATAATAAATGTATATAATAAAAATAAAAAATATAATAAATTTTTAGTTCAAAATTTCTTTTAGGTCTTCCATATTATACTGATACAATTTTATCATTTTTCAAGCATTTCACGGAAATTGCGTACAAACGAACACGGATTCGCTTGTTTTTCACACACAGATAAACACGGGTTTACTTTGTTAAAATGAAATGATCTAATTAGAAATGTCGAGATTGTGTTTGAGAATGTGTTTCAGATTTTTGCTGTAAGTGATGGCCGATCATCAGTTGAGCAATGTACCTGATCAGAGAACCTGTTCCTCAAGTTTGCAGAAGATACCGAGCTAGGAATCCTCCTCCTACATCTTTTGAAGCACTCGAGATTAGAGATTTGGGAAAGTTGTTCCAATATCCTCACAAAGGATGCACTCAAAAAGGGGGAGCATATAAATAGGGGGAGCTTATGAGATGAATAACTTTTCTCATCAAATTCAAAAAGCTTTAATTTGAAGATCTTTCTACAGTTGATTTCTCGGGGCTGAACTCGTATGAAGACGTTGATAATGATAGACTAAGGGGGAGTATTGTTGGAGCTGGAAAAGATAGTCTATATTATCAACACAATGAAAGTCAACAAAAGTCAACGTCACGGTCAAAGTCAACAAAAGTCAAACCCGACACGCTCGAGACGAGGAACCGAGACAAGACGTTGAAGATTTAAATGACTAGGAGTTTTATTGTAATAAATATATTTTGTGTGAGCAAAATATATTTTATCTTGTTTTTAGTCATTTTTATGCTTAATATGTAATTTTGTATTAATTAGCCTAGGTCTAGGGGGTTAAGTGCAATTAGTGAATCTTAGTCTAGACTATAAATAGGTTAATTGTCATTAGGTTTTGGTTAATGGTTGCATGACCAATAGATTGAGGGATTATTTGTAAACACACATTTTTGCAATCTAATTGAAGATCAAAGGGGTTTTGATTGTGTTCATCATATTTTGATCTAATTCTTCATGATTTGATTCAAGTTTGTTCATCCTGGATTTACAACAAAATAATAACCAAAACAAAAGAATACCCAACCACTTCCTAACAATTGCTTTAAGAGGGATATTATAGATATTAAATGTCTAAAAAATATTATATTTATCAATACACAATTACACACATGTATCATGTATGTATTACTCTATAATTAATTACCATGACAAATGAATAATATACCTTTGATTTTTAGACTTTTATCACAATACTTTTAAGTATTTTGGCTTTTAATCATAAGTTTTAGTTATTTGACTTTGGACAGTAAAATTTAAAATCATTTTAAGTTTAGCTCTTAAGCTTAGTACTTTGAGTTTCTCTATCAAACTTTATCTTTTTTGGGTTTTGACGAGCTAGACAGATGACAACCAAAGTAACGCAACATTTGTGTGAGAAAATTGATTGAACTCCCGCTACGTAGGGCGTGAATTTGGCTACCAAAGTTTAGGATCTTATAGGTTGATCATTAAATTATTTATAGTGAATCTTTTTTTTGAGCTAGCAACTAAAGCTTAGTGTTTATGAGTTTTGCCACCAAACTTTGATTTTATGGTTTCCGACAAGCCGAACAGATAATGATCAAAGCAACACAACATTGCGTGTGGAAAAATTGACTGAACTTCCGCCGAGTAGCGCGCCGATAACAAACTAGTTAATAATTTGTTATAGATGTCTAAATAGTATTATTAGATTAAGTAAATTACAAAAGTAGTCTCTCTATTTAGTTATGTAAATTACAAAATTAGTCTTTCTATATAAAAAGACTTAAATGCCCTTGTTTTTAGCAAAAAATATTTAACAGTGTTAGTCGGTTGTCATTAATTGGGACAACTAAAGACCACAAGCCGTAAACTCGTAATTAAAACATTTGAAAGCAAACCGTTATTTAAACCAAACCACAATTAGCAAAAATAAAGTTTACTCGATTATCAAGACGGTGCTAATACCATAACATCATATTGAATTTTTAATGTTATAAGTTACAAAATTATCTATGACCTCTCATTTTCATTTGTTTTCTTATTGAACCAACCAAGTTATGAAAGGAACCCACTCATAAGGGGTTATTTATTTATTTATTTATTTTTTTTTCTCTTAAATTTTTTAAAATATGTTGTTTTATAAAATTTCGAACGTATTGTTGGGACGTGATTATTTTTATCTATGTTTCTGTGTAAAATTTATTTAAAACCGAGTTGTACATAACAATATACAAGTTACCAAAGCATAAATGTACAAGTTATAAAAGTTGATCCAAGATTTTATTTTTCATGCTTGTTTCCCTTTTCCATCCTTTAAAATGTGATGTTTATAAAATTTCAGATTTTTCATTTGCAACATGCTTGTTTCTATCAACGTTTTGAAATTAACTTTCTTTGCAAGGTGGATACTAATGTCTCAAGACGTCGAAATCAACCTCACAAATTTTAACATCTCCTCCGCAATTCATAAGTTTCAACACACGTTTATATTAGTTTGAATATCAGTTTTGTAATATTTAAGCAACGAAAACAAGGTGGTATACGTCAAAGTAATATACTTGAAAACCTTCCACGTCTTTTAGACACACACCCATCTTGATTCAATCTCAATTGGGTACGTCTATACAAATAGATACATCATTTATCATAAGATTTATCTACATTTAACACAATTATATTAGTCCTTATTATTTCATCCAATAATGATGATAATTTATATCCATTATTTTTCTGATGAAGTACACACCTGACACAAGTTTTACATTCAAGTCGTATTTAAATGCATACCAAATTAACTCAGTAATGTGCGATAATTTTGAAATGTAATGTTGTTATATATTATGCATTGAGCATATATAGCTATATCAAAATAAACTAGTCTATACATTATTACATAATTAGTTTAAAACTGTATAACAAAGTTTAAAAATAAAATAAAAATCATAAATAGTTTTATATAATCAGTATATCATAACTAAAATCAAAACACATGTCCAAACACTTTTAAAAAAATTACGCTGTCATTTAATATCATAATAACATCATGTAACCAAGTGAAATATTTTAGAAAACTTAATTACTCAATAAGCCAGAACATGAATGAAGAAACATCAGATTTTATACCAATTGAATATCATCAGTATATATGCAACAAATTGTTCAGAAATTAAAGAGTTAAAAATCAGATTCTTGTGCAGATTTATAGGAAGTTGAGATCAATACATTGAAAATTTGGCTTTGGTTTTCTCAAATACTTGTTCAGCAATCATGGCTTCATTGCCATCTGCTTTCTTGATCTCCAAGTTAGCCTTCTGATAAACACCGGTACCTCTCAGTGCATCTGCTATAAAATCATCAAACCCGATCGCAATCGCTGCTTCAGCTTTAGCACCGTAAACCAGCCTCTACAAGCAACAACAAAAATAAGTAATAAATAAAATAAAATATCCCCAAATGAATTTTGTAGAAAAGCTTGTTGTAACAGGTTGGTTGGTTGTAAACTTGTAACAAATGGGTTAAAAGGGTTCTAAACGGGTTGATGGACCGACCTGTTTATTTGAACAAGTTATATATGACACAAAAGACAACTTCTTTAATTAGATGGGTTAACTCGAAGACGGGTAGATATGAGAACCCAAAACCTAATTGTTTTCAAGTCATTCCAGGTCTTATTAGAAATTGTCATCCCTAGTATGTGAAGGAACAGTCAAAAAACAGAACCTTGATTCTTGAAAGATGAATGGCACCGAAGCACATAGGGCATGGCTCACAAGAGGCGTATATCTCACAATCAGAAAGCTCGATTCGGTTAAGCTTTTTGCACGCCTGAGATAAATTACAAACAATATCAAACTTAACTATCAAAATAATAAACCAAAAACAGAAAACAAAAAGATTAGCTGTGCATGGGTTGTAAAGCAGAAATCAACAATGGTTATACTTGAAACATTTTTCATCAATTCGACCATCACATATCAGTTAAGTAGGTAAAGTTGGTTAGAAACGAGAGGCTATAACCTCTCTAATTGCAGTGACCTCTGCATGTGCAGTTGGGTCTGTGTGGTTCAGAACCATGTTGTGACAACTCACAACAATTTCATCTTTGTGAACCACAACTGCACCAAACGGTCCACCATCTCCATTTTCCACTCCTTTATAAGCTTCTTCAACGGCTCTTGTTAGAAACTTATGGTCTCTATCCTGGACCGCTACATAATCATAATCAGATAGATAATCAGTTGATTGCTGTACATATTTCTCAAATCTGATTACTTTACCCGCACACTCAAAGATTGTAATAATAGTTATAATAATCAATTCAAAATTTCAAACACACATCCACACATCCTGTTAGAGCATAAACAAGATCATGATTAAGTGGCCATAGAATCAAAGTTATTAGAAATATAGAAGCAGGAGAGCATCAACAGTCGAATGGGAACCAATTGATGTAATCAAGTAAAGGCATTGATCAGATAAATCAAAGTCCAAGCTTCTGATCAACTAAATATTGCAGAAAGGTGGGATCTTATATTACCTTCCTGATGACCCGCAAAGGCAGAAGCAACAGCAATTGTTCCATCCTTGGTTTTGACAACTAATCATCAAGAAAGAAGAACAGTGAGCCTAAATGCTATAAGAATGGAACAGGCATACAACAATAATAATAAGCTCCATAATTAGTGTCTAACAATGTTTAATATGCTCGATTGGGGATTTAACTAACAAAGAACTACCACGGAGTGTAGATCACGATATATAAAACTCAAATCAGATCAAGAGCTCTCTAGATACCAAATAAACTAGAAAATTAACAGCCAGCAAGTTGTGGTATAATGTTTTGATTATAAGTTCCAAGAAGAGATCCAAATGTTGATATACTGATTCTAAACAGATTTCAGTTTCAAGCAACCGCATTACAATTTTTGGAATATAGAGTTACAGATACATGATTGAAACTCAAGTTTGGGCATATAATTGGCTTAATTCCATCATTGACGTTTTACCCAATTTCAGGAAGTCTAAAGTATGACTCTATGATCTAACAATTATTTGAAGGCAAAATTATACTCGCACACAAATTGGGGATCAATGAAACAAAATTCAGAGTTTAAAAGAAGCCGATTTGGAAGGTAAAAACGAAGATCGGGAGATCCAGAAGATGATCAGCATCAATGAAATTAATAGTAATAACAAAGAAAGGAAGCAGAGTATTGAAGGACTGACCGTTTGCATCGTCCATGTTGAATCGAAGAATGTGAGTTGGCGTTAATGTTGATCGATCGAAAGAAAATGAAAAGATAACGAGAGACACGTACAGGTGACTTGGCGTGATGGGTTTGATGTGATCAAAACCAAATTTGATAGATAACCAAACATAAAGACAGACACGCACACAAAACATATGTGTCAGCCTATGCCGGTTCTATTGACGGGATGTTAATTATTCTTTTAATTACTTACATAAATGGTTTTGTATTAAAAAAAGACATAAAAAACGAAAAAATAAAACCGAACGAAAAGTAGACGTAAAAACATTTTACCATGCAGACGAAACGTAAAACATATAAAACAATAAGTAAGTCGATGTATAACCAACACATTGCAACGGGGCCATTAAATGAAAAAACAAACATAAAACGTTGAACATACATGCACGCTGCGGCGTGAAAACTGATAAAATTTAGACTGAAACGTAAATTGAAAAAAATGTAAAATATGAAAGAATATGAGACCAAAGTAGAAAATCAAAAAATGTTGGGCTAAATTGTAAAATTATAAAAGTAATGGGTTAAAATATAAAAGTCAAAAGGTAAAAATAAAAGACAAAAAAGATGGTTACAACCAGCTAAAGCATACAATACAACTTATAATGCATACTAAAGTTGGTAATTAGTATATATATAATTATCTTCACGTTAAATAAATAAAGTTTTAACTTTTTCTCTTAAATGAACGTAAAATATTTTTTTTACTTTCTACTGAAAAATAAAAATGAACAACAACAACAACTTAACTTTTTCTCTTAAATGAATGTATAATAATATTTTTAACTTATACTAAATAACGCCGACGACAATGAGAACAACAATAACTACTTTTGTTGTAAAAACTATTGTTGTCAACACCTTACCTCCGTCACCCTAAAATTGGCAATCACCATTCACTCTTTCTTTTAGTTCTCCCGCTGGACAATCGTGTGCACCCTACCATCTAGTTGCCAGCACCATTACGATCATCATCATCATCATCACCACCATCATCGTCATCATCATCATCATCATCATCGTCATCATCATTGTTTGTTGTTGGTGAACAAACATAGTACAATCATGACAGTCATCATTAATTGTCAAGGAAACTAAAGGAACAATGAAACATGGAGGGGAAACAAAGAAAAGAGGTAATCAATCGATCGAGTGGGAGCAGAGGGCGGTGCATTACCACCGATGGAATTTAAAGGGATATGCGATGATGATGCGCTGGTGATCGACAATGGTAGAATTAGAAGTGAACTTTGACTTTTTACTTTGTTAATTAGAAATGAGTTTAAAGTTTGATTAATTTCAATAAAATTGATTTCGATTTGTACAAATTTGATTATACAATGCAACTAGAGATGGGTGTGGCGGGAAAAGGGGGCAATGCAAATGGAGATATGACTAGCTAACCTAGAGATGGAACTATGGTGGCTTGATAATGTGGAGGTGGTGGATATGACTATAAAGGCTAACCTAGAGATGGAACAATGGTGGCTTGACAATGTGGAGGTGGTGGTTGTTGATTGTGGTGGAGATGATGAATTCAGGTTTGAAGTTAATATATTAGATGTTTTTAATTTTATTTTTTAAGTTTAGTTTTAGTTTTCTTTTAAAGAATAATTTCATTTAGAAAAAATAATATAAAAATTTAACCTCCATCCAACCTAGAGACAATTTTGTTATAACTTAACATACAAACAAGTAAATAAAAATAATTAGTATATCTCATGCATTGTCTGCTATATGTAAGGTCTTGTTGAGTTTAAGAAATTATGGTTTTGAAGGAGAACAATTAGGTTAAAGCAATGCATGATAAATTGATGCAGTTTAAGAAATTACAAGTGTGGGAATTTGTTGAAACAAAGCAAGTCTAGTCATGTAGGATTTTAATCAGTTTAAAAGTTTGGATTATGATGAAGTCTACGAACCAGTAGCTAGACTGGAAGAAATACATAACTTTCTTGCATATCCTTTGTATACGAGCTTCAAAGTTTACCAGATGGATGTAAAGGCTGCCTTCTTTGTAGCAAAGTCAAGGAAGACATATATATTTGCTAACAACCAACATTCAAAGATCCAGATAATCCAGAATAAGTTTACAAGTTAAACAGACATTGTTTGTTTGTAAGTCGGGTGACAACCTAATCCTTGTTTAGATTTACATCGTCGATATTATCTTTAGGTCAACAAATGATAATATGTGCAAAGAGTTTGAGAGTCACAAAGAAGAAGTTCTAGATGATTTCTTTAGGTGAAAAAAGTGATGAGGGTATTCTTATTTATCAAGAGAAGTACATTGCTACAATATTGGAAAGTTTGAAGTTCAATGACTCCAAAATTGCTTCAATACTTATGTCTTCATGGGCTACCTTTTCTCTAGATCTTGTAAGAGAAGATGTTGTAAGGATTCCTATAAGTCTGATGCAGCCAAAACATCCAAAGTCTCTCTGCAAGCATGCACTAAAGAACTGAAGTAGAAATGCTTCAGAAGTTTTACACCATGCACTAGAAATATTCTAAGTGTAAAATCTTCCGAAGCCAAGACCAATATCTTCCGAAGTCAAAAGTGAAGTCTTCCGAAGCTTCAGAGACAAAGTCTTCCGAAGCCAAATAAGTGAAGACAGATTTCTTCCGAAGACTTTTAGAGATATGCCTTTATCTGATGTACTTTACCATAAAGCTGGACCACCTTTCCGCTGCAACTCTGTAAAGTCACCAACTTACATGAGTTGGTGAAAGGTCCATGCTTGGTAACTGTACATTGAGGTCTTGAGTCCATGCTTTCTACTTTATGTACTTTTATCCTTTTTGTAATATATTAGGATGTGAGCTATGGCATGTCATAATCACAAGTCAAAAGGCATATATGCCTTTTGATTCTACAATTGATTTTGTTTGTGTCTAGTCAATTGTATCCAGCTGGCTTTCAAAGTATAGCCGGCTGTAGGTTGTAGTATAAGTATTCTTTGTTCTTGTATTTTTCTTCATGCTTTGTAACATTTGTAATAGAACTTGAGAAAGCAATATACTGCATCCTTGTAAAACCAATCTCTTGTGTTCTCTTGTTCTGTCTCTTACTTATTACTTGTGTTCTTAGTATCATTCTTGTGGTTAATCCAGTTTACTGTTTGATTAAGTTTGGTTAATCTCCTCTTTGTGTTGTTGTGTTGTAAGTGACCACCCTTCACCGGTCCTGCAATTGGTATCAGAGCATTTCAGGCTCTTGATATAAGATCTCACCATCTTAAGATCCCTCACATACACAAATACTAAACTTTTCAAATGGCAGCCATTTCCAAGACTGATATGGAAACTGGAACCATGAACAAGTCCCCACTGATCACTCTTGATGACTTTGATACCTGGTGCATGAGAATGGAAGGTTTCATCAGGTCTCTAGACTCAAGAATGTGGGAGTCTGTTGAAAATGGACCTTTCATACCCAGCACTCCTTTTACTACTGGTGCTGGTATGATCCCCAAAGATGTGGCTAACTACACTGATAAAGATAGGAAGAGAGTAGAGATTGACAAAAAAGCCATGACAGCTCTTCAAACTGTCCTTCCAAACTCTGTGTACAGAGGTTTCAAGAAGTGCAAAATAGCTAAACAGCTGGGGGATGCACTAAAACTGATGTATGAAGGCTCCTCTAAAGCCAAGGAGAACAAGAAGAATCTCCTGAAGCAGCAGTTTGAAAACTTCACCTTCAAAATAGGTGAAACCATGACTCAGCAATACTTCAGGTATGTTGAGATAGTGGATACCCTTGTGGATGGAGGAGTTTCTCTTGAGAATAGAGACATTGTAAGGAAGTTCATGTCCTCACTTCCTAGGCAATGGACACACTATTGTGTGGTGATCAAGAGGACTGAAAATCTCAAAACTCTTACTCTAACAGAGTTATATGGGATTCTCAGTGGCTACCAGATGGAGATGAACATGCAAGGTTCATCTAGCAACTCCAACAATCAATTGGGTTCAGCCCTGCACGTGATTGAAAGGGATAACATAGAACCCCAATATCATCTCATATGCTACCCTGACAATTCACCAAAGGGTCCTTTCATCACCTTCCCAGAGACACCTCGAGAGAACTACACTCAAGGAAGCCCATTCCAAAAGACAAGCTCTTCTCAAGTTTTTGTGTCTTCTGATGAAAGCTGTGGCAACTCTCTTTTCACTCTTGAAGACCTGGATTGTATCCATCCAGATGATCTGGAATATATGGAAATAGTCCAGCAGATGCTCTTCTCACTCACAGAGCCAAGAAGTTCTACAAGAGAACTAGACGGAGGTTTCCAAGCAATGCAACCAGTGGAAAGTTTGGCTTGGACAAAAGCAAAGTCAAGTGTTACAACTGTAACCTGATGGGCCACTTTGCTAGAGAGTGTAAGGCACCTAAAACAAATGGTGGCCAAGCACAAACCAGACCAAACTAGACTAAGAAAGCCCCTTAGAATGAGAAGCCAAAGCAACAAGCTACTGTTGCTGTTGAAGAAGGAGGCTTTGACTGGAGCGTTCAAGCGGAAGATGCTTCTCCAAACCAAGCACTAATGGCAGATCATGATGAAGCCAAGGTATTGGAACATCTCTGTACTCCTGAATGCATTGCTAAAGTTAATAGATACATGTCCTATAGCTTGGAGATGAGATCTGATCTTGAGTCCTTAAACATTTTAAAATTTGATTTTAGAAAGTCTGAAAATGATTATAAACTAAAGATAGAGGACTTAGAGAAAACCACTTCAGTTCTAAAACATGAACATACGGATTTTAGGACACAAATCAAAGATCTCATAACCAAGCGAGTGCCAGGCTGAGCTTGTGATCAGCAAAGCTAGGGCAGAAAAGAGTGTTCTTGAAGAAGAGACCTTCAAGAACATGATATCCTCATCCCTGCATAACAAGGTGTGTTATCAAAATAGACAGGGACTGGGATCCAATGAGATAGCTCCTCCACACATAATCTTGTTTGTAAGATATCCTAGGTGTGGAACTTGTGAAGATGAGCTTCCTCTCATAGATCCTATGAGTAAAGAGGATGAAGAAGAGATAGTGAAGAATTCCTCTGAGAAGAGTGAAGAGGAGGATTCTAAGAAGGGCCACTATCCTTCTGAGAAGAAGAAGATTACCGTGATGACCAAGTCAATGAGAAAGAACTTGATCAGGAAGAGCAAAAGAAAAGCAAGGAAGGCTCAAAAGATCAAGGCTACTTTTGACTCTAAGCAGAAACAAGTTTTTATCTCTGCAGGGTTTGAAGTAGTAAAGACTGAAGACATCAACCAAAACTCTTCAGCTAAGAGTTCTGGTTCTTGTTCAAATCATCTCAGTACCAAGAAGAAGACTGATCTGCTATGTACCACTGCTGCACAGCCTGGACCATCAAACTCCAAGAACAGTTCCCAGCCCATAAGGATTGTCTCAGCATCTGCAAAGATGAAGGTGGAGAAGGGATGTGACCAAAGACAGTCTTGTTCTCATAAGAAGACTCTTGTGAAGAAGAAAATGGTGTGTGTCATGTGTGAAAGTACTTCTCACATTGCTAAGGATTGTCCATACAATCCTAAAAGTACTGTCCATATGACCAAGACAAAGACTTCAAAGAGTTCCAAGAAGATTCAAGCTTCGGAAGGAAAATATGTTTCCTTCGGAAGCTCCAAATCTAAGAAGAAGGCAAATGGAAGATTACCTTCGGAAGAGAAGTTGGTCTCGGAAGAAATGAATTCTTCCGAAGCACTGAAGTCTGCTGCAGTGACTGCACAATCTTCCGAAGGTTGAGTCATCAAAACTTCCGAAGTCCCAAAAGCTTCCGAAGTTTTGAAGATCAAGTCCAAGACTCCAAAGGTGGTGTGGAATTCTAAGAAAGACCAAGTGACTGAAAATTCTCCATCAACAACAGCTCAAGATCCTCCTAGCACAACCATAGGATCTATTACTGTTGCATTACCTTCTATTATACTTAGTGAGCCCAAGACAAATAAGGCTTGGGTTTCAAAATGTAACTAATCATTTTCTTTGTGCAGGAACAACTCAAGACAAACAAGAATGTCTGGATCATTGATAGTGGCTGTTCCAGGCACATGACAGGCAATAGGTCACTACTCCATAACTTTGAGAGGATTGATGGAGGACTAGTTGCTTTTGGAGGAGATGAAGGTGGTTACATTTCTGGAAGGGGCAAGGTCATAAATGGTAACCTCAGCATTGAAAAGGTAAACTTTGTCAAGGAGCTTGGGTATAATCTTCTGAGTGTATCCCAATTTTGTGATCAGAGTCATAACATGCTCTTTACTGAGCATGAGTGCATTGTTCTCAAGCCTGGAGTGGTCATTCCTCATGAGCACATCCTGCTTAGAGCCCCCAGAAAAGGGAACATGTACAAGATGGACTTGCAAGAAACATCTCCCTTTGGAGAAGTTTCATGCTTTCTGTCTAAAGCCAATAGTGATGAGTCTTTCCTATGACATAAAAGAATGTGCCATGTAAACTTTAAGAACATGAATAAACTAATTAAACATGATTTGTTAACTGGAATGCCAAAGAAAGAGTTTACAAGTGATGATAATTGTGTTGCATGCCTAAAAGGGAAGCAACATAAGGTATCTCACAAGCCTAAGGAAAGGAACTCTATCACTACTCCCCTACACTTATTACATATGGATCTCTTTGGCCCCATCCGTGTAATGAGTCTAGGAAGGACCTCCTATTGTTTGGTGATCACAGATGATTTTACAAGATTCACTTGGGTTTTCTTTCTTAGAACTAAGGATGAGACCCCTGAGATTCTGAAGAATTTCATCTTAAAAATTGAGAATCAAAGTGATCACAAGGTCAAAACCATAAGATGTGATCACGGGACTGAATTCAAGAATCAAGCCCTTGATACATTTTGTGACAAAAAAGGTATTACAAGACAATATAGTGCTCCCAGGACTCCTCAGCAAAATGGAGTTGCTGAGAGGAGAAACAGGACACTAATTGAAGCTGCAAGAACTATGTTGTCTAACTCTGAACTGCCCATCACCTTCTGGGCAAAGGCAGTAAACACTGCTTGCTATGTGCAAAACAGAGTTTTAGTAGTTAAGACACATGGTAAGACTCCTTATGAACTTTGGAACAAAAGAAAACCTTTCATTGGCTTTATTAGGTCATTTGGATGTCCTTGCACCATCTTGAATACCAAAGATCAAATTGTCAAATTTGCTGAGAAATCAGATGATGGACACTTTATTGGATACTCTTCCCAGGCTAAGGCTTATAGAGTATACAATCTCAGAACTAGAATTGTTGAGGAGTCAGCCAATGTGACTTTCAATGAACACATACCCTGTGTGGCTGCTTCTGGTCCGGATTGGCTATTTGATCTTGATTTAGTTACCAACTGTTTTAACAAATCTTGTGAGAATGTTTCAGGATCTGCAGAAAATTTAAATACAGGTGATCCTGATCCAAGATTTGAGCTAAGAAGACCCTTCACCGGTCATACATCTTCAGCTCCAGTTGGAACTACTTCAGCAAATGAGGTTTCTATCAGCACTTCAATGACAACTCAGCTGATACATCTGGGGTGCCTTCAAATTTCAGCTCAGAGGCTCCACAACCAGATAAGGATACCTTAATTATGGAAGACAACAATGGTGGTGGTGACAGTGATCAAGAATTTCTTGATGCTAATAACCACACCATAGATGATAACATCAATGATGTGACACACTCATTGGATCAAGTAAATCTTGATAAGTGTGGTGATGTGGAGGGTGAAACATCTATGCCAGATTTAAATTTTTCAAATTTAGATCTTTCTCAGCAACTTGCTGTGATCCCTCAGCTTAGGATCCACAAGTCTCACCCCACAACAAACATCACTGGAGATGTTGTCACAGGGGTAAGAACAAGAGGACAAACCCATGAAGCAAATGTTTGTCTTCACTCTTGTTTTTTATCCCAGATAGAGCCAAAGAAAATTGATGAGGCTCTATAGGATGGTAGTTGGGTTGAAGCTATGCAACAGGAGTTGCTTCAATTCAAAAGGCAAAAAGTTTGGAACCTTTGTCCTCTTCCTCATGGGAAGACTACCATTAGAACCAAATGGGTGTTTAGGAATAAGAAGGATGATAGAGGCATTATCATCAAGAACAAGGCTAAACTAGTTGTTCAAGGATACACTCAAGAAGAAGGGATTGACTACACTGATGTCTTTGCTCCAGTAGCAAGACTAGAAGCTGTTAGGATATTCCTGGCATTTGCTGCATCCAAGAACTTCAAGGTCTTTCAGCTTGATGTAAAGTGTGCTTTTCTGTATGGAGTGATTGATGAAGAGGTGTATGTCAAACAGCCACCTGGTTTTGTAGACCCTGATCATCCTGATTATGTCTGCAAGCTTGTCAAAGTTCTTTATGGGCTGCATCAGGCACCAAGGAAGTGGTATGAGACATTGTCTGAGTATCTTTGCAAACATGGATACAGGAGAGGTACTATAGATGGAACTCTCTTCATCAAAGGACAGGGAAATGACATATTGCTAGTTCAAGTGTATGTGGATGACATCATCTTTGGTTCAACTAATACAAAGCTCTGCAAAGACTTTGAGAAGCTGATGAAAGATAGATTTGAAATGAGTGCAATGGGAGAACTCAATTTCTTTCTGGGAATTCAAGTGAAGCAAGTTGAAGATGGTATCTTCATAAGTCAGTCAAAGTATGTTCAGGACATACTCAAGAGGTTCAACATGACTAATTGTAAGATTGCTAAGACACCCATAGCCAGAAACCACTCTCTTGGACCTGATCTTGAGGGGGAGTGTGTAGATAAACACTTATATAGGGCTATGATTGGGTCTCTTATGTATCTTACTGCTAGCAGGCCTGATATCATGTTTGCTACATGTATTTGTGCAAGATATCAAGCCAACCCTAAGATGTCTCACCTCATCACTTTCAAGAGGATTCTAAGATACCTCAAAGGTGCTTCAACACTTGGTTTATGGTATCCAAAGAACCCTGACTTCAATCTGTATGCTTATACAGATAGTGATTATGGTGGTTGCAACATGACTGCAAAGTCTACATCTGGGGGATGTCAGTTCCTTGGTGGAAGGGTTGTCTCATGGCAATGCAAGAAACAATCCTGTGTGTCTGCATCAACTGCTGAGGCTGAATACATTGCTGCTGCAAGTTGCTGTGCTCAAGTGCTTTGGATTCAAAATCAGATGCTGGACTATGGATTTAACTTCAAGGAGACTCTCATTCACATAGACAACAATAGTGCTATCCCTATCACTGAGAACCCTGTGCAGCACTCAAGGACCAAACACATCAATATCAGGTATCATTTAATAAGAGATAACTATGAAAAGGGATTAATTAAACTAGTCAAAGTTCATACAGATGAACAATATGCTGATCTGTTTACAAAAGCTTTTGATGAACAAAGATTTAAATATCTAATATCAACTATTGGGATGATTAACTTTGAGTAGATCTGTTCTTAAAACTAATTCTAATTATTTCTTAATATATGTGTGTCCTAATGTCTAGTTCATCACTTTCATAAGCTCATGTTTTCTTTGGATAAAAAATCCTTGTTGAAGATTTTCCTTAGATTCTTGAAAATTTTCTGATCCTTCGGAAGATATATTTTTACCTTCGGAAGCAAATCATGTCTTCAAAATAAATAACTGTCAAAGAAATTTTACCTTCGGAAGAGGTTTCAATCTATCTTCCGAAGCTTAAATACTTGTCTTAGACACTTATTTGTTTTTAAAGAATTTTTCCTTCCGAAGCAAAATTAACTCTCGGAAGCTTTGTTGTTTTATATACAAAACATTCAAGTTTTTATTTCTCTTCCGAAGCAAAATTTTCAAAACTCTCAGGAAATTCTTCCGAAGTCATTTTAGCTTCGGAAGCTTTTTCATTAAAACTTCCGAAGATAATTTACCTTCGGTAGCTTTTCGAATTCCAAGAAAACTACTTTTTGAGCAAAAGTAAAACTACTTTTTCAGAGGTGGGACCGACATTCGGATTTCAAAGTTTATCCTCTTTCATTAACTTTGGTTCAAATCCTTTTCACATAAATACCCAACGGTTCCCCCTCTCCCTCACTATCTTCTTCAATTCTACTATTCCTCAAACCTAATTCCCAAACCGCCTTTGCTTTTCATCTTTCTTCATCCTTAAGCTTCTAAAATGGCCAACCTTAACCACAGAAACAACCCAGATTTCTCCATGCAACTTCACAGGCAACACAACCAGGTTGCTCTGTTAAGCTCTGAGAAAGATGATAGTTTCTCAAAGATTTTCTGTTTCTTAGCTTTATCTAATTACTTCACCTCCCTAACCATTGATCCTACTCTCTATAAGGATCATCTGCTTGAATTTTGGAAGACCTGCCAAGAGGTCATCATGGATGGGGAGAAGGCACTGTCTGCCACAGTGCAAGGGAGGACAATCTTCATCACTCCAGCCATCATCAACACTCACTTGCAGCTGGATGATGAAGAAGGTGAGTTGTCCTTCCCAAAGGAAGATGTCAATCATTCTTTTGAGCAGATGGGCTATGAGGGAGATTTCTCTGTAAAGACCTTCAGGAAAGGGAAGGTCTCATTCCAGTGGAAATACCTACTCCATATGGTTATCCACAGCTTGTCAAACAAGCATGGAGGGTAGGACCAGATTCCTGAGGATCTCTCCTTCATAGTGCATGGAATGGTTCAAAGGGTCAAGTTCAGGTACTCTCAATTTGTCTATACAAATTTACTTGCTAACTTGGACTCCTTAGAGTATTATATGTTTCCTAGATATGTTCAACATATTCTCAACTGTGAACTGGGATCACAGTTGAGGGAAACAGATAATATTCTTAAATTGGGACAGATGAAGCCCGAAATCTTTAAAATCATGAAGAAGCCAACTGTAGGCTTCTCAGGGGTAGAAACAGCCCTTGTCCCTAAAATGTTAGAGCTCATTACTCAAGGTAACAACCTAGCAACACAAGCTAGTGTTGAACCCACACCTTCTACCTCTCTACCACCAAAAAGGCCTCAAGTAACCCTCAGCTACCAAAGAATAACCAAACGAACCCCTGCTCAGGCTATTGAGTCTGTGCAGGTCCCCATATACTCACCAACATAGGAGGAAGTGGACACTAGAGCTCCCACTTCCCCTGAGGAGCAAACCACTCCCATCTCTTCAACAATCAGGGCTGAGGTTCCTCATGCTCACCCTGATGAGCTCACAAGCCCAACTGCCTTAAGCCTTCAATCTGAGTCTCAACACTCAAGTGAACAACCTTCAGGGGACAGCTACCATCCCCAGCCTTTAGATCTAAACCAACCCATTCCCAATCTCTCATTCTATACTGATGAAGACTTAGGTTTCAGTGGGTACCATGAGTCTCTCTTCTCTTCCCCTACTCAAAGAGAGATGAGTACTCATGAGTCTCCTTTGTCTAGCCCACATTAGTCACCCATCACTGAGGTGGATACTTCTTAACCTGTTCAGGATATCCATATGGAAGAAGCTCTCAGTAAATGAGCTTTGCAACCAAACCTAATGACGTGAATACAGTTATAAGTAAGTAAAATCACATGACAATGAGTTTTGCAACCAAACCTAATGACGTACACACAGATCTTGTCGGAATATATTCACCCAAGGGCCCGTTCCTGGCCACTGAAAGGTACTAACTAATATACCAACAAACAAGGGTGGGGGTGTCAACCAGTAGTACTACCAATACCTATCCGTCGGTTCCCACACTGGAATTAAATAGTTGCAAAGAAAGTACCACACATCGAACTCAAGCATGTATCAGATAAGTACTCACAAAACAGTAGCACGTTGATTCCAAGTATGTAAATTGTATTTAAGTTGTACAACATTGAAAATGGGTGAGCATACTTTTCCCCCAAGTTTGTAAATGATTGAAATGTTGTATAAGCATAAAAAGGGGCCACGAAACTCACTTGTTAGGTGGTAAGTATGAATGATCAAGTTTCCAAATGTTGAATGCAATGAACGGTCAAACACCTATTGACAATTATTGTTAAGCATTAATGATATGTATAAAGTAAATAATAATGTTCGGTCGGTTCGGGTTGTATCGGTTCGGTCGCGTGTAACACACACAAACAGACACACATATTAGATCTTATGTAGATCCAACTACTAGATATCGTCGCCATTGCTAATGATATTTGTGTAAAAGTTTCATTGTTATTAAAGAAGTATTCGGTAAATATTAGTAGTTACGAATCGGTTGTTGCTAATTATAAAATGTTAAGTTGATTTGATTTGGAATAACATTAGTAAGTTTGATAGTGTTAACTTAAATATTGTCATTAGAAATGGCAACCGTGTCGATGTCACCTTAACATCACACGACATACACACACCACACACAAGAAGGAATTCACACACAGCAACTTCAGTCGCACGACAGGACCAGACGCACGACTCAACACTCCATCCGCACGAATCAACCCTCATTCGTACGAATCAGCGTCATTCGTACGATTGAACCTTCATTCGTGCGACTCAGCATTCAGTCGTACCACACAGCACCCAATCGCATGACTCAACATCCATACGCACGAATCAACCTTCATTCGTACGAATCAGCTTCATTTGTACGACTGAACCTCCATTCGTGCGACTGGCATTCAGTCATGCGATACACACACAATCGCACACATTCATTCGGTCGCATGACTCAATCGCACACATACACACAGTCGCACGACACACCTAGTCGCACAACTCAATCGCACGATTGACACAGACGCATGACTCAATCGCACGACTCACCCAGTCGCACGACTCAGTCGTATGGTCGACCCAGTCGCCTGAACAGCAGGTCCCTGCACTTAACCCCCGAGTTTCCCAAATTTGTTTCGGTTGAAAACGACTTTAATAGGTTAGTTATATTAATGATAAAAATGTATTTAACTACATTTGTAACTTAAAATGGTTTTATTAATGATAATAATATTATATAAAAAAATGGTATATTTAGTGATAACGAGGTCGAAAGTTGTAAAAGTTTTAAAGTTAGCATACGTTTACGACGAGATCACAAGATTAAAGGCGATAAAGCAAGTATAATATCCACACGAATAGTTTATAAAGATGAGGAATGAACGAGCGAAGAAAAGTTAACGGAAATCCATGTTAATTGACGGACCTTTAGGTGACGGATGTCACAGTATCCCCCAGTTGAGAGAATGTCCCGAAATACAGCTGGAGTTAGGTCCAAGAGTGTCATCCTTGAATAGATGTAGATATTTAAGTTTCATCTGATCTTCCCGTTCCCATGTAAACTCTGGCCCTCGTTTTGAATCCCATCTTACGCGAACAATAGGTATTCTACTGCGCTTCAATTGCTTGACCTTTCGATCCATGATCTCAAGGGGTTCCTCAACAAAATGAAGCTTTTCGTCGATCTTGATTTCCTCAATTGGTACGTGAAGAGATTCGTCAGCCAAACACTTCTTGAGGTTCGACACGTGGAAAGTATCATGTACGCCGCTGAGTTCTTGTGGCAACCTTAGCCGGTAAGCCACTGGACCGATTCTTTCTGTAATCTCGAATGGTCCTACATATCTTGGGGCTAACGTCCCTTTCTTTCCAAACCGAACGATTCCTTTCCATGGAGAGACTTTAAGTAAAACACGATCCCCAATGTTGAATTCTAGAGGTTTCCGACGGTTGTCGGCATAACTCTTTGGCGATCTCTGGCAGCTTTTAGTCTATCTTTGATTTGAAAGATCTTGTCGGTTGTTTCTTGAATGATCTCTGGGCCTGTTAACTGACTTTCACCAATCTCGGCCCAACAAACGGGTGATCTACATTTCCTTCCATACAACGCTTCGAACGGAGCACATCCAATGCTTGTATGGTAGCTGTTGTAAGAGAACTCGATCAGCGGTAGATGAGCGTCCTAACTACCACCGAAGTCGATTACACATGCCCTCAGCATGTCTTCTAGCGTTTGTATAGTTCGTTCACTTTGGCCATCTGTCTGAGGGTGATAGGCGGTACTCATATCTAATCGAGTGCCCATCGCTTTCTGTAGTGTCTGCCAAAATCGTGAAGTAAATCGGCTGTCACGGTCGGATATGATCGACACCGGCACTCCGTGTCTTGTCACAACCTCTTTGATGTACAATCTCGCCAACTTATCCATTTTGTAGTCTTCTCGGATCGGCAAGAAATGAGCTGACTTCGTCATCCGATCCACTACGACCCATATCGAGTCATGCCCGCTGCTCGTTCTAGGGAGTGTGGTAATAAAATCCATAGCTATATTCTCCCATTTCCACTCGGGAATTTCTTGTTGCTGTAATAATCCCGATGGTTTCTGGTGCTCAGCTTTAACTTTCGAGCATGTCAAGCATCTGTTTACGTACATAGCAATGTCTTTCTTCATGCCTGGCCACCAGTACAGATCTTTGAGATCATGGTACATCTTGTCTGCACCAGGATGAATAGAATATCGCGTTTTATGTGCTTCATCCATGACCAAGGTACGTACACCTCCCCATCTAGGTACCCATATACGATCCATGAAGTATTGTATACCATCATCCTTGCAACTCATTTGTTTATCCAACCCTCGAAATTCTTCTCCCACAAGGTTTTCTTCTTTCAATGCCTCACTTTGTGCAATTTGGATCTGAGCTTTCAAGTTCGTTTGAATAGTCAATCCCAACGCTCGAGTACGTAGCGGTTTCACGCGTTCTTTGCGGCTTAAAGCATCAGCCACCACTTTAGCTTTCCCCGGATGATACCAGATTTCACAATCGTAGTCACTAAGCAGCTCTACCCAACGTCACTGTCGCATATTAAGTTCCTTCTGATCCAGGATATGTTGGAGGCTCTTATGATCTGTGTAGATGATGCATTTGGTTCCATACAGGTAATGCCTCCATATCTTAAGTGCAAATACTACAGCGCCCAACTCAAGATCATGAGTTGTATAGTTCTTTTCGTGCACCTTAAGTTGTCGCGAAGCGTAGGCAATCACCTTATCTTTCTGCATTAGTACACATCCCAATCCTTGATGTGAAGCATCTCAGTACACCACAAAATCATCAGTTCCATCTGGGAGGGACAATATAGGTGCGTTGCACAACTTCTCTTTCAACGTTTGGAACGCTTGTTCTTGTGCATGTCCCCAATCAAACTTCTTGTCTTTCTGAGTCAGCAGCGTTAACGGTTGCGCGATCTTTGAAAAATTCGCGATGAAGCGACGATAGTAACCGGCCAATCCTAAGAATTGCCGTATCTCTGAAGGTGTCTGGGGTGCATCCCATTTCTTCACCGCTTCGATCTTGCCGGGATCTACGTGAATCCCATCCTTATTCACCACATGACCCAAAAACTTCACTTCTCGCAACCAAAATTCACACTTCGAGAACTTGGCGAAAAGTTCCTCTTCCCGTAGCAGTTCCAGTATTGCCCGAAGGTGTTCTTCGTGCTCTTCTTTTGATCGGGAGTAGATAAGTATATCGTCTATGAATATGATAACAAACTTATCCAAGTAAGGTTTGCACACCCGATTCATTAGATCCATAAACACAGCTGGTGCGTTAGTCAGCCCGAACGGCATGACCAAGAACTCATAGTGCCCATAACGAGTTCTAAACGCTGTTTTCGGTATGTCATCCTCGAAAACCCTTAGTTGATGATATCCAGAACGAAGGTCGATCTTTGAGAAATATGAAGCTCCTTGCAGCTGGTCAAACAGATCGTCGATCCTGGGAAGAGGATATCAATTCTTCACGGTTAACTTGTTCAACTCACGGTAATCGATACACATGCGGAACGACCCATCCTTCTTTTTGACAAATAATACCGGTGCTCCCCATGGTGAGTGACTCGGCCGAATAAAACCCTTCTCCAGCAGTTCCTACAACTGACTAGATAGTTCTTGCATTTCTGATGGTGCTAACCGATATGGCGTCTTTGCTACCGGTGTAGCTCCAGGAACCAACTCTATACGAAATTCCACCTGTCGTGGAGGAGGGAAACCAGAAAAGTCATCAGGGAATACATCTGGGTAGTCCCGTACCAGTGGAATATCTACTAGTTTCCTCTCTTCTTCCTTCTTTTCTACCACATGAGCCAGAAGAGCGTAGCACTACTTTCGTAAACTTTGGCGTGCTTTCATGCAGGAGATAAGCTTTAAGTTTCTTCCCGGTCGTTCTCCTTGAATTCTGAGTACCTCCCCGTTTGGCATAGGGATTCGTACTACTTTGTCCCGACAGACAATCTCAGCTCCGTGTTTCGACAACCCATCCATTCCCACGATCACGTCGAAACTTCCTAACTCAAAGGGTATCAAATCTATATCGAAGGCATGGTTCTCCAATATTATCGAGCACTTTCTAATGATTTCATCGGCCTGAACAACCCTACTGTTGACCATTTCTATAACGTAGCTAGATTCTAGCCTACTAGGACTCAAATCAAGTAGATGCACAAATTCAGAAGATATAAAGCTATTGTCTGCTCCAGTATGAAATAATATAGATGCGAAGTGATGATTGAGTAAGTGCGTACCCGTGACAACATTCGGGTCCTGACGTGCATCGTTGGCTCCAATGACAAATGCACGTCCCCGAGCTGTATTTCCTTGATTCGTCAGACCTTGATTTCCAGCTATGGCCATCACCTGCTGCTGGTTGTTCCCTTGTTGACTCGGCGCCCGATTCAGTCTGGGGCACATGTTTCTGTAGTGATCAGGGCCTCCACACTCATAACAGACCCTGGCATTCCCGGCGGGGTTAACCGCACTGACCGGTGCCACCAGATTTGGCGCTATTCTGCAATCTCTCGCTAGATGCCCCGGGCATTTACAGTTCACGCACACCCGGCACGACATTCCTGGGGGATGATGATAGTTGCACCTATCACATTTGGGGTGCGGCCCGACATACTCTCTTTTGCCCTGTGTCACGGCCACAAAGTTTCTGGTTGTCTTGGCCTTCTTGTCAAATCTCCTAGCACTCGACCGGCTCGTTTCCCCAACATCCTTTCTTTTCTCTGCCCCTCTTCCTAACACCCCTGTTCTTACCATCTCATCAGTTAGAGCGCCAGCCTTTAGAATTGCGCTCTGGATCGTAGGAGGAGCAGCTGCTGTTACCATCACCCGGATTTGAGGCGCAAGTCCCCAAATATACCTCTCGATTCTCTTGGATTCCGGAGTCACTAGGTGTGGAACCAGTCTTGCCAACTCGTGAAAACGGTCAGTGTAAGCTGCATGCCCAGCCCCCACCATAGCATGATTCCAGAATTCATGCTCCAATTTCTGCATTTCGTTGAGAGGGCAGTATTCCTCTGTGATCAATGCCTTGAATTCATCCCATGACATCTGCATCGCTAACTCTCTTCCCCAAGCCTGAACCTGGGTGTTCCACCAAGTTAACGCCTTGCCCTGTAATGAACACGTGGCATACTTGATTTTCTGGCTATCGAGGCACTCACTGATATCGATCACTGCCTCCATCTTCTCCAGCCATCTGGTTAGGGCTATCGCTCCACCCTTCCCATCAAATTCTTTCGGTTTGCAGGCCACAAACTCCTTGTAGGAACATCCCCTTCTAGTATTAACAACCCCAGTCTCATTACCGGCTGTTCCACCATTCTCGGTTTCCTGATTACTTTCGTTCCCAGTCTGGTTCCCATTACCTACTTCAGTTTCAATTCCACCTTGACCTCTTTCTCCACCATCCTCATTATCATTGCCACCATCCCCGTGGGGGTGGTGTTGCTGAAGAGCATCGCTCACTTGGGCCACTATAGTCGGAATCAGTGCGGCTAGTTGTTGAGCGATCAAAGCTGCCATATCAGAGTTTCCAGTTCCCTGATTATTACTGGCAGGGCCATCACTGGTCCTTGGTGCTCTACCTCTGCCTCTGCCTCTGCCCCTCGGGGCTTCACTTCCGCCACTGTTGCTGCAGGTAACTCTTCGAGGCGGCATTTTCTAATCATAAAAGTAGTAAACACATAAGCTTTAACCATTTCAAATTATATTGTCCACATCGTTCATCAAAGTCTAGCATTCCAAGTTAATATCACACTTATAGTCACCAAACATCACATGCAAGTCGTGTAGTTCTCACACCATGAATTGAATATGTCCCAACAATAGTCCATCATAACAGTTGTAAGTCCATGTATATAATCACGTTCAGTCTAGCGAAGGTTGTCTATCCCTTCCTCTTTCGAGGTTTCAGACATAACCTCCTCAGGGTCAATCTCAATGTCCGAGGTCAAGCGCAATAGTATGATCTGTGAAGATCTCTTCGGGTTTAATACCCGGATTTGATAAACCAACTCGGCGCGCAGAGGGAACGGAAGATCCAATGGAAGCATCCCATAAAGAGTGAGCACAAGGGCTCTCGCATAGGGTGAAAAGATCGCAAAACAGATAGATAAACGAATCAAGTAAAGAGGAACACATACATGAGATATAAAATGCACACAGATCCTAGCATGCAAATCTACATGAAGGTTCCTAGGTTATAGTCTAGGTCAAGCGTATTGCCTAATTCTCTATAACAAATGGCTCTGATACCAATCTGTCACACCCCCGCTAAAAGCGGAAACACGGGGATGTAACGAGACGGGATCGTCATAACACATGGTAGACAGTAGAGATGCAATATAGTATATGATGATAAAGCGTGTCATGACGACACCCGACACAAATGGAGACTTGTGCCGTGTTTAGTCAATATTCACGACAACATAGCCATAAGCATAAACATGTTATATGATTCACATAGTCAAAGATGATAACATTGTAATGTAAATTCCCACAACCCAGGAACAAGTATCAAAAGAATGAGTTTGATTAATCAGACTACAACAATGTTTCAAAATAATTGTTTGTCAAGTATGTTTAGTCTCAAAAATGCATCCTAGGGTCTCCACTAAGGCAGCACACCTAGATCCTCAATTAGCATTGTCACCTGAAAAGATATGCTCAAAATGGTCAACAAAATTATTGGTGAGCTCGCAGGTTTAAATATTAAATAAGTAATTGATGCTGTATAGTAAATGTTGTGGAATACCAAGAATACAGTTATAAGTAAGTAAAATCACATGACAATGAGCTTTGCAACCAAACCTAATGACGTACACACAGATCTTGTCGGAATATATTCACCCAAGGGCCCGTTCCTGGCCACTGAAGGTACTAACTAGTATACCAACAAACAAGGGTTGGGGTGTCAACCCAGTAGTACTACCAATACCTATCCGTCGGTTCCTACACTGGAATTAAATAGTTGCAAAGAAAGTAACACACAGCGAACTCAAGCATGTATCAGATAAGTACTCACAAAACAGTAGCACGTTGATTCCAAGTATGTAAATTGTATGTAAGTTGTACAGCATTGAAAATGGGTGAGCATACTTTTCCCCCAAGTTTGTAAATGATTGAAATGTTATATAAGCATAAAAAGGGGCCATGAAACTCACTTGTTAGGTGGTAAGTATGAATGATCAAGTTTCCAAATGTTGAATGCAATGAACGGTCAAACACCTATTGACAATTATTGTTAAGCATTAATGATATGTATAAAGTAAATAATAATGTTCGGTCGGTTCGGGTTGTATCGGTTCGGTCGCGTGTAACACACACAAACAGACACACGTATTAGATCTTATGTAGATCCAAGTACTAGATATCGTCGCCATTGCTGATGATATTTGTGTTAAAGTTTCATTGTTATTAAAGAAGTATTCGGTAAATATTAGTAGTTACGAATCAGTTGTTGCTAATTATAAAATGTTAAGTTGATTTGATTTGGAATAACATTAGTAAGTTTGATAGTGTTAACTTAAATATTGTCATTAGAAATGGCAACCGTGTCGATGTCACCTTAACATCACACGACATACACACACCACACACAAGAAGGAATTCACACACAGCAACTTCAGTCGCACGACAAGACCAGACGCACGACTTAACACTCCATCCGCACGAATCAACCCTCATTCATACGAATCAGCTTCATTCGTACGATTGAACCTTCATTCGTGCGACTCAGCATTCAGTCGTACTACACAGCACCCAATCGCACGACTCAACATCCATACGCACGAATCAACCTTCATTCGTACGAATCAGCTTCATTCGTACGACTGAACCTCCATTCGTGCGACTGGCATTCAGTCGTGCGATACACGCACAATCGCACACATTCATTCGGTCACATGACTCAATCGCACACATACACACTGTCGCACGACTCAGTCGCACGACACACCTAGTCGCATAACTCAGTCGCACGATTGACACAGACGCATGACTCAGTCGCACGACTCACCCAGTCGCACGGCTCAGTCGTATGGTCGACCCAGTCGCCTGAATAGCAGGTTCGCGACTGCAGAAAGTGCAGAGCAGCCTTCGCTGCTCCGAGCACGAGGTTCACACCACGAGGACTTCCAAAAACACATTTCAAACACACCCAAGCAAGAAGAACACGCAGAAAGACATCACACGCGCCCACACGACCTCATGTGTTCGGGTTGGCCCCGAACACCCGAAACCCTAAATGGACAGCCGTAAACGAGCAAGAAAAGGGACAACCAAGGTCGTCTACCTGCTAGAAAGGAGTAGACTCAGCTGTAGCCGAGGTCTTGCCGGTGAAAACGTGACGAAAATGGGCGGTTTTGGTGCAAGGAGGAGGAGAAAAGGTGAAGAAGAAGAAATGGAGAAGAAGAGATGAAATGATGGCTAGGGCTGGAATATGGGTATTTATACCCAGCCCTAGTTTGGCAAAATGTCACATTTGGTCCCTGCACTTAACCCCCGAGTTTCCCAAATTTGTTTCGGTTGAAAACGACTTTAATAGGTTAGTTATATTAATGATAAAAATGTGTTTAATGACATTTGTAACTTAAAATGGTTTTATTAATGACAATAATATTATAAAAAAATGGTATATTTAGTGATAACGAGGTCGAAAGTTGTAAAAGTTTTAAAGTTAACATACGTTTACGACGAGATCACAAGAGTAAAGGCGATAAAGCAAGTATAATATCCACACGAATAGTTTATAAAGATGAGGAATGAATGAGCGAAGAAAAGTTAACGGAAATCCATGTTAATTGACGGACCTTTAGGTGACGGATGTCACACATCTCAACTGAGAATGTCAATGAGCAGAGGAAATCCAGCAGCCAAGAACCTGAAGCTGGTGGTGAGAGAGAGGACTTTGGTCCAATCATCTCATTCCCCAATGATTCTTTTGATGAAGAAGAGGGAAATCTGAGACTAAAGGTGCAAAAACTGTCAAAAACATGCTCCTATTTAGTCTCTAAGGTTAGTCACCTTGAATCTCGGGTGACTACCCTTCACAATAGGGTCAATGATCAGCAACTTGAGATATCTTATCTCAGGGAAAAACTAGCTGGGAGACCTTTAAGAAGAGTTCAAGCAGGAACACAAGAAGTCGTGAATGTGGTTGACCTAACCTCTAGCTCACCTATGCAAGAGGGTGATGCTACCAAAAAGGGGGAGAAAGTCATTACAGACACATAACTTGGGAGTTCTTCAGAGAGTATGGACATTGAGGACTCACCATCCTCACTTGCAATTGTGCATACTCAGCAACTTCCTCAAGTTCACATTAATGTGGACTCTACAGACTCTATCATCAGGAGTCTCTTTGAGGAAGGTATACCAAGGGCTATGTCATCCCCACCTCAAGGAACTTCAAACTACATTATTGGGTGGAGGTATGATGCTGATAGAAGAGCCCTCATTCTTCACAGAGTTCAAGGACAACAAAAAGTATTTGATTTTCAGACCTTGAACTACTATGAAGGTCTTGATCTGGTCAACATGCCACTTGTCAATCCAAGCAAATCAAGACAAGCTGATAGGTTAGCACTCAAAGTTCAAGACAGAATTACTGAAGAGTTCAGCCTAAAAAGAAGACAAAGACAATCAGGTAATGTCATTGGTCAACTGGATGCTGAGGCAGACCCTGAGATTAGCAAGGGAAAACCTTGGCTGAAGGCCCAGTGATAGAGCTTGAGAGCCCTGTCACATCAACAACTGCTTCGGAAATCCATTCCCTTAGTAAAACACCTGCCGGTGAAGGTGTCTCACAACCTCTCTCTGGCCAGAGCTTGGATGCTACACCAATCAATGAAGGCCAAACCTCTATCCACCCTAAGTCACAAAGGTCTGTAGGTGACAAAGGGAAAAGGATTTTGACTCCTGAGGAAATTGAGGAGGAGGAGAGAGAGAGAGGAAGAGGAAGCTAAGGGGAGAAAGTTCCTCTGGGTCTTCAGGTTTTATGCAAGCTGCAATCAGGGCTGCTCCCAGACCAAACACTCAAGACCAGGAACTATGACATAGATGAGATTATATCTCTCCCTTTAGAGCAATTAAATGAACTGACTGACATGGAAGTGTCAAGAGAGATGAAAGAAAAAGAGGATGCAAGGTTACTTCTCCAATTCAAAGAGGAGAAGAGACAGAAAAGACTATACAAGCATGCTCCTACTCTCTCCCCAGTTCAAGAAAGCCCTGTGCAAGAGACTATGGCATATACACAAGAACCTCAGGTAGACAAAGAAACAGACAGACAAAACATGATCAACTACCTGAGTGCCACAGGTCCCAACCAGGCATCTGCACTTCTTCCTTTGTCCTTTGAATACATTGAGTTTGAGTATCTCAAACAGCTTGAACTTCAAGTATTCAAAGAACAAAAAGCTACAAAGAAAAAGATGAGGGAAGAGGCTGCAAAGTCAAGAGCCATTATCCAAAAGAGTATGAAGAAGTCTGCTGACAGACAAAGGATGATGAGCTTCTTGAAGCTATATGGATTCTCCAGAAGGAGACTTGGCCCTATGTCTCTATCCATAATGGATGAGCATATCAGGGTAATCAAGCAGAAGATCAAGAGTGGAGAGCTGATTGACTTATACTCTCCTCCAAGTCAAATCCCACCTGAAGTGGAGGTTAAGGTTGAACAACCTGAGACAAAACAACCCGGACCTCCTGCTGAGCCTCAGCAAGCTTCATCTTTTGATCCACAGCAGGGTCAAACTCCCTCTCCTTCTGAACCTGTGAGGGAGGAACACCCAACTGAGAAAGACAAGGATGATCAACATGGTGCTGCAGACCAGTCTTCTCAGTTAAAGTCCTCTAAGAGGAAGAAGAGGATGGCTTCTAAACCAAAGTCTAAGAAGAAGAAGCCTGAAGCATCTACCTCTACACCTCAGGCTGAGTCAGATCAACCTGAGGAAGTGCATGAAGAGGCAGCCCAATCAACTCCAATTCAAGTGGCTCCTCTAGCAGCTGAGACACCCATCTTATCTTGGACCTTCACTTCTAATCTAGAAAGATGGCATGTGATCAGAGATCAAGGTGTTGAGAATGTCTATACATGGCAAGACATAATCAACTTACCTCTACATGATCTCTTTGAGATGAGAAGATATTATAAGAGTCTGAATGATCCTGACCATCTAATGAAGAAGGGTATGGTCATCATTATGCTAAAGACTACAAACATCTGAAGATCTTCGAAATGTTTTGGTAGCATCAGCCTAGGGGGAGTTTGTAAGGATTCCTATAAGTCTGATGCAGCCAAAACATCCAAAGTCTCTCTGCAGGCATGCACTAAAGAACTGAAGTAGAAATACTTCGGAAGTTTTACACCATGTACTAGAAATATTCTAAGTGAAAAATCTTCCGAAGCCAAGACCAATATCTTCCGAAGCCAAAAGTGAAGTCTTCCGAAGGTTCAGAGACAAAGTCTTCCGAAGCCAAATAAGTGAAGACAGATTTCTTCCGAAGACTTTTAGAGATATGCCTTTATCTGATGTACTTTAGCATAAAGCTGGACCACCTTTCCGCTGCAACTCTGTAAAGTCACCAACTTACATGAGTTGGTGAAAGGTCCATGCTTTTGGTAACTGTACATTGAGGTCTTGAGTCCATGCTTTCTACTTTATGTACTTTTATCCTTTTTGTAATATATTAGGATGTGAGCTATGGCATGTCATAGTCACAAGTCAAAAGGCATATATGCCTTTTGATTCTACAATTGATTTTGTTTGTGTCTAGTCAATTGTATCCAGCTGGCTTTCAAAGTATAGCCGGCTGTAGGTTGTAGTATAAGTATTCCTTGTTCTTGTATTTTTCTTCATGCTTTGTAACACTTGTAATAGAACTTGAGAAAGCAATATACTGCATCCTTGAAAACCAATCTCTTGTGTTCTCTTGTTCTGTCTCTTACTTATTACTTGTGTTCTTAGTATCATTCTTGTGGTTAATCCAGTTTACTGTTTGATTAAGTTTGGTTAATCTCCTCTTTGTGTTGTTGTGTTGTAAGCGACCACCTTTCACCGGTCCTGCAGATGTCGATCAACATTTGTACCGATCGATGATCAGATCTTGAATGACTACCAGCCAGACAAATATCATGTTCTTTGTGTGTTAGTGTGCATGTTATTAGTCTAACCCAAAGAAGTCGCACATGAAAGCTATCAAATGAATTTTCAAGTATCTTAAGGGCCACTAAAGCTTGGTATTTGGTATATGATTTTAAGTTTAAATTGGGTATATATGATATTTTTGAAGTTTATAAGGGTTATATGTAATTTTTCTATAAAACAATGTTCTTCATGACCAATGCAACTTAATGTTCATTAGTTTGTAGTTCATTGATACGAGCACTTACATGCTTTAAGGAGGACTCCATCCTTTTTTTTCATCATAAACAACTTTTTTCTATTTCTTTGGTTTTGCATTAACTTCTTCCACAGAATTCATAGGCTTCTTTCTTTTGTCAGTGGTGCCATTAGAAGTAGAAGCTTTAGTAGGTCTAACTGCTAAAAGTTTGGTAGATGTGCCTATTGAATCACCAATTGAGATAGGTGCATCGGCAGTTGTCTTAGCTTTCTCAGCTTCACTAGTGATTTCTAGGCCATCTGTTTCAACATTCACCTTAGAGTTAAACTTATTTTCAGTATTGACATCTAGTTTACCAAATATCACTTCAGCTGATTTCTTGAGTTCAGACACATACATGTCTTCTTTGGTTATTTGATGTTGAATGGTTTCATCTTTAAGAGTAACCCCATTTATTTCCATGTCATTATCCATGGTTTGGGTTCCTCTTGTGTAAACCACCATCTGAGTAGGGGCTATAGCTGCTTATTGAGCCTCTTCTTTCAATGGATCAGTATATAAATCATATGTTGATTTCTCAAGTACCTTAGTAGCTTTAGATAAGACTTTGAGCTATGGAGCTTCTTCTTTAGTAGATTTTTTTGGAGTGGCTTATGATCTAAGTACCAACTCTCTCCTTGATGAAGACTCATCAGACCTTCTTCGCTAGAGAGACTTTAGAGTACTTAATTTCTTTTGTAGCACCATCCTCTATCTACTAATCTGAACCTTCCTATTCTGAGTACTCATCACCCTTCTATATTTTTTTCCTCTCCTTTGAGCTGTCATAGCCATACTCATTCGATAAAGCATCTAGTTTGACTTCAGCTTCTAACACTAGCTCATATTATTCTTTCCATCTAAATGGGAAAAAGATTTAATGAGTGTTGCTGAGCACTTCCTGAGCAAGTTGGGTGAATTCATCAGCATCTTTAGGCTCATCTTCCACTCTTTCTGGTAGCATCATTTGATATTCCAAATGATACTATGAGTTAGGAGGAGTAATTGACGTCTAAAGGTTCTTGTGGTGCTGATTATGGTTGTAAGATTAGGATTATTACATTAATGAACTTGATGGTGTCAATAAGAGTGCTAACCTCAGATTCAAGGATAAACACTTTATCTATTGAATCTTTTAGAGTATTGATCTCAGATTCTAAAACAGCCACTCTTGCTACTTCCTGGCTTAGAGTGGTGATGTCAGATTTTAGATCACCCACTTTATCTGCTGATACCTTCAGCAGAGAGTTTTTAAATTCTAGAACTATCACTCTTTCAACATATGTCTTCAGCCTTGTATTCTTATTTTGCAGAACACTAAGCCTACTCAGCAGATCATTGTTGCTAGTCGTCAGTTGCAGGACTGGTGAAGGGGTCAATGCAACAGTTTGACAATAAGGAGAGACTTAGAAGACTTAACAGATCAAATAGTGTAACATCCCAGGTTTTAGGGTTGGACGTAATAGTTAAAATAAAAGAAATATAAATTTTTCATTTTGTATATTGTTATACAAGTAAACAGTGAGTCGAATGACTATTTTGAATTTAAAGTTTTAGAAGAATTTTAGTGTCGTAAGAGACCGTTTAAATATATATAAATATAATAATACACTATATTTAAACGTGCTCCATTTTTAACGAAACTTAGGTCGACTCGTAGAGAAAAATAAGCTCGTCTCAATGAAATATTTGAAATTTTATAATACTTTATATTTAAAAGCTATAAGAGAAAAACAAAGTAAGCAGCTGAATTAATTATAATAATATAATAATAATATTAATTAAGCTAGCAGGCAGGCACGTCAATTGTGCCCACCCCGTAACTTTTCCACCTGCCTACCTACTTGCTTATAAATAGAGACTTTAAGGTTGAATTTAGATTATAAGTTTTTTTGGGAACGCTCTACTATAAAGAGAATCCCAAATACTCAACACCCCACTGGGTGTTGTTATTAGTTAATTTTGAGCTCGTGTAGGAGCGCGGGTAGGGAGACTCTACATCAAATTGCCGTAGATAATTTTAAGGTATGTTCTCGTTTAAGTTTATGTCAAGTTAATTATTATTTGTTTTAGATTTAGATTATTATTATTATTATTAGGAGTAGTTTTAGTATTATTAGTATTTATTATATTTTAGGCGTTAGGGTTGTTGTTAGGGGTGGGTATTGGATAGCCTAGCCTTAGTTAGACATGGACTGATCACCCATGCTTAAACAAGGTAGCGTAAACCAATATCCAACCATTACAATAACTAGTTAGTTGTACCATTACCTAACCTATGATTACTTAAACTGTATCAGGACCTAGAGATATTACAAGATTGTACTAGGAAAGGTTATCAACTTTTGGGCATCTGCTAAACAGGTGAGTTCCTCTAACTGTTTTATAAAACGGGATGTGATGTTCTGATAACTGGTAATAATTGAAGAGTTGACTATCAATAGCATCTGTGATATGTGGCAATGCTTGATAGGATGCTTGAGGGCTGCTTGTATGATTCTGCTTTAGCCAGTGGAGTTTGTATACATAGCCTGGTTATGTGAATTTATATTGTGCTTACTCTGTTCCTATCTGTTTGTCATGGTTGTATCTGCTTGATGCAATAGTCAGTATTAATATGTTTTGAATTTTGAAAAATGCTATGTTCATGAACTCACAAGCTTTATGCTGAGTCCCAAATGTTTTTATTTTATGGACACACGTCCTAGGTGCCAAGAGATTGCAGAAATTGGAGATTACGGGCTAGTTTACGAGGAAATAGAGGTCTAGAGCGCTATTGAAGATTCGGATCTCTAATATAGTTAAACTGATGTAATGGTATTATGTAACATGGCAAATATAATGTATCTTTTGATGTATAATCAAAGTTAGACTTTTGCTGTTAACTACATTATTACTATGTGTTCTGTATTTCCGATGCGTAACGCTCCCTGGGATAGCCCGGGAGGCGGGCTTTACAAGTTGGTATCAGAGCCATAGTTTAAGTGAATTAGGCATTATCAGTTAGTGTCTAAACTTAAACTAAGATTGGGAAGACTACGTAGATTGCCAAACGAGTCAAGTAACATGATGATAGATATGTTGGGTTTGTTATATGTTTATCAAAGATTGTTTAACCATTTAAACAAAAAACGCAGCGGATAAAAGAACATATAAACATGTTTATATTCTGAAAAATTAACCATTTTATATGTCAAGATTACAAACCCAAGAACAAGGATCAAATATATGTGAAAAGAAATGCTATCAAACATAAACAACCATAGGGTGTTCATAGAATACAACCTTTCTATGAACAAGAAGATGGATGGAATTCGATGGAGAAGATGATGATGTTCTTGAATCGAAAGCCTCCAAAGAAGAAGGCCTCAAGCTAGTATACCCACAAGCTCTTGCAAACATCCTACTTGTTAGGAAGTGTAACACCAAAGCCTCCTTCTTGCTCCTCTTAACAAATCCAAAAATTTCAGCAAAGAACCACTTCAAATCCGAAATTTTTCAGCTTCAAAACAAGAAGAGAGAGTTCTTATGTGTGTGAGAGAGAGTGTGTATCTTGGTGGAGTGTGAATGTAGTTTAAGTCTTGCTTAAAACAAGAAAAAGAATCCCAAGGAGGGGAGCCAAGGGGTTGGCCGAAAATCTGATTGAAATGGGTTCCCACCTATTATAATATTAAAAAATTACACTCCATAACCCTTAATTTTGTAAAATTAAAACCCTTTTAATTTTATAACTTGTGTTAGTTCTCTAGAAAGATTAACATGTTGTCTTTATGTGTCTTTTTACTATTTGTAATAGTATAGGGACTAGTTTTGTAATTTGTTAGTTCCATGTGTTTCATTATAAATAGCTTAGACTTGTTGCAGGTAGTAAGAGATGAGAGTAGTGACGAACAACAGATTGATAACAGCTTACTTACTTTGTAATTGTCTTTGCTTGATATTAATGAAACTATGAATTTTGTTGATATCTTGCTTGATTTGATTACTTTGTTTGTATTTCTTTGAATTGTGTTCATACATCATCACAGATTGGTACATTTGATCCTATCAAATGGTATCAGAGCTTGGTACATTTGATCTATCAAATGGTATCAGAGCTTGGTACATTTGATCTATCAAATGGTAACAGAGCTTGGTACATTTGATCATATCAAATGGTATCAGAGCTTGGTACATTTGATCATATCAAATGGTATCAGAGCTTGGTACATTTGATCCTATCGAATGGTATCAGAGCTTGATACATTTGATCCTATCAAATGGTATCAGAGCTGTTGGTTGAGTGATTTTTGAGGTTTGTCGAACTTTCAAACTCAAAAAGTTCACTGAATCTGTGATTGATAGACAATTCAATTGAAAATTCGTGGATTTCAGATGTGTTTCATCATCAGAAACATGTTTTGAACCACAATCAGCAGTTAAATTCATCAAATTCGAGATAATTTGTTGAATTTGTGTTCGAAAAGTTCACTATTTTTCGAACTGAAAATTACAAAATTGGTTGATTTATTGTTGATATTGAAAGAAATTGATGTTAGAAGAATGATTATCGGTATAAAACATGTCTAATTGGAAAGTTTCAATCCAATTCATCAACTTTTGAAGAATTTCAGAAGATTTGAGTTAGTTACATTCATATGAACATGATGAATATGGTGCATTAGAGTTGAGATTTGCTGAAAAATTGTCTAAGTGTTAGGCGTTTGACTACTGTTTAGTCGCATTAACACTGTTTAGACGTTTTCAGTTCAGACGTTTGACTACTGTTGAAGAGTAAAAGTCCAGACGTATCATCTCTGTTGAGGCGTATTAGAACAGTTTAGACGGTTGACAACTGTTGAGGCGCATTACAACTGTGTAGGCGCATTACAACTGTTCAGGCGTTTTACTACTGTTCAGACGCATCAACTTTGGCGCATTAACTGTTTGGGAGTTTGATTACTTTAGCGCATTAACTGTTTGGGAGTCCAGACGGAAAATTTTTCTAAGGCATTCCCTTAGACGTCTCTTAACTTTGGCGCATTAACTGTTTGGGAGTTTGATTACTGTTCAGGCGTATCACCCTTGATACTTAGGTTTTTTTTAAGAAAAATTTTCAAAAACTTTTTCATTTCTTTTCTTAATTCAAAATCTAAGAAAAACAACAAAAATATAAGAATGGTGAAATCAGAAGATTCTGAAAATAGAGTTCCAAAACTTAAAAATAGAGCTGATTTCAAAAACTGGTTTCTTAGGTTAAAACATCATTTAAATTCCATTGACACTGATCTTTGGAAATCTATAGAGAAAGGACCATAAATTCCTATAATCACTGATGGACCTGACAAAGGGTTTGTTTATACTAAAGATTCTCAAGAACCCTATCCTGAAGATGGTGTTCAAGGAGATGTTTTGAGAAGAGTAAAAAATGATATCAAAGCATATTCCTTGATGTGCAAAGGACTACCTCTAGAAGTTCTTGCAAGGCTTGATGGATATCAAACTGGATACACCATGTATAAAGCCTTAAAAACCATTTGTGAAGGAGGCAAGGAGATTCAAAATCTCAAGAAACAAAAGTTGAAAAGGCAATTAGAATTGTTTCAACATTTGTCTGGAGAAACCATAAATCAGATGATGAACAGATTTGTTCAACTTACAACTGAGATGTCAACAACTGGTATTAAGCCTGATCTTGAAGATCTAAATCTTAGACTACTCAATGCTTTACCCTTATCATGGAAACAAACAGTAACCTTACTAAAGCATACTGAGAAGTTCCCTATGGATCTAGATCTACTTATTGCCAAGATAGAGTCAGTAGAGATTGATGAAAGCTCAAGGAATAATGATAGAGCAGCATCAATGTCTCAGTATCTGTTTATTGCTTCTCCTGCAAACACTATTGAAAATGCATTCATGGCAAAAAGTGAGAAAATTACAGAAGAAGAGGGAGATTTATTTGTTGGAGCAGGATTGTTCACTGATTCATCATTTACTAGTGCTCCTGCTTATACAACTCAGTCTCATTCTCAATCTCCTCCTAAATCTTAGTCTCAAACATCTAATGTTCAAACAGAGACTTCTTCATCTAACTTTGCTAAATCTAGCAAAGTTAAAGATGTGATAAACATCCTTTTAGAGGATGAAGAGTCTAAAACTGCATTCACTGCATTTATGGCTAGTTTTCAAGCATATCAAGGTAGCCATTTAACTCAATTAGACCTTGTTTTGCAGGATTTGTTTGAAATGGATCCTAAAGATGTTGAAGAGATGGACTTAAACTGGCAGATGGTGATGATTGCTTACAAGACACAAAAACACTCATATGTGAACAGGAAGTACAAGCCAAGTGCTAACAAGACTGTTGGGTTTGATAAGTCAAAATCAAGGTGTTTTAACTGTAACAGTTATGGACATTTCTCCAGAGAATGCAAAGATCCAAGGAATAATAGAGGAAATGCTCAATCAAGTTCTAGCAATCAAAGGATTCAACCAGCTCAGAAGACTTTTCAAAAGCCTTATCAAAGTCTTCCTATGCCTGAGCTTAAAGATGAAACAAAATCATTTGATGAAACCAAGAAAGCTTTAGTAGTCAACATTAAAGATAGTTATGATTGGAGTGCATATGCTGAACAGTTTACTAATGATTTAACATCAAGTTTATCTCTTGTTGCAGAAATCCAGGGAGAAGATTGGTCAGAAAATAATGATCCAAAGGTGGAAGGTGAGAATGAAGAAGATGACTATGATTGGAGTGACAAATCTGATCCTAAGGAGGATACAGATGAAGTAGCTCTAATGGCACAGTTTGATCAACCTAAGGTTCACACTTCATCTTCAAAATCTGAAACCCTATCTCCAAAATTCCCTGAAATCCCATCTGAAGTGAGAGAAAAACTCTGCACAAAATCATGCTATGAACATGTTGAATACTATAGAAACTACTCATATAAAATCTGTGAGAAACTAAAACAAGAAGAGTCAATGCAAAACAAACTAAAATCTGATCATAAAACAGCAGATCAAAAGATTATTTCTCTTTAAACTTCATGGAACAAAACACTAAAAGAATTAAAAGTTATTTCTAAACAATTGGAAGAGATGACAAAAAATCTTGAACAGGAGAAGATAGCACATGCTGCTACTCAAATGGATCTTGCTAAAATAAAAAGTTCAAAAATGATTGTAGAAAAACTGGTAAGTGAGAGAAAAGATAAACAGAAAGCAGGGTTAGGTTTCAGTCATGAACCTATGCCTGAATCTATTACAAACACTTTACTAGAGAACTTTAATACACATGATCATTCTCCTGAGAATAAAGCTAAACTTAAAGCTTTTCAGGTCAAAAACAAGAATTCAGAAGAAGAAAAGGAAAATGTACAAGTTTTTGTTAAAAATGATCAAGAAAAGATTAAAAATGGTCATCCAATCAAGATAAAATCTTGTGAACCAAAACAAACAAAACAAAACACTTTAGATCAAATTTATTTTATATTAGAAAAAGTGAAAGTTCAAAGCAAAGATAAAGATAAACAACAGGTAGGAACATCAGAAGATTCAAACACTATTAATCTAAAACAAGTTCAATCTGAAAAAGAATCTTCTTCTGACAATGTTCAATCTGGAAGTAAACCAAGTTCTTCTAAGTCAAAGAATCAAAGAAGAAGAAAGAAATCATCAAAATCAAAATCTGAACAAAACAAAAGTTTAGAAAAGTTGATCAAAGCAACAAATCAGGCAACAAAACTTAAACCGATAAATTTGTGTCAGCCGGTTTGTTAAATATGAATTCTCTTCAAAACAACAAGGTAAATACTATGAACAAATCTCACTCTGATCTGAAATCAAGTTCAGATTCTAAGACTTCCGTTGTAGCAAAAAGATTTGTTCCTAATGAATTCAAGAAGGAAGTTCATGTTAAACAGATGCAAATTAATCTGGCACAAAATCAAAATGTGAAAAATGAAAAACAACAGTTCAACTATTTGACACCAAAATATAAAAATGAATCAAATACAGTGTCAATGTCAAAAGTTAACAAATAGTTGTTTTTAACTCCACAAAAGTACTGTGAAATATGTGATATGAAAAATCATAATACTGCTGAGTGCTATTTCAACAAGTACTATCACATATGTGACATGATAAATCATTTCACAACAGATTGTTATTTTAACAAAAATCTTGTACTTATTGTGATGAGAAGACTCACAATACTGCAAATTGTTATTTTAAAAAGAGATCATATACTAAAGGATTTGCAAATTCAAACATGAGCAAAGGTTATGTTAATCCTCAGTATATGAGAAATCAAACTGAAGGATTTCAAAAATTAACTAATCAACCTTCTTTAGGTTTGAGATCTTTTCAAAAGAATAATTATGTGAGATCTAAACAAAATATGCAAGAACAATTCATACCAAGATCTGTAAGAATGACTAATAAAAAGGTTAGTCATCAATACGTGTCAAAAATTGATCAATCAAATGGTATGAATGTTCTGAAAAATAACTCAAACAATTTTCAAAACAAGATTGGTAAATTCATCTAAAATAAACCTGATTTGAATAATCTTCATTACAAACAATTTACCATTGTTGATAAATTTGGAAAACCCAAGACCATCTCGGCTTGGGTGGATATCTCAACTTAATTTTCTTGTTGTGCAGGTACGCCCAAGAAGACCACTTAATACATGGTATGTGGATAGTGGGTGTAGCCGGCATATGACAGGCAATCCTGCCTTGTTACAAGATTTTAAGTTAAAGGATGGAACACACGTCGCCTTTGGTGGTGATGCAGGAGGAAAAATAACAGGAGAAGGAACAGTATCAAATGGGATAATAAGCTTTGACAAAGTCAACTTTGGTTCACTGTTGAACTTTAATCTTTTAAGTGTATCCCAAATATGTGATAAATCATACTCTGTTCTATTTGATGATTCATTCTGTTATGTTTTGAAACCAGGTTTTCAGATAAGCAAAGATTGGGTAATTGTTACAGTTGAAAGGGATAGAGATGTATACAAGCTGGATATGTCTCAAGTTGATCCTTCAACTGAAACAACATGTCTAATTGCTAAAGCATCAAATGATGAAAGCCAGCTTTGGCATAAACGTCTCGGACATTCAAATTTCAAGAATATGAACAAGCTTGTATCAGGAAATCATGTCATTGGACTTCCATCTAAGAAGTTTGCAATGACTGATCACTGCTCAGCATGTTTGAAGGGAAAGCAACATAGAGCGTCTTATAAGACCAAGCTCATAAACTCAACTTCCAAACCTCTTTAAATGTTACATATGGACCTTTTTGAACCAACAAATGTCAAGAGTATTGGACGAAAATCATATTGTTTAGTTATCATTGATGACTATACAAGATTTTCATGGGTTTTCTTTTTGTATGCTAAATCTAAAACGGTTGATTTACTGAAAGAATTTATCATTAAAGTTGAAAATCAATTAGAAAATAAAGTGAAAATAATAAGAAGTGATAATGGAACGGAATTCAAAAATGCTAACATTGAAATGTTTTGTGCACAAAAAGGGATAGCTCATCAGTTCAGTGCTCCCAGAACTCCTCAACAAAATGGAGTTGCTGAAAGGAAGAATAGAACACTGATTGAAGCTGCTCGTTCTATGTGAGCTGATGCAAAAATTTCTATCACTTTTTGGGATGAAGCTATATCAACTGCGTGCTTTGTTCAGAACAGAATCTTAATTGTGAAAGATAAAATGAAAACTCCATATGAGTTAATGTTTGGCAGAAAACCGAACATAACTTTCTAAAATCATTTGGTTGTCATGTTATGATTCTTAATACAAATGATCAGTTAGGAAAATTTGAAACAAAATCTGATAATGGATTTTTCGTTGGATACTCATCTGTTTCAAAAGCCTATCGAGTGTACAACTCTAGGACGAATATAATTCTTGAAACATTCAACGTTAAATTTCTGGAAAATTCTTTTCCATCAGTTTCAAATGGTCCTGCCTGGTTATATGATTTAGATTCATTATCAAACTCTCTTCAATCTAACTTGTTCAATCAATCAAATTGTCTTGATTCTACAGGTAAGAAGAACTCTAGAGGAGATCTTGGATCTTTCAGTGAGGATTCAGATTCTGACGACTTAGATGATTCTAGCTCAGACTACCCATTTTTATCATTTGTCAAGAACTCTACAATACGATTCAATAACAATAATCATGCTAATACAGCTTCAGATCATTCAGTCTCTTTTGATCAGGAAGGATCACAACCAATTCCTAATGATGGTAATGAGTTTGTGCAACCTGAGTCTGGAATATCATCCATCTCTGGTGATGTAGCTGATAATGGTAACTTTGATTACTTTATTAACTCACCGACTCAAGTTCCAAACTTCAATCCACATTCTTCTAATTTGTTACATCAGCTTTCCAACTTAAATCAAACAAATCTGGATGTTAATGTTCAATGTGATGAGATTCCAACATCTCGTATTCACAAGAATCGTCCAATTTCTCAGATTATTGGTCCATTGAATGAGAGAACAACAAGGAGTAAATCAGAACAAGCAAACTTGTGCTTATACTATTGTTTTCTTTCTCAAATTGTTCCTAAAAATGTTACCGAAGCATTAAAGGACAATGGTTGGATAGAAGCCATGCAAGAAGAATTACTTTAATTTCGCAAACAAGAAGTGTGGAATTTAGTGGATTTACCTGAATGAGAAAATGCTATAGGCACGAAATGGTTGTTTAGAATTAAGACTGATGATCGTGGTGTTGTAATAAGGAACAAAGCGAGACTTGTTGCACAAGGGTACACACAGGAAGAAGGGATAGATTATGATGAAGTGTTTGCACCAGTTGCAAGACTTGAATCCATTCGAGTTTTCCTGGCCTATGCTTCATCCATGAAATTTAAGGTGTATCAAATGGATGTAAATGGTGCATTTCTATATGGTCCTATAACTGACGATGTGTTTGTGAAGCAACCTCGGGGCTTTGAGGAAGCAGAATTTCCACATTGAGTATATAAGCTGAGTAAAGCTTTATATGGACTTCATCAAGCCCCTAGAATTTGGAATGAGACATTATCACAACACTTAATCCAACATGGATACACAAGAGGGAAAATTGATCCAACTTTATTCATAAAGAAGGATAATGACGATCTCTTATGTGTACAAGTGTACGTTGATGATATCATATTTGGTTCTACCAGTCCAAAATTGTGCAATGAATTTGAAGAAATCATGAAATCTCGGTTCCAAATGAGTTCTATGGGAGAGATTAATTTTTTCCTTGGACTTCAAGTCAAGCAAACTGACGATGGAATTTTTATCAATCAAGAGAAGTTTGTTGACAAGCTCTTGAAGAAATTTAAGTTGCAAGACTGTCAGTCCATACGAACTCCAGCAGATGTTAATACCAAGATTGAACCTGATCCAAAAGGAAAATCTATTGACCAAACGTTATATAGATCAATGATTGGTTCTTTGATGTATCTTACTGCATCTAGACCAGACATTATGTATGCAGTTTGTGTTTGTGCCAGGTATCAATCAGACCCGAAAGAATCTCACTTCATTGCTGTCAAAAGGATATTCAGGTATCTCAAAGGTAAACCAGGTTTAGGGCTTTGGTATCCTTACGAGGGTAACTTTGAACTACATGGATACAAAGATAGTGATTAAGGTGGATGTTGTCAAGATAGAAAATCTACTTCGGGTGGGTGTCAATTTCTTGGTCCCCGATTAGTCTCGTGGCAATGTAAGAAACAAACAAATGTCTTTGTTTCAACTGCAGAAGATGAGTACATTGCTGCATCAGCAGGATGTTCTCAAATCCTCTGGTTGCAAAGTCAACTACTGGATTATGGGTTCAATTTTCTTAAAACACCTATTTACATTGATAACACTGCTGCTATGTTCATTACAGTTAATCCTGTTCAACATTCAAAAACAAAACATATTGAAATTCAATATCATTTTCTCAGAGATAACTCTGAAAAAGGATTAATCATATTGATTCAAATTGCAACGGAAAAACAGTTGGCGGATCTATTTACTAAAGCCTTCCTACCAGGACAGTTTGAGTATTTAGTGGAGTCAATTGGTATTATTAATCATATGTGAACTCTCTAAATCAAAAGATCATCATAAGTGATCCTCTTAATGTTAATTGCCTGTTTGTATTTTGTGTGTGTGTGTGTTTTTTTTAGAAAAACCAAATACAAAAGTATAAATCAAAACTCAAAAAAAATAAAAATAGAGTCTTCTTCTAATTGTCAGTTTATTTTTAGAAAAGAATCTGTTTATGCAATATGTGAGAAATGATAGTACATTAGTGAGATCAGTTGCATATTTCACTCATTAATAAAGTCTGATATGATCAGATATGCTGTGTAGACAATATCATGCTACTATTCTGAAAAAGTAAATTCTTGTGATTACACTAAATCTTTATGCTTGTGTGTATTCATCTGAGTACTTTTGAGATGTATTGGCTTATCAGATTGATTGCATGTTAAGTTACACCACTCACACATGATGGTAATGCGTCTGAACAGTGCTCATGCGACTGAACAGTTCTCATGCGTCTGAGTCAATACGACTAAACAGTGCTCATACGTCTCATTATTTTGTGAATTTTAGGGTTTCATACGCACATTCTTCAAACAAGATGTGGTCAAGAAGACAAAGAGTACTTTGCTACATTAAAGAAGAACAAAAAGCTTAAAGGATTACAATCTGAAGAAGAACATTACATGATAGAATTTTATGATAAGCATTTTAAAAAAGTCACAACTCCTGGTTTAAAGGTGATTGATGGTAATCAGAAGTCAAAGCCAATTCTCAAATGGTTCTATAACACTGAGACTTTTGAGCTTAAACTGGTCCGAAATCTCGAAAAATGGGATGAGGATATGATTACATTATTTGGTGCTTTTGAACTGAAACTACTACATCCAAGTTATATATCATTTTTATCTGTGCAAAAGTTTGAGAAAGTATCTCCAGAGATTGCAGAGCAAGATAAGAATTATTTTCTTTCTATCATCAATGTGATGAATGCTGCAATGGAAAGAATATCATTAAGGACAGCTCTTGCATATGCAAACATTGTTAAGAAGGATATCAAAGACATTGAGTTCATGAGAATTTCAAGAAAAGGAGTATTAGAAATATACTCAAAGGAAAGTCGAAATCCTATTGAGTTATACGCTAATACTGATATCACATGTCTATCAAAAGATACATTGGAAAGAATGAGCAAAATGGAGATAAAGACAAATGAAGCAAAACCAGAACAAGGCATTCTTGCTTGATACATTTGATCTATCAAATGGTATCAGAGCTTTGTACATTTGATCTATCAAATGGTATCAGAGCTTGGTACATTTGATCATATCAAATGGTAATAGAGCTTGGTACATTTGATCATATCAAATGGTATTAGAGCTTGGTACATTTGATCGTATCAACTTGAACACACTTTTATTTGTTGTTATTTAACCCACTTAAATAACAAAACAAATTATTTCTCATGAACAAATTATCCATATAATGTTGTTCTATCTCAAAAGCAATGATTTAGAAAACCCATTTTCTAAATTGGTGTCAATATTTATTTGTTTGATCTTATCAACAAATAAATATTTATTGGTGTTTGTTTAGCTTGTTATTGGGTATGACCCGACTTGGATCATAACGTACTAACCACATCAATCTTGTATGTGTCTTGGGCATACAAGATCCAACAATCTCCCACTTGCACAAGATTTATAAAAGATTGATGCAAGCAGTAAATACCGCCTAACAACGGTTTACTACCCTTAATACATATGACTAAGTGCCATTCAATAACATCATCCCTTTCAAGTACCTTACTCGAATTGTTTTATGTGAATCAATCATCTATCCTTTTGTCACAGATGTCATGTTAAATCCTTGAGACACAGAGTGATTATTCTCCATTGATTTAACTTTATCAGGCCTTAGACATCTTACTCTCAACGAATAAGAGGGACAAATCCCATCTTGACTACATACGTCTCTCATAATCACCTCGTATTATACCTGAACTCAGCCTTATGTACTGCCATGTTTCAGAACAGTGAAGAACTAAGTCAAAGTATAATATTCGGTAAATATCAAGACCCAATATGTATCTCAGGTTAGAGGATACCAAATGATATTCGCCTTCACTCAAATTTACTTATGATCAATCAAGAAGATTCCATGTAGTAATATTTGAGATGCGGGTCAGTCTAATATTTGTATCCCACAAATATCTATGAACCTTGGCAACAATTCTTTGCTCTATATTCATCCATATGAATATCTACCAATCCAAGTTCATAATAGTCTTACCCTCGTACTTGTTCTCACAAGTATTAACGACTACGGACGTTCTGAGTAAATGATTTACTCATGGATTTTAAACATGCGAAATAGAAATATTAGTTGAACCATTATAACCAAATAATTCATTCAAGTAATAAAGGGTTACAATATCTAAATACAAAACTAAAGATCAAATCCAGTTACTAGAATATTGAAGTCCCATGGCACAAGTATAACTTTCATGCTTTGCCTTTTCAAGAAGCTTCGTGAGTGGATCCGCAATATTTTGATCCGTGTGAACTTTGTGAATACATATCTTTCACGTTTCAACTTCATCCCTTATGTAGTTGAATCTTCGTTCAATGTGCCTAGTCTTTTGATGTGCACGGGGTTTCTTGATTTGAGAAATCGCACCCTCGTTATCACAAAGAATTTCTAGGGGGTCCTGAATGGAAGGGACCACCCCTAGATCGGCAATGAATTTCTTCAACCATGCAGCTTCTTGAGCTGCTAATGAAGCGGCGACGTATTCTGATTCTGTAGTCTATAATTCCACCACATCTTGCTTAGAGCTCTTCCATGAGACCGCTCCTCCATTCAAGATGAAAATGTATCCCGATTGTGATCGTGAATCATCCCGATCTGTTTGGAAACTCGCATCCGTGTAACCTTTTACCACGAGTTCCTCCTCACCAGATCCATAGATTAGGAACATATCTTTAGTCCTCCTTAGGTACTTAAGTATGTTCGTAACAGCCATCCAATAGCTATTTCCAGGATTTTGCTGGTATCGGCTTGTCATGCTCAAAGCGCATGACACGTCCGGCCTAGTGCATATCATTGCATACATGATGGACCAAATAGCAGACGCATATGGGATACCCTTCATTTTGTCTTGCTCATCCTTTGAGCTTGGACTTTGAGTCGTACTCAGTATCGTTACTCTTTGAATAGGTATAGTACCTTTCTTAGAGTTTTCCATCTTGAACCTTTTCAAGATCTTATCAATGTATGCACTTTGATTCAAACCTATCAACCGCCTTGATCTATCCCTCTAGATATTTATTCCTAAAATATAGGCGGCTTCACCAAGATCCTTAATGGAAAAACAGCTTCCAAGCCAGGTTTTTACACCTTCCAAGGTTGAAATGTCATTTCCAAATAGTAGGATGTCATCGACATACAATACTAGGAAAGTGATGATGCTCCCATTAGCTTTCTTATACACACATGCTTCATCAGCGTTTTTGATGAACCCAAATTTGATTACCTCTTCATCAAAACGGTGATTCCTACTTCTTGATGCTTGCTTCAATCCATAGATTGATTTCTTTAACTTGCATACTTTGTTAGGATGTTTTGGATCTACAAAACCTTAAGGCTGAACCATATAGACATCTTCCTCAAGATATCCATTTAGAAAAGCGGTTTTGACATCCATTTGCCAAATCTCATAATCATAATGAGCAGCTATGGCAAATAATATCCTAATAGACTTTAGCATTGCAACCAGCAAGAAAGACTCATCATAATCAACCCCTTGAGTTTGAGTGAAACCTTTTGCTACAAGTCTAGCTTTATAAGTATCCAAGTTTCCATGCATATCGGTTTTCTTCTTGAAAACCCACTTACTTCCAACTACCTTGGAGTTAAAGAGGTGGTACAACCAAGTCCCACACTTGGTTGTCATACATGGATTGCATTTCAACGTTCATGGCTTCAAGCCATTTGTCACAATCCAAATTGGACATTGCATCACGGTATGTGGTTGGTTCATCAGAATCTACCACATAGCATCCATCCATGAAAAATCCATATCTTTCAGGTGGATTACTAGTTCTACCAGATCTGCGAACGTTTTGTGTGTATTGATCAACCATTGATCATCCTCAACATCCTCATGTTGAGAGCTAGTGTCAACCAAACGTGTATCGGGTTTTGGTTCTTGATCTTTCTCAAGATCCACTGTTCTAGTGCTAGTCCCTTCCATAAGGAATTTAGCTACTAAGAACTTAGCCTTCTTGGCAACAAACTCCTTTTGTTCCAATGGATCATAGAAATAATATCCCATAGAATCTCTAGGATATCCAATATACACTTAGTGGAACGGCTTTCTAACTTGTTTAAGGTGGGAGTCTTAACATAAGCCTCACATCCCCACACCTTTAAATATGATAGAGATGGAACCTTTCCATTCCATATTTCAAAAGGTGTCCTTTCCACTTTCTTGGTTGGGGTCATATTTAAAATACGGGCCGCAGAGAGCAAAGCGAAACCCCAAAATGATAAAGGCAATGAGCTTCTAGCCATCATAGATTGAACCATATCCAATAGAGTTTGATTTCTCCTGTCGGACACACCATTGTGTTGTGGTGTTCCAGGTGGAGATAGTTGTGAGACAATCCCACAACTTCTAAGATGATTTCTAAAAGCATCACTTAGGTATTCACCTCCTCTATCGGTGCGGATAATTTTTATTGACTTGTTGAGTTGATTTTCTACTTCATTCTGGAAGATTTTGAACATTTCAAAAGCTTCATCTTTATGTCTTAACAAGTACACATACCCATACCGACTATAGTCGTCGGTAAAGGTAATGAATTATCTTTTATTGTACCTAGTCATTGGCTTAAAAGGACCACATACATCCGAATGTATGATACCTAATAATTCTTTTGCCCTTTCGGATGTGCCACTAAAAGGTGCCTTAGTCATTTTACCTTGTAAACAAGATTCACATACATCAAATGAATCATATTCACTTGCTTTTAAAAGACCATTCTTTTGAAGTGTTTGTATGCGCTTCTTGTTTATATCACCAAGACGGCAATGCCAAAGATAGGTGTTACTCAAATCCAATTTGAGCCTTTTGGTGGTGGTTTGGTACAATGAGCTATCATATAATGTGTATTCACGAACCAATTCATAGATACCATTAATAGGAATAGCTTTAAAATAAAAGATGTCATTTAAAGAAACATGAATTTCATTTTCAATAAATGTCATAACATAACCATATTGTCTTAATTGGGAAACTGAAATAATGTTCATAGTCAAACTAGGAGCATACAAAACATTGTTCAAAATTGCTTCCAACCCATTTGGAAGCTTCAAGATGTAGTCCCCTCGGTATTCAACTTGAACTTTTTTCCCATTCCTCATGTAGAGGCTAACATCCCCTTTCTTGAAGTCCTTACTTCTTTTGAACCCCTGCAATAAGTTGCAAATATAAGTTCCACATCCGGTATCCAATACCCATGTGTTAGAGGATATTAAAAATTGAGATCAATATAAATTATGAAAATTGAACCTGAGGTTTGTCCGGCATCCCTCTTAGCTGGCAACTCTTTGAGATGGACAGGACAATTTCTTGCCCAATGTCCAATCTCCCCACACTTAAATCATGCTTCTTCTCCGCTAGTTTTGGTGGTGGCGCTCTTACCACTCCCTTTCCCTTCCCCTTGACGTACCCTTTACCCTTGACAACATTTGCCTTGGGTGTGGGGTTAGGCCTCTTCTTGTTCCCACCTTCATTGATGGTGAGAACGGGTGAAACCTTTTTACCCATGGCCGCCTCGGCTGTTTTGAGCATAGAGTGAAGTTCACTTATGTTCTTGTCCTACCCATTCATGTTATAATTCATAACAAAATTGTCAAACCTTTATGACAAAGAGTTGAGGATCAAATCCGTAGCCAACTCTTTTGAGACAGGACAATTCAGCCTTTCGAGGCGGTCAATGTGGCTCTTCATCTTAAGTACCTAAGATGAGACAGATTGGGTGTCATCCATACGACATGCATGGAGTGCCCGAACCATTTCGAAGCGCTCTACCCTTGCTTGCTGTTGGAACGTTTCCTTCATCTGGGTAATCATGTCGTATGCTTCGTGATGTTCATACTCCTTTTGGAGATCCGTAGTCATACTTGCCAACATTAGGCAAGACACTTGGACCGAGTCCTCAATGTATTTCACCCAATTGTTATAGGCCTCCTAATCATCCTCATTAGGTTGATCGGGAATCGGATCGTCTAAAATATACGACTGTTTCTCTTGCTTGAGAACAATTCTCAAGTTTCGAAACCAATCTATAAAGTTATTATGGTTTAAACGCTCCTTATGGAGAATGGTCCTTAGTGATAGTGAGTGAGCGGACGAGATATCATTATTTTCATTGTTGTTGGTGGCCATCTATAAAATTTAACAAAGTTCAATTTTAGTATTTTTGATATTATCATATTTTAATTATTAAAACCCTTTTATGTGTCTTACACAATTTTAAAATTCTAGAATCCAACGTTACATTTAAATAGTGGTTAGGTGACCTTTATCCCATTATTTAAATTAACAAGGTAGTCAACGTTTTGACAATTGCAACCCTTTGCAACTTCTAGAGGTATGGGATCGACTTTAAACATTATATGTATAGTCGGCATGTTTATCCCATCAATACCCTTTGTAAACCACATTGTAGGTGATCCAATTAACATGGTTTGCAAATCAAGTCACCCTACTTGCACACACATGTGGGTTTTCCAACATAAGTGGTTAGGTGACCTTTATCCCACAAATATGGTATCCCCACCTCAAATCACAAGTTACCTCAAAATGGTTAGGTGACCTTTATCCCATTAGGAGTTTCCAAGTGACTCAAGTGTTGTGCAAAAGGACGGTGTTAAACTTGTTTCCAAAAGAAATTTTAAGTTTTCATAATTCTAGTAGAAAACTCTATGTACCTTGTATTTACATGCTTTCAAACACATGGTACCCTATGGTTCCTGTAAGGATTCCTATAACTCTGATGCAGCCAAAACATCCAAAGTCTCTCTGCAAGCATGCACTAAAGAACTGAAGTGAAATGCTTCGGAAGTTTTACACCATACACTAGAAATATTCTAAGTGGAAAATCTTCCGAAGCCAAGACCAATATCTTCCGAAGCCAAAAGTGAAGTCTTTCGAAGCTTCAAAGACAAAGTCTTCCAAAGCCAAAGAGTGAAGACAGATTTCTTCCAAAGACTTTTAGAGATATGCCTTTATCTGATGTACTTTATCATAAAGCTGGACCACCTTTCCGCTGCAACTCTGTAAAGTCACCAACTTACATGAGTTGGTGAAAGGTCCATGCTTTTGGTAACTGTACATTGAGGTCTTGAGTCCATGCTTTCTACTTTATGTACTTTTATCCTTTTTGTAATATATTAGGATGTGAGCTATGGCATGTCATAGTCACAAATCAAAAGGCAGATATGGCTTTTGACTCTGCAATTGATTTTGTTTGTGTCTAGTCAATTGTATCCAGCTGGCTTTCAAAGTATAGCCGGCTGTAGGTTGTAGTATAAGTATTCCTTGTTCTTGTATCTTTCCATTATGCTTTGTAACACTTGTAATAGAACTTGAGAAAGCAATATACTGCATCCTTGAAACCCAATCTCTTGGGGTTCTCTTGTTTTGTCTCTTACTTATTACTTGTGTTCTTAGTATCATTCTTGTGGTTAATCCAGTTTACTGTTTGATTAAGCTTGGTTAATCTCCTCTTTGTGTTGTTGTGTTGTAAGTGACCACCCTTCACCGATCCTGCAATTGGTATCAGAGCATTTCAGGCTCTTGATATAAGATCTCACCATCTTAAGATCCCTCACACACACAAATACTAAACTTTTCAAATGGCAGCCATTTCCAAGACGGATATGGAAACTGGAACCATGAACAAGTCCCCACTGATCACTCTTGATGACTTTGATACCTGGTGCATGAGAATGGAAGGTTTCATCAGGTCTCTAGACTCAAGAATGTGGGAGTCTGTTGAAAATGGACCTTTCATACCCAGCACTCCTTCTGCTACTGGTGCTGGTATGATCCCCAAAGATGTGGCTAACTAGTCTGATGAAGATAGGAAGAGAGTAGAGATTGACAGAAAAGCCATGACAGCTCTTCAAACTACCCTTCCAAACTTTGTGCACAGAGGTTTCAAGAAGTGCAAAACAGCTAAACAGTTGTGGGATGCACTAAAACTGATGTATGAAGGCTCCTCTGAAGCCAAGGAGAACAAGAAGGATCTCCTAAAGCAGCAGTTTGAAAACTTCACCTTCAAAACAGATGAAACCATGACTCAGCAATACTTCAGGTATGTTAAGATAGTGGATACCCTTGTGGATGGAGGAGTTCCTCTTGAGAATAGAGACATTGTAAGGAAGTTCATGTCCTCACTTCCTAGGCAATGGACACACTATTGTGTGGTGATCAAAAGGACTGAAAATCTCAAAACTCTTACTCTGACAGTTATATGGGATTCTTAGTGTTGGACCAAAAGAACCAATGAGCCGGATCAGAAAAACCTTTAAGTCCCACAGACGTCACAACAACTACTGAAGTCCACAACAGCTGAAGACAACAACTGATTACAAAGTCTGAAGACACAAGTGCTGAAGACAAAGTCTGAAGACAAGTGCTGAAGACAAAGTCTGAAGACAAGTGCTGAAGACAAAGTCTGAAGACAAGTGCTGAAGACAAAGTATCAGATGTTGTCACAACAGCTGAAGAGGACTTCTTCAGTAGTTGTGACGGTTTGCTTTCAGTAGTTTTATATTTTCTCTTTTCAGTAGTTTTGTAAAACGACTGAAGAGTTTGTTCTTCAGTCGTTGTAGTATCAGTAGTTTCTTTTCAGTTGTTTCATGTTTTATACTTAGCACTCTGACATGTTCTCAGTAGTTGTGAACATTTCAGTAGTTTGTTAAGAAGTAGTTATTTTTGTACTAGATCTGCTAGTAATCACCATCCCGTGATTACAGCAGTGATTGCACTCTATATAAGGAGTGCCAACCTTATTGTAACTGTGAATGATTGAGCAATAATATTGGGCATTATTGAAACATTCCTAATCACAGAAAAATATTCTCTCGCTTTTGTTTACAAGTAACAACTCTTGCTATAATTTGAAATTCTTCTCTTCATTCCGCTGCATTACACTTTAATACTTCAAACTTGTGATCATTGATCCTGTCAAATGGTATCAGAGCAGGTTAATCATTGATCGATCTAATAATTGATCATTGAAACTGCTCTTCAAGATCCAAGTTTGAGTGAATTAGTATCCTTTTGCAAGAAACTGTTATAGAGATTGAATTTTCTGTGCTTTTAATCATTCATCCTGAGACTTATTTTTGGTTTTCATTGAGTTTGTTGTGGTGTGTCTAAATTTTTGCTTGAATAAAATTGTTTTTGGTTTCAAAATGACTACTCCTTCCAATGATCCTCACAATACTGGTTCCTCAACCAAGCCTCCAATGCTGGTTAGGAATGAGTATAACATATGGCAACGTCGTATGCTCCATCACCTGTCTGTTAACAGCTCAGGTTGTTGGACATCAGTGGTACATGGTCCACACAAGCCTATGGTGAATAACCCGGAAACCAATCAAATGGTTCCGAAGAGGAAGGATCAATACTCAGATGAGGATAAGAAATTATTTGAGATAGATGCAAAAGCTCATGGAATTCTAGCCATGGCGCTACCAAATGAAATTTATTCTGGGTTAATGCATTATGAATCTGCCCATGACCTCTGGAATGCCTTGAAAGAACAATTTGGAGGAACAGATGAGGTCTTGGCAAATAATAGAGAGATCCTTGCCCAACAATATGAGACATTCTCTCATAGGAAGGGTGAGACACTGACTCAACAGTTTGAGCGGTTCTCTTGTTTGATCTCTGAATTGAAAATGGTCAAACATGAGTATACTAATGTTCAGATGAATAACAGATTTCTCAGATCACTGCCTGAGAGATGGGATACATATACCATTGTCCTACGCTCCAGTGCAAATTTGGACAAACTATCTCTCACCCAACTTCATGGGAAATTGCTCACATTTGAGAGAGAGATAGAACAAAAGAGAAAACTGTCTTCATCTGGTAAGCTCACTGAGGACTTTGTACCAGGCAATACTGCTCTGGTTAGTCATGAGTCAGAATATGCTTCATCTGAATGCCAGTATGATGAGCATATTGATTTCTCTTCAAATATTTCTGATTCAGCATTTGTGAGTGTTGATAGTCAATTTTCTGGGTGTAATAATGACAATCTATGCTTCATCATGGATGATCTCAAGGGGATTGCTGATGATGACTTAGAAGAGATGGATATTTTGAGCCAAATGGCCTTGATAAATATCAGATCTCAGAAGTTCTACAAAAGAACTGGAAGAAAGTTCCCAGGACTCTCTGGCAAAACCAAAGTTGGTTTTGACAAGAGTAAGTTGAGGTGTCACAGATGCCAAAGGCTTGGACACTTTGCTAGAGAATGTAGATCATCTGGATCTAATTCCTCTGCACCTTTTGTGACTTTTCCTAGCAATAGTCAACAAAACAAAGGGCAACATCCTGTCAATTCTAGTCATCAGTCTCAACTACAATCTCCTGCATATTTTGTTCCTCAGGGTCAAATGCCTTACCCTTACCCGTGTTATTACATGCCACAAACCAGTCAAGTTCAAGCTCCTATGGTACCACAACCTCATGCACTTCCAGAACCTCAACCATCTCATCAACCCCCTCAACCTCAACAACATAGCTTCTTCACCCCAGAAGTTGTTGATTGGAGCAGCTTGCCAGATGACATGTCTGGTCATGAACAACTGTTCACAAGTGCTGATCAACATGGTGGTGATAGTCCTTTTGGAAATCTGGCACTTATGGCTCTGGAATCAACTGAGGGTTCCTGCTCAACTGCATCATCTTCACAGGTAACTCAGGTATCTTCAGAGGCCAAAGCCAAGTTATGTTCTGAATCTTGCATTGCTGCCTTTGTCTCTATTAGAGAGGCAAATGTAGCATTAATAAATGAAAAACTTGAGTTTGAGAAAACAATTTCCAAAAGACAAGCTGAGTATGAGTCTGCTCTTAATAGTAAAAATGATGAGATTTATAAGCTTAAATGCCAATTAAATGATGAAAAGGCTAAGCTAGAGGTTATTCTGGAGGACCAGAAAAGTCTTAAAGAAACCCTTGCAGTCACCCAAGTAGAGTGTGATCGATGGGTGAAATCATGCAAAGGTTTTGAGATGCTTCTTAGTAAGCAATCAGCTTCCAATGTGAAGTTTGGCATTGGTTATAATCACACTGCTCCTCCTACAGATTTTGCTCCAAGAGTAGAGGTGAAATCTGATGGAGAAAGCAATAACCAATCCACCTCATCATGTGATTCACTTTCTGATAAAGCATCATCAAAAGTTGAAGTCAGCAATAAGCCCTCTCAGAACCTATCAGCTAATATTGATAGTTCAATTGCTGACACTCACATGATCAAAGAGTTGGTCAACTCAGGAGTTATTTCTGAAAGTCCTGAAAGGACTGGAGAGCAAGATTTAACTCCTGAAGTTCAAGCTCCAACTACTGACAGCACTGAAAAGAAGAAAACTGTCAGTAGAAAGAGTTTGAAGACTACTAAAGAGGAAGCCAAGAAAGCAAATAGTGCTTCCAAAGTACTGAAGAGCAAGTCTTCAGTAGTTTCATCCTCTTTAGTTGATGATCAACATAAGATGAAAAAGAAACCATGTGAAGTATGTGGTTTGTTTAATCATCTCACTGATGATTGTTGGTACAAAAGAGGATCCAAACTCAAACATAAAGATGAAATTAAAGAGAAAATGGTTAAAATGAAAAATGAGTTTAAAGCCACATTTGTACCAGCAACATCAAATCCTGTAATCCTTAAGTCCAAAAAGAAATCCAAAAAGGAAGGGGTTAAACAGGTAACAGCTGAGGTTGCTCAAAAGAAGAAGGTGCAACATAAGAACTTATCAAACTCCAGTGCTAATGTGTCTGAAGAGCTGAAAGCTTTATCACAAAATCAGACACAGCTGGTTATGATGGTTCAACATCTATTGGGAAGAGTCAACCAATTAGATGTTCCTATGTTGAATCCACAGAAAAGGAGGTCCAAGCCAAAGGATTCCTCTTTTCCACCATCTTCTTCCTCTCAAGCTGTTATTTCTAGCAAACTTGTTAGTCCACCATCTGTTGATGTGAATAGGCCCAAAACCAAAAAGGTTTGGGTCTCAAAATCTAACTAATTTGCTTTGTTCTGCAGGGTTCTTCAACATGCCACAGAGGCATCTGGTATGTAGACAGTGGAGGATCCATGCATATGACAGGAAACAGATCACTTCTTAATGACTACTCTCAAGGAAGGAAGGGATTTGTATCTTTTGGCAATGATGCAAAGGGTTACATCATCGGCAAAGGCTTTGTTTCCAATGGGGAAATAAAGTTTGATGATGTTAACCATGTGGAAAATCTCAAGTACAACCTCTTGAGTGTCAGTCAAATGTGTGACAAAGGCCATGTTGCTCTTTTCACAAGTCAGAACTGCCGGATTCTGTCATCCAAAGTTCTGAGTTTGATTGACAAGGTGTTGGATAAACACACTCTCCTTAAGGCCAACAGGACAGGAAGAGTGTATGCCTTAGATCTTTCTAAGAAAATAGATCTCAAAGGCCATCCTTGCCTATTTTCCAAGGCTTCCCCTCAAGAATCTACACTATGGCATAGAAGGCTGGGTCATGTTAATCTCAAAAACATAAATCAGCTGATTAACCATGGTTTAGTAAGGGGATTGCCTATGAAGGAGTTCAAATGTGAAGATGACTGCACTGCTTGTCTAAAAGGAAAACAGCACAAAGTTTCATTTCCTTCCATAGAAGAACCTAAGTCCACAGCCTGCTTACAGCTTCTTCACATGGATCTCTTTGGTCCTGTGAGAGTGATGAGTATGGCTAAGAAGAAATACTGTCTAGTAATTGTGGATGATTACTCCAGATTTGTATGGACTTTCTTTTTGCATTCAAAGGATGAAGCACCTCAGAAGATTATCAACTTTGTGTTGTATGTTGAGAAGCAGTATTCCCTCTCAGTCAAGTGTGTTAGAAGTGATAATGGAACTGAATTTAGAAACAATACACTTGATGAGTTCTACCTCTCAAAGGGAATCAAGAGGCATTTTAGCATTCCAAGAACTCCTGAACAAAATGGAGTAGTGGAGAGAAAGAACAGGACCCTTATTGAAGCTGCAAGGTCCATGTTGGCTGACTCTGGATTGCCAATGACTTTTTGGGCTGAAGCTATCAATACTGCTTGTTATGTACAAAATAGAGCTCTAGTGAATAAGAGGTTGATGAAAACTCCATATGAAGTTCTTCATCATTTGGCCCCTCTAATTTCATTCTTTAGAGCTTTTGGATGTCCTTGTTTCATTCTCAACACAAGGGATCAACTCCAGAAATTTGATTCTAAGGTGGATGCAGGATATTTTGTTGGTTATTCATCAACTTGCAAAGCATACAGAGTCTTCAACTGTAGAACAAAGATGGTTGAAGAGACTCTACATGTTAAGTTTAATGAATCTCCAAAGGACAAGATTCCACAAAATCCTGTGGAGATATTTGATTTGGACATACTCAATATGCTCCTCATCAAACTCCTGCTGTTGCTCATGTCAACAGTTCTCCACCTGGTGGTACTGCTGGTGCTGATGATGATGATAGTAGTACTCACCTCTTCAGATTTACTGATCAACTGCCTGATTCAGCTAGACCTGATGTTCCTGCAGCTCCAGCAGCACAATCCACAACAAATGCTGATGAGATTTCTACAACTTCAACTTCCTTTGAACTACCATCAACTGATTGGTTTCAAGGAAATCTTCACCATCACCATCTGTTGCTGCTGAGCCTGCTACAAACACTTGCACTGATCTCATTGTGTATCAAGATCTGAAGAATCACCCTATGTCTCAAATCATTGGTGATATCACTGCTGGAGTATCAACAAGAAGTCAATTGTCAAATTTCTGCTTCTATGCTCTCTTCATTAGTCAGCAAGAGCCAAAGAATTATCACATTGCATTAAAGGACAATGGATGGGTTGATGCCATGCAGCTTGAGCTTCTTCAGTTCAAGAAACAACAAGTGTGGGAACTTGTTCCTCTACCTCCAGGTAAGTGTGCAATAGGCACTAAATGGGTGTTTAGGAATAAGACTGATGAAAATGGGCTTATTGTTAAGAACAAGGCCAGACTGGTGGTTCAGGGGTTTGCACAAGAAGAAGGTATTGATTATGATGAAACCTTTGCTCCTGTAGCCAGACTGGAAGCAATTCGATTGTTTTTAGCCTATGCTGCTTATCAAAATCTTAAAGTTTTTCAAATGGATGTCAAAAGTGCTTTTCTGTATGGGAAAATTAAAGAAGAGGTTTATGTATGTCAACCACCAGGTTTTGAGGACAACAAACATCCTAATTGGGTGTATAAGCTTGATAAGGCTCTTTATGGGTTGAAACAAGCTCCTAGGGCCTGGTATGAGACATTATCAAACTTTCTTCTTGAAAATAATTTTACTAGAGGCACCATAGATAAAACTTTGTTCATTAAGAAAGCAGGGCAGCATAATCTACTTGTTCAAATTTATGTAGATGATATTATTTTTGCATCCTCTGATCCACAGTTATGTGATGACTTTACAAAGCTGATGCAACAAAAGTTTGAAATGAGTGCAATGGGGGAATTACAATTCTTTCTGGGTTTGCAAATCAAACAAAAGGCTGATGGAATTTTCATTCATCAGTCCAAATATACAAAAAATCTTTTGGAAAAATTTGATTTACAAAATTGTAAACCCTGTTCTACTCCCATGTGCAACACCACACAACTGGATACAGATCAGAAAGGTAAAGTGGTTGATGAAACACTTTACAGATGTATGATTGGGTCCTTGATGTACCTAACAGCTTCTAGACCAGATATTATGTTTGCTACATGTGTTTGTGCTAGATTTCAGGCTGCACCTAAGGAGTCTCATTTGATTGCAGTCAAGAGGATCTTTAGATATTTGCAAGGCACTCCATCTCTAGGTTTATGGTATTCTACTAGACATTCTGGTAAATTAGTTGCTTTTTCTGACAGTGACTATGCAGGGTGTAAGTTGACCAGGAAATCAACTTCTGGTGGATGCCAATTCCTAGGCAACTGTTTGATTTCTTGGCAGAGTAAGAAACAAACCTCAGTTGCTACATCAACTGCTGAAGCCGAGTACATTGCTGCTGCAAGTTGTACATCTCAGGTATTATGGCTTCAAAACCAATTATTGGATTATGGCATAACTGAGACTAAGACTCCATTGTTAATGGACAGTTCTTCAGCTCTTTGTATTGTCAAGAATCCTGTCCAGCACTCTAGGACTAAACATATTGAAATCAGACATCACTTTATTAGAGATTGTTTTGAAAAAGGTCTGATTGATCCAAAATTTGTTCCTAGTGCTGATGAGCTTGCAGACATTTTTACTAAGCCTTTGGATAGTTCAACTTTCCACAACCTGGTGTTAAGGCTTGGTATGCTGCAGCTAGAATAAGTGACAACTACCAATAATCTCAGTAATAAATACTGATGATCATTGGTAACCATGTCATATATAAGTACTTCATTTGTTAAAACAGCTGATGTAGTTATAACAGCTGATGAAATCACACCAGCTGATGTAACTACAACTGCTGATGTCAGAAATGCAGATAAGTACTGATGACCAATGAAACTCGGATTTAAATGTGGAGGTCAGACTGCAACAGCTGAAAAGCTAAGAATTGACGACAACAACTGATGAGTAATTTCTCTTCAGTTGTTTTTACAACTGCTGTTTCTAAACAACTGAAGCCACAGCTATGTCTTCAGTAGTTTACAACTACTGAAGACTACCACTAAGTCTTCAGCTGTTTACATCAACTGATGACAAAACCACTGTCTTCAGTAGTTACATAACTACTGATGACAAACACCATGTCCTCAGTTGTTTCACCACCTGAAGTCGAATTGTCCTCAGTAGTTTTATAACTACTGAAGACTAAATCAAAGACTTCAGCTGTTTCAATGTCTGACGGTTAAAACCAAGTCTTCAGTTGTTTTATAACAACTGATGATCACACCAATACGGTCAGTCATTTCATCCTCTAAAAGTTAATGCCACGTCATCACCAGTTTCAACAAATGATGACTCACCAAAACCTTCAGTCGGTTCATAACCCTACCCTATAAATCCCTTATCTCACTAGAGTTTTTCTCACCTTTACTCTCAAACCTAACGTTCAAAAACTCTGTACCCTCTCTTCATCCATGGCGACCATGCAACTAAAACCTCGACACAACTGTGTCGCTCACCTTACTAAATCACCATTCTGGACCAAGTTTCACAACGCCATTGATTTAATGGTCCAGTCACCTTACCAAACAGCCTTTCTGATAAACCCCACCATATATGCCGAATCCCTTAGCCAATTCTGGACAAACGTCACTCTTGTCTCTGAGGAGAATGACACAGAGTCACTTCATTCGTTTGTCCATAGCCAAAAGGTGGTCATCAATCCAGAGATTCTTCGCCAAACCCTCAATCTGGATGATGCCACTTTCCCGACTAGCTATCCAAAGGGCACCACTGATCTATCATTTGCCCACCATGGATACGAAGGCAACCTGAGTGCCTCTACCATATTGAAGAAACATTTCCAGGATGCTGAACGGCTTATCTTTCATATGGTAAATGTCTGCCTGGCTCCAAAGACTTCATCATGGGATCAAATGTCCACAAGGTGGCAACAGGTATTGTACTCTATCCTTGAGCAACAACCTTTAAATTTTTCTGAAATATTATTCTTAGAGCTCAAGGATATGGCCCAAAAACAACTTTCTAACCGTTGGATATTATATCCTCGGTTTATAATGGCCATAATTGAAAACCAGCTTCAAGCTGAGGGACTTGTTGGCCTGGGAGTCCCTGCTATGGCTGTATTGCCTGAAGTATACTCCCGGCACAACTCTGACCAATCACTCAAAATGGCTGCCAAGCTGCGCAAACCCACGCAGCTGGAACCCACAGCCACCACCACAAAATCCAAAGTCCCCACCAAACCAAAACAAAACGAACCAAAACAGCTATTCAGGAAGATGAGTCCCCTGAAGATGCTCCTGTACCACAAGACAGGATATACTTACTGGTGTAAACCCCCCAGTAGTATCAGAGACTCACCCAGCCACAGCCGCTCAGGATTCCTCTCAAAAGGAACCTGAAGCAACCAAAGAAGGGGTACCCACAAATCTGGAATCTTCCTCATTTGAGGAGATTGCCATTGAAACTCACCATTCTCCCAGGTGCATAATACCCTATCTCCCAATGAAAATGCCCCCCAAAGTCCAACACTTATAATTGCAAATGTGCTGACTCAGCTGCATGCCTCTCCTCCTCCCCGACAACCACCTAAAGGGAAAACCACAGATATTGAGGTAGAGGATCAACATGCTTCTGACAACCCACAGCACAGGGGTTTAAATGTTCAGTCTCCTAGTGTAGATACGGAGACAAGAATATCTGGTGAGGCTGCCACCTCTTCTGCATCAGCACATGATCAGACTGAGGCTGGTAACATGGCTAAGACCTCATCAGAGGCAACAGCTGATGAAGGACATCGTCCTGAGGCTGGAAGTCCCCAGTTCCAAGAAAAGGGGCACATGCTACATCTGGTCTACACCCAGAGCATGTACATCTTGCTACTAGCAGGAGGTCAGGTGATTCAGCATCTGCTGATGATGACCTGGGCTTCTTTTATGATGTTCTAGCCCAGAACACAATTCTTGAGGAAGAAGTCAGTAGACTACAAAGACTACTTGACCAATTCTCTCAAGAAGCAAGTCCATCTGATACCACCATACACCCACAGATGGCACCTTCACCTGAAGGTCTCCTAAACACTCAGCCACTAAAACATTCAATCCACCAGCCTCTACTTCTGGCACTGTTTCTCAGGGGAACCCCTCTGAGCAAACAGCTGCTATATTCCACAATCCCTACCTCTCATCACCCCAATGATCACCGACATTGTGATCAAAACCTTGGATGACAAACTTCCCTCAATCATACAGCCACTGGTGGAGGAGATTGTGAGCACAAGGCTTTCTACTACTCAAACCCTTGCAACCAATGCAACCAAAAGGGGGAGAGTCAGTTAGTGAAAGACAAAGGGAAGCGCATATTGATAGAGAGAGAACAGGAGGAAGAAGAGGTTGTTGAGAAAGAGACTGAGAAGGAGGAAGAGTATGTGAAGGGAGCTGAAACTGATCAAGTGAGTGAAAGTCACAAAGACTTTCACATCACATATAAGAAGAGGAAGATTGAAAGAAAGAAAAAGAACTCCAACTTGATGAGATGGTCAAAATGGCGGATGCTACACATAGTAAATCTATGGACTCCATTATTGACCAACTATACAGACAAGGGTTCGATACTGCACAGCTTGACTCAGAGATTAGAAGACTTGAAGTTGAAGAAATTAACTCAAGATGGGCAAGTTATGATGTGCTAGAAAGAGAAAGACTGGAGATCATGATCAGATTCATTGCAAAGTATCTTGGAAGATCATTGATAGAGATTAAGTCATGGACCAGGGACAGTATCTTGGCTATAACCACCAAGATCTGTACGTCTGAAGCATATACAAGGGATTAGTGATTGAAGCATTAAATGAAGCAGGTGCTGGAAAAGAAACGAACTAGCAAAATACTCCAAAGCCTCACTCATTACAAGAATGCTAGAACAACCTGCAAAACCTACCACTTCAAAATCACCACTACCACAACCCATTAAACCAACTCCTTTACCCTCAAAACCAACAGCCGATGATGCATCCAAGAAGAAGAAGAGAAGGATGTTGAGGCTAGAAGAAGAAGAAGAAGAGGATGATGAGGAAGAAGATAGGCTGCCTCTTTCTGCAGTCCTAACTTTGCCTAAAGCCAAATCTATGCCCATCACTCCCACCTCACAGATGGAAACTGTGAGAGTAAAGATCGAAGAAGAGCAACTGCAAAGGCTTCATGATGAGAAGATGCTAAAGAGTATAGATAAAACTTATGCTGCCTCTTCATCAATAATAAGTATGAAGAAAGAAGCTCTGAGACTGTACACCCTCGCCAACACATTTCAATATCAAAAGGAAAAGGTGAGGATGTGGCCTGATCCTAGGGTGGCTCACAGAATTGTGAAGAAGGACATTCCTGCACGATACAAGGGCCAGATAAAAGGATCGTAGATGAAGAGATCACAGTGGTCCTTGTAGTATCACCCTGGGAGATTGTAGAAGACTTCAAGAAGGCTTATGAGACTAAACAGCCTCCCCAAAAGATGTTAGAAACAGAGTAATCAAGAAGGGGTTAGTCTACAAGAAGCTTGAGAACTTCAAACAAATGAGCTCAGTCTGTTACTTGAAGGTAATCATCCAGATGAGTTTGCCTACAGACAGATCACAACAGTTGAGCTCAAAAATGGCAAACAGCCAAATACATCTCAGAGCTGTATGGGCGTGAAGGATTGTTCGATGGTGAACCAGAGAATCTTACTATGGAAGAACAAATCATGTTTCTCAGAGCATACACCAGAGAATCCTACAGGCTTATACATGGGAAGTGAGTTTCATGGATGGGGGAACAGCTCAGTGTCCAATTCCCCAATACAGAGCTCCCATCCATACTTTGCCAACCAAATCATCAGAGACTTACTTCCAGGCCGGTGCTTATATGGGTCATCTTCTCAACTGATCAAGAAGGAAAAAGACCATCCATTTTGCCAACAATAAGTGGGACCCTCAATAAGTTAAAGGTTTTGGCTGCATTGGTTCAGGGGGAGTTTGTTGGACCAAAAGAACCAATGAGCCGGATCAGAAAAACCTTTAAGTCCCACAGACGTCACAACAACTACTGAAGTCCACAACAGCTGAAGACAACAACTGATTACAAAGTCTGAAGACACAAGTGCTGAAGACAAAGTCTGAAGACAAGTGCTGAAGACAAAGTTTGAAGACAAGTGCTGAAGACAAAGTCGAAGACAAGTGCTGAAGACAAAGTATCAGATTTGTCACAACAGCTGAAGAGGACTTCTTCAGTAGTTGTGACGGTTTGCTTTCAGTAGTTTTATATTTTCTCTTTTCAGTAGTTTTGTAAAACGACTGAAGAGTTTGTTCTTCAGTCGTTGTAGTATCAGTAGTTTCTTTTCAGTTGTTTCATGTTTTATACTTAGCACTCTGACATGTTCTCAGTAGTTGTGAACATTTCAGTAGTTTGTTAAGAAGTAGTTATTTTTGTACTAGATCTGCTAGTAATCACCATCCCGTGATTACAGCAGTGATTGCACTCTATATAAGGAGTGCCAACCTTATTGTAACTGTGAATGATTGAGCAATAATATTGGGCATTATTGAAACATTCCTAATCACAAAAAAATATTCTCTCGCTTTTGTTTACAAGTAACAAACTCTTGCTATAATTTGAGAATTCTTCTCTTCATTCCGCTGCATTACACTTTAATACTTCAAACTTGTGATCATTGATCCTGTCACTTAGTGGCTACCAAATGGAGATGAACATGCAAGGTTCATCTGGCAACTCCAACAATCAATTGAGTTCAGCCCTGCATGTGGTTGAAAGGGATAGCATAGAACCCCAACATCATCTCATATGCTACTCTGACAATTCACCAAAGGGTCCTTTCATCACCTTCCCAGAGACACCTAGGGAGAACTACACTCAAGGAAGCCCATTCCAAGAGATAAGCTCCTCTCAAGCTTTTGTGTCTATTGATGAAAGTTGTGGGAACTCTCTTTTCACTCTTGAAGATCTGGATTGTATCCATCCAGATGATCTGGAATATATGGAAATAGTCCAGCAGATGGCTCTTCTCACTCACAGAGCCAAGAAGTTTAACAAGAGAACTAGATGGAGGTTTCCAAGCAATGCAACCAGTGGAAAGTTTGGCTTGGACAAAAGCAAAGTCAAGTGTTACAACTGTAACCTGATGGGCCACTTTGCTAGAGAGTGTAAGGCACCTAAAACAAATGGTGGCCAAGCACAAACCAGACCAAACTACACTGACAAAGCCCCTCAGAATGAGAAGCTAAAGCAACAAGCTGCTGTAGCTGTTGAAGAAGGAGGCTTTGACTAGAGCTTTCAGGTGGAAGATGCTTCTCCAAACCAAGCACTAATGGCGGATCATGATGAAGCCAAGGTATTGGAACATCTCTGTACTCCTGAATGCATTGCTAAAGTTAATAGATACAGGTCCTATAACTTGGAGATGAGATCTGATCTTGAGTCCTTAAACATTTTAAAATCTGATTTTAGAAAGTCTGAAAATGATTATAAACTAAAGATAGAGGACTTAGAGAAAACCATTTCAGTTCTAAAAATGGGCACACAGATTTTAGGACTCAAATCAAAGATCTCATAACCAAGCTCACTGAGTGCCAGGCTGAGCTTGTGATCAGCAAAGCCAGTGCAGAAAAGAGTGTTATTGAAGAAAAGACCTTCAAAAACATGATATCCTCATCCCTGCACAACAAGGTGTGTTATCAAAATAGACAGGGACTGGGATCCAATGAGATAGCTCCTCCACACACAATCTTGTCTGTAAGATCTCCTAGGTGTGGAACTTATGAAGATGAGCTTCCTCTCATAGATCCTATAAGTGAAGAGGATGAAGAAGAGATAGTGAAGAATTCCTCTGAGGAGAGTGAAGAGGAGGACTCTAAGAAGGGCCACTATCCTTCTGAGGAGAAGAATATTACTGTGATGACCAAGTCAATGAGAACGAATTTGATCAGGAAGAGCAAAAGAAAAGCAAGGAAGGCTCAAGAGATCAAGGCTATTTTTGATTCTAAGCAGAAACAAGTTTTTATCTCTGCAGGGTTTGAAGTACTAAAGACTGAAGACATCAACCAAAACTCTTAAGCTAAGAGTTCTGGTTCTTGTTCAAATTATCTCAGTACCAAGAAGAAGACTGATCTGCTGTGTACCACTGCTGCACAGCCTGGACCATGAAACTCCAAGAACAGTTCCTAGCCCATAAGGACTGTCTTAGCATCTGCAAAGATGAAGGTGGAGAAGGGATATGACCAAAGACAGTCTTGTTCTTATAAGAAGACTCTTGTGAATAAGAAAATGGTGTGTGTCATGTGTGAAAGTACTTCTCACATTGCTAAGGATTGTCCATACAATCCTAAAAGTACTGTCCATATGACCAAGACAAAGACTTCAAAGAGTTCCAAGAAGATTCAAGCTTCGGAAGGAAAATCTGTTTCTTTCGGAAGCTCCAAATCTAAGAAGAAGGCAAATGGAAAATTACCTTCGGAAGAGAAGTTGGTCTCGGAAGAAAGGAATTCTTCCGAAGCACTGAAGTCTGTTGCAGTGACTGCAGAATCTTCTGAAGGTTCAGTCATCAAAACTTCCAAAGTCCCAAAAGCTTCGAAGTTTTGAAGGTCAAGTCCAAGACTCCAAAGGTGGTGTGGAAGTCTAAGAAAGACCAAGTGACTGAAAATTCTCCATCAACAACAGCTCAAGATCCTCCTAGCACAACCGTAGGAACTATTACTGTTGCATTACCTTCTACTATACTTAGTGAGCCCAAGAAAAATAAGGCATGATTTTCCAAATGTAACTTATCATTTTCTTTGTGCAGGAACAGCTCAAGAAAAACAAGAATGTCTAGATCATTGATAGTGGCTGTTCCAGGCACATGACATGGAATAGGTCACTACTCCATAACTTTGAGAGGATTGATGGAGGACAAGTTGCTTTTAGAGGAGATGAAGGTGGTTACATTTCTGGAAGGGGCAAGGTCACAAATGGTAAGCTCAACATTGAAAAAATAAACTTTGTCAAAGAGCTTGGGTACAATCTTCTGAGTGTATCCTAATTTTGTGATCAGAGTCATAACATGCTCTTTACTGAGCATGAGTGCATTGTTCTCAAGCCTGGAGTGGTCATTCCTCATGAGCACATCTTGCTTAGAGCCCCCAAAAAAGAGAACATGTACAAGATGGACTTGCAAGAAACATCTCCCTCTAGAGAAGTTTCATGCTTTCTGTCTAAAGCAAATAGTGATGAGTCTTTCCTATGGCATAAAAGAATATGCCATGTAAACTTTAAGAACATGAATAAACTAATTAAACATGATTTGGTAACTGGAATGCCAAAGAAAGAGTTTATAAGTGATGATCATTGTGTTGCATGCCTGAAAGGGAAGCATCATAAGGTGTCTCACAAGCCTAAGGAAAGGAACTCTATCACTACTCCCCTACACTTATTACATATGGATCTCCGTGGCCCCACCAGTGTAATGAGTCTAGGAAGGACCTCTTATTGTTTGGTGATCACAGATGATTTTACAAGATTCACTTGGGTTTTCTTTCTTAGAACTAAGGATGAGACCCCTGAGATTCTGAAGAATTTCATCTTAAAAATTGAGAATCAAAGTGATCACAAGGTCAAAACCATAAGATGTGATCAAGAGACTGAATTCAAGAATCAAACCCTTGATATAATTTGTGATGAAAAAGGTATTACAAGACAATATACTGCTCCCAGGACTCCTCAGCAAATTAGTGTTGCTGAGAGGAGAAACAGGACACTAATTGAAGCTGCAAGAACTATGTTGTCTGACTCTAAACTGCCCATCACCTTCTGGGCAGAGACAGTAAACACTACTTGCTATGTGCAAAACAGAGTTTTAGTAGTTAAGACACATGGTAAGACTCCTTATGAACTTTGGCACAAGAGAAAACCTTTCATTGGCTTTCTCAGGTCATTTGGATGTCCTTGCACCATCTTGAATACCAAAGATCAAATTGTCAAATTTGCTGAGAATCTGATGATGGACAATTCATTGGATACTCTTCCTAGGCTAAGGCTTATAGAGTATACAATCTCAGAACTAGAATTGTTGAGGAGTCAGCCAATGTGACTTTCAATGAACACACACCCTGTGTGGCTGGTTCTGGTCCTGATTGGCTATTTGATCTTGATTTAGTTACCAATTGTATTAACAAATCTTGTGAGAATGTTTCAGGATCTGCAGAAAATTTAAATACAGGTGATCCTGATCCAAGATTTGAGCTAAGAAGACCTTCAACTCATGCATCTTCAGCTCCAGTTGGAACTACTTCAGCAAATGAGGTTTCTATCAGCACTACAATAACAAACTCAGCCGATACATTTGGGGTGCCTTCAAATTCCAGCTCAGAGGCTCCACAACCAGATAAGGATACCTCAATTGTGGAAGACAACAATGGTGGTGGTGAAAGTGATCAAGAATTCCTTGATGCTAATAACCACACCATAGATGACAACATCAATGATGTCACACACTCATTGGATCAAGTAAATCTTGATACGTGTGGTGATGTGGAGGGTGAAACATCTATGCCAGATTTAAATTTCTCAAATTTAGATCTTTCTCAGCAACTTGCTATGATCCCTCAGCTTAGGATCCACAAGTCTCACCCCACCACAAACATCATTGGAGATGTTGTCACAGGGGTAAGAACAAAAGGACAAACCCATGAAGCAAATGTTTGTCTTCACTCTTGTTTCTTATCCCAGATAGAGCCAAAGAAAGTTGATGAGGCTCTAAAGGATGGAAGTTGGGTTGAAGTTATGCAACAAGAGTTGCTTTAATTCAAAAGGCAAAAAGTTTGGAACCTTTGCTCTTCCTCATGGGAAGACTACCACTGGAATCAAATGGGTGTTTAGGAATAAGAAAGATGATAGAGGCATTATCATCAACAACAAGGCTAGACTAGTTGTTCAAGGATACACACAAGAAGAAGGGATTGACTACACTGATGTTTTTGCTCCAGTAGCAAGACTAGAAGCTGTTAGGATATTCATGGCATTTGTTGCATCCAAGAACTTCAAGGTCTTTCAACTTGATGTGAAGTGTGCTTTTCTGTATGGAGTGATTGATGAAGAGTTGTATGTCAAACAACCACCTGTTTTGTAGACCCTGATCATTCTGATTATGTCTGCAAGCTTGACAAAGTTCTTTATGGGCTGCATCAGGCGCCCAGAAAGTGGTATGAGACATTGTCTGAGTATCTTTGCAAACATGGATACAGGAGAGGTACTATAGATGGAACTCTCTTCATCAAAGGACAGGGAAATGACATATTGCTAGTTCAAGTGTATGTGGATGACATCATCTTTGGTTCAACTAATCCAAAGCTCTGTAAAGACTTTGAGAAGCTGATGAAAGACAGATTTGAAATGAGTGCAATGGGAGAACTCAATTTCTTTTTGGGAATTCAAGTGAAGCAAGTTGAAGATGGTATCTTCATAAGTCAGTCAAAGTATGTTCAGGACATACTCAAGAGGTTCAACATGACTGATTGTAAGATTCTAAGACACCCATAGCCAGAAACCACTCCCTTGGACCTGATCTTGAGGGGGAGTGTGTAGTTGAACACTTATACAGGGCTATGATTGGGTCTCTTATGTATCTTACTGCTAGCAGGCCTGATATCATGTTTGCTACATGCATTTGTGCAAGATATCAAGCCAACCCTAAGATGTCTCACCTCATCACTTCAAGAGGATTCTAAGATACCTCAAAGGTGCTTCAACACTTGGTTTATGGTATCCAAAGAACCCTGACTTCAATCTGTATGCTTATACAGATAGTGATTATGGTGGTTGCAACATGGCTGCAAAGTCTACATCTGGGGGATGTCAGTTCCTTGGTGGAAGGGTTGTCTCATGGCAATGCAAGAAACAATCCTGTGTGTCTGCATCAACTGCTGAGGCTGAATACATTGCTGCTGCAAGTTGCTGTGCTCAAGTGCTTTGGATTCAAAATCAGATGCTGGACTATGGATTTAACTTCAAGGAGACTCTCATTCACATAGACAACAATAGTGCTATCTCTATCACTGAGAACCCTGTGCAGCACTCAAGGACCAAACACATCAATATCAGGTATCATTTAATAAGAGATAACTATGAAAAGGGATTAATTAAACTAGTCAAAGTTCATACAGATGAACAATATGCTGATCTGTTTACAAAAGCTTTTGATGAACAGAGATATAAATATCTAATATCAGCTATTGGGATGATTAACTTTGAGTAGATCTTTTCTTAAAACTAATTCTAATTATTTCTTAAAAATATGTGTGTCCTAAGTTGTCTAGTTCATCACTTTCATAAGCTCATGTTTTCTTTAGATAAAAAAATCCTTTTTGAATATTTTCCTTAGATTTTTGAAAATTTTCTGATCCTTCGAAAGATATATTTTTACCTTCGGAAGCAAATCATGTCTTCAAAATAAATAACTGTCTAAGAAATTTTACCTTCGGAAGAGGTTTCAATCTATCTTCCGAAGCTTAAATACCTGTCTCAGACACTTATTTGTTTTTAAGGACTTTTTCCTTCCGAAGCAAAATTAACTCTCGGAAGCTTTGTTGTTTTATATACAAAGCATTCAAGTTTTTATTTCTCTTCCGAAGCAAAATTTTCAAAACTCTCAGGAAATTCTTCCGAAGTCATTTTTGCTTCAGAAGCTTTTTCATTAAAACTTCCGAATATATTTACCTTCGGAAGCTTTTCGAATTCCAAGAAAACTACTTTTTGAGCAAAAGTAAACTGTTTTTTCAGAGGTGGGACCGACATTTGGATTTCAAAGTTTATCCTCTTTCATTAACTTTGGTTCAAATCCTTTTCACATAAATACCCAACGGTTCCCCCTCTCCCTCACTATATTCTTCAATTATACTATTCCTCAAACCTAATTCCCAAACCGCCTTTGCTTTTCATCTTTCTTCATCCTTAAGCTTCTAAAATGGCCAACCTTAACCGCAGAAATAACCCAGATTTCTCCATGCAACTTCACAGGCAACACAACCAGGTTGCCCTGTTAAGCTCTGAGAAAGATGAAAGTTTCTCAGAGATTTGCCGTTTCTTAGCTTTATCTAATTACTTCACCTCCCTAACCATTGATCCTACTCTCTATGAGGATCATCTGCTTGAATTTTGGAAGACCTGTCAAGAGGTCATCATGGATGGGGAGAAGGCACTGTTTGCCACAGTGCAAGGGAGGACACTCTTCATCACTCCGGCCATCATAAAAACTCACTTGCAGCTGGATGATGAAGAAGGTGAGTTGTCCTTCCCAAAGGAAGCTGTCAATCATTCCTTTGAGCAGATGGGCTATGAGGGAGATTTCTCTGTAAAGACCTTCAGGAAAGGGAAGGTCTCATCCCAGTGGAAATACCTTCTCCATGTGGTTATCCACAGCTTGTCAAACAAGTATGGAGGGTGGGACCAGATTCCTGAGGATCTCTCCTTCATAGTGCATGGAATGGTTCAAGGGATCAAGTTCAGGTACTCTCAATTTGTCTATACAAATTTACTTGCTAACTTGGACTCCTTAGAGTATTATATGTTTCCTAGATATGTTCAACACATTCTCAACTGTGAACTGGGCTCACAGTTGAGGGAAACATATAATATTCTTAAATTGGGACAGATGAAGCCCGGCATCTTTAAAATCATGAAGAAGCCAACCTTAGGCTTCAAAGGGGTAGAAACAGCCCTTGTCCCCAAAATGTTAGAGCTTATTGCTCAAGGTGACAACCTAGCAACACAAGCTAGTGTTGAACCCACACCTTCTACCTCTCAACCACCAAAAAGGCCTCAAGTAACCCTCACCTACCAAAGAAAAACCAAACGAACCCCTACTCAAGCTATTGAGTTTGTGCAGGTCCCCATACACTCACCAACACAGGAGGAAGTGGACACTAGAGCTCCCACTTCTCCTGAGGAGCAAACCACTCCCATCTCTTCAACAATCAGGGCTAAGGTTCCTCATGCTCACCCTGATGAGCTCACAAGCTCAACTGCCTTAAGCCTTCACTCTGAGTCTTAACACTCAAGTGAACAACCTTCAGGGGACAACTACCATCCCCAGCCTTTAGATCTAAATCAACACATTCCCAACATCTTATTCTATACTGATGAAGACTTAGGTTTCAGTGAGTACCATGAGTCTCTCTTCTCTTCCCTAACTCAAAGAGAGATGAGTACTCCTCAATCTCCTCAGTCCAGCCCACATCAGTCACCCATAACTGAGGTGGATATTTCTGAACCTGTTCAGGATATCCATATGGAAGAGGCTCTCACTTTTGCAAGTGATTACATTATTAAGACCTCAACCATGGCAACTCAGCCCATTGACATCTCAACTGAGAATGTCAATGAGCAGAGAAAATCCAGCAGCCAAGAACCTGAAGCTGCTGGTGAGAGAGAGGACTTTGGTCCAATCATTTCATTCCCCAATGATTCTTCTGATGAAGAAAAGGGGAATCTGAGACTAAAGGTGCAAAAACTGTCAAAAACATGCTCCTATTTAGTCTCTAAGGTTAGTCACCTTGAATCTCAGGTGACTACCCTTCACAATAGGGTCAATGATCAGCAACTTGAGGTATCCTATCTCAAAGAAAAACTAGCTGGGAGACCTTTAAGAAGAGCTCAACCAGGAACACAAGAACCTGTGAATGTAGTTGACCTAACCTCTAGCTCACCTATGCAAGAGGGTGATACTACCAAAAAGGAGGAGAAAGTCATTACAGACACATAACTTGGGAGTTCTTCAGAGAGTATGGACTTTGAGGACTCACCATCCTCACTTGCAATTGTGCATACTCAGCAACTTCCTCAAGTTCACATCAATGTGGACTATATAGACTCTATCATTAGGAGTCTCTTTGAGGAAGGTATTCCAAGGGCTATGTCATCCCCACCTCAAGGAACTTCAAACTACATTATTGGGTGGAGGTATGATGCTGATAGAAGAGCCCTTATTCTTCACAGAGTTCAAAGGCAACAAGAAGTATTTGATTTTCAGACCTTGAACTACTATGAAGGTCTTGATCTGGTCAACATGCCTCTTGTCAATCCAAGCAAATCAAGACAAGCTGACAGGTTAGCACTCAGAATTCAAGATAGAATTACTGAAGAGTTCAGCCTAAGAAGGAGACAAAAGCAATCAGGTAATGTCATTGGTCAACTGGATGCTGAGGCAGACCCTGAGATTAGCTTCAAAGGGAAAACCTTGGCTGAAGGCCCAGTGATAGAGCCTGAGAGCCCTGTCACACCAACAACTGCTTTAGAAATTCATTCCCTTGGTGAAACACCTACTGGTGAAGGTGTCTCACAACCTCTCTCTGGCCAGAGCTTGGATTCTACACCAAGCAATGAAGGCCAAACCTCTATCCACCCTGAGTCACAAAGGTGTGTGGGTGACAAAGGGAAAAGGATTTTGACTTCTGAGGAGATTGATGAGGAGGAGAGAGAGAGAGAGGAGAGAAATCTAAGGGGAGAAAGTTCCTCTGGGTCTTCAGGTTTTATGCAAGCTGCAATCAGGGCTGCCCCCAAACCAAACACTCAAGATGATGAGTTGAGGGCAGTCAGGATTTCTTACCTGCAGACCAGGAACTATGACATAGATGATATTATATCTCTCCCCTTAGAGCAATTAAATGAACTGGCTGACATGGAAGTGTCAAGAGAGATGAAAGAAAAAGACGATGCAAGGTTACTTCTCCAATTCAAAGAGGAGAAGAGACAGAAAAGACTATACAAGCATGCTCCTACTCTCTCCTCAGTTCAAGAAAGCCCTGTGCAAGAGACTATGGCATCTACACAAGAACCTCAGGTAGACAAAGAAACAGACAGACAAAACATGATCAACTACCTGAGTGCCACAGGTCTCTACCAGGCATCTGCACTTCATCCCTTGTCCTTTGAGTATATTGAGTTTGAGTATCTCAAATAGCTTGAACTTCAAGTGCTCAAAGAACAAAAAGCTACAAAGAGAAAGATGAGGGAAGAGGCTGCAAAGTCAAGAGCCATTATCCAAAAAGGTATGAAGAAGTTTGCTGACAGACAAAGGATGATGAGCTTCTTGAAGCTGTATGGATTCTCCGGAAGGAGACTTGGCCCTATGTCTCTATCCACAATGGATGAGCATATCAGGGTAATCAAGCAAAAGATCAAGAGTGGAGAGCTTATTGACTTATACTCTCCTCCAAGTCATATCCCACCTGAAGTGGAGGTTAAGGTTGAACAACCTGAGACAACACAACCCGGACCTCCTGCTAAGCCTCAGCAAGCTTCATCTTCTGATCCACAGTAGGGTCAAACTCCCTCTTCTTCTGAACCTGTGAGGGAGGAACACCCAACTGAGAAAGACAAGGATGATCAACAAGGTGCTGCAGACCAGTCTTCTCAGTTAAAGTTCTCTAAGAGGAAGAAGAGGATGGCTTCTAAACCAAAATCTAAGAAGAAGAAGCCTGAATCATCTACCTCTACACCTCAGGCTGAGTCAGATTAACCTGAGGAAGTGCATGAAGAGGCAGCCCAACCAACTCCAATTCAAGTGGCTCCTCTTGCAGCTGGGACACCCATCTTATCCTGGACCTTCACTACTAATCCAGAGAGATGGCATGTGATCAGAGATCAAGGTGTTGAGAATGTCTATACATAGCAAGACATAATCAACTTACCTCTGTATGATCTCTTTGAAATGAGAAGATATTATGAGAGTCTGAATGATCCTGATCATCTAATGAAGAAGGGTATGGTCATCATTGTGCTGAAGACTACAAACATCTGAAGATCTTCTAAATGTTTTGGTAGCATCAGCCTAGGGGGAGTTTGTAAGGATTCCTATAAGTCTGATGCATCCAAAACATCCAAAGTCTCTCTGCAAGCATGCACTAAAGAACTGAAGTAGAAATGCTTAAGAAGTTTTACACCATACACTAGAAATATTCTAAGTGTAAAATCTTCCGAAGCCAAGACCAATATCTTTCAAAGCGAAAAGTGAAGTCTTTCGAAGCTTCAAAGACAAAGTCTTCTGAAGGCAAAGAGTGAAGACAGATTTCTTCCGAAGACTTTTAGAGATATGCCTTTATCTGATGTACTTTACCATAAAGCTGGACCACCTTTCGGCTGCAACTCTGTAAAGTCACCAACTTACATGAGTTGGTGAAAGGTCCATGCTTTTGGTAACTGTATATGGAGGTCTTGAGTCCATGCTTTCTACTTTATGTACTTTTATCCTTTTTGTAATATATTAGGATGTGAGCTATGGCATGTCATAGTCACAAATCAAAAGGCAAATATGCCTTTTGACTCTGCAATTGATTTTGTTTGTGTCTAGTCAATTGTATCCAGCTGGCTTTCAAAGTATAGCCGGCTGTATGTTGTAGTATAAGTATTCCTTGTTCTTGTATCTTTCCATTATGCTTTGTAACACTTGTAATAGAACTTGAGAAAGCAATATACTGCATCCTTTAAACCCAATCTCTTGTGTTCTCTTGTTTTGTCTCTTACTTATTACTTGTGTTCTTAGTATCATTCTTGTGGTTAATCCAGTTTACTGTTTGATTAAGTTTGGTTAATCTCCTCTTTGTGTTGTTGTGTTGTAAGTGACCACCCTTCACCGGTCCTGCAGTTCCTTTTAATAAAACTCCTTTTATATAATCATTAATCCTTTTAATAACCTTTTATTAACCACTTAATGATAAAGAACCATAAAATTTTTAGCTTGTTATGTTTGTTAATAAGTTTGTTATGCATATCCATATATCAAACAACAACCATAAAACAAACAACCAAACAAGCATAATCATACAATCACAAGTGCATAACCATAGCCAATAAGTTGACTACACTTGTTTGCCATCGCAAGTGTTGTCATTAGGTCTTTCCTAAGGGTTAACAATGACACATCAAAAGGTTTCCTTGAACTCCCACTTGAATCCACATCCAAATACTTCAAGTGTCCATGTCTCTTTTGTGTCCTTCCTTTGTGTCTTCCTTTGGGTCTTCCTTTTGTGCATCTTCTTGTACAAAAATTATATCCTAATACAATTTTTCTAATAAAAGAAATGCACCTAATCTATTTATTACATAACCAAAGAATGAATAAATTACAACCCAAGGTTACAAACACAAAATATTATTACAACCCTTTGGAAGAATAAAACCAAACATGACAAACATTCAACCAAATCCAAAGCACACATGGTCAAGGCTATGTTATGCACCAAAACATGTATCCTAATACAATATTCAAGAACAAAATGAACTCCCTTTTTAACCCTAATATTTCAGCCAACATAAACCAAGATTTTAGGGTTTTTGTCCAAACAACATAATCAACCACTTGACTTTAATCTTTCAAGTTTTATTCTAAAGCATGTAAAATAAAACTTGAAAGACAAGGGATTCATATATCCATAACAAATCAGCCCCTAATGGGTTGAAAAAGTCCAACAAAACTAACTTTTCTTGGACTTTTGAAGCAAGTTTTCCACATAACCGGCTCTAGATGCCATTGTTGGGTTTGTTATATGTTTATCAAAGATTGTTTAACCATTTAAACAAAAAACACAGCGGATAAACGAATATATAAACATGTTTATATTCTGAAAAATTAACCATTTTATATGTCATGATTACAAACCCAAGAACAAGGATCAAATATATGTGAAAAGAAATGCTATCAAACATAAACAACCATAGGGTGTTCATAGAATACAACCTTTCTATGAACAAGAAGATGGATGGAATTCGATGGAGAAGATGATGATGTTCTTGAATCCAAAGCCTCCAAAGAAGAAGGCCTCAAGCTAGTATACCCACAAGCTCTTGCAAACACCCTACTTGTTAGGAAGTGTAACACCAAAGCCTCCTTCTTGCTCCTCTTAACAAATCCGAAATATTCAGCAAAGAACCACTTCAAATCAGAAATTTTTCAGCTTCAAAACAAGAAGAGAGAGAGTTCTTATGTGTGTGAGAGAGAGTGTGTATCTTGGTGGAGTGTGAATGTAGTTTAAGTCTTGCTTAAAACAAGAAAAAAAATCCCAAGGAGGGGAGCCAAGGGGTTGGCCGAAAATCTGATTTGAAATGGGTTCCCACCCATTATAATATTAAAAAATTACACTCCATACCCTTAAGTTTGTAAAATTAAAACCCTTTTAATTTTATAACTTGAAAACACTTTTAATTGTTATTATTTAACCCACTTAAATAATAAAACAAATAATTTCTCATGAACAAATTATCCATATAATGTTGTTCTATCTCAAAAGCAATGATTTAGAAAACCCATTTTCTAAATTGGTGTCAATATTTATTTGTTTGATCTTATCAACAAATAAATATTTATTGGTGTTTGTTTAGCTTGTTATTGGGTATGACCCGACTTGGATCATAACGTACTAACCACATCAATCTTGTATGTGTCTTGGGCATACAAGATCCATCAGGATAAAAAGAGTTAGATATGTGTTAAGCATATAGTGAAAGATAATTAGAATACGTAAAGAATGAAAAGGTTAATAGCAGTTAGCTAATGTTATTAAAGATTTACATTCATAAATTGTGTTTTGGTTTATGTTTACCTAAACATAAGAAGTAGATTAATAGTATTGATCAGAAATTGTAGAAGACGTACACCTCTACACATAGTCTTATGTTAATTAGTCTAAATTAACAAAAGTGAGTAGGCAAGACAAGTCACGATTAGTAATAGTCAAATAAATTATAAAATAGAATGTTTAGGAAAACAAGCGAACAGGAATGCTCAATAAGGATGACATTGTAGATACATGTGTACCTAGTTTCTGAGCTTAATGTAATTGTCTTTATTGTCTTACACATATGTAATTGAATGGGTAGTTAATGAAATACAATGTGTGGTTGTACTTATCATGTTTATTATTTCATTGATTGGTAGTTTAACGCTTATTGAACTGACTATATAGGTTTGTGGTTGTTTGAATGAATCTTAATAATGTAATGATTAATAAATATATTCAAACTTAGTAATATGAAGTTCTCATGCGAATGGCCCATGCTAATGGACCATACGCATGAACAACTTCATGCGAATGACTCAGTCGCACGACTGAACCAGGAGACTGGATCAGTCGCATGAGTGTAGCATGAGATTGACTCAGTCGCACGACTGAACACTCAGTCGTGCGAATGGATCAACCGCCTGGCTTAATCGCACGACTGAACCATGCTAATGGTTCAGTCGCCCGAATGAGAAACCCTAACCTATAAATACCACTTAATTCGTGGAAAAACAAAAGAATTGAGAACACTTCGACTACATACGTACCCTAGCCGTCAGAGACCTCTAAGAACCTGTTCCAAGTTCATAGATCGCACTAGATCGATTCCAAATCGTTCTTAACGTTTAGATTCAATCTATAATTGTTTCTACGTGCGTTCTCACTGATTGGATCGCCAATCAAATAGGATTCCGCACTATTTGATTCGGTATACACGTTTATTAGTTAGTATTTCGTTCAATACACGATCCTAACAAGTGGTATCAGAGCTTTGGCCCTTGATTTACGTGTGATTCAATCGTTTTTGATACAAAAATTGTGTTTTTTCACTAAAAACGCAATCTTTTCGTGTCAAACGGTGTCTTAGACGTCTCATGTTCGTAAAGTTTAGTTTTTCCGGCATACCTCAATTAGGGTTAGTGAAAATTCGTGTTTTTGCGGCCAAAACACCTTAAACCTATGAATTTTCGAAATCCAGCAGCTTCAGTCGCACGATTGACTAAATCGCACGACTGGATACATACGCATCCCTCATGCGCACGATTGGATTCATTCGTACCTCCATTCGTACGACGGAGCAGTCTATTCGCATTGTTCAACCGCACTTGTTCATTCGCCCGACTAAGCCATCCGCATTAGTTCACTCGCACGATTGAACCATCCGCATTGTTCAATCGCACGAATAGCCCAATCGCACACCTTCATTCGCACAAGTGAAACAGTTTGTTCCAAAGATTAAAGTTAATAGTAATGGAGGACCAATACTCAGCATGCACAGCAGGGAGAGATTCACGGATTCAAAACCTACTGCTTCTGGAGAATGAAGTGGGGAATCACAACAAACCCCTAAGCTAATCACGTTAGATGAATACCCACAATGGAAGCAACGTTTCGAGATCTACTTAAATGGAGTAGATCCCAATCTGTGGGAATCAATAGAGACGGGGTATAGTATGCCTGTAGGTGCAGATGGAGTCAAACTTACTTTAGGTGGCATGACTGATGGCCAAAAGGTAAAGTACAATGCTGAGAAGAAAGTATATGCAATGCTAACTCAGTCAATTCCTAAGGACATCTTCCATCAATTTTCTGAGAACAAGCAAGCAAAGAAGCTGTGGGATGAATTGGAAAAACGGTATGACGAGAATGCGTCATTGAAAGCTCTAAAGGCTAAAGTGTTGAAGAAGGAGTTTGACAACTTCTCGTCAATGGGTAAGGAGAGCTTGGATGACGTCATCAATCGGTTCTACCACTTGATGAGTGAGCTGCACACTCATGGAGTTACAACGACCATGGAGGACAAGGTGTCAAACTTTGCAGATGGGTTGCCAGAGAAGTGGGTTTCCTTTGTATCCAACCTTAGACAGAATGAGATGCTGGCGAAGTTAGATATCAATGATTTCATTATGAAGCTGAGAGAGGAAGAGTTGAGGATGAAGTACAGGGCCCAAAAGTCTTCTTGTGATCAGAATCCGTCACTGTACAACTCAAATCCACAAGCTAAAACGTCTGGAGCACCACTGCAAACAGCATTTGTATCGAGTTCAACTGCTACATCACAAGCTACTACTTCAGGATCTGACACGTCAGGGTCGTCTGGTACCCAATACATTGCACCCGAAGCAAATGCTACAAAACTGAAGACCGAGAATCTCGGTAATGTGACAGTAGAAGTAGCAAGAGAGCACATGGATCTCTTAGCAGCTGTAGTCCACTCCTATGATGGACTAATTGCTGGGAAAATAGGGAACTGCCATCTGGCCGACGAGGACTACGAGCAAATGGACGAGACAGAGCTGGAAAGGATGGATATAATGTGGGCCTTAGCAAGTGATGTCCGGAGAGCTAAGAAGTTTGTCAAGAAGACCGGACAAAACTTGGTTGCAACTAAGGACACTACCTTTGGTTTCAACAAGACCAAGGTGACCTGTTTCAACTGTGGAGAAAAGGGGCACTTCAAACGAGAGTGTGTGAAGCCCAAGAAAACTGGAAACGGGAATCCATTCTCGTCCTTCAATCGTCAGGATAAGCCCACTAGCAGTCATATTTCATCAAGCAAGGATCCTAAAGCCTTGACTGCCTATGATGACGAGGGACAGGACTGGAGCTTTCGGTTTGTCTCTCCGGGAGAATCCAACATTGCTAGTGTTGAGGATTTAGATGATGATTCAGCTAGTGAAGGAGATATTGCAGTGGAACTCGTGATGTCAAACACTGAAGAGACAAACTTTGATGGCTGATTCATCAGAACCTCCTCAGGTAAGTACTACTGACCAACTTTTCAATAATCATGCTTGTTCTGATTGTAATAAATTTAGGGAAAGCATAGATTTGAAATTTGCTAGGTTATTAGATCATAATGATAGCTTAGTAAAGGATTTGCAACTGTGCACTAAAGCTAACAGAGTTCTAAAACAGAATGAGCACAGTTATAAAGAAAAGATAGACCTTTTGAACAAACAGCTTATGGAAACAGAAGTAGTAGCCTTTAATTAAGCTAATGACATTAGGTACTATCTTAACTCCCTAGAAGACACTAAGAAACAAAAAGCAGTTTTAGAAGTAGAAGTTAATTCATTAAAGCAAAAACTGCATAGTTGGACAAGTTCATCTCATATTGTCTAACACTTAGTGAGAGAGCGTAATAATGGGGAGGGTTTGGGATATAAAGTAGTTCTACCACCACCTGAGACCTTGATGAACACTAAAAGTAAACCTATCAATAACAATCTAATCAAGGATCATGTGGTGTCCACTCCTCTTGTAAGTGATCCAGATTCCACATGTAAATTAAATGAATCTGGAACTAAACAAAAGGAGGCCACGTCAAAGGAAAAAGGTAAAATGCCTTGTGTTAATCTGGAAAAAGAGTTTGAAAAGGTTAATATAAAGTCTGGTTCAAACACAGTCAAATCTGAACCTAAAAAGAGCATAAATGTTAACCAATCACGTGTTTCATGTCATAGTCTAGATAAACAAAATGGAAAGGATGTTAAAAATGTTAAAACAATTGAATTTGTTAAAAAAGATAAAACATCTAAAGAAGTAGAGTCAAAACCCAAATAGAACAATGTCACTCGGGTGTCACACACGTCTCCACAAAAACAGTTAAATCATAAAGTTGAAAGCAGGTCATGCTACAACTGTGGAGAGTGTGGACACATTGCGTCTAACTGTCCTTACTATCAGACACCTAGGAAGAAAGTTGAACTTCGGGAACCAAAACCTAGGTCTTCTAAGAGGAGCTCAATGACTCCACCTAGAAGAGCTAGTGAACCTAAAGTTCAACCCATTAGCCAGTCGTCTGTTTATCACAAACAGGCCTTACACAAAGCTGGTTTATGGAAAGAAAAATCAACCTCAATGTTTGAAAATGATGACAAGAAGACAACTGAGCTTCCCTCACCCTCTAAAGATCAATGGGTTGAATTTATGATGTGTGATGCCTCTGGGAAACCCAAGCCAGTAAAGGCTTGGGTCCCTAACATGAACTAATGTTTTCAATTGAATGTGTAGGGTGTTCGCTATAGTGCTGAAACCAACACGTGGATTGTCGATAGCGGAGCATCCAAGCACATGACTGCGAACAGGGCACTCTTATCAAACGTCAAACAAATAAAAGGAGGCCATGTTTCATTTGCTGGAAACAAAAAGGAGGGTATATCACAGCTCAAGGGGAAGTGGGAAATCAGAAAGTAAAATTTGACAAGGTAAACTACGTACAACAACTTCAAAATAACTTACTTTGTGTATCCCAAATTTGTGATAAAGGGTTTAAAGTAGTATTTGATAACAAGAAGTGCTATGTCCTGAAAAAGGACTATGTGATCCCGGAGGACCAAGTCTTAATGTTTGCCTCAAGATATAATGACCTTTATGTCTTGGATCTTTCAAAGGCCTCCACAACGGATCATCAAGTTCAGTGCTTCTTGTCAAAGGCTACTGAGAAGGACTCCATCTCCTGGCATTGGAGAATGGGACATATTAATCCACGGAAGATGAATCAATTGATCCAGAATGATCTAGTGAGAGGAGTTAACGTCAAAAACTTCCAACTTCTGGATTTCTGTGTGGCGTGCAAGAAAGGCAAACAGACGAAGAAGTCTCATAAGAAAAAGAAAGTTCATTCCATCAAACTTCCTCTTGAACTTCTTCACATGGATCTGTTTGGTCCAGTCAGTACAAGAAGCATTGCAGGCGACTTGTACTGCTATGTGGTTACATATGACTACTCAAGATTTTCTTGGGTAATGTTTCTGAAATCCAAATCAGAAACATTTGAGTCTTTCAAGGAATTAGTAACTACATTGGAGTCTCTCTACAAGCTGAAGGTAAGACAGGTACGCTCAGACAACAGAACCGAGTTCAAGAATCAGTGGATAGAGGCTTACTGCAAGGAAAAAGGAATTGTGCACCAGTTCACCTCTGCCTACACACCTCAGATGAATGGCATTGCTGAGAGAAAGAATCGCAGCTTGATAGAGACAACACGGACAATGTTAGCAGACTCGAAACTGCCTATCCAATTCTGGAATGAGGCAGTGGCAAATGCGTGTTACACGTTAAATCGAGTTCTGGTAGTTAAACGCCATGGCAAGACGTGTTACGAGTTGCTAAAACGACGTAAACCTAATCTAGAGTATATCGAACCGTTTGGCGCACCGTGCACCCTACTGAAGAAGACTCAGGAGGGAAAATTCAGCGAGAAGTCTGAAGAAGGTATCTTTCTAGGATACAACATACCAAATAAGAGAGTTTACAACAACTCAACGGGTCTAGTAGAAGTGTGGTGTAACATGGACGTTCAAAGATACACCACCCCACCTGCTGGAAAAGGACCCGCCTTCTTTTTCGACTATGATACAGAACCAAACGTTCATAATCTTGACTCTGAGGTAGTTGTTCCCACTACTCATGGATCACGCTTAAATGTCTATCATCCCCTGGACAATGTCATTGGGGATGTCAGATCAGGAGTGCAGACAAGAAATCAGCTATATTCAGCTGATTATGCCTCGGTAATGGAAAAAGGATACCTTCACGACGGTGCTTATCGTTGTTTTGTGTCTTAGTTTGAGCCAAAATACGTTAGTGAAGCCCTGAATGATGAGGCATGGGTGAGTTCCATGCAAGAAGAACTTCTTCAGTTCAAGAAGTTAGGTGTATGGACTCTAGTGGATAGACCTAAAGGTGCTAAGGTCATTGGCACCAAATGGGTCTTGAAATGCAAGAAAGATGACCAAGGCGTCATCATCAGGAACAAGGCTCGACTTGTAGTTCAAGGATTTCGACAAGTCGAGGGAATAGATTACAATGAAGTGTTTGCACCCGTGGCAAGAATGGAAGCCATCTGCATCTTCCTTGCCTATGCATTGTATATGAAGATTAAAGTTTATCAACTGGATGTGAAGAGTGCATTCCTTCATGGTGAAATCCGAGAGATAGTGTCGTCAGTCAACCCGAGGGATTTGAGGATCCATATCATCGGGACAGAGTTTACAAACTCGACAAGGCTTTATACTGGCTTCATCAAGCCCCAAGGGCCTGCTATAAGAAACTCTCGACTCACCTTGTGAAACACGGCTTTCGCAGAGGTGTTATTGATTGCACACTGTTTATCAAAGAAAAAGATGGTGATTTACTGCTTGTTCAAATCTATGTTGATGACATAATCTTCGGGTCAAAGAACGAAGATTTATGTAAAGAGTTTGAAGAAGTAATAAAGGCTGAGTTTGAGATGAGTGCCATGGGAGAGATGAAGTTCTTTCTCGAGTTACAGGTGGATCAGACACCAAAGGGAATATTTCTACATCAGACCAAGTATGTAGGAGATATTCTCAGTCGGTTTGACATGGAGAATGCTTCCGCAGCTGGGACTCCACTTGCTACAAACCATGATGTAGCACCCGACAAGAATGGTGATCTGGTCGATGCCACCATGTACCGAGTAATGATTGGTTCTCTCATGTACCTCACTGCCTCAAGACCTGATATCATGTATGCGACATCTCTATGTTCAAGATATCAGGCGAAGCCAAAAGTTAATCATCTGATAGGGGTCAAAAGGATATTCCGTTATCTGAAGGGTACACCAACACTTGGGTTGTGGTATCCTCATGACGATGACTTCGAGCTTACGGCATATAGTGACTCGGATTACGGTGGCTGCAAAATGAACTACAAATCCACATCAGCAGGATGTCAATTCTTTGGGAGGAGATTAGTGACCTGGCAGTGTAAGAAGCAGACCTCGGTTGCTTTGTCAACCTGCGAAGCCGAATATGTTGCTGCAGCAAGTTGCTTTTCACAAATCATTTGGATACAACAGCAAATGCGGGACTACGGTTTGAATTTCTCTTCTACTCCTATTTTTGTTGATAACTCTGCTACAATTGCAGTAACTAAAAATCCAGTACAACATCCTAAGACCAAACACATCGGCATAAAATATCACTTTATACGTGACTGTTTTGAAAAGAACCTAATCGATGTGGTTAAAATAAATACTCATTTTCAACGCGCTGACCTCTATACAAAGGCTTTTGATAAACCACGTTTTCTATATTTGTTAGAGGTCAACGGCGTTAAGAAGAAAAGTGATGTAATTCCAGAAGATGACCATGTTTAGTCCGATGCATATAGTCCATTTTTCTTTTATTTTTTTTCTTTATTTATTTATTTTATTTTATGTTTTAGTTAAATTGATGTTATTTCTTCGCCTATTAAAATCCTAAAAACGCAAATCGTTTATGGTTTTAGAATTTTAGGGGGAGAATAGGTTTAGTTAACAACATTAAAAAAACGAGGGAGAGGAGAGGCTAGCCGATAGAAATCAGATCGTATTTGTGATACCGATTCAATAACTTTGGCAAATGATAGTACACAGAATAAACCATTTGGGACTCTTAAAAGATTAAATTGAATTAGATGCGAAGTTCAAAGTATAAGTCTGTGTAGTCTGAGCAATATAAAAGGAAAAATGATAGTAAAACTGGTTACTACTAAGATAACACAAAGAAAGTAGACCTAGAGGTTGCTAGACCACAGATGATATGTCGGTAGATTCAACACAATAGATGATTAGACCTTGTTGGTGATCTCAGGAACAAACTAAGTTGTTCAACAAGCTGTGGGTTATCGTCTTATCCCAGGTTAACACAATCAACAAAATTCCAATAAGGGGTGACGAGCAGAATAAAAGCCATAAATGTGTGCGTATGACCAAAATATGAGCAAAAGCACATGATGAAAAAAAAGCAAAAGCAATCAAATTAATAACCTATGTTGTTGGTGAGATCTGTGCAAAAAGAATAAAATTGCTCAAACAAGAAGATAGGTTATGTGCCTCTCTGCTGTGCGGTGGCACTGACCTGATGATAAGCATAGCCTATATATTCTAGAATTCATTGTTGTTTGCCGCCTCTCTGCTGTGCGATGGCACTGACTCGAGGCTTGGCTTATCCTTGAAAGCTCTAAGAATAGTTTCTTCTTGAATACTACCCTGAGACCGCTCAAAAATCTCCTGAGAAATGTTGATTACCATATAAGCATGGGATCCACAAAAGCTTGTTGAAATAATTAAACCTTAAACTATCACCAATCTGTGTCAAAAGTCTGTGTATGGATTTAAGAGGACAAGTATACTGACAATCATCGTGGCTACAATTCTTGAAAGTCCAAATCAATGTGGGGATCTAATAGTACTAGTATGATTTCCTAAATATGCTAACGACTCTAGATGAAAAACAAGAATAGAGCATCAAAAGGTTTTGATAAGATGTCCCGAATGATTTGACGTACCTGTATGATTCCAAACTGAATCAGTCCACTTATGGTCAAAATGAATTGAAGCTGCCCTTTCAGGAAATGAATCGTTTAGATTTCCATATTAAAATTTCCACCTCACACAAAACCACAAAAACAAGTTTTAGTTCTGTATTTCAGTTTTAGTTCTTTTATTTTGTTTAAATTTCGTCAATTTAGTTTGTTAAACATCGGACTATGCCATGGAATTCAATCAAGGATTTAATCACCTAAAAAGGTCACGTCTGAGGTGACCACACAAGTTTTTAAATGTGAAATGGGTCACGTCTGAGGTGACAAAGTGTGTGTTTTGTTTAAAAGGATCACGTCTGAGGTGATCAAATGTTTTCAAAGTTAAAAGGATCATGTTTGAGATGATGGAGTGCTAAAAATGTTGAATCAATAAGTTAAAGGGTGTAATATGTCAAATGGTCATAAAGTCAAAATCATGAGTTTGACTCATACGCACGAATGGACCATACTCATGCCCTAGACAGCCGAATGGAGCATGAGTATGAAACCCAGTCGGCCGACTGAATGTGATCGACTGAACCAATCACACGACTGAGGTCCAATCGCCCGAATGAACAGAGCGAATGGGTCCAGTCGCCCGATTGAAATCAAATTCAGTATAAATAGGGCCACAGTCGATCGCATAAACTCATCACCCCCCAATCGCTCTAAAATCACATTATGTACCGTTACTCTGCCGAAATTTTCTCTGACCGATTTTGACACCAATTTCGATATTCTGACGATCTTTAGTTGTTATACAGGTACAATGCGGTGCTATCTAACTGAAGTTCGTTTGATTTGAGCCCTAATTTACGACTTTCGGCCCTTGCAAGAACCGAAACTGTTATTTGACAAATAACTTAACTAAACTAAGTAAAATTTTGAAATCAAAGTTATTAGGTTATTAGTATAGTGATTGCGAGTCTAATGGACCAAAACACGACGTCTAATTTTAAGATTTGGTCCAAATTGGAATTTCTGATGAACGAACAGTGGGTCATGCGACTGGACACCCGGATGAACTACAATCGCACGACTGAGCTGGCCGAACGACTCAGTCGGCCGAATGGATAATACGAAGGAGCTCAGTCGGCCGACTGAACCAATCGCAGGCTCAGTCACCCGATTGAACTCAATCGCATGCTCAGTCACCCGATTGTATCCAGTCGCATGTTAGGTCAACCTACTGAACTCAGTCGCATGGTTTAATCGCATGATTGAACCAGACTGAGTTCAACAAGGTTAAAGTTGAACTGATTTTGGTTGTGTGGTGATCTAATGTCTATGTGTCTTGTATTACAGATCTATGGCTGACCGGTGGTCCATAAACCCCAAGCACAACATCTGTGCTCATTTAGATGCCACATCTCGGAACGGTGCCGAGTTTGCCCGGATCATTGCTTTCCTTAAGAGATCCCGGATCCACAAAGCTATATCCACACCGTGCACTCCCTATAGGTCTATACAACAGGCCTTCTGGGAGGGGGCATCGGTTGATCGTTCACATGAGCCTTATAGCATCAGTAGCATTATTTTTGGTCAGGCTATTGAGGTCGCTGCTGATGATATACGACGAGTACTCGCTCTTGGTGAGGGTGCTGATCACCCGACCAGGCTACATCCTCTGACAGTGAGAGGGTGTTTCCTCAGGATGAAGTACGCTGGGGATATAAATGCAAGTGTGCTAAACAAGAGCAACCTGTGTCCTCAGTACAAGTACTTGGCACATGTGATACTTAAGTGCTTAGCTTCGAGGAGAGGTGGCTTTGATGATCTTTTAGACCAGATTCAGAATGCCTACATGGCACTGGTGCTGAACCACCCTTTCAGCTTCTCGAGTATGATATTCTCATATCTGATTGAGAATCTGGAGGCTAAAGGTAAAGAGGGTTTTTGCATGTATCCGAGGTTTCTCCAGATGATTATTGATGAGAAGCTGCCCTCTCTGCCTAAGGAGAGCCAAGATGCAGTGTCATTGGAGGTGATGGATGACACGACACTAGGCCGCATGAAGGTCTACAGGGGGAAGCAAGTCAAGCCCCCTGTGAAGAGACTCTTCGGGCATCTGGCCCAGGCTGATTACATGGTGCCGGGTAGGCGAAAGTGGCGCCACGAGGAGAGTGATTCAGATGTGGAGCAGATTGCCCTCCCTTCTGATGACTCCGATGACGAGGATGACCACACTGGTGGAGATTCTGGGCCCGCTCCTACTAGGGGTCCCACTACCCATGTTACACCACCACCACCCACTCGTGGAGATACCACCACCGCCAGTTTCCATCAGGACTACTGTCCTCCTGAAGAGGAGGAAGAGAGTGATGACGAGCCACTTACCAGGACAGAGGGCAGCCGTGTAGTTGCTACAGAGTACGGGCTAGTGGCGGTTGGAGGACGCCAAGCTGAGTCTGGGGAGACTACTATTGATCCCACCTACACCCCAGATCAGCCCAACATCCAAGGGGAGCATCCACCTCGAGGGGTTCGAGGAAGAAACAGAGGGCTCAGCCCCACGGGATGAAGATGAAGAGGAGGAGGATGACCTTTATCACCACCACCACTACAGCCACCACTACCACCACTCCACTTACCACCACTACCACTCCACCTACCACCACCACTACAACCATTACACCCTCCACCACTACCACCATTACACCCTCCACCACTACCACCACTCCACCCACTACCACCACTACCACTCCACCCATCATGACTACCCCACCATCCACACATATCCTGCCACCCATCTTCTCTACATCCACCACTACCACCACCACACATGGAGCCGGGACCTCATCACAGGTCCCACCTGCTTTTGGATCCTCTTACCCATCTGTTGGGTTGGAGGAGCAGCTTGCTAACCTAAACCGGTTAGTACTAAAGCTACTGGCGACGGATGACCAGAGAGCTACTCAGCTTAATCAGCTGATGGAGCTCAATGCCTCCCAAAGCCCAGAGAATTGAGGCTCAGAGCCTTGAGATCACAGAGCTGAGAGAGATGCAGACATCCTCTGTACAGAGGATACAGGATTTAGAGGCTCAGAACAAGAAGCTCATGTTGAGGCTCAAAGGATCTAAAGATGAGCCACTACATATCAGAGAAGGAGATGGAGATAATGGTGGTGATGATGACAATGGTGATGATGAGGATGATGATGGTGATGATCAAGGTGACGATACTGAGGGAGGAGATGATGTCGATGCAGGTGATGATGATGATGAAGGAGAAGGAGATACATCTGCTACGGGTGCCACATCAGCAAGTGAAAGGAGGACCAAGAAAGCTCAAGACAAAGGTGCCTCTACATCAGCCCCGTCAGCAGAGGAACACATGATACAAGACAAGAGTAATGCATAGTTGTTTATGTTATTTAAAATCATGTGTAATTGAATATTGTATCAAACTAATGTACATAATGTTTATATTTTGTAATGTGGTTCTGTTTTGATTATTGACTAATGGTTGTTGTGTTACATGTTTTAAATCAAGCAGATCCAAATTTTCAAAGAGATGAATACGACGTTGCTCCCGTCCGGCAGATCAAGACTCAACTAACAATGATTCTTGATCTGCAAGGGATAGTCAGGAGATCCGTGAGTTACACTCCCGAAGAGGGAGAAATAATTCATGATCTCACTGATGAGCAATTGGCCGAAATGTTTCGACTCAATCCTGATGAGATCGTGAAGGATGCTCCTACCGTAACCGTGGAAAGTGACGATGAACTGAATGATATAGACAAGATAGAAATTAAGGATGTCACGGCCCAACATTATCCAGAGTATACTGACAACGAAGGAAATGTCGTTCCCAATCTGGGAGACACCCTTGTCAGTGATACCTTTGAAACTCTGGATAAAATGGAGCAGGAGTCAGAGAAGGACAAAGAGAATGCTCAAGGCTCAGATGCCGATGTCAACATCAGAAAGGCTGAATGGGCAGCATGTTTTGCAGAACTTAGAGCCCAGCGTAGTGCTTCAAAGTCAACTGTCTACACCAAACTCTATAAAGTGAAGAAACATCACAAGGTGTCAGGCAAAATCATAGCGTGGGCCTATTTTAAATATCTTAAAGTATATGCTGTTAAAAGAGAGAAAGGGATCGAGTACTTCAGATTCCCACATGATGTGAAGACTCTTCTAGATTTTGAGCTTAACAAGTTAGCAAAGTTGAAGTTGCTATACGCTGACCCTCGTAAGATGTCAGGCTGGTTTGAAGCTGCTTTAAAGAGAGAGTACCACACCAGGTGGGTCAACTTCAAACCTCAACAACCAACGAGGTATATCAGAAGATCTGAAGTTGATGCCATTACTGGAAAGCCAAAAGTAGTGCTGAAGTGGAGTCCTCCGCGCACGATGTCTAGAATCCCTCTATGGGAAATGCCACAGGACTTCACTCCACACTTCAAGTGGTGATACTACGATTGGAGAACAGGTGAGGCAGTCATAGTACTGAACAGAAATGGAAATATGGAAACTATCAGGGTATTTGACCCCATGTGGCTCACTAACTTGTCGGCTGATGATGTTTACACATTATACAAGTGGCCACTGTCTATGACGCGCAAGATATTATACAAGCCCTCCAATTCCAAAAAGTTATCAGACTCCGCTTTGCATTTGAAATACATGCAGGAGTTACAAGAGAGGAGAAGTACAAGAAATATGAGGAGCTTATGAAGAATGTAAGACAATAGATAAATCTAGGTCCAAGGGGGAGTTTGTAGATACATGTGTACCTACTTTCTGAGCTCAATGTAAAATGTCTTTATTGTCTTACACATATGTAATTGAATGGGTACTTAATGAAATACAATGTGTGGTTGTGCTTATAATGTTTATTATTTCATTGATTGGTAGTTTAACGCTTATTGAACTGACTATATAGGTTTGTGGTTGTTTGAATGAATCTTAATAATGTAATGATTAATAAATATATTCAAACTTAGTAATATGAAGTTCTCATGCGAATGGCCCATGCTAATGGACCATACGCATGAACAACTTCATGCGAATGACTCAATCACTCGACTGAACCAGGAGACTGGATCAGTCGCATGAGTGTAGTATGAGATTGACTCAGTCGCACGACTGAACACTCAGTCGTGCGAATGGATCAACCGCATGGCTCTATCGCAAGACTGAACCATGCTAATGGTTCAGTCACCCGAATGAGAAACCCTAACCTATAAATACCACTTAATTCGTGGAAAAACGAAAGAATTGAGAACACTTCAACTACATACGTACCCTAGCCGTCTAGAGACCTCTAAGAACCTGTTCCAAGTTCATAGATCGCATTAGATCGATTCCAAATCGTTCTTAACGTTTAGATTCAATCTATAATTGTTTCTACGTGCGTTCTCACTGATTGGATCGCCAATCAAATAGGATTCCGCACTATTTGATTCGGTATACACGTTTATCAGTTAGTATTTCGTTCAATACACGATCCTAACAGACATTCATATTCAGACACTCATATTGTGAAGGAAAGCTAGTCTATTCATGAGAGGTAAATTGATGATTACGCTTGGATTCATATAATGGTGAATTTATAGTGAAAAAAGTATCCTAGTAAGATTCTAACATGTTGATTAGTGCCTATATCTTAGGGTGAAGTGATAGCTCTATATGATAAGGATTAGTGGTGTAATGGAATATGAACATATGAGCTTTCATGAACTTGGGAGAGAGTAGGAACATGCTTGTACAGTCTTTTCTGTCTCTTCTCTTCTTTGATTTTGAGGAGCAACCTTGCATCCTCTGCTTCCTTCCTCTCCCTAGACATTTCCATGTCTGTCAGTTCATTGAGTTCCTCTAAGGGGAGAGATATAATCTCTTCAATTTCATAGTTCATGGTCTGCAGGTAAGTAATCCTAACTGCCCTCAACTTATCATCTTGAGTGTTTGGTCTAGGGGCAGCCCTAATTGCAGCTTGCATGAAGCCCGATGACCCAGAGGAACTTTCTCCCTTAGCTTCCTCTTCCTCTCTCTCCTCCTCCTCAATCTCCTCAGGAGTTAAAATCCTTTTCCCTTTGTCACCCACATACCTTTGTGACACAGGGTGGAGAGAGCTTTGGCCTTCATTGCTTGGTGTAGCATCCAAGCTCTGGCCAGAGTGAGGTTGTGATACACCTTCACCAGCAGGTGTTTCACTGAGGGAATGAATTGCTGAAGTAGTTGTAGGTGTGACAGGGCTCTTAGGCTCTATCACTGGGCCTTCAGTCAAGGTTTTCCCTTTGAAGCTAATCTCAGGGGTCTGCCTCAACATCCAGTTGACCAATGACATTACCTAATTGCCTTTGTCTTCTTCTTAGGCTGAACTCTTTAGTAATCCTGTCTTGAATCCTTTGATCCAGCCTGCCAGCTTGCCTAGATTGGCTTGGGTTGACAAGTGAAATGTTGATGAGGTCAAGACCTTCATAGTAGTTCAAGGTCTGAAAGTTGAATACTTCTTGCTGCCCTTGAACTCTTTGAAGAATGAGGGCTCTTCTGTCACCATCATACCTCCACCCAAGTATATGATTTGAAGTTTCTTAAGGTGGAGATGGCATAGCCCTTGGAATAACTTCCTCAAAGAGACTCTGAATGAGAGAGTCTAAAGAGTCCATATCAATATGAACTTGAGGAAGTTGCTGAGTATGCACAATTGAAAATGAGGATGGTGAGTCCTCAATGTCCATAGTCCCTGAAGAACTCCCAGGTTCTGTGATTGCAATGACTTTCTCCCCCTTTTTGGTAGCATCACCCTCTTCCGTAGGTGAGCTAGGAGTTAGGTCAATCACATCCATAGGTTCTTGTGTTCTTGAATGAGCTCTCCTTAAAGGTCTCTCAGCTATTTGTTCCCTGAGATAAGATATCTCAAGTTGCTAATCATTGACCCTATTTTATAGGGTAGTCACCTGAGATTCAGGGCGAGTAACCTTAGAGACTAGGTAGGTGCATGTTTTTGACAGTTTTTGCACCTTTAGTCTTACATTCCCTTCATCTTCATCAGAAGAATCATGAGGGGATGAGAGTATTGGACCAAAGTCCTCACTCTCACCACCAGCTTCATGTTCTTGGCTGTTGGATTTCCTCTGCTCACTGACAGCCTCAGTTGAAGTGTCAATGGGCTGAGTTGCCATGGTTTAGATCTTAATGATGTAATCACTTGCAGAAGTGAGAGCCTCTTCCATATGGATCTCCTGAACAGGGTCAGGGAGGTCCACCTCAGAATGGGTGACTGATGTGGGCTAGAAATAGGAGACTCAGGAGTACTCATCTCTCTTTGAGTAGGGGAGGAGTAGAGAGACTCATGGTACTCATTGAATCCTATGTCTTCATCAGTATAGAATTCTAGGTTGGGTATGGGTTGGTTTAGATCTAAAGGCTGGGGATGGGAACTGTCCCCTGAAGGTTGTTCACTTGAGTGTTGAGACTCAGAATGAAGGCTTAAGGCTGAGGGGCTAATGAGCTCATCAGGCTGAGCATGAGGAACCTCAGCACTGATTCTTGAAAAGATGGGAGTGGTTTGCTCCTCAGGACAAGTGGGAGCTCTAGTGTCCGCTTCCTCCTGTATGGGTGAGTATATGAGGGCTTGCACAAGCTCAATAGCTTGAACATGGGTTCATTTGGATTTTCTATGGTAGGTGAGGGTGATTTGTGGCTGTTTGGGTGGTTGAGAGGTAGAAGGTATGGGTTCAACACTAGCTTGTGTTGCTAGGTTGTCACCTTGAGCAATGAACTCTAATATTTTGGGGACAAGGGCTGTTTCTACCCTAGAGATGCCAACAGTTGGCTTCTTCATGATTTTATAGATGCCGAGCTTCATCTCTCCCAATTTAAGAATATTACATGTTTCCTTTAACTGTGAGCCCAGTTCACAGTTAAGAATGTATTGAACATATCTAGGAAACATGTAATACTCTAAGGAGTCCAAGTTTGGAAGTAAATTTGTACACACAAACTGAGAGTACCTAAACTTGACCCCTTGAACCATTTCATTCACTATGAAAGAGAGATCCTCAGGAATCTGGTCCCACCCTCCATGCTTGTTAGACAAGCTGTGGATGACCACATGTAGCATGTACTTCCACTGGGATGAGACATTCCCTTTCCTGAAGGTCTTTACAGAAAAGTCTCCCTCATAGCCCATCTGCTCAAAGAAATGATTGACTGCTTCCTTTGGAAAGGACAACTCACCTTCTTCATCATCCAGCTAAAGATAAGTGTTGATAATGGCCGGAGTGATGAAGATTGTCCTCTCCTGCACTGTGGCAGACAGTGCCTTCTCCCCATCCATGATGACCTCTTGACAGGTCATCCTGAATTCAAGCAGATGATCCTCATAGAGAGTAGGATCAATGGTTAGGGAGGTGAAATAGTTGGATAGAGCCAGAAAACGGCAAACCTATGAGAAACTATCATCTTTCTCAGAGTTTAATAGTGCAACTTGATTGTGCTGCCTGTGAAGTTGCATGGAGAAATCAGGGTTGTTTCTACGGTTTAGGTTGGCCATTTTAGAAAGCTTAAGGATGAAGGAAGTGTAGAACAAAGGCGGTTTGAGTGAATTTAGGTTTAGTGAATAGTTCAGATGAAGAAGATAGTGAAAGAGGGGGGAACCGTTGGGTATATATATGAAATGGATTTAAGACAAAGTTAATGAAAGAGGATTGTTAGATCTAGGGTCAATAGATCTAGTCCATTTTGTATAGGCTTAGAACTTTAATCAATATTTGTAATGAATACTTGTAATTCATTATTATGTATGCATTAAATATATAGGTTAACCCATATATGTGTGTTGATTTATGTATGATTGCAGGTACAAACATAATACTTGGTCAATTACTTAAATCGACTAAGTGTAAGAAACATCTACGGATGAACATTTTGTTCCTCCGTAGATATGTTTCTTACCAGTAACAAACATCTGAAGATCATCTGCGGATGAACAATCAGCTATGGAGTTCAAGTGATCAAAGAGGTCAAGTGAAGACTCCTGTGGATGAGTAAACAACCTGCTCTGAGGATGAAAGTGAAGATTGCTTCGAAAGAAAAGATTGCTTCGGAAGAACAAGATAGCTTCGGAAGAACAAGCCTCCTGTGGAAGAACAAACATCTACGCAAGACCATAGTCTTGCGGAGTCCAAACACTTGTATTTAATAATACAAAGTGTTACAAGTCAACAAGTCAACAAGACAGCTGTGCGAATCCCAAGAAATCCGATGTTTCCTTAACAGAAACACAGGTACCTATATATATGGATACTAGGTTTCCACATCAGACGACGGCTTCGACGGCAAACATCCAAGCAACATTACAATCACCAAAGATCACATCAAATCACACAAATCAAAACTCTAGCAGCCGTCACATCATCAAACACTCAAATCAATATTATTCATTCATTCATTGTTTATTCGTCTATAATCATTAACTTGTTTTAATGAAATACATTTGAATTGAATATTTGTCTGATCATTAGTTGTGTTCTATTCATTGCATTCATCCTATTCATTAATAATTATTGATTTTGAAATTAATACAAACAATTAAACCAAGTTAACGTTGATTCCGCAAACGTTGATTTGACTTGAAATAACACTGATAATTCCTAATTGCGATCCTAGGATTCACAGGTGGTATCGAAGCCAAGTGCTCATTGATTTAGATCGATTGATCTATCAGTGTTAATTGTGTTTAATTGTTTACTGAATTCTCTAGATTTGTCAGTTTTTACTGATCAGATCTATTTTTTTTCATTTAAGCAAATAGTTTTTGTGTGTGTGATCTATGATTTGTCATTCAGCAAGTACATAGTTTAAATAACTTGGATCTATATTCAAATCAATTGAATAGCAGATCTTAGTTATTGATCAACATCAATAAATTGTTCATATCCATTGAACAAATTCATTAGTTAAAGTCTTAGATCTTAACTAATCATGAGCAACTTTGGTGGATCATCCTACCAACCTCCAAAGTTGGAAACAAAAGCAGATTTTAAATCCTGGAAAATCAAGTTCAAGAATTATGTAAATTTACAGATTCTGACTTATGGGTTTCAATAACAGAAGGTCCTTATATTCCACCCACTCTTGGGATGGATTATAATGACAATAATCAACCTATAAGTACAAAAGATCTGTCACCTGATGATATTAAAAATGTTAAAGTTGATATTAAAGCATACAGCTTGCTTAGTATGGCTTTACCAGAGGAAATTTTTAATCCGGTGTGAAAATTACAAAACAACTAATTCCTTGTGGAAGATTCTTCATACACTCTGTGAAGGGAGTGATGAAATCCGAAGCATTTGGAAGGACACCCTTCATTCACAATATGAAACTTTTCATCATATTGAGGGTGAATCAATTCCTAACTCCATAGGTTTATGCAACTTGTTACAGAGATGAACATCTTGGAGTTGAAATACACAAATGATGAATTGAACAAGAAGATGCTCCATACTTTACCAGAAAGTTGGAAGCAAACTGTATCCATGTTCAAGAACACCATTGACCTCAAAGTAGTTGGTTTAGATACTCTAGTAGCTAAAGTTGAGGCTCTTGAAATGGATGAGAAATCAAGAAACAAGAGTGTGAGAACTCATGTATCACCATATCACTTTAAAGAAACAAGAAGTGCTAGAAGTGCCTTTATTTCTAACAATGATGGTGACAACTCTTGTACTTTGAGTGAAGATGAAGAGGAAGTAAGTTTCTATGCTTCAAAACCTCCTAAGAAATCTTCTCAAAGTAAGTCAAGAAAAGAGAATGGAAGAACTGATGATCAAAGATATACATCATCAGAACCAGAGTCCATCATAGTCATTCTGGACTCTGAAGAACAAAAAGTAGCTTTTGCAGCTTTCAGTTCAAGTTTTCAAGCTTACCTGGGCAGCTCATTAACCTCTGCAAACATGTGCCAACAAGACTTGGAAGTATTACCTCCAGATGTAGTGGAGGAGATGGATCTACAATGTCAAATGGCAATGATTGCCTATAGAGCTAAACAATATCTCAGAAGAAACAAGAATTTGACTGCTGCAAGTAAATCATCACGGATTGGTGTTGATAAGTCCAAGGTAAGATGCTTCAAGTGCAATCTCTATGGACACTTCTCTAGAGAATGCAATCAACAAAATCCTGACTCAACAAAACAACAACAACATCAGTCTAAACAAACATCATCATCTCAAAGATCATTCAGGCAACCACAACTTGCCAACTCATCCCCACCAGCCACTAATACATCAGCGGGAACAAGCAACTCAAAAGAATCTGGGCTGATCATTCTTCAAGATGGAACCTATGACTGGAGTATGTATGAGAAGGAAGTCTTCGAAGAAAATCAAGCTTTAATGGCTCACATGGAAAACAAAGTTCAACCCATGGGAAGTGAGGTAAGAGACAGGTTATGTTCATCAATATGTGTTGAGGAAGTTGAAAGATATAGAGTCCATGCTCAACAACTGGCTGATAAAATTAAAGAAACAATGATTTTGAATGAATCACATGTAAGAGAACATAAATTATATCAAATCAAAATTAACTCTTTACAAAAGGATTTAGATAAAATTGTTTCAGAAAATTACAGTCTAAAAGCACAAGTTGAGCATTTGACCACTTCCTTAACTAAATCCATGGCTGATCATGCATCAACTGAAGTGAAACTTCAGAAGTTTCAACTTTCATCTCAGCAGTATGAGAAATTATTAAATTCTCATATTGAATCAAAGAACAGGTCTGGGTTGGGTTATAATGCTGTGGCACCTCCTATAAACAATAATTACACACCTTCACCGGAATCAATGACAAATAACTTGTCAAATCATTTTGTGCCAAGCACCAAGTTTGAAACAAAATCTAATCAACAAGTTTTTCATAATAAAACTGAGGTGAATGAAACTGAGTCATCTGAATCAGAAATGATTAATCAAAATGACTCAGAATTTGACTTTGATGAGTGTGATGACTTGGATGATTCTGATGAACATGATGATGATCTTTTGAACATTAGTAAGAATGTTGTTTCTGAAACAAACATTCCAAAAGTCCTTGAAGAATTATTCATTCCCAAAATACTTGAAGAAACAAAGTTGCCATATCCTCCAAAACAAAGAAACATGCTGAAGACTATCTGCAAGAGAATAGCTCAGCTAAATGAAGGTCTTCAAGAACTTCATCAGCAACAAAAATCTTCAAATGAAGAAACTGAAAAGCGTATATCTACTGAGAAAGTACACATAATTTCAGTAGATAAAGGAAAGAAGAAGCAATCAGCTGATCTTCAGCAGTAGAAGAAACCTTCTTCAGTAGAAGATCTGCGGAAAAACAAATCTGTTGATTCAGTAGATGATCTACCGAAGGCAGCAACAATCAAATCAAAGACTAAAAAGCTGAAAGAAACAACTTCAAAAATAGAAAAGGATGCAAAGCCTCAGAAGTTGACAAAGAAGAAGAAAGTAACTGATTCTGACAAAGAATCAGAAAAGATGTATTGCAAATGGTGTGACATGAAAAATCACAATACTAAAGATTGTTACTTCAGAAGTCATTGTTCTATTTGCAATATGAACAATCACATGACATCTGACTGCTACTTCAACAAACACTGTGCTATCTGTAACAAAAATAACCATTCAACTTAGGAATGTTATTTCAACAAAAAGAATAAGACAAAAGGCACAAAGAAGAAAACATCAGATAAAGTTGAATCAGACACTCAATCTACTGATTGTGAAAAAGGTTCAAAAATCAAGAAGTCTCAACAAAAACAAAAGCCAAAATCAAAGGAAAAGACATCCACTGATGTTCATCCTTTGAAGAAAAGAACAACTTTCCAGCAATCAAAAACACCTCATAAAAGGGTGGATTTGACTGAAAAGGAAACAAAGGCTAATGATGCATTCTTTGATAATTTTGAAAAAGGAACACATGTACCTCATTCAAAATCAAAGGACATTGAAACTTTCACCAATCAAGATTCATTATCAAAATCAAATCCTCAAACCAATAAAAATAAGGTGAATGAAGAAGAGATTGAGAAACCAGGACTCAGTTTAACAACCTCATCTTCAGCAGAATCATCCTCACCTGAAACATCTCAGAATGAATCAAACAAAACTAAAATTAATACTGAAACTTCAAGACTTATTCATGAAGGAGTAATAATTTTAGACACTGTTGGCAATCCCAAGATCATTAAGGCTTGGGTTGTCAATTCTAACTAATTTCTTTCTGTGTGTAGGAACAATCTTGGAGAGCTGACAACAAGTGGTATGTTGACAGTGGTTGTTCCAGGCATATGACAGGAAACTGTTCACTTCTCCATGATTTCAAACATAAAAATGCTTCTTATGTGGCATTTGGTGGGGATAAGAAGGGAGGTAAAATTGTTGGTGAAGGAATGGTAAGAAATGGTGTGCTCAAGTTTGAGAAAGTAAACTATTATGAAAATTTACAGTATAATTTACTGAGTGTGTCTCAAATTTGGATATCAAAATTATACCATAATGTTTGATAACTCTAACTGTTACATTCTTAAGCCAGGTTTTTCTGTTCCAGAAGATTGGGTCCTTCTTAAAGCATCAAGAAAAGGAAACACTTATGTTTTGGACATGAACAACACCTCACTCACAAGACATGAAACATGCCTCCTATCTAAGTCATCAGAAGATGAATCTCAATTATGGCATAGAAGGCTTGTCCATTCTAACATGAAGAACATGAACAAATTGGTGAAAAATGACTTAGTCATTGGTCTGCCAAAGAAAGAGTTTCATTGCTTAGCTCATTGTTCTTCTTGTTACAAAGGAAAACAACATAGAGTGTCTCATAAATCCAAAACTATCAATACAAATACTACACCACTCAAATTGCTTCACATGGATCTGTTTGGTCCTACTAATGTGATGAGCATTGGAAAGAGACAATATTGTTTGGTGATAGTTGATGATTTCACTAGATTTACATGGGTCTTTTTCTTAAAACAAAACAGTGAAACATCAGAAACATTAATGGACTTTGTCATCAAGATTGAGAATCAATTTGATGCAAAAGTTAAAATTTTTAGGAGTGACAATGGTACTGAATTTGTCAATTCTGACTTGGATTCCTTTTGCAGGACCAAAGGTATTGCAAGGCAATACAGTGCACCAAGAACCCAACAACAGAATGGAGTTGCTGAAAGAAGAAACAGAACACTTATTGAAGCAACCAGAACAATGCTAGCAGACTCACAATTGCCTATCACCTTTTGGGCTGAGGCAGTGAATACTGCATGCAATGTTCAAAATAGAATATTAATTGTTGAAGATCATGATAGGTTGGACTCACTTTAGTATAGATGTTTACTTTTCAATGTAATAGGACTTGTGTTAGTTTCAGTTTGTATTTTGATAGTTATAGCAGTTTTGGCAGTCCAGCGAAACTGTGAGCGAATCTATAGTTTCGCTCACAGTTTGCTGTTTTGGTTCACCCGGCGAACTTATGTTCTGCCGGGCGAAACTGTAGTTTCGGCATGACAGTTTCGCTTGTAGCGAAACTGTCAGCGAAACTATGACTGCTATATATAGTTTTGTTATTTCATTTTGCATGATAAGTTTGCAAAACCCAAAACGTGGAATTCTGTTGTAAACTATCATTCTCAAGCAGTTGCTTATTGAAATACATTGTGCTTATTGATATTGAGTGAGTTAGTTCATTTGCATTTCAAATATGTCTTGATTCTTCTTATTCTACTCTTAATTGTTTGTTATTGTGCTTATATAAGTGATATTGATCAAACTATTCAATCAATTGTACTGTTCATCGATCATATGGACCAACAATATGGTATCAGAGCCTTAGTGCTCTTGATTTGTTGAGTTTTGGTGGTTTTGGTCAATATCTAGGTTCAATCAATTTTCATCGAATTATCAGCTGTTTTTGGGATGGAAATTGATTGAATTATGCTTGTTCTTCATTGAGGAAGATTCTACAATCATCAGATCTCAAATTCATTGAGTTTTGGATGATTTTGGATTGATTTTAAGGTGAAAAGGGTTTTCAGATCGACGAGCGAAATTACAGTTCTTACAGCGAAACTGCGATCTTCATTCAGCGAAACTATGGTTTATTTTGGATCTGAAGTTGTTTTTTAGAATTTCAGCGAAAGTATATCTTTGAACGAAAGTTCAGCAGTGTTTTTGATCAAGAATCAAGCGAAAGTGCTGCCGAAACTATATCTGAACGAAAGTTCAAGCTTGTTTCCTGTGAAATTAGCAGCGAAACTAAGCAATTGTTGTCTTTGATTCAAGCGAAAGTGCTGCTGAAATTTCAAGAGAAAGTGTCTGAGTTTGCGAAAGTATTTGTTGTAGCGAAACTATTAAGCAGGCTTACTTTCTCAGCGAAGTTGTTAGCGAATTTGCCAGCGAACTTACCAGCGAAATTACCAAACTTTCTGCGAAATTATCATGTCAAAATTAACTACTCTCACACTTGCGGATCTTGAAAGTGTTGCTCCTAATAGACCTCCAAGACTCATTAATGGAGATAATTTTGAAGATTGGAAGAGATGTCTCAAGGCTTTCTTTTTCTATACAGATCATAATCAATGGGAATCGATTATTTCAGGTCCTCATATACCTACGGTTACAGTTGGTGATGTCGTTTCTCAGAATAAAGATCCATCTTCTTATACTGAAAGAGATCTGAAACTGATTGATCGTGATCAAAAAGCATTTGGTGCTCTAACTCTCTGCTTAGCTCCTGACATCTACAATCGTTTTGCAGAGCATAAAAATGCTAAATCCCTTTATGATGCTCTCTGTGAATTCTTTGATGGGAATGCAGATCTGGTGAAAGACAAGAGTATTCAAGCTGAAAAGGAGTTTAACTCGTTTGTAGGATATAAGAATGAAAGTTTGACAGATCTTACAAATCGATTCTTAACTGTTTCAAGCACTCTGAAGAAATATGATGAAAGACTCTCCAACAGCGAACAAGTTAACAGACTTCTCGATTCTCTTCCACCACAATGGAGTCTTCAAGTGAGGATGCTCAAACAAGAAAGAGGTTTTACAGATTACAAGCTGATGGATATCATTAATAAATTGAAATCTTTTGAGTTGGATATGAAAAGAAGAGAATTTAACCAGACTATGATGCCCACACCTGGTTTTTCTCAAAATTCTGCTTTATTGTCATCCGCTGCAAACTCTCACATTCAGAATCCAATTCAAGGAGGGAACAATTCAAGTAATTTCTCAAGTGGTAGTAATCATGTTGGAAAGGAATTGGGAAATTCTAAGGTGAATGCTGAAACTACTATTCCATCAGAAACAATGGCTCTTTTTGGAATGTTTGTTCAGAGCTATGAAGCTCTTGTTGCTGGTGAGTTGAAGGGTAAAGGAATGACTATGGAGGATATGTATCAAGTTGATCCTGATGATTTGGAAGAGACTGACATTCAATGGCAAATGGCAATGTTAACTTTAAGAGCTCGGAGGTTTATGGAAAGAACGGGAAGAAAGAACTTCGGTGGTCAATCGTCAACCTCAAAACTAGGATTTGACAAGTCAAAACTGAGATGCTTCAACTGTAAACAATTGGGACATTTTAAACGTGAATGTCCATTACCAATTGTAACAGATCCTAGTAACACTGGAGTGCCAAGATTGACAGAGAAAGTAAAGGAAGAGGGAAATTCGAAAAAGGAGTCAGCCTTGATTTCTAATTTTGACTGGAGTGCAGAGGCAGAAGAAACCAGATCTGAAATAAATCATGCTTTAGTTGCTGAGATTGTGAAAAGTGATGAGATGGAAGTTGAGAAAGATGAGTTTGTGCTGTTTAAAGAATTCAAAGGAGAGAATGAATCTTCAGTAAAAGAGAAAGAAGAGAAAGATGATGGAGAGAAGAAAGAGAAAGCTACAGATTCAAAAGCTGTGAAAGGAAAAGAGAAGGATGATGCGGCCACTACTGTTGAGGAAAGGAAATCGAGTACTCCAGTATGCATGTGTGATAAAGCTTTAGCTGCCGAAAAGATGGTAATGGGACTTCCTTATGAGGTAATACAGGATATGTGTTCATCTGCTTGCAAAATTAGACTTTTTGGGGTTTATAAGGCTAATCGTTTGTTAATTGATAATGAAAAGGATTTAAAACGAATTAATGATGAACTTAAATTGAATGAATCAAAATATTTTGTGAAATTAAATGAGGCTTTAAAAGAAACTGATCATTTAAAAAGAATTGTTTTGGAAAGGAATGTAGAGATTAATACTTTGACTGAACGAGTTGCTCTGGCTGAATTTGAAGCAAGCAAACTTCAGTCAAAGTTAGATAAATGGACTATTTCTGGAATGAAACATGATGATCTTTGTAAATCTCAACGGGGAGCAAGAATTAAAACTGGTTTGGGTTATGAAAATGTACAGGTTTATCCTCCTCCTAGTACATATTGTTATTCTCCTATGCCTGTTCCTCATCCTTCTAATGATTTAATCAAATCAGATACTGATAGTATGTCTGCAGGTTTAGTTGGGAATAACTCTAAGTACATTCGTGAAGACTACGACTATGGACCAACTAGTGGGCTTGGATGCACTAGTTCTAGTACACCTGAAAAATTGCAGTCTGTTTTAGATAATAAGTCTAGTTTAAATTCAGTATTTGTTTCTAGTTCAAATGTAACAGACTTGAATGTCTCATGTTCTCCTGATTGTTCTATTTCATCTTGTAATTCAAATCTTAATAGTGATGATTTTTGTTCTGGTTTTGAATTGAATGAATCTGATGTTTCACCAAAAGAATCTGAGGTTTCACATAACACAACTGAGCAACTTAAAACTAATTCTTTTGAAAAGTTCTTTTCTCAACCTATTCCATCTTTTATACCATTAAATATGACATCTTCAGAAAAATGCAGTTCTCCTTCTTCTGAAACTAGTACCAATGGTACGAGTTTTACTGATTTCTCAAAAAATCAAGCTATGATTTTGTAAAGAATAATTCTGAGTCAAATAAACAAAAACATCATGAGATGTATGAGACATTCAGTGATGTTGATTCTAGTTTGTCTGAATGTGATGAGGAGATTATTATTGATCCTATTTTTACCACATCACATCATCGATCTAGATTCAAACATCATTGTTTCAGGTGTGGTGAAGAGGATCATCTTATCAAAAATTGCCCTTTGATTGAAAGATCCTCTAATAGAAATTGTTTTGGGAATAAATTGACAAAATTGGTTAATAATTTCTTTCATAAAAAATCAGCTTCTTTGAAAACAAAGGTTGTTCAATCTTGGGTCCCTATTACTCCTGGCTAAATGATTTGTTTATTCATTTCAGGGATCTTCTTCAAAGAGTGTAAACAGTCTATGGCATGTTGATAGCGGCTGTTCCAAACACATGACTGGTTTAAAAGATTTGTTGACTAATTATCGAATTATCAATGGAGGATATGTGGCATTTGCTGGAGACAAGAAGGGTGGAAAAATGATTGGACAAGGAGAAGTTACTAATGGCTCTCTTACTCTTGAAAAAGTCAACCATGTTCCTGAATTGGCATTTAATCTTCTGAGCGTCTCTCAAATTTGTGATAAAGATATTCCAGTTCTATTTAAATCTGACGAGTGTTTATTTTTGAAATCAGAGATAGCTGTTCCAGAAGATTTAATTCTCATGCGTGCTCCAAGGAAACACGATACATATCTTCTTGATATGAATTCTAATGAGTCAAAATCTACTGCAACTTGTCTTCTTTCAAAAGCATCAACATCTGAGTCACTCTTGTGGCATCGTCGATTGGGCCATGTCAATTTTAAGATAATTAATAAATTAGTAAAGAACAATCTTGTTAGAGGACTTCCTTTAAAAGATTTCTCTGTGTCTGAAAAATGCATGGCATGTGCCAAAGGGAAACAACATAAGAAATCTCATAAGCCTAAACTTTTAAATAGCATATCAAGTCCTCTAGAGTTGTTACATACTGATTTATTTGGGCCAATTAGTGTTAAATCCATTGCTAAAAAGTCTTTCTGTCTTGTTGTTACAGATGATTTTTCACGTTATTCATGGGTGAGATTTCTTGCTCACAAAAGTGAAGTTGCTGAGGAACTGCAGAAATTAATCATTTCAATTGAATCAGTCAGTAAGAAAAGAGTTATGGGATTAAGAAGTGACAATGGCACTGAATTTAAAAATCATATTCTTGATTCATTTTGTGCTCAAAAAGGGATCGTGAGACAATTTAGTGCTGCAAGAACACCCCAGCAGAACGGAGTTGCAGAAAGAAAGAATCGTACTCTTGTGGAAGCTGCTCGTACAATGTTGATAGAATCATCACTACCTGTCATTTTCTGGGCTGAAGCTGTTAATTGTGCTTCTTATGTTTTAAACAGAGTGCTAATTGTGAAAGACAAAGTGAAGACTCCTTATGAACTTTTTCATAAGAGGAAGCCACTAATTGATTTCTTTCGCCCATTTGGATGTTCTTGTACGCTTCTGAATACTCAAGCTCAAAAGACCAAGTTTGGGGCTGTTCTGATGAATGTTACTTTGTTGGATATTCTTCTTCACAAAAGGCATATCGAGTTTACAACAAAAGAACACGTATTGTTCAAGAGTCCTTTTATGTTGATTGGCAAGAATCAAATCCTACTGAAGTTAAATCTGAACCTGCATGGTTCTTTGATTCTGATACTGTGTTCAATTCATTCAATTTGCCAGTTTTCGATGATGATATGTCAAGTCCCTGTACTCAAACGAATATTATTCCATCATCTTCATCATCTGTTTCATCAATTCCACAAGTAACTGATGCTGTTTCAATTGATGTCAGCTCATCGTCTCCGATGCCTGATCAAGCACCATTATCTGATTCTTTATCACCTACATCTCTTAACTCACCTGATTCATCACCTGACATTGTTCCATCTTCACCTTCATCTACTCTTTCTCCGGCGGCTGATACTTCTTCAACTATCTTTCCTTCTTCTGGAGATTATAAAACTTTGAAAGATCATCCACTTGATAATGTAATTGGATCTGTTTCTGATGGTGTTCGTACTCGAAGTCAATCTGGTCTGATTAATGTTTGTCTTTTCTCATGCTTCATCTCTCAAATTGTTCCTAAGAATGTTCATGCTGCTTTACAAGATCCGTGTTGGGTAGAGTCTATGCAATTGGAACTTCAACAGTTCAGGAAACTTAAGGTTTGGACTTTAGTTGATTTACCTCCCAACAAGTATCCAATTGGTACAAAATGGGTATTCAAGAACAAACCAGATGATCGGGGCGTGGTGGTGCGAAACAAATCTAGACTTGTCGTGCAAGGCTTTGCTCAAGAAGAAGGTATTGATTATACAGAAGTCTTTGCTCCAGTTGCTCGTCTTGAAGCAATCCGTATATTTCTTGCTCATGCTGCTCATAAACAATTCAAAGTGTACCAGATGGATGTGAAATGTGCTTTTCTCTATGGCGACATTGATGAAGAAATATATGTGTGTCAACCACCAGGCTTTGAAGATCCTGATTTTCCTGATAAAGTGTATAAACTTGATAAATCTTTGTATGGACTTCATCAAGCACCCAGAATCTGGTATGAGACTCTTACACAATATCTTTTAAGCAATGGTTATTCTCGTGGTACCATTGATATGACCTTATTTAAAAAGGAGGTGAATGGTGAAATGATCTTTGTTCAAGTATATGTCGATGATATTATTTTTGGATCTACAAACTCTAAGTTGTGTAGAGAGTTTGAAGAAGTGATGAGCCAACGGTTTGAAATGAGCATGATGGGAGAAATGTGCTTCTTTCTTGGTTTGCAAGTTGAACAACAGAAAGACGGAATTCTTATTCATCAAGAGAAGTACATTAAAGATATTCTGAAGAAATTTAAAATGGATGATGCGTCTACTGAATTGACCCCCTTTACTGCTCAGACGTGTCTCACTCCAGACGAGAATGGAAAACCAGTTGATCCTCATCTTTTTCGTTCTATGATTGGCTCTCTCATGTATCTTACTGCAAGTCGTCCTGATATCACTTTTGCTGTTGGTTACTGTGCTAGATATCAGTCGGCTCCAAAGGAATCTCATGAGAAAGCTGTCAAACGAATTTTTCGTTATCTCAAAGGATCATCTCGTCTCGGACTGTGGTATCCATATGGTGGAAATTTTGATTTACATGCTTATTCTGACAGTGATTCCAATGGTTGCAGGTTAAACAGAAAATCTGTGTCTGGAGGATGTCAATATTTGGGTAATTGTCTGGTATCTTGGCAGAGCAAGAAACAAACAACAGTTTCTCTTTCTACAGGGGAAGCTGAATATATTGCTGCATCTAGCTGCTGCTCTCAAATTCTCTGGATACAACACCAAATGATTGATTATGGAATCAATTTCCTTCATACACCTTTATTCTGTGATAATGAGGCTGCCATTGGAATCGCTAAAAATCCTATTCATCATTCTCGCACAAAGCATATTGAAACCCGAATTCATGCGATTCGTGATGCTCAAGAGAAGGGTTTCATTAATATTATTCCCATTGACACTAAAAATCAAAAGGCTGATCTTTTCACAAAAACGTTTGACAAACCTCGTTTTTATGAATTGATTTCTATGCTTGGGTTAATATCTTTTTAAATTTTTATTTTCTATTTCTTTGATAATAATTTAAAAAAAAAAAATAAAAACAAAATAAAATTTTTAGTTCCAATTTTTCTATAATTATTGACATATGAAAATAAAAATTTGGGGGAGTAATATCAGTATTTTGAGATCGGATTTAACATGATGAGAAATGATTGTATATTCTCTAAATATTTCTTATCTACATGACCAGTAATTCTATGAGAAATGATAGTAACTGTCTCTAGATTCTGTTTCATAATAAAAAAATATAAGGAAATGGATCAAATTCTTTGACGATATGCTTGATAGACTCAGCCTGATGAATGAAGTAGACAGCAGCTTTATGGTTAAATTAAACTTTATGCTTAAGAATGCCTGGATTTACTCATTCATTTTGGATTGCACAAAAACTGAGTCCTGACAAAAATGGATTGAGAATGAATCTTTCGTTCATTGTGCTTTGTTAGTCATCATTCTCTGCTGTTTTATTTTTGTGTTAAGATGTCTTGTGTCTGTGCTTATCTCCTTTGCTGTACGGAAGTACTGACCTGGAGTGATGATCTCCTCTGCTGTACGGTAGTACTGACCTGGAGCTCTCATCAGCACATGTTCAAATGGTTATCTCCTCTGTTATACGTGAGTATAGATCTGGAGCTCTCACCATTTTGATATAATTATGTCAAATCATCTTATCGATGAATTTCTCTCAGAATGAAATATTTTGTGTAGAATCTTTTATATACTTTTTCAAAGGTTTGCTTTATGAAGATTGATTCATAATTCAATAAATCCTGAGGTTGGGTGAGGGTTTTTACCAAATGATTGTGGGGTCTTAGCATTCTAAAGCATCTAATCGAACCTTAAATGAATCATAAGCTGTTGATTGAAAAAGGATAAGGCATGAGTTTAAAGTGGATAATTATATCAGCAATCGTTATTGATTTGTTCTAATTTCTGTGATTTCTGTGCAGATTGTGATCAGATCTCGTTTTCAGTATGATCTCATGACTGGTAGATGATTTTTAATCATCATTATGTTCTAAAATATTTAGAGAATGTGATCTCTGATTATTTTAGATCTCATTATGTGATGTGCTTCCCTTGAGTATTATTAATAATAATAATAATAAAAAAATAATAAATAAAAAAAAATAATAAATAAAAAAAAAAAAAATTTAAAAAAAAATAAAAAATAAATATAAAAAATAAAAAAAAAAAATAATAAAAATAAATAAAATTTTGGTGCGAAATTATTCTTTCGCTGACTGTTTCGCTAAGCGAAACTGCAATTTCGCTAGGTTAGCTTATAAGTTGTTAACCAGTTATCTTTTAGCGAAATTACAGTTTCACTGAGCGAAACTGTACATTCGCTTGACGAATTTATAGTTTCGCTGCCAGCGAAACTGTTGACTATATAAGTCATTTTTGCGAAATTTCTTTCACAACTTCGCAAGTCTGATTCAAGTTGACAGTTAGGGTTTTTAGGCTACTTTCACGGCGATATTGATTTGAAATTGGTTTTTAGACCGATTTTGAGTGATATTCTCTTCAATGTGAGTTTCGAACATGAATTGAGCATTTAATCTGGATTATATCTTGTTCTGTGAAGCGATTTGGATTTGTCGCTTCGGTGGTTTCGCTGTTCGTTCAGCGAAACTACCGAAGTTTCAGCGAAATTGAACGAAAGTTCACTGTTTCTCAGCGAAACTGTAAAGTTATGCTGTCCGAGCGAACTTAACAGTTTCGGCACATCTTATCTAATTTCGCAAAGACTAATCCTTATTTCACAGTTTCGTCTATAATTTCTCAAGTCAGCGAAACTAATTTGTAACAGCGAATCTAAATTAATTTCTGGTGAAACTAATTGCGAAACTACTTTGAATCATTCTAATCTTGTCAAAAATACTTTTTGTTCTGCGAAATTAACAAGTTTCTATGAGCGAAACTATAGTTTCGCTTGTCGAAACTGTTTGATTTCCTTGACGAAATTGTCTTTAATTCAGCGAATCAATCATGTATTAGTGAGCGAAACTGTTGTTTCGCTTGCCGAAATTAATTATTTTTTTTGTTTGTATCTTATTTTTCTTATTTTCATTTTCAGTATTTCTTATTCAAATTTATTTGTTGATCTTTTCAGATTATATGGCGAATCTAAAGTTTGACGAGAGGAATAACATTACTGCGATATTAGATGATACTTTGCCTAAAGCGGCCGGATTTCGAGATTGTATTCGATGGCTCCAACGATCACCCATTGCATATGCTATTTCTCATTCTCCCACTATATATGATCTTCACATTAGAGATTTTTGGAGGTCAGCGGAATACAACACCGGAGGAGATGTTCAGAGGATCACAGCTAGGGTACTTGCTCATGATATATCTATTACTGCTGAAGATGTGTCGAGGATTCTTAGACTGGACGATGATACTGGTGATGAGGTTGATATGACAGAATCTGAAGTATTCCAATCTTTCCGGCAAATGGGATATGAGGGACCAGTTTTTGGGTCGAGGAAAGAGATTAAAAAGTCATTTCTATCTAAAGAATGGAGATATATAGCTCACGTGTTTATTATGTGCTTAGATCACCGTAAGGGTGGATCAGATGGACTCAATCTTGACTGGGCCAAAGCAATGGTGATATGTTGCAAAGGAGAGAAGGCAAATATTGCTAGATTGATCTTCGCTTGTATGGCAGAAAACGTGATGGCAGTGAAAAAGGATAAATGGTTGTTATATCCTCGTTTTATTCAGATGATGATTGATGATTTGATTCCTGATGTTCCTAAACACGGTGAAGTTAAGAGATTGGTTCAGATGAACCCTCGGATATTTGCAGATTGCTGTGCTATACGCCATGATTTCAGCGGTAAAATAACCCATCTCTGGGAGAACATGTATCCACCAGAGCGATGGAATTATATCAGACGAGTGGATGAGTCTGAAAATAAAAGAGCTGAGGAAACACGGGTGAAACAAGCTGATGCAGCTAAGAAACGAAAGAGATATGCAAAGGAGAAAGACTATGATTTTGAAGAAGACATTGATACACAAGCTGAAGAGATAAGGGTGGAGAAGGAACGAAGGTCTAAAAAGAGGACTGACTTTGTAGAACCTGAACGGAGATCAAAACATAGACATGAGGGTTTCACAGCTGGGAAAGAAGCAAGTGCTGGTTTGATGAGGATATGATTCGTGGTCTAAATACTTCATTGGCTAATGAGTTAAGTATGATAAAGACCAAACTGATGAATCAAGAGATTCGGGAACAACAGAAAGATGAGATCATGGATGGAATGAAGAAGATGTTGATTGATCAAACAGCTTGATTAAGAAGTTATTTGAAGAGATCTCACAGATGAAGGCTGCTGCTGGCCTACCCAGTCAACTAACTCAATCTGAGTTAGATGATATGACTGATTTATCTAAGTACCCATTCTTGAATGTTGGTACCTCATCAAAGGTAGGAGAGGGCACCTCTGGAGCAGCTGACCTGAAACAAGAGAACAAGAGATTCCAAGAGAAGAGGATGAAGAGGCTGGTAGAAATGATGAAGATGAGATTGTTGAGGCTGAGTTTGTGAATCTACAGTTTGACTTTGATAAAGATATTGTGGGAGAAGAAGTGATTGTTAAAGCTACTCATGAGGAGACATCAGATAAAGGTAAAAGTTTGATTGATGAAGAAGAAGAGGAGGATGAGCAGTTGATTGATTATGATTCTGAGCCGGAATTCTATGAAGTAGATGAAAGACCTCTTGTGTATGTGGCTAAGAAGGGAGAGGATGAGAATGATGTGTTTGAAATGGATAAAAGTGATTGGTTGATAAAAGAGAAGGAGGCTGAAGAACTCACCCCTCTGTTTCAAAATTTAGAGGGTTTGAACAGAAAGGAAGCTGACAAGAAGATAATCAGCTGGTGTTATAATCCTTTCTTGAAGATGTTTTTGATTAAAAGACGAGGAGGCAATATCAGTTACATGCTCAAGAGGAAGGCGTTTAAGACCTTGCCTAAGTGGGATCTGAGACGATTAGCTACATTGCCTTTGATTAATGCTAATTTAAGTGAAAGGGCAGAATTTCTGGAGAAGGAGATTAAAAATGGTCTAAATGATAATTTTGAATCATTTGGTTTTATGAAGGCTGAACGAAAGAGATCCAAGAAAGACAAAGACTGGGAGACAGGGAAAGGGAGAATTGTGCTGAGAGGTTAAACCGCCTAAGACTGTGAACAGAGTAAGACTGGCTGATCCTCTTCCTCCTCGTTTACAGGACTTTGAGAAGTGGTTCTATGATAATAACACCGGGGAGGCTGTGATTAGAGTTAAACAAGGAAGAGAATTTAGGGTGTTTGACCCAATGGAGTTATTCAGCTTTTGTGATGAAGATCTTTGATTCTATGTGAAAATCATATAAAGGCGGGGGCAGGTGAGGAAACAAGGAAGGAGGCAAGCTTGTTTATGAATGTGGCGAATAAAATAAGGGGAGTTCGGGCAGAGGTGAAAAGTTTGGCTGAAAAGGTGAGAGCACAAGATGATCTGGCTATGGATATTCAAGACTTAACTAGGCAGTTTGCTGAAGCTAGTGGTCATTCACATGAAGCTGATGAGGCAGGAACTAATCTTGGAGAATCAGTGGCTGAAGCTTCTCAAGACATTGCTGCAGGAGGAGCTGAAGACAGATCTACAGCAGCTGAGGAAACGGGAGCTGAAGAGCCGAACGAAGAGCAGTGAAGACAGTGAGGTCCAACCTAGGGGGAGTATTGAAGATCATGATAGGTTGGACTCACTTTAGTATAGATGTTTACTTTTCAATGTAATAGGACTTGTGTTAGTTTCAGTTTGTATTTTGATAGTTATAGCAGTTTTGGCAGTCCAGCGAAACTGTGAGCGAATCTATAGTTTCGCTCACAGTTTGCTGTTTTGGTTCACCCGGCGAACTTATGTTCTGCCGGGCGAAACTGTAGTTTCGGCATGACAGTTTCGCTTGTAGCGAAACTGTCAGCGAAACTATGACTGCTATATATAGTTTTGTTATTTCATTTTGCATGATAAGTTTGCAAAACCCAAAACGTGGAATTCTGTTGCAAACTATCATTCTCAAGCAGTTGCTTATTGAAATACATTGTGCTTATTGATATTGAGTGAGTTAGTTCATTTGCATTTCAAATATGTCTTGATTCTTCTTATTCTACTCTTAATTGTTTGTTATTGTGCTTATATAAGTGATATTGATCAAACTATTCAATCAATTGTACTGTTCATCGATCATATGGACCAACAATTGTCAAAGAACATAAACAAAAACACATTATGAGCTTTAGTTTATTTAAAAGAAAACCTTACATAGGATATCTTAGACCTGGGTTCATGTGTTGTTTTAAACATAAAAGAAATCATTGCGAAAAATTTCAGAGAGAAAAAGCCAATAATGATGCTTTCTCTTGGAATTCTTCAACATCTAAATCTTATAGGATATATATACCATGAAAATAAACATTATGGAAGAGAGTCTCAATGTATCTTTTGATGAATCTGTATTTACTCAATCAGGTCATTTAACTATATGGTTCTTTGAAAACAATGCAGGAACTGATGATACATGCTATCCATCTTGTTCCACCTAATATTGATGAAGTAACATAGATTACTGACTCCAAGGATTCACATATCTTCAGATGGAACAAAAAACTTCATCAGCAGCTACTGAAACTGCATCCACAGAGATGTAAATTGTTGCATCGAAGATGTTAATACTATCTCTGAAGCTGTTCCATGCACTAAAAATACAACGACCATTGGAAATGTCTCATCAAGTCCTAATGACCATCCGTAGAAGTTCTTGTAACTCCTATGAAGAAGAAAAAAATGACTTCTGGAGAAATTCTACGAAAGACAGTGAGTGATGCTCTGATGTTCAAAACACAAGAAGATGCTCTATACCCAATGATGAACAGGAAGGAACACTTTAAATTATTTCCTAAATTCATCAACTTGATTGGATCCATCTGCATCAATGAACATGACTAACTTGGAATCATCACTATTCCAGTGAATCAATTCCAACAACAAGAATTCATAAGTCTCATCAGTCAAAAACATCATTGGAGATCCTAAAAAAGAACTACAAGTAGCTAAGTGGTAATGCGAACATGTCTTTTCACTTGTTTTCTTTCACAAGTGGTTCCTCCAAACATCACTGTTGCTCTAAAGGACAATAGCGGATTGAAGCTATGCAAGAAGAGCTTCAACAATTTAGAAAGCAAAAAGTGTGGCTCTAGTTGATTTACCTGAAGGCCAACATCTATTGGAACTAGATGGCTCTTCAAAAAAAAACTAGATGATAGAGGGATTATTGTAAGAAATAAAGAAAAGGTTGATGCTCAAGGATAACCAACAAGAAGAAGGAATAGACTATAATGAAGTTTTTACACCAGTTGCAAGAATTTGAAGCCATAAAGAGTGTTCCCCAGCTTATGCATCAATAAGAAGTTCACTGTGTATTCAAAGGATGTCAAGTTGTGCCTTCCTATATGGGAAATTTGATTGAGAAGTTTATGTGTCACAACCCCCGGATTTGAAGATCATCACTATCCTCAAGAGTATACAACTTGATAAAGCCTTGTATGGATTACAAGCACTAAGAAAGGGTATGAAACACTATCATCTTTCCTGCTCAAGCAATGGATACAAAAGGGGAACATTAATCAGACTTCTTCTCAAACAAAAACATAAGATTCTCTTGGTTTGTTCAAATATATGTAGGATTCTGTGGCCCAGACAATAAAATATTGATGTGGTTAGTACGTCATGATCCAAGTCGGGTTATACCCAATAACAAGCTTAGCAAACCCAATTAATATTTAATTGATGATAAGATCATGCAATTAAATATTTACACCAATTTAGAAAAATGGGTTTTCTAAATAAATTGCAATGAGAGGGAACAACTTATTAGGATATTTGTTCAATAATATTATTTGAAGTGTTATTTAAAATTAGTAGATAACACCAAATAATAATGAGAAACTACAACTTATAAGTTAAATGGTTAATGTATAAGTTGTATATAAACTTGTACATACAAATAAATTGTTATTTGTAGGTCTAGTGTACAAGACTTTTATTGTGTGATATTGAAGGAGGGAACTCCATTTTGAATCCCCTTTGGCCGCCCCTTAATTCATTGGACCAAAATTGGTCTTGAGAATAACACACATTAAGTAGTCTTGTTCTCTCAATTCTCAACCACCCACTCATTAATGCAACACAAAACTTCTCTTTCCTCTCTCAAAATTCGAACCTGGCAGCTTCATGGGAGTTTTGAAGAGCAAGCTTTGTTGTGTTCTTGGTGATATCTACCTAACAAGAAGGTGTATTGCAAGGGGCTTGGGGTATACAACTTGAGGACCTCTACACTGAGTTCTTGGCCGATTTAGCATCCAAAAATCCCTTCTTTGGTCGACATTTGCTGCTGGAACAAGGTAGTTGTCACAGCTTGTTCAAGCTGTGATTTTATGCACGTTTTTGTAGGTCATAGCTTGTTCCATTCACATATTTAAGATCCTATTGATTTGGGTTTTGTTTTCCATCTAAAACCACACTTAGAACACGAAAATTTCAGATTATAAAACTTGTTATAATCCTATACCTCCGCTGCGTTTTCTGAAAGTTTAAAAGGTTAAACTATGTTTTTGTGTTCTAACAAACCCTTCAATGGCATCAAGAGCCGGTTATGGATGGCTTGCTTGATTCATCTTTTGAAATTGGTTTAAAAGATATTAGACATGTTATAGGCTGGTTTTGGGCTGAAATATTATGTCTTATTGAAATCCCCAACTTTCAAGGTTACATCACACATGCTTGTGATTAAACCTTGAAACATATATATGTTGATTGTTTGGACAATATTAAAACCAAAAATTTCAGTTTATGTTGGCTGAAATTTGGTGGTTTTAAAAGGGGTTTCATGATATATTTTGATGATTTGATCATTGGTTGTTAAAGTGCATAACCTAGCTTGTGGCCTTGTGTTGTTTGGATGATTCAAGTGGTTGTTTTATTCATTCAATTGGTTGTAATATTTGTGTTTATTCATTTGGGTTGTAATTATTCATTCATTTGGTTATGTAATAATAGATTAGGTTCATTTCTTTACTAGAAAAATATATTACGATACAATTTTGTAAAAGGAAGATGTACAAGATCAAGACCCAAAGATGGACACAAGACACAAGAAACATGGAGCATTTGGATGCGGTTTCTAGTGGGAGGTTCTTGGAACTTTTATGATATGTTTGACCCTTAGAAAGACCATAGACAACACTTGTGATGGCAAACAAGTGTTGTCAACATAAGGGCTATGGTTATGCACTATGATTGTTAATGTTTATGCTTGGTTGATTGTTTGTTGTCTTGATTGTTTGGTTGATATTTGGATATCAAAGCAAACTAATAACAAACTAACAAGCTGAAAATTGATGGTTCTTAAAGGTTAATAAAAGGTTATTAAAATTATTTAATGATTTTTAAGGATTAAAATAGGTTTTAATCAAAGAACCATAAGGTACCTTGTATTTGAAAGCATGCAAATACAAGTACATAGAGTTTCTAAACTTGTATTTTGAAACCTCTAAAACTTTTTTCCCAAACAAGATCAACACCGTCCTTTACACAACACTTGAGTCACTTGGGAACTCTTAGTGGGATAAAGGTCACCTAACCATTTTGAGGGAACTTGTGACTTGAGGTGAGAATGCCTTATTTGTGGGATAAAGGTCACCTAACCACTTGTTTTGGCAAACTCACACGTGGGGTGTAAGTAGGGTGTCTTGATTTGCAAATCATGTCAAATGGATCACCTACGATGTGGTTTCCAAATGGTGTTGATGGGATTAACATGCCGACTTTACATATGATGTTTTAAGTCGATCCCATATTTCTAGAAGTTGCAAATGGTTGCAATCGTCAAACGTTGACCACCTTATTAATTTAAAACGTGGGATAAAGGTCACCTAACCACAATTTAAATGTAATGTTGGGTTCTAGATTTTAATATGAAAAGACCTTAAAAGGCATTAAATATTAAAATTAGCAATATCGAAAATACTAAAATTGATCTTTGTTAAATTTTGTAGATGGCCACCAATAATGAAAATCACGATAACTCGTCCGCGTCAAACCAATCACTACGAGCGATCCTCCAAAAGGAACGTCTAAAATCATAACAACTTTATTGATTGGTATCGAAACTTGAGAATTGTTCTCAAGCAAAGAGAAGATCGTATGTTTTAGACGACCCTATCCCCGATCAACCTAACGAGGATGATGAGGAGGCCTTTAATGATTGGCTGAAATACACTGAGGACTCCGTCCAAGTGTCTTTCTCATGCTAGCGAGCATGACTCCGGATCTCCAAAAGGAGTATGAACATCACGGAGCTTACGACATGATAACCCAGCTGAAGGAGACGTTCCAACAGCAAGCAAGGGTTGAGCGGTTCGAAACGGTTCGAGCGCTCCATGCATGTCGTATGGACGACAACCAATCTGTTTCATCTTATGTTCTTAAGATGAAAAGTCATATTGACCGCCTCGAGAGGCTTAACTGCCCCGTCTCGAAGGAGTTGGCCACGGATTTGATCCTAAATGGCCTAACCAAGAAGTTCGAGACATTCGTGTTGAACTACAACATGAATGCATGGGACAAAGCATTGGTGAACTTCACTCAATGCTCAAAACGGCCGAGGCGGCCATGGGTAAAAGGGTTTTACCCGTTCTCACCATCAATGAAGGTGGGAACAACAAAAGGCCTCATCCCACACCCAAGGCAAAGGTTGCCAAGGGTAAGGGACATGCGTGGGGAAAGGGGAAAGGGGTGGTAAGGGTACCACCCAAACCACAAGAGAAGAAGCAAAAGGTTGCTACAAATGACCCATGCTTCAAGTGTGGGGAGATAGGACATTGGGCAAGGAATTGTCCTGTCCATCTCCAAGAGTTGAAAGCAAAGAGGGATGCCGGGCAGACCTCAGGTACAATATACATGATACATATTGATCTTAATGTTACATCTTCAAACACATGGGTATTGGATACCGGATGTGGAACTCATATTTGCAATTTGTTGCAGGGGTTCACAAGAAGTAGGGACTTCAAGAAAGGGGATGTTAGCCTCTCATGGGCAATGGAACTAAAGTCTTAGTTGAAGCTCGTGGGGACTACATCCTAAGACTTCCAAGTGGCTTGGAAGTTATTTTGAAGAATGTTTTGTATGCTCCTAGTTTGACTAGGAAAATTATTCTGTATCTCAATTAAGACATTATGATTATGTATTATCCTTTATTGAAAATGATATTCATGTTTCTTTAAATGGTATGTTCTATTTTAAAGCTATTCCAATTAATGGTATTTATGAATTGGTTCATGAAAATACTTTAAATAGTTCATTGTACCAAACTAACACCAAGAAACTCAAGTTGGACTTGAGTGATACCTATCTTTGGCATTGTCGTCTTGGTCATATAAACAAGAAACGTTTACAAACACTTCAAAAGAATGGTCTTTTAAAAACAAATGAATGTGATTCATTTGGTGTTTGTGAATCTTGTTTACAAGATAAGATGACTAAGGCACCCTTTAGTGGAACTACCGAAAGGGCAAAAGATTTATTAGGAATCATACATTCGGATGTATGTGGTCCTTTTAAGCCAATGACTAGGAATGGTGAAAGATACTTCATTACCTTTACCGACGATTATAGTCGCTATGGGTATGTATACTTATTAAGGCACAAAGATGAAGCTTTTGAAATGTTCAAAATCTTCAAGAATGAAGTTGAAAATCAACTCAACAAGTCAATTAAAGTTCTCCGTACCGATAGAGGAGGTGAATACCTAAGTGATGTTTTTCAAGATCATCTTAGGAGTTGTGGGATTGTCTCACAACTCACTCCACCTGGAACACCACAACACAATGGTGTGTCTGAGAGGAGGAATCGAACCTTATTGGATATGGTCCGATCTATGATGGCTAGAAGCACATTACCTCTATCATTTTGGGGTTTCGCTTTGCTCTCCGCGGCCCGTATTCTAAATATGGCCCCAACAAAAAGGTGGAAAGGACACCTTTTGAGATATGGCATGGAAGAGTTCCATCCCTATCATACTTAAGGGTTTGGGATGTGAGGCTTATGTTAAGACTCCCACCCCAAACAAATTGGAAGTCCGATCCACCAAGTGTATCTTTATTGGATATCCTAGAGATTCTATGGGATATTATTTCTATGATCCACTGGAACAAAAGGTGTTTGTTGCCAGAAAGGGTGAGTTCTTAGAAGCAAAGTTCCTTATGGAAGGAGCTAGCAGTAGAACAGTGGATCTTGAGGAAGAAAGAACCACAACCCGATGCACGTTTGGTTGAAACTAGCACTCAACATGAGGATGTTGAGGATGATCAAATGGTTGATCAATACACACAAAACGTTCGCAGAAGTGGTAGAACTAGTAATCCACCTGAAAGATACGGATTTTTCATGGATGGATGCTATGTGGTAGATTCAGATGAACCAACCACATACCATGATGCAGTGTCCAATTTGGATTGTGACAAATGGCTTGAGGCCATGAACGTTGAGATGCAATCCATGTATGACAATCAAGTTTGGGAACTTGTTGTACCACCTCTTAATTCCAAGGTAGTTGGAAGTAAGTGGGTTTTCAAGAAGAAAACCGATATGCATGGAAACTTGGATACTTATAAAGCTAGACTTGTAGCAAAGGGTTTCACTCAAACTCAAGGGGTTGATTATGATGAAACCTTCTCACCTGTAGCGATGCTAAAGTCTATAAGGATATTGTTTGCCATAGCTGCTCATTATGATTATGAGATTTGGCAAATGGATGTCAAAACTGCTTTCCTAAATGGATATCTTGAGGAAGATGTCTATATGGTTCAGCCTGAAGGTTTTGTCGATCCAAAACATCCTAATAAAGTATGCAAGTTAAAGAAATCAATCTATGGATTGAAACAAGCATCGAGAAGCTGGAATCACCGTTTTGATGAGGAAGTAAAGAAATTTGGCTTCATCAAAAACGCTGATGAGGCTTGTGTGTATAAGAAGGCTAGGGGGAGCACAGTAACTTTCCTAGTATTGTATGTTGATGACATACTACTATTTGGAAATGACATTCCAACCTTGGAAGGTGTAAAAACCTGGCTTGGAAGTTGTTTTTCCATCAAGGATCTTGGTGAAGCCGCCTATATTCTAGGAATAAAGATCTATAGGGATAGATCAAGGCGGTTGATTGGTTTGAATCAAAGTGCATACATTGATAAGATCTTGAAAAGGTTCAAGATGGAGAACTCTAAGAAAGGTACCGTACCTATTCAAAGAGGAACGATATTGAGTACGACTCAATGTCCAAGCTCAAAGGATGAGCAAGATAAAATGAAGGCAATCCCATATGCATCTGCTATTGGATCCATCATGTATGCAATGATATGCACTCGACCGGACGTGTCATGCGCCTTTGAGCATGACAAGCCGTTACCAGCAAAATCCTGGAAACAGTCATTGGATGGCTGTTAAGAACATACTTAAGTACCTAAGGAGGACAAGAGATAGTTCCTGATCTATGGATCTGGTGACGAGGAGCTCGTTGTAAAAGGTTTACACGGATGCGAGTTTCCAACACCGATCGTGATGATTCTCGGTCACAATCGGGATACATTTTCATTCTAAATGGTGGAGCTGTCTCTTGGAAGAGCTCCAAGCAGGATGTGGTGGCTCTATCGACTACAGAATCAGAATACGTTGCCGCCTCATTGGCAGCTCAAGAGCTGCATGGTTGAAGAAATTCATCGCCGATCTAGGGGTAGTCCCTTCCATTCAGGACCCCTAGAGATCTTTTGTGATAACGAGGGTGCGATTGCAACAAATCAAGGAACACCCGTGCTCATCAAAAGACTAGGCACATTGAGCGGAGATTCAACTACATACGAGATGAAGTTGAAAGGGAAAGATATGTATTCGCAAAGTTCACACGGATCAAAACATTGCGGATCCTCTCACGAAGCTCCTTGAAAAGGCAAAGCATGAATGTCATACTTGTGCCATGGGACTTCGATATTCTAGTGATTGGATTTGATCTGTACATTTTGTATTTGGATATGTGGAACTCTTTATTATTTGAATAAAATTATTTGGTTATAATGTTTAATGTTCCAATTTAGCATGTTTAATCCATGAGTAAATTGTTTACTCTAAATGTCCGTAGTCGTTCATACTTGTGGGAACAAGTGTGAGGTAAGATTATTATGAACTTGGATTGGTTGATATTCATAAGGATGAATATAGAGCAATGGGTTGCTACCAAGGTTCATAGATATTTGTGGGATACAAATATTGGACTAACCCGCATCTCAAATTTTACTACATGGAATCTTATTGATTGATCATAAGTAAATTTGAGTAAAGGCGAATATCATTTGGTATCCTCCGACCTGAGATACATATTGGGTTTTGATATTCACCAAGTATTATACCTTGAGCTTTTTCTTCACTGTCCTGAAATAGTGGACAGCACATAAGAGTATGTTCAGGTATGACACGAGGTGTTTGTGAGAAACGTATGTAGTCAAGATGGAATTTGTTCCTCTTATTCGTTGAGAGTTAGATGTCTAAGGCCTGATTAAGTTAAATCAACAAGGAATGATCATTCTGTGTCCTCGGATTTAACATGACATCTGAAACAAAAGGATAGATGATTGATTCACCTAAATCATTTCAAGTAGGGTACTTGAAAGGGATGATGTTATTGAATGGCTATAAGTCATGCGTATTAAGGGTAGTAAACCGTTGTTAGGCGGTATTTACTGCTTGCATCAATCTTCTATGAATCTTGGGCAAGTGGGAGATTGTAGGATTCTGTGTGCCCAAGACACATAAATATTGATGTGGTTAGTACGTCATGATCCAAGTCGGGTTATACCCAATAACAAGCTTAGCAAACACCAATTAATATTTAATTGATGATAAGATCATGCAATTAAATATTTACACCAATTTAGAAAAATGGGTTTTCTAAATAAATTGCATATGAGAGGGAACAACTTATTAGGATATTTGTTCAATAATATTATTTGAAGTGTTTATTTAAATGTTAAATAACACAAATAATAATGAGAACTACAACTTATAAGTTAAATGGTTAATTGTATAAGTTATATATAACTTGTACATACAAATTAAATTGTTATTTGTATGTCTAGTGTACAAGACTTTTATTGTGTGATATTTGAAGGAGGGAACTCCATTTTGAATCCCCTTTGGCCGTCCCCCCCTTTATTCTATTGGACCAAATTGGTCTTGAGAATAACACACATTAAGTAGTCTTATTCTCTCAACTTCTCACACCACCCACTCTCATGCATGCACACAAAACTTCTCTTTCTCTCTCTCAAAATTCGAACCTGGCAGCTTCATTTGGGAGTTTTGAAGAGCAAGCTTTGTTGTGTTCTTGGTGATATTCTACCTAACAAGAAGGTGTATTGCAAGGGCTTGGGGTATAGACACTTGAGGACCTCTACACTTGAGTTCTTGGCCGATTTTAGCATCCCAAATCCCTCATTTGGTCGACATTTGCTGCTGGAACAAGGTAGTTGTCACAGCTTGTTCAAGCTGTGATTTTATGCACGTTTTGTAGGTTCATAGCTTGTTCCATTCATATATTTAAGATCCTATTGATTTGGGTTTTGTTTTCCATCTTAAAACCACACTTAGAACACGAAAATTTCAGATTATAAACTTGTTATAATCCTATACCTACCTCCGCTGCGTTTTCTGAAAAGTTTAAAAGGTTAAACTATGTTTTTGTGTTCTAACAAACCCTTCAATATATGTTGCTGACATTATATTTGATCAACAAATAGAGATTGTTGTAATTTTGAAGAATTGATGAAATCAGAGTTTCAGATGAGCTTAATGAGAATTAACTTTCTTTCTTGGTCTTCAAGTTCATCAAAAGACAGATGGGATTTTCATCAATCAAGAAACATATATACATCATATATTGAAGAAGTACAATCTTGCTGATGCTTCGTCATGCAAAACCCCAGCCTCAACATTGAAAAGATTGTACCTGATCCTTCGGGAAAATCTATTGATCAAAGATTATATAGATCAATGATAGGATCCCTTATGTATTTAACTTCCAGTAGACCTGACATTATGTTTGATGTGTGTGTTTGTGCTAGGTACCAATCAGATCCAAAAGAATCTCATCTGAATGCTGTGAAAAGGATATTCAGATATCTCAAAGGAAAACTAGGACTTGGTCTTTGGTATCCAAAAGATGGTGACTTCACACTCTACTCATATTCAGACAGTGACTATGGTGGATGCAATAACAACAGAAAATCCACAACTGGTGGATGTCAATTCATAGGACCACGAGTAGTTTCATGGCAGTGCAAGAAGCAAACCAATGTATCTGTATCCACATCTGAGGCTGAGTACATAGCTGCTTCAGCCGGTTGCTCTCAAGTCCTTTGGTTGCAAAATCAATTGCTTTACAATTTCCTTCAAACTTCAATTTACATAGACAATTCAGCTACTATGTTTATAACTGCTAATCCTGTGCAACATAGTACAACAAAGCATATTGAAATAAGATACCATTTTCTGAGAGATTGCTCAGAAAAAGGTTTGATCAAGTTAGTCAAAGTGGATACAAAAAATCAGCTTGTTGATTTATTCACCAAAGCCTTTGATTCAGTTAGATTTAACTTTCTAATTGAGTCTCTAGGAATGATTAACTTGATTAATCATTATTAACAAACATAGAAAAACATGTGTCTGTCTTTGTAAATAGTAATAATAAAATAATATAATAAAAATAAAATAAAAAATAATATAAAAAAATATATATTGTGTTTCTTACTGTATTCAGCATGACATATGTATGGGAAATGATAGTACACTATGCCTTTGCTTACTTCCTGAACTCTTAAATATCATTAACATTTGATCAAAGTTTCTTGATATGTGAGTAGGTTCATCTTGAGTGGAAACTACACTAAGTGCATGCCAAACATAATGCAGAGTGATTGTTTGTGGGAAACTTCATTTTGAGGATACAGAAAGTGAGTCTTATTCTAATGTGACCAAATCACTCATCTAAGCACACTATGTACCAACACTTTATAATGTCTATCTTTACATATCATACTCCCTCTGTTTTGTGTGAACAAAGACCTGGGTGTATGATCACCATGGTATACATTTGTAACCATCTGGTGAAAGATCATGATCCTCATCCACCCTCTGTTTTGTGTAAACAAAGACTTGGGTTAAAGGCACCTCTATTTTACGTAAGTAAAGACCTGATGACCCAATGATGATCATATCTAAGCTCTCAAAAGAATCCTGTGTGATAACCTGTATATTAATTCTAGAGCTTTTTACATCAATGCATTAATGAGATGTCAAATGCATCTCAAGATAGAACTTATAACTTAAAGTACATAGTTTCTAAGTGTGACAAAGTGATGATTTGACTCACAAAGGGAGGACAAACTCTAAGTGATTTGAATGTGAAGCCCATAACAGTTACTCACTAATAAACATGAAAACATGATAAATAGCATGCCTAGTTGATATAATACTCTTGTATGGATTTAAGTGGACAAACATACTTGCAATCAGAACTAAGATCAGGTATCAATTCAACAAATTAAATCATCAGGAAGATGCTTAGTGTGATAGTATGATCCCATTCTATGTGTATATATGCTTGTCCATAGTAGTCATTTCAATTTTGTTTAGTTTCATTTCTTTTTGTTTGAACAGACATGTGTCCTTCATGATATTCTTCTTTGAGATTTATGATAAATGCATTCATTCATCATTAATCAAAAATTTAGGGGGAGTAGTATCATGAAAATAAATTAACAACAAAATTGTCAAATGAATTGTCAATATGAAGGAATTGGAACCTGAGCAATAACTTGGCTTTTGGATACATGAATTTTTTAATAAAATAATACCTTCTTGTACACAATTGTCATGAATACTATCAACAAGGTCTAATAGCCCTAAATGGTTCTATCAGTTGATTAGGACCATACAATAAAATAAGTTTCAATCGTGGCACTTTAAGCATCAGCAGAAGTTACAGTACATTTTAAGCATCAGCAGAAGCTATAGTGTATTGTAAACATCAGCAGAAGCTACAGTGCGAAACTTGAGGGGGAGTAGAATATGACTATCCTTAGAGGTAACCTACAATATGTTTATTTTACAATATATTCATTTCCATAGATTGGTACCTATGGAAAAATCAGTTATACTTCAATGAAATTTTAAAATTAAGTTTTAAGTTTAGGCATCCGCAGATGTCCTACGGATGAACTGAAGTCTACGGAACAAATAAATTCCTCGGAAGAGTAATAACAAAAGTGGGACCCACTTTATTAAAAAAGGATATTAACAGGGTCAATTGTGCATAAATGATGTTCATTATTCACTTTCTAGAACACTTTTTCATCAACAAACCTTTCCCCTTTCACAAATTTTCAAATTACCAAATCAAAACTTCAAACGAACACATAATCGTGATCTCAAATTATTGTTCAGAAGGTAAAACATGTCATAATCATCAAAAATGAAATGTTTGATTCTTGATTATCATTAAAACTGTTCGTATTCTCATGTCTGTAATGTTGATTCTAATCCATTCTTCTTATCTTCCATGAACATATGTCTAATCGATTTGCAAGGGATCACAATGTGTGTGTGTTCTTAAATCTTGACGACCCTGTTTTAGAAGGATGTTGAGACATCATTAGGTATCTGCGACGATCCAGACTATTTTATGCTCTATCAGCGGAGCCTGTGATTCATCAATCACATATAATCGATATCTGGAACTCAGCACGTATAGAAGAAGATGGAGAATCAGAAGTAATCGTAGCTGAAGTGAAAAACTAAAGACTAAGGATGATTGAGCGGACCATAAGGAGGAATCTAGAATTGGGAGAACAAGAAGTTGGTCACCCTGATGTATTCGAGAATGAATACATAGAAAAAGTATTTCTACTGATGGGATATGATGGTGACTTTGAAAAGGGGGAGATCAAGCAAGGAGACCATGCAAGGCATACAGATTCCTATGTCACACTTATCTTAAGTGCATCTCCAACAGGATGTCTGGGCTCGACAGATTCTCAAGGCACATATCATCTGGGATCATTGGCATCTTTGAGGGAAGAACTTACAATTACTCAAAGTACATCTTCAACTGCTTATGTGATCACATCAAAGTGCTGAAGGTTGATAAGATGTACATGTTCCCAAGGTTTCTTCAACTAATCATCAATGGTGAATTGCCTGGAATAGCAAGAGAGGGTGATGCTTTTTTGCAAGCTCATATGGGTAGGTCTGTTCTGAACAAGATTAGTGGATAATACCAAGGAGAAGATATGCAAATGTTTGCTCATGTGATAGATGCTAATGTCAACATCCCACTAGAACTTGTATGGGAAGGCCAGGATGAACCTACTCCTGCTAACACTGAGGAAGCATCATCTTCACCTCATCAAACATCCACTCATCAACAACCTCAACCATCCCTACCACATTCACCTGCCAGCCAAAACACAGAACCTATCTCTCCAAACCACCTTCTATCACCAAATCAACCAAAAACACCCCAATCACAATCATCTGCAAGCCAAAACACTCAACCAATCTCTCCAATTCTAGAAAAGCAATCCACTGAGAGCTTCTACACAGGGGAAACAGTCTTAGTATCTCAAGCTAGTACTGTTCAATTATCATTAACCAAGACTGAATCTCTTGTCCATTCAAATGATACTGAACCAATCTCACTTGTCATTGTCCATCAACAGCAACAACAACCTCATCAAGAGCAAGTAGAGCAATCAGTTGAGTCATGCTCAAGCTCAGCTAGTGTAGCTCCTGAAGATGTAAATGATGGTGAGATAGCTGCTCAACATGAGAAAGAAGAAGAAGAAGGCTACTATGTGAAGGTGATTGCGTATGATGAAGATGATATCAGTGATGAGGACATCCCAGTAAGCAAAAGTTATTTGGTGGATGAATACAATAAGCTTGTTGTGAAGTCTAACTGCAGAAAGCAAAGAATTCAAGAGCTAAAAGGGATAATAAAAGAAAAAGATGATCAGCTTATGAAGCAAGAATCTATTCTGAAAAGACTAAGAGAAAACTTACAAGAAAATAATGAAGTTATCAATGCCTTGCATGAGCTTGTAAAAGAACTTAAAGAATCAATAAAGTTTGAGAAAAATGAGAATGAGAAGTTGATGCTGAAAGTTGATCAAGTAACTGACTCTCTCTCTGCTCAATCAACTTTACTGAAAAGAAAAGAAGAAGAGGTTGAGGAGCTGAAAACTGGAATCAAATGCTGCTCCTGCAACAAATCAAACAAAAGAAGCTTCTGAGAACACAAAGCAAATCATTCAATACAGAAGAAAAAGGAAGTACTTAGGTCTTGCGAAGAAGGAAGTGTTTGAGATACAAGATTCAACAAAAAGGACTAAATCTATTGAATCTTCATCCTTAAAGCCCATGTCTCCTGTTGAAACAACAAGTGATGATGAATGGAATGAGCTGACAAAGATTGAATCTACCAAAGAACAGAAAGAAGAAATGTCTGATGTCATGCTGACCACTAGAGACATACTTGAAGAAAGGCTAGAATCCTCAATGTTTATGATTCTGATAAATCACGGCTTTCCGTATGATATGGTGGAAAGGATGAGCATGAGTGAAATGAAAGATGTGCTGAAAGAGTTTGAAGTGGCTAGTTTCATGATTCCAAACTGTAATTATGAAACATTCACAACTTATCAATCAATTAGAAAATCAAGAAGGAGTTGGGTCACTGTGAATACAGCTAAGCTCTCAAAATACAATATGATATGCTGGTTACAGGGTCACAACTACAAAAGCTATGAACTCAAGGAAAGATCAGTTGGTGAGCTAAGGAGAATGATGGAGCATGTCATGGCTGTTGAGCTTGACACAAGAGTAAGATTCAGGACTGAAGCCCCTAATCCTATTCATGAGCAACAAAGTAAACTCCCTGCTGATCCTATAACTGTTGAATCTAAAGATCAACACAAAGGGAAAGAAAAGCTAATAAGAGAGCCTAGGGCAGTTATCCCTGGAAAAGTGTGACCTCTAGGCACAATAGTGAGAGAGATTACTGAGCAAAAATCTACCCTGATAGAGCTATATGATCACATCACAACTCCCAGTTCTGTTGAAGAAAACAGGATTATGGCCTGGAAATATGATCCAGATTGGGATTGTGAAATCATTAAAAGAACATCTGGAAGAATCCAATACTTCCATGATGTAGAACAAGTATTGTGCTTGCCTGAAAGTGACATCAAGGATTTACATAATTATCACTAATTACCCAATTCACTCAAGAGGAAGAGACTTCTCTGTGTTCGTAGGAAGACTCAAGACAAAATTCAAAGATGATGTACTGAAGGAAGCAAGAAGAGAAGATGCTGATCATAAGAAAAGAATGGAAAGGGTGAAAAGAACAAGAACCAACTCCTCTACATTGATAGATGATGAGCTTTTGAAGAGGGTTGGATACAACAACAAGAATGCAACATCTATCAAAAGCTTTAAGGGAAATCAATATACATCTCCCATAACAGAATGGGGTTATGTTGAGAAAACAAAAGAGGTAGTGCTGCTGAGGAATGCTGAAGGGAGGAAAGCTGATAAGATGAGAATCTTTGATCCGGTGGAGATCAAGCTGCTACACCCAAGCTATACATCATATCTTCATGACAAATTCTTTCTAAAGCTAACTGATGAAAGAGATCAGAATGACTTTTGTCTATATGTGCATATGATTCAAGTGATTGACAAACTGCACGCAAAGGCATACAAAAGAAGAAGACATGAAGCTGGCCTTTTGAAAGGAGTCAACATTGAAGAAGTCACAGAACTAAGAGTCTCTGAAGAAGATGAGTTGGAAATTGTCAATAACCTATGTGTTGTTGAAACTCTGACAACAGAAGAAGACATTCTGGGATTGAGCTTTGATACTCTTAAATGATATGCAAAATGGAGATCAAATACAAGTATGATGATCAAAAGGATGTAGTATCTTATTTCAACAAAAAGATGGTGTCAAGAGTAAAGGAACTTTCAGTTTTGCAGAACTGATTAGAAGTATCTAAGCCTAAGGGGGAGTATTGTTAGATCTAGGGTCAATAGATCTAGTCCATTTTGTATAGGCTTAGAACTTTAATCAATATTTGTAATGAATACTTGTAATTTATTATTATGTATGCATTAAATATATAGGTTAACCCATATATGTGTGTTGGTTTATGAATGATTGCAGGTACAAACATAATACTTGGTCAATTACTTAAATCGACTAAGTGCAAGAAACATCTACGGATGAACATTTTGTTCCTCCGTAGATATGTTTCTTACAAGTAACAAACATCCGAAGATCATCTGCGGATGAACAATCAGCTCTGGAGTTCAAGTGATCAAAGAGGTCAAGTGAAGACTTCTGCGGATGAGTAAACAACCTGCTCTGAGGATGAAAGTGAAGATTTCTCCGGAAGAACAAGATTGCTTCAGAAGAACAACATAGCTTCAGAAGAACAAGCCTCCTGCGGAAGAACAAACATCTACGGAAGACCATAGTCCTGCGAGTCCAAACACTTGTATTTAATAATACAAAGTGTTACAAGTCAACAAGTCAACAAGTCAACAAGACAACTGTGCGAATCCCAAGAAATCTGGTGTTTCCTTAACAGAAACACACGTACCTATTATATGGATACTAGGTTTCACATCAGACGACGACTTTGACGGCAAACATCCAAGCAACATTACAATCACCAAACATCACATCAAATAACACAAATCAAAACCCTAGCAGCCGTCACATCATCAAACACTCAAATCAATATTATTCATTCATTCATTGTTTATTCATCTGTAATCATTAACTTGTTTTAATGAAATACATTTGAATTGAATATTTGTCTGATCATTAATTGTGTTCCATTCATTAATAATTATTGATTTTGAAATTAATACAAACAATTAAACCAAGTTAATGTTGATTCCGCAAACGTTGACTTGACTTGAATTAACACTGATAATTCCTGATTGCGATCCTAGGATTCACAAGGATAAACATTGAAATCCGAATGTCGGTCCCACCTCTGAAAAGAAGTTTACTTTTGTCCAAAAAGTAGTTTTCTTGGAAGTCGAAAAAGCTTCCGAAGGTATTTTAGCTTCGGAAGTTTTGATGAAAACTTCCGAAGGCAAAATGACTTTGGAAGATATTCCAAAGAGTTTTGAGAATTTTGCTTCGGAAGAGGTTTAATACTCAGAGATTTTATTCTATGAAGAATAAAACTTCCGAGAGTAAATTGCTTTCGGAAGAAAATTGTTCTTTGAAAACATATAAGTACTTTAGTTAATTTTAAGCTTTGGAAGATATTTCTAAAATTTCTTCCGAAGGTAAATTTACTATATGGGAATACGAATCCCTAGGACAATGGAAAATCTTTATACCTTTCCTTCGAGTGCCCATGCCATTAGACTATGTACTAGGCTCTTTAGAAGGTAAAGCAGGAAGAGAGTAGCTGACATCAACCATAAAGCCCACTCTATCATGCTGCCCAGGAAGGGAAGAGGTCAAAAGTAAGATACTATTTAGAATACCATTATGCATTTTTTTAAATTTTATTTTTATCCCTGCATATTTGGGCAGGGTATTTTGATAATTTCTTTTGGAGCTCTAATGGAGAAGAGAGACATCATTGGGTGTCATGGGAGACCATTTGTTGTCCTAAGGATGAAGGGTGTGTTAGAATTTGTTCATTATTTGTTTTCTAAGACTTAAATTTCTTCCGAAGTTAAAACATATTTCCGAAGGATAAAGAGATCAAAATTTTCAAAAATCTAAGGAATGACTTTCAAAAAGATTTTTCTTCCATAGTAAACCAGGGCTTATGAAGGTGATAATAGACAACTTAGGACACACAGGTTTTAGAAAGATTTAAGAAATGCTACTCAAAGTTAATCATCCTAATAGCTGATACAAGATATTTGAATCTCTGCTCATCAAAAGCTTTGGTGAACAGATCAGTATATTGTTCATTTGTGTTAACTTTGACTAGTTTGATTAATCCCTTTTCAAAATTATCTCTAATCAAATGATACCTGATGTTGATGTGCTTAGTCCTTGAGTGCTGCGCAGGATTCTCTGTGATTGAGATAGCACTGTTGTTGTCTATGTGGACGGGAGCCTCCTTGAAGTTGAATCCATAGTCCAGCATTTGATTCTGAATCCAAAGCACTTGAGCACAGCAGCTTGCAGCAGCAACGTATTCAGCTTCAGCAGTTGATGCAGACACACAAGATTGTTTCTTGCATTGCCAAGAGACTATCCTTCCACCAAGAAATTGACATCCCCCTGATGTAGACTTTGCAGTCATATTGCAGCCACCATAGTCAGTATCTATATATGCATACGGATTGAAGTCAGAATTCTTTAGATACCAAAGGCCAAGTGATGGAGCACCTTTGAGATATCTTAAATTTCTCTTGACAGTGACTAGGTGTGACATCTTGGGGTTGGCTTGATATCTTGCACAAATACATATGACAAACATGATATCAGGCCTGCTTGCTGTGCGGTACATAAGAGACCCAATCATAGCCCTGTATAGATGTTCATCAACACACTCCCCCTCAAGATCAGGTCCAAGGGAGTTGTTTCTGGCTATAGGTGTCTTAGCAACCTTACAATCAGTCATCTTGAATCTTTTAAGTATGTATTGTACATACTTTGACTGACTTACGAAGATGCCATTTTCAACTTGCTTCACTTGAATTCCTAGAAAGAAATCGAGTTCCCCCATGGCACTCATTTCAAATCTATCATTTATCAGCTTCTCAAAGTCTTTGCAGAGCTTTGGATCAGTTGACCCAAAGATAATGTCATCTATATATACTTGAACTAGCATTATGTCATTTCCTGTTCCTTTGTTGAAGAGAGTACCCCTTTTGTATCCATGCTGACAGAGATACAAAGATAGAGTCTCATACCACTTTCTTGGTGCTTGGTGCAGCCCATCAAGAGCCTTATCAAGCTTGCAGACATAATCAGGATGATCAAGATCTGCAAACCCAGGTGGTTGTCTGACATACACCTCTTCATCAATCACCCCATAGAGAAAAGCACACTTGACATCAAGCTGCTAGAACTTGCAATTCTTGGATACAGCAAAAGCTAGGAATATTCTGACAGCTTCCAGTCTTGCTACAGGAGAAAATACATCAGTGTCGTCAATTCCTTCTTCTTGAGTGTATCCTTGACCTACTAGTCTTGCCTTATTCTTCATGACAAGTCCTCTATCATCCTTCTTATTCCTGAACACCCATTTGGTTCCTATAGTAGTCTTCCCTTGAAGAAGAGGACATAGGTTCCAAACCTTTTGCCTTTTGAATTTATGTAGCTCTTCCTGCATAGCTTCAACCCAACTTCCATCCATTAAAGCCTCATCAATCTTCTTAGGCTGTATCTGGGATAGAAAACAAGAGTGAAGACAAACATTTGCATCATGGGTTTGTCCTCTTGTTCTTACCCCTGAATCAACATCTCCAATGATGTTTGTGGTAGGTAAGACTTGTGGATCCTTAGTTGAGGGATCATAGCAAGTTTCTTAGACAGATCCAAATTAGAGAAATTTTGATCTAGCATTGAGGATTCACCCTCCATATCAGCACACTTATCAAGATTGACTTGATCCAATGAGTGTGTGACATCATTGATGTTGTCTTCAATGGAGTGGTTGTCAGCATCAAGAAATTCTTGATCATTTTCACCACCACCATTTCCTCCTACATTTGAAGCTTCTTCATCTGAGTTTTGTGCTTCTAAGCTGGAATTTGAAGGCATCTCAGAAGTATCAAAAGGATTTGTCATTGATGTGTTGGTAGAAACTTCATTTGCAGGGTTAGTTACAACTGGAGCTGAAGTTGTGTAGCTTGAAGGTCTTCTCAGCTCAAATCTTGGGTCAGGATCACCTGTAGGTAATATATCTATGGATCCTGAAACATGCTCAAAAGATTTGTTAAAACAGTTGGTAACTAAATCAAGATCAAATAGCCCATCAAGACAAGAACCTTTCATATTAGGAGTGTGCTCATTGAAAGTCACATTGGTTGACTCCTCAACTACTCTGGTTCTAAGATTGTATACTTTATAAGCCTTGGCCTGGGAAGAGTATCCAATAAAATGTCCATCATCTGATTTCTCAGCCAACTTGGCAATTTGATCTTTGGTATTCAAGATGGTGCAAGGACATCCAAATGACCTGAGAAAACCAATGAAAGGTTTCCTCTTGTGGCAAAGTTCATAAGGAGTCTTACCATGTGTCTTAACTACTAAAACTCTATTTTGCACATAGCAAGCAGTATTCACTACCTCTGCCCAGAAGGTGATGGGCAGTTTAGAGTCAGACAACATAGTTCTTGCAGCTTCAGTTAGTGTCATGTTTCTCGTCTCAGCAACACCAATTTGCTGAGGAGTCCTGGGAGCACTATATTGTCTTGTAATACCTTTTCCATCACAAAATATATCAAGGATTTGGTTCTTAAATTCAGTTATTTGATCATATCTTATGGTTTTGACCTTGTGATTCTTAATCTTTAAGATGAAATTCTTCAGGATCTCAGGGGTCTCAGCCTTAGTTCTAAGAAAGAAGACCCAAGTGAATCTTGTAAAGTCATCTGTGATCACCAAACAATAAGAGGTCCTTCCTAGACTCATTACACTGGTGGGGCCAAAGAGATCTATATGTAATAAGTGTAGCAGAGTAGTGATGTAGTTTCTTTCCTTTGGCTTGTGAGATACCTTGTGTTGCTTCCGTTTCAGGCATGCAACACAATGGTCATCACTTATAAACTCTTTCTTTGGCATTCCAGTTACCAAATCATTCTAAATTATTTTATTCATGTTTTTAAAGTTTACATGACATATTCTTTTATGCTAGAGGAAAGACTCATCACTATCTGCTTTAGATAGAAAGCATGAAACTTCTCCAGAGGGAGATGTTTCTTGCAAATCCATCTTGTACATGTTACCTTTCTTGGGGGCTCTGAGTAGGATATGCTCATGAGGGATGACCACCCCAGGCCTGAGAACAATGCAGTCATGCCCAGTAAAGAGCATGTTATGACTCTGATCAAAAAATTAAGATACACTCAAAAGATTGTATCCAAGATCCTTGACAAAGTTTACCTTCTCAATGCTGAGCTTACTATTTGTGACCCTGCCCCTTCCTGTAATGTAACCTCCAGCATCTCGTCCAAAAACAACTGGTCCTCCATCAATTCTTTCAAAATTTTAGAGTAGTGACCTATTGCCTGTCATGTGCCTGGAACAGCCACTATCAATGATCCATACATTTCTGTTTGTCTTGAGCTGTTCCTACACAAAAGAGATGGTTAGTTACATTTGGAAACCCAAGCCTTATTGGTCTTGGGCTCATCAAAAGAAGTTGAAGACAATGCAACAGTAATTGATCCTATTTTCATGTTTTGAGGATTATTTGCTGATGTTGATGAAGAACTTTCAACCACTTGGTCTTTCTTAGTCTTTCACACCACCTTTGGAAGCTTAGACTTGACATTCAATACTTCGGAAGTTTTGTTGACTTCGGAAGTTTTGTTGACTAAACCTTCAAAAGATCTTGCTTTCACTGCAGCAGGCTTCAGTGCTTCGGAAGTATTCCTTTCTTTCAAGACCAAATTTTCTTCCGAAGGCAAGTTTCAACTTGTCTTCATCTTCATTTTGGAGCTTCCGAAAGGAAAAGATTTTCCTTTCGAAGCTTGCTTCTTCTTCTTCAAATTCTTAGAAGTTTCTTTCTTGGTCATGTGCATAGTACTCTTTGGATTGTAGAAACAATCCTTAGGAAGATGAGATGTACTTCCACACATGACACAATCCATTTTCTTCTTTCTAAGAGTTTTCTTTTGTGAACAAAGCTGAACTTGATCACTTTCCTTCTCCATCTTCATCTTTGCAGATGCTGTGGCAATTCTTGTAGGGATAGAACTACCTTGGGAGCTGGATGGTTCAGGTTGTACATCAGTGGTGCACAACTGATCAGCCTTTTTCTTGATGCTGGGATGATTTGGACATGAACTAGAACTCTTATTATTGGAGTTCAAGTTTGTGTCTTCAGCCTTAACCACCTTGAATCCTGCAGAAATAAAAACTTGTTTCTGTGCAGAGTTAAAGGTGGCCTTGATCTCTTGAGCCTTCTTGGATTTTCTCTTGGCCTTCTTGATCAAGTTCTTCCTCCTTAACTTGGTCATCCCAACAACTTTACTCTCCTCAGAGGAATGGTGACCCTTCTTAGAATGCTCTTCTTCACTCTTCTCAGATACATTCTTTACCATCTCCTCTTCATCCTCTTCAGTCATGGGGTCTATGAGGGGAAGCTCATCTTCACAAGCTCCACACCTAGGAGATCTTACAGACAAGATTGTGTGTGGAGGAGCTATCTCACTAGATCCAAGTCCCTGCTTATTTTGATAACAGACTTTTGCATGCAATGATGAAGATACTATGTTCTTGAAGGTCTCTTCTTCAAGAACACATTTTTCTGCTCTGGCTTTGCTAATCACAAGCTCAGCCTGTCATTCAGTCAACTTGGTGTTATGAGGTCTTTGATCTGAGTCCTGTAGTTGGTGTGCTCATGTTTAATAGTTGAAATGGTTTTCTCTAAGTCCTCTATTTTCAGTTTATAATCATTTTAAGCTCTTTTTAAATCAACTTTTAAGATATTTAAGGACTCAAGATCATATCTCATCTCTAAGTTGTAGGACCTTTATCTATTTACTTTAAAAATACATTCAGGAGTACAAAGATGTTCCAATACCTTGGCTTCATCGTGGTCTGCCATGAGTGCTTGGTTTGGAGATGCATCTTCAACTTGAAAGCTCCAGTCAAAGCCTCCTTCTTCAACAGCAACTGCAGCTTGCTGCTTTGGCTTCTCATTCTGGGGAGCTCTTTTAGTGTAGTTTGGTCTGACTTGTGTTTGGTTAGCATTTGTCCTTGGTTTCTTACACTCTCTTGCAAAGTGACCCATTTGGTTACAGTTATAGCACTTCAGTTTACTTTTGTCCAGCCCAAACTTTCCACATGCTGCATTGCTTGGAAACTTTCTTCCTGTGCTCTTGTAGAACTTCTTGGCTCTGTGAGTGAGAAGAGCCATTTTCTGAACTATCTCCATACATTCCAAATAATCTAGATGGATACAGTCCAGGTCTTCAAGGGTGAAGAGAAAGTTGCCTGTGTTCTCATCAGCAGAAACAAAGGCATGAGAAGAACTTGTCTCTTGGAATGGACTTCCTTGAGTGTAGCTTTCTCTTGGTGTCTCCGAGAAGGTGATGAAAGGACCCTTTTGTGAGTTGTCAGGGTAGCATATAAGATGATGTTGTGGTTCAATGCTATCCCTTTCAACCACATGGAGGGCTGAACTCAGTTGATTGCTGGAGTTATCAGATGAACTTTGCATATTCATCTCCATCTGGTATCCACTAAGAATACCATACAACTCTTTCAAAGTAAGAGTCTTAAGGTTTTCAGTTCTCTTGATAACAACATAATAATGTGTCCATTGTATAGGAAGAGAGGACATAAACTTCCTTATAATGTCCCTGTTCTCAAGAGTTACTCCAACACCCATTAGATTATCCACAATCTCAACATACTTGATGTATTGTTGAGTCATGGTTTCACCTGCTTTGAAGGTGAAGTTTTCAAATTGCTGCTTCAAGAGGTCCTTCTTGTTCTTCTTGGCTTCAGTGGACCCTTCATACATGAGCTTCAGTGCCTTCCATTGTTGCTTAGCAGTTTTGCACTTCTTGAAGCCCCTGTAGATGGAGTTTGGAAGAGCAGTTTGAAGGGTTGTCATAGGCTTTTTGATCAATATCTATTCTTTTTCTGTCTTCATTAGAATAGTCAGCCACAGACTTTGGAATCATACCACCTCCAGCAAAAGCTGAAGTGGTGCTTGGTATGTAAGGTCCTTGGACAACAGAGTCCCACATCCTGTAGTCTTGAGACTTGATAAAGCCTTCCATTCTTTGACACCAAGTATCAAAGTCTTTAGGAGCGATCAGTGGGGACTTTGTCATTGTTCCAGTTTCCATATCAGCCTTAGTAATAGCTGCCATTTGAGATGTTAAGTATTTCATGTGTGTGAGGGATCTTAAGATGGTGAGATCTCATAATTAAGAGCCTGGAATGTTCTGATACCAAATGCAGGACCGTTTAAGGGCTGGTCACTTACAACACAACAACACAATGAGGAGAGATCTTTAGAACACTTAACAGATCAAATAGGGAACTGGTAACTTATATGTATGATACTAAGAACACAAGTAAAATATAAGACAGAACAAGATGCAAAACAACATAAGTGTATGGTTTTCAAGAATGTTGTATATTGCTCTTAAGTTCTTTTACAAGTATTACAAAGCATAAAGAAAGTTACAAGGAACTGAGATACTTTATACTACATCCTACAACCGGCCATACTTTCAAGGCCAGCTGGAAACATAAGACTAGACAACAAAATCAAATGTAGAGTCAAAAGGTAGATTGCCTTTTGACTAGTGACTATGACATGCCATAGCACACATCCTAATATAATACAAAAATGATAAAAGTACATAAAGTAGAAAGCACAGACTCAAGACCTCAATGTACACTTACCAAAAGCATGGACCTTTTCACCAAGTCATGTAAGTTGGTGACTGAACAGAGTTGCAACGGAAAGGTGGTCCAACTTTATGGAAAAGTACATCAGATAAAGCATGTATTCAAAGGTCTTCGGAAGAAATCTGTCTTCACTTCTTGGCTTCGGAAGACTTTGTCTTTGAAGCTTCGGAAGACTTCGCTTTTGGCTTCGAAAGATGTTGGTCTTGGCTTTGGAAGATTTTACACTTAGAATATTTTCTAGTGCATGGTGTAAATTTTCCGAAGCATCTCTACTCTGTACTTCTGTGCATGCATGCAGGAAAGACTTTGGATGTTTTGGGTGCATCAGCCTTATATGAAACCTTACATAAAGGCTCTTGACTTTGCAGTTTCTTTTCTCATCTTCCTTTTAGCGGTCTTTTGCTCTTTCAGCACTTGTTGCTCTAGCTGATTGAGGTATTCAAATTCAATATACTCATAGGACAAGGGAGAAGTGTTGCTGCCTGATAGAGTCCTATGGCACCTAAGTAGGTAATCATGTTCTGTGTGTCTTGTTCGCTACCTACCTGAGGTTGTTGCTCAGTTGCCACAGCCTCTCTCTCAGGGCTTTCTTGAACTGGGCAGAGAGTAGGAGCTTGTCTGTAGAGTCTTCTTCTTGTCCTTTCTACTTTGATTTTGAGGAGTAATTCTGCATCTTCAGCCTCCTTTCTTTCATTTGACAACTCAGTGTCAGCTAGTTCATTTAACTCTTCTAAGGGAAGAGAGATGAATTCATCAATGTTATAGTTTCTTGTCCTCATATAGTTCAATCTGGCTGACACTAAAACTCATCATCTCGAGTACTAGGTCTGGGGGCAGCCCTAATTGCAGCTTACATGAAGCATGGGGTCTTACTTGAACTCTCTCCCCTTAGCATCCTCTTTCTCTCTCTTTCCTCCTCAATCTCCTCATGAGTCAACTTCTTTTTCCCTTTGTGACCCACAGGCTTAGGTGACTAAGGGTGGAGAGAGCTTTGGCCTTTATTGCTTGGTACAACACTTAAGCTCTACCTAGAGAGGTTGTGAAGCACCTTCACTAGCTGGTGCCTCACTAAAGGGAAAGGGTGTTGAAGTAGTTCCTGTCTCAAGGTTCACAGGTTCTACCACTAGGCCTTCAGCCTAGGTTTCCCCTTCGAAGCTAATCTTAGGGTCCACCTCAACATCCAGTTGACCAATGACATTGCCTACTAGCCTTCGTCTATGTAAGAAGGTTCTCAGTCTGAACTCTTCGACCACCCTATCTTGAATCCTCTAAGCTATTCTGTCAGCTTGCCTGTTTTGACTTGGGTTGACAAGTGGAATGCAAACTGGAGGAAGACTCTCATTCAGGGTCTGAAAATTGAAGACTTCTTACTGGCCATGAAGTCTAAGGAATACTAGGGCTACCCTATTAACATCATACCTCCATCCTAATATTTCATTCTCAGCATCATAGGATGGGGTAAACATAGCCCTTGGAATACCCTCATCAAACAAGGTTTGAATGAGTGAGTCCATATCAATGTGGATCTGAGGAGGTTGTTGATAAGCTACCTGTAGATCCTGAAACATCCTCATAAGATTTGTTAAAATAGTTAGTAACTAAATCAAGATCAAATAGCCAATCAAGACTAGAACCTTTCACACTGGGAGTGTGCTCATTGAAATTCACATTGGCTGACTCCTCAACTACTCTACTTCAGAGATTGTATACTCTATAAGCCTTACCTTGGGAAGAGTATCCAATGAAGTGTCCATCATTTGATTTCTCAGCAAATTTGGCTATTCGGTCTTTGGTATTCAAGATGGTGCAAGAACATCCAAATGATCTAAGGAAACCAATAAAAGGTCTCCTTGTGTGCCACAACTTATAAGGAGTCTTATCATGAGTCTTGACTACTAAAACTCTGTTCTACACATAGCAGGTAGTGTTAACTGCCTATACCCAGAAGGTGATGGGTAGTTTAGAGTCAGATAACATGGTTCTTGCAACTTCAATAAGTGTCCTGTTTCTCCTCTTAGAAACACCATTTTGCTGAGAAGTCCTAGGAGCACTATATTGTCTTATAATACCTCTTTCATCACAAAACGTATCAAGGATTTGGTTCTTGAATTTAGTTCCTTAATCAGATCTTATAGTTTTGACCTCGTGATCACATTGACTCCCAATTTTCAGAATGAAGTTTTTCAAGATCTCAGGAGTCTCATCCTTAGTGCTAAAGAAGAAGACCCAAGTGAATATTGTGAAATCATCTGTGATCACCAAACAATATGAGGTCCTTCCTAGATTTATTAAACTGGTCGATCCAATGAGATCCATATATAATAAGTGTAGGGGTGTAGTGATAGAGTTTCTTTCCTTTAGGCTTGAGACACTTTGTGTTGCTTTCCTTTCAGACATGCAACATAATGGTTATCACTTGTAAGCTCTCTCTTTGGCATTCCAGTTAACAATCATTCTTAATTAATTTATATATGTTTTTAATGTTTACATGACACATTCTTTTATGCCAGAGGAAGGACTTATCACTATTAGCTTTAAATAGAATACAAGAAACTTCTCCTGAAGGGGATGTTTCCTGCAAATCCATCTTGTACGTGTTTCCTTTTCCTGGGGGCTATGAGAAGGATATACTCTTAAGGAATGACAACCTCAAGCTTGAGAACAATGCACTCATGCTCAATAAAGAGCATGTTGTGTCTCTGGTCACAAAACTGGGATACAGTCAGAAGATTATACCTAAGCTCCTTGACAAAGTTTACCTACTCAATGATGAGCTTACCATTTGTGACCCTGCCCCTTCCAGTAATGTAACCACCTGAATCTCCTCTAAAAGCAACTGGCTCTTCATTAATTTTCTCAAAGTTTTGAAGCAAATAGCCATTGCCTGTCATGTGCTTGGAACAACCACTATCAATGATCCGTACATTTCCTTTGGTCTTTAGCTATTCCTGCACAAAAAAAGATGGTTAGTTACATTTGGAAACCCAAGCCTTGAATGCCTTGGGCTAGTCAAAGTGAACTGAAGACAATGCAACCGTAATTGATCCTATATGCAAGGTTTGAGGATCATCTACTTTTGTTGATGAAGAACTTTCAGTCACATGGTCTTCCTTTATCTTCCATAATATCTTTGGAAGATTAGACTTGACCTTCAATACCTCAGAAGTTTTTATAACTTTAGCAGTTTTGGAGACTGATCCTTCGAAAGAGTTTGCAACCACTGCAGCAGATTTTAGTGCATCAAAAGCATTTCTTTCTTTCGAGACCAAATTTTCTTCCGGAAGCAAATTTTCACTTGTCTTATTCTTCTTCACTTTGGAGCTTCCTAAAGGAAGAGATTTTCCTTCCAAAGATATCTTCTTCTTGTTTTACAAAAGTCTTTTTCTTAGTCATGTGGATAGTACTTTTGGGATTGTAGATGCAATCCTTAGCAAAATAAGAAGCACTACCACACATGATACATTGAGTTGGCTTCTTTCTGAGAGTCTTTTTTTAGTAGAACACTGAACTTGATCACTTTCCACTTCCATCTTCATCTTCATAGATGATGTAGCAGGCTTCTTAGGGTGAGTCTTGCTTTTGGAACCGGATGGTTCAGGCCGTGTAGTAGTGGTACACAATTGATCTGTCTTCTTCTCTTCATAGGGATGAGTTGGACATGAACTAGAACTCCTAATACTAAAGTCCATGGTTGAGTCTTCAGTATTCACCACTTCAATTCCAGCAGATATAAAGACTTGTTCTGCTTAGACTTGAAGGTGGCCTTAATCTCTTGAGCCTTCTTTCACTTTCTCTTGGCTGCTCTGATCAAGTTCTTCCTTTTAGACTTGGTCATCCCTGGTTCTTTCCTCTCCTCAGGAGAATAGTGACCGTTCTTAGGATGATCTTCTTCACTCACCTCAGATCCATCCTTCACTATATCCTCTTCATCTTCATCCTCTTCTTGAATGGGGTCATTATGAGGGGAAGCTCATCTTGACAAGTTTCACAACTTAGAGATCTTACTGATAATAAAGTGTGTGGAGGAGCTATCTCAGTAGATCCCAGTCCTTGCTTATTCTGATAATAAATCTTTGCATGCAAGGATGAGAATATAATGTTCTTGAAGGTGTCTTCTTCAAGAACACATTTTTCTGCCTTGGCTTTGCTTATCATAAGCTCAGCTTGGCATTCAATTAACTTGGTAATGAGATCTTTGATTTGAGTCCTGTAGTTTGTGTGCTCATGCCTAAGAGTTGAAATTGTTTTCTCTAGATCTTCTATCTGAAGTTTTTAATCATTTTCAGCTCTTTTAAAACCAGCTTTTAAAATATTTAAGGACTCAAGGTAAGATCTTATTTCCAAGTTATAGGACATATATATTAACTTTAGCAATACATTTAGGGGGTATAAAGATGTTCTAATACCTTGGCTTCTTCATGGTTAGCCATCACTGCTTGGTTTGGAAAGACATATTCAACCTGAAAGCTCCAATCAAAGCCTACTTCTTCAATAGCAACTGCAGGTTACTACTTGGGCTTCTTATTCTGTGGAGCTCCATCAGTGTAGTTTGGTCTGGATGGTGCTTGACCACATTTAGTCCTTGGTGTCTTGCACTCTCTAGCAAGGTGTCCCATTTGGTTACAGTTGTAACACTTCACCTTGTTTTTATCCAGTCCAAACTTTCCACAAGTTGCATTGCTAGGAAACTTTCTACCTACCCTCTTTGGCCATGTGACTGAGAAGAGTCACTTGCTGAACTATCTCCCTGTACTCTAGACCATCTGGATGGATAAAGTCCAAGTATTCAAGAGTGGAGAAAGTTGCCATCAGCAGACACAAAGCCTTGAGAAGAGCTTGTCTCTTGGAATGGTCTTTCTTGGATGTAGCCCTCCCTTGGTGTCTCCGGGAAGGTGATAAAAGGACCCTATTGTGAGTTTTTTGGGTAGCAAAGAAGATGATATTGTGGTTCTCTACAGTCCCTTTCAACCACATGAAGAACTGAACTCTGCTGATTGTTGGAAGAGTTGCCAGATGGATTTTGCATGTTCATCTCCATCTGGTATCCACTAAAGATACCATACAACTCTATGAGAGTAAAGGTCTTGAGGTTTTCACTCCTCTTAATAACCATACAATAGTGTGTCCTTGTCTAGGAAGAGAGGACATGAACTTCCTTTTAATGTCCCTATCCTTAAAAGATATCCCAACATCCATTAGAGTATCCAATCTCACATACCTGAAGTATTGTTGAGTCATGGTTTCACCTGTATTGTAGGTGAAGTTCTCAAACTATTGCTTTAAGAGGTCATTCTTGTTTTCTTTTGTTTCATTTGACCCCTCATACATAAGCTTCAGTGCATCCCATAGTTGCTTTGCAGTCTTTCACTTCTAGAAGCCTCTATAGATAGAGTTTGGAAGAGTAATTTGGAGAGTGTCGGGGCCTTCTGATCTACATCAATTTTCTTCCAGTCTTCCTCTGAGTAGCCAGCCACTTTCTTTAGTATCATACCACCACCAGCAACAATTAAAGTGATGCATAGTACATTAGGTCCTGAGACAACAAATCCCCACATCCTGCTATCTTGAGACTTGATGAAGGCTTTCATTATTTGGCACCAAGTATCAGAGTAATTAAAAGTGATCAGTGGAGATTTTGTCATGGTACTGGTTTCTATATCAGCCTTGGTAAGAGCTGCCATTTGAGTTGTTAAGTGTTTTGTGAAACTGAAGGGATTTAAGATGGTGAGAAATTACACATAAGAGCCTAAAATGCTCTGATACCAATTACAAGACCGGTGAAGGGGATCAATGCAACAGTTTCATAATGAGGAGAGACTTAGAACCCTTAACAGATCAAATAAGAAACCAGGTTTATGATGATACTAAGAAAACAAGTAAAATGAGACAGAATAGGAACAAGATGATATTGGTTTTCAAGAATGAGGTATATAGCTCTCAAGTTCTTTTACAAGTGTTACAAAGCATACATTAAGATACAAGTACTTGAGACACTTTATACTGCATCCTACAATCATACAAGACCATACTTAGAAAGACAGCTAGAAACACTAATCTAGACAACAAAATCTATGAAGAGTCAAAAGGCAAATTGCCTTTTGACTTGTGACTATGACATGCCATATCTCACATCCTAATATATTACAAAAAGATAAAAGTACAAGAGTAGAAAGTTACAAACAAGAGACCTTAATCTATAGTTGACAAAAGTATGGACTTTTCACCAATCATCGTGAGTCATCAGAGATGGCAGCGAAAAGTAGTTAAACTTTTGTCAAAAGGTGATTAGAGAAAGAATGTCTTCTCTGTGTTCGGAAGAAATCAGTCTTTGGCTTCAGAAGAGTTTGTCTTTGAGGCTTCAGAAGACTTCATCTTTGGCTTCAGCAGATATGGTCTTTTGGCTTCGGAAGTTTTGATTTTTAGAATATTTTACTAAGTTGTATCAAATCTTCTGAAGTAACTTCCTTTTACTTTAGTAGGGCATGCTGAGAGCTCTTTGGTTGCATTAGCCTTTACGTGTATTCCTTATATCAATTATTGTACCATGAGTAAAAACTACCCTTATGCATAATTGTAGAATCCTTAGGATCAAATGAGGTCATAGGTATGAGCTTAGCACCCTCACCAGTAGATGTGGTCTTTTGATGACCTAGATTCCTTTCCTTAATAGTTACTTCCAAAGATGCACTCTCAAAGTGAGTTTTTTTGGTTGGGGTCCTAGTTATGTTACCATTTTCTAACTGAGCTTATTAGGTAATAGTTATAGTGACAACTCCTTCCACAATGAACTTTTCTAACATACTAAGATGAACCTCTTCTTTCTTAGTATTTGAGATAGATGTTTCCACTGGCAGTGCAGTCCAAAGTGTCTGCTTAGTGTGGCTTAGTGGAGACATTGGATCATGCTGAAAGGCAGTGTAGACATCTTCATCCTAGGGTGTAGACATGTGATATGGAATTTGTGGCAAGTAATGTCTAATGGCTCGGGATGTTAACAGTTCCAAATAAGGCTTTTTCCTTAAAACTTCCATAGTAATGTAGGGATCCCTTTGGATACGCTCACTATAGTGTTGTGACTCTGGTTGAGGGCTTGCTTGCTTGTTTTGGGTCTGCTCAAAAGAAGGAAGAAAAACTTCTTCTTTGACCCTTTATGAGGTGTGGCTTTCACCTTTGACTTGGCTGGAACCCTAGTATCCAGCTTTGTCCATTTGAGTGGACCTGGTGATTTTGGGGACCTGTATTATCTCAATAGATAGTGCAGCGGTTTATTTACTCTTATGGATTTTGATGATTTGAGCTATGAAATGGATGTGTAAGATCAGCAGTGGAAGGTTTATCCACACTACCTTGAGGCTTTGTGACTTCAAAGATATGGGCAAATAGAGTTGTCTTTATGCTAGAAAATTCTTTTCATGTTGCCTTAAATTTTGTAAAAATTGATTTACCCAGGACTAAGAACATACACCTCCTCTTCAAGTTTGAGTTTGTCACCCGGTTCCTTTTGTAAAATGTTTTGTAGGAATCTTAGGTACATTAAAACTTTAAAATTTTTAGTAGCAGTTACATCCTTGCAGAGGTTTTAAAAATGGTTTGAAAATTTTTCTCTACTATTTTACAAGCTCATGGAGAGCCATAACTAAATCTACTAGGACTTGATCCTAAACCATAGATTTGTTAGACAAACAATGAAGAAAGATATAAAGTATGATCCTCCAATTATGATATACCAAATATATGAAGAATGATGTAAGGAGGTTACCTTCATACCCTATTTTTGGAAAGGTCTCACTCACCACTTCTTCAGTAAAAGTTGATTGACCATCATCATTTTGAAGTTGATGATGAGTCTTGATTTTCTCAATGTAGATGGTCACTTCTTGAGTTTGCATCGTTACATTCAAAACCTTTATGCCATTTTATTTTTAAGAAACTATCACCCATAAGTGACGAATATGTGAAGCATAGATGATTGGGTCGATTGTAATGACAAAGGCATAGTTTCTATTTCGGAGGAAACATAGTACATGATCAAAAACATCATTTACGATAGGATCAAAAGATGCAGATATGTTATGGTAAGGTCACATGATTTTAGCTAGCCATTGATGAAATTGATGAAGGTCTAGGGCTCAATAGTTTCACAAGTATTTATAATTTTGAGTAAGGATGAACGAGGGAAACAATAGGAGACAAGAAACAAATGACAATTATCAGATAATATATATTAGTGAATATCCAAAATTTGACGGCCGTAAAAATTAGTCTTTTTGGTAGTTGAGATCTACTGACTTTTTTGTGTATTAAATAGTGAAGTATATGTTGAAACACGTTTTTCAGCAGATATAATGGGTGAGATGTCTTCAATTTGAAAGCTCCGGTCAATGGTGTCTTCATCAGAATCCTTAGTAGTAGCGTGTCTTTGTGGAGCAGGAAAAGCTGGTGACTTATACTTGATTATGGTTTGAAGTTAGAGGTACTTGGAGGTGATAGATTAGACTTGGGTGCTTTGCATTCTCTGGTAAAGTGACACATTTGGTTACAGTTGTAACACTTGACTTTCCTTTTGTCTACTCGAAAACTAGATCTTTTTGCCTTGTGAACTTCCTCCCAGTCCTTTATTGAAACTATTTAGCTTTGAAAAAGATCATGGCTATCTGGTAGTTAATGTCAAGTTCTTCAAGGTCATCTTGATGAATAAACTTCAAATCTTCTTCATAGAGTTGGAAGAAGTTTGTTTGTTTAGACACAAATAGTGAATTTGGAAAGCTTGATGAGGGGGTTGAGGCTGATGAGGGCTAACTCCAACTGCCGAACGATAGAGAATGGGATGTTTTAGTAGTTGATGATTCATGATAGATAATCTTTAGCACCCGATAACTTACCATGGAATTTGATAAGACTGATAGGATTGACAAGGGTTATGGATAGGAGCTAGAAGTGCAAAAGACCTGGAAGTGTTTGATCTTTGACTTGATCTGCTGAGAGATTCTTCATCTGCATCCATATCCATCTAGTAAGCACTTAGGATGCCATAAAATTCTTCTGGGCTCATGGTTTTTATATACATAGTTCTTCTGATGGACATAATGTAAACTGTCCATTTTTAGTTGAAGATCTTAAGAACATCCTAATAATGTCATTGTTCTCCACCTTCGGACCAGCTCCATTTAGTGAGTCTACAAGTCTAACATATCTGAGGTATGTTGTTTTCATTGTTTCCGCTCTAATAAAACTAAAGTTTACAAACCTTCGTTTCAAGACATATTTCTTGTTCTCTTTCATTTATTAAGTTCCTTTTTCCTTTAAAGCTTCCCAAAACTTCTTGGCAGTAGTGAACTTCATAAAACCATGATTGATGCTATTTAGAATGCTCGTTCTAATGAACCATTAGGCATTGTAATATACCTCCATCTTCTTCAGATTTCATCAAAATAGTATGTGGGTCTTTCGGAACCATTCCACCTCCTTCTCCAGCTACTTGGACCATAGGTACATATGGACCATTTAGAATGGATAACCATAGTTTCTGATCTTGATTTCTCAATAAATTTTCCATTTGGATCTTTTAGGTGTCATAATCAATAGGAATGAACATAGGAGGTGTTAGGTTTTGGGCAAGAAGAATAAATTGAAGATTTCCAAGTCAACAAGAAGATGAAGAATTGAAGCTTGAAGTCAACAAGAGTCAACATTATTAGTCTAGGGTTTATTTTATAAATATTGTAAATGCAAGACTAGTATAAATAGCAACATATATCATTATTGTAATGTGTGGATGGTTCATCACCAAGTGTGGGAATCATATTCCATCACCAATATCATATCATCATCCTTCATGGATGATGAATTTATCATCAAATCCATAAACAACAAGCATTAAACACTTTTGTGTTCATCATTATTTTTGTTCTTATCAATTTGAATCCTAAGATCCTAGCTCAACAATCCCGTTCAAATCGGGAACACACGATTGGTATCAGAGCTGGAGTTGTTGGATTCATATTGATTTTGATCACATTTCATGGTTAGATTGCTAAAATTGGTTGAGATTTGAATAAAACTTGGAGAAAAAGTCAAGTGTGTTCTTCACTAGATCTATGGATTTGAAGGCAACATTAAATTGATGTTATCTAATCATTTATATGATAGATTCATCAATTGGAAGGCAAATCAATCAAGTTTGAATCAATTTGATTAGATTTTGGGTTTCTAGTAGCATATGAACACTTACACACACTAGTGTGTGTGTTCTTGGTGTTTTCAATAAATTTTCAGATCTGGAGCATGTAAATAGATCAATAAGTGTTTTGGATTCTTATCTAAGTTGTTGCTACACCAATTCAACAATCAACTCAATAATACAAGCTCGAACAACAACATTTTAACAGCAAATTGAGCAGCTTAACAGCAGCAAAATGGGTGGAATTTCAGCAACAGATTCTTCAGCAAATCGACATTACAAAGTGCTTCATTTGTGCAGAATGTTAGCAATAGCAACACAACAAAAGGGGTCGATTTGGATCTGCACAAAGGAGCTGGGTTTTAGCACACTTGGTGCGCCCCCTTTGGGTTGCACTTGTGCAGAATGTGCATCAGCAAATCAGGGTGTCAAAAGCATGTTTTGGGCAGTGTTTTAGCATCAAAACAAGAACAAATGAACATGAAAGGAGCTGCATTCAATCATCAAAAAAGCAGCAGCCCGTGCAGCTCAAAACATCACCTGATGTGCCCATGGTAATGGTTTGGTGCGCCCCTTTTGTGGGTTGCATCTTCTGGGTAGCTTCTGCATGGTTCTAACAGCAGCGAACAACATCGACAAACCATCAAGAACATTAACAACAACATGAAATGCAATAGCAACATAAAAAGCATCAAGATCAAGATCAACAACAACAACAAGAACACTCTCAAGATCATTCAAGCATCAAGAACAACACTCTCTTCATCATTGCCACACTAACAACAACAACATCACCTAATGCATCAAGAATAGAAAACAAAAACCTCAAACCTCACCAAATAGTTGATTCAAGAACACGCTTCCGTAACAACAATAAAAACAACAACATGGATCAACTATTTAACCAAATGACATCAACAAGGAACATCAATATCAAGTTTCAATTATTATCATCGGAAATCTACAATTTAAGGGGAGTATTGTTGGGTTTTGGGCAACAAGAATAAATTGAAGATTTCCAAGTCAACTCAAGTCAACAAGAAGATAAAGAATTGAAGCTTGAAGTCAACAAGAGTCAATATTATTAGTCTAGGGTTTATTTTGTAAATATTGTAAATGCTAGACTAGTATAAATAGCAGCATATATCATTATTGTAATGAGTGGATGGTTCACCACCAAGTGTGGGAATCATATTCCATCACCAACATCATATCATCATCCTTCATGGATGATGAATTTATCATTAAATCAGTAAACAACAAGCATTAAACACTTTTGTGTTCATCATTATTAAATTATAGCATCTAATCATCAAATTTTGTTCTTATCAATTTGAATCCTAAGATCCAAGCACAAATATCCCATTCAAATCGGGAACACATAGGAGGTTTGCTTGGAGTAGTATTTTCCATGTCATGCTTGGTTGACATAGCTACAACAACCATTAGGTGAGTGTTTAGGTGTTTAAGGGAATTGATTTACAGAAAACTAGTGATTTTTTTAAAGAAGTTTCAAACAAATCAAAACCAAACAAATTGCAATACTTGATGGTATCATAAGTTAGTAAGTTAGTAGTTGCAGAACAAGACTTTCGGTTATCATAAGTTATATAACTTCATTTATATATAATAATGCACACTATTTATCTTAGTTCACATGCATATACATACTTTTAGTATATTTTTTAAGTTTCATATGTGACTCTCTTTATTTTTATTTACTTTTTGGTGTTGTGCATATTATTATTTATGTCCAACCCCAAGATGTCACACCTGGTCACTGTCAAGAGAATTTTAAGATATCTCAAAGGTGCTCCATCACTTGACCTTTGGTATCCATAGAATTCTGACTTCAATCTGTATGCTTATACAGATAGTGACTATGGTGGTTGCAACATGACTGCAATGTCTACATCTGGGGGTTGTCAATTTCTTGGTGGAAGGATAGTCTCTTGGCAATGCAAGAAACAATCCTGTGTGTCTGCATAATCTGCTGAAGCTAAATACATTATTGCTGCAAGCTGTTGTGCTCAAGTGCTTTGGATTCAGAATCAGATGCTGGACTATGGATTCAACTTCAAGGAGACTCCCATCCACATAGACAACAACAGTGCTATCTCTATCACAGAGAATCCTATGCAACACTCAAGGACAAAGCACATCAACATTAGGTATCATTTAATTAGAGATAACTTTGCAAAGGGATTAATAACACTAGTCAAAGTTAACACAAATGAACAATATGCTGATCTGTTCACCAAAGCTTTTGATGAACAAAGATTCAAATATTACAAGCTATTGGGATGATTAACTTTGAGTAGCTTTTCTTAAAACTTAAATCATATTATTTCTAAAACCTGTGTGTCTTAAGTTGTCTATTTTATCACCTTTATAAGCCCTTGTTCTCTTTGGATGAAAAAATCTTTTTAAAGACGTTCCTTAGATTTTTGAAAATTTTGATCTTTTTATCCTTCGGAAGATTTATAATTAACTTCGGAAGAAACTTATGTCTTAGAAAACAAATAACTACCTCAGTAGATTTACCTTCGGAACAAATTTTTCTGAATATCTCCCGAAGCTTAATATTAACTTAAGTACTTATATGTTTTCAAATAACAATTTTCTTCCGAAAGCAATTTTCCTTTGGAAGTTTTTATTCTTCTTAGAATAAAAACTCTGAGTAATAAATCTCTTCTGAAGCAAAATTCTCAAAACCCTTTATTTGCCTTTGGAAGCTTTCCTTCAAAACTTCCGAAGCAAAATAACCTTTAGAAGATTTCTCGACTTCCAAGAAAACTACTTTTTGGGTAAAAGTAAACTACTTTTTCAGAGGTGGGACCGACATCCGGATTTCAAAGTTTATCCTCTTTCATTAACTTTGTCTTAAATCCATTTCATATAAATACCCAATGGTCCCCCCCTCTTTCACTATCTTCTTCATCTGAACTATTCCTTTAACCTAAATTCACCCAAACCGCCTTTGTTCTTCACCTTCCTTCACCCTTAAGCTTTTCAAAATGGCCAATCTAAACCAAAGAAACAACCCTGATTTCTCCATGCAACTTCACAGGCAACACAACCAGGTTGCTCTGTTGAACTTTGAGAAAGATGATAGTTTCTCAGAGGTTTGCTGTTTTCTGGCTCTATCCACCTACTTCACCTCTTTAACCATTGATCCTACTCTCTATGAGGGTCATCTGCTTGAATTTTGGAAGACCCGTCAAGAGGTCATCATGGATGGAGAGAAGGCACTGTCTGCCACAGTGCAGGGGAGGACAATCTTCATCACTCCAGCCATTATCAACACTCATCTTCAGCTGGATGATGAAGAAGGTGAGTTATCCTTTCCAAAGAAAGTTGTTAATTATTCCTTTGAGCAGATAGGCTATGAGGGAGATTTCTCTGTAAAGACCTTCAGGAAAGGGAAGGTCTCATCCCAGTGGAAGTACCTACTACATGTGGTCATCCACAGCTTGTCAAACAAGCATGGACAGTGGGACCAGATTCCTGAGGATCTCTCTTTCATAGTTAATGGAATGGTTCAAGGGGTCAAGTTCAGGTACTCACAGTTTGTTTTTACAAATTTGCTTGCAAACTTGGACTCCTTAGAGTATTACATGTTTTCTAGATATGTTCAATACATTCTCAACTGTGAACTGGGCTCACAGTTGAGGGAAACTGGTAATCTTCTTAAATTGGGACAGATGAAGCCCATCATCTTTAAAATCATGAAGAAGCCAACTGTAGGCTTCTATGGGGTAGAAACAACCCTAGTCCCCAAAATGCTAGAGCTCATTGCTCAAGGTGACAACCTAGCAACACAAGCTAGTGTTGAACCCACACCTTCTACCTCTCAACCACTAAAAAGGCCTCAAATCACCCTCACCTACCAAAGAAAATCCAAACGAACCTCTGCTCAAGCTATTGAGCTTGTGCAGGCCCCCATATACTCACCCATACAGGAGAAGTGGATACTAGAACTCCCGCTTCCCCTAGGGAGCAAACCACTCCCATTTCTTCAAGGATCAGTGCTGAGGTTCCTCATGCTCAGCCCGATGAGCTCACTAGCCCAACTGCCTTAAGCCTTCACTCTAAGTCTCAACACTCAAGTGAACAACCTTCAGGGGATAGTTACCATCCCTTGCCTTTAGATTTAAACCAACCCATTCCAAACCTTGAATTCTATACTGGTGAAGACTTAGGTTTCAGTGAGTACCATGAGTCTCTCTACTCTTCCCCTACTCAAAGAGAGTTGAGTGCTCCTGAGTCTCTTATGTCTAGCCCACATCTGTCACCCATTACTGAGGTGGACCTCTCTGAACCTGTTCAGGAAATCCATATGGAAGAGGCTCTCACTTCTACAAGTGATTACATCATTAGGACCTCAACCATGGCAACTCAGCCGCTTTAACACTTGAACTGAGGCTGTCAGTGAGCAGAGGAAATCCAGCATCCAAGAACATGAAGCTGGTGGTAAGAGTGAGGAGTTTGGTCCAATTCTCTCATCCCTCAGTGATTCTTCTGATGAAGATGAGGGGAATTTGAGACTAAAGATGCAAAAACTATCAAAAACATGCACCTACCTAGTCTCTAAGGTTAGTCACCTTGAATCTCAGGTGACTACCCTGCAAAACAGGGTCAATGATCAGCAACTTGAGATATCTTATCTCAGGGAAAATTAGCTGGGTGACCTTTAAGGAGAGCTCAACCAGGAACACAAGAACCTGTGGATGTGATTGACCTAACTCCTAGATAATCTATGCAAGAGGATGATGCTACCAAAAAGGGAGAGAAAGTCATTGCAATCACAGAACCTGGGAGTTCTTTAGGGAGTATGGACATTGAGGACTCACCATCCTCACTTGCAATTGTGTATACTCAGCAACTTCCTCAAGTTCACTTTGACGTGGACTCTCTATACTCTCTCATTCAAAGTCTCTTTGAGGAAGGCATTCCAAGGTCTATGTCATCCCCACCCTAAGGAACTTTAAACTACATCATTGGGTGGAGGTATGATGCTAACAGAAGAGCCCTCATTCTTCAAAGATTTCAAAGGCAGCAAGAGGTATCTACTTTCAGACCTTGAACTACTATGAAGGTCTTGACCTGATCAATATGCCACTTTTCAACCCAAGCCAATCCAGACAAGCTGGCAGGCTGACACAAAGGATTCAAGACAGAATTACTAAAGAGTTCAGCCTAATAAGGGGACAAAGGCAATTAGGTAATGTCATTGGTCAACTAGATGTTGAGGCAGACCCTAAGATTAGCTTCAAAGGGAAAACCTTGACTAAAAGCCTAGTGACAGAGCCTGAGACCAACAACTACTTCGGCAATTCAGTCTCTCAATGAAATGTTTGCTGGTGAAGGTGTCTCACAGCCTCTCTCTGGACAGAGCTTGGATGCTACACCAAGCAATGAAGGCCAAAGCTCTCTCCACCCTGTGTCACAAAGATCTGTGGGTGACAAGGGAAAAAGGATTTTAACTCCTGAGGAGATTGAGTAGGAGGAGAGAGAGAGAGAGGAAGAGGAACCTAAAGGGAGAAAAAAAGGCTTCATGCAAGCTGCAATCAGGGTTGCCCCCAAACCAAACACTCAAGATGATGAGTTGTGGGCAGTCAGGATTACTTACCTGCAGACCAGAAACTATGACATTGATGAGATTATATCTCTCCCCTTAGAGGAACTCAATGAACTGGCAAACATGGAAATGTCTAGGGAGAGAAAGGAAGCAGAGGATGCAAGGTTTCTCCTCCAAATCAAAGAAGAAAAGAGACAGAAAAGACTGTACAAGCATGTTCCGACTCCCTCCCCAGTTCAAGAAAGCCCTGTGCAAGAGACTATGGCAGCTCCACAAGAACCTCAGGTAGACAAAGAAACAGATAGGCAAAACATGATCAACTACCTGAGTGCCACAGGCCTCTACCAGGCATCTGTACTTCTTCCTTTGTCCTTTGAGTACATTAAGTTTGAGTATCTCAAACAGCTTGAACTTCAAGTGCTCAAAGAACAAAAGGCAACAAAGAGAAAGATGAGAGAAGAGGCTACAAAGTCAAGAGACATCATCCAAAAGAGTATGAAGAAGTCTGCTGATAGACAAAGGATGATGAGCTTCTTGAAGCTGTATGGATTCTCCGGAAGGAGATGGCCCTATGTCTCTATCCACAATGGATGAGCACATTAGGGTAATCAAGCAGAAGATCAAAAGTGGAGAGCTCCTTAACTTACACTCCCCTCCAAGTCAAGCTCCTCATGAAGTGGAGGTTAAGGTTGAATAACCTGAGACAACACAACCTGGACCTCCTGCTGAGTCTCAGCAAGCTTCATCTTCTGATCCACAGCAGGATCGAACTCCCTCTCCTTCTGAACTTGTAAGGGAGGAACACCCAACTAAGAAAGACAAGACTTATCAACAAGGTGTTGTAGGCCAGCCTTCTCAGTTAAAGTCTTCAAAGAGGAGGAAGAGGATGGCTTCTAAACCAAAGTCAAAGAAGAAGAAGAAACTGCATCATCCACCTCCAAGCCTCAGGGTGAATCAGATCAACATGAGGAAGTGCATGAAGAGGTAGCCCCATCACCTCTAATTCAAGTGGCTCCTCTTGCATCTAAGAGACCCATCTTATCCTGGACCTTCACAACTAATCCAGAAAGATGGCATGTGATCAGAGATCAAGGTGGTGAAGATTTCTACACATGACAAGACTTATTCAACCTACCTCTGCATGATCTCTTTAAGATAAGAAGATATTATGAGAGTCTGAGTGATCCTGACCATCTAATGAAGAAGGGCATGGTCATCATCATGATGAGGACTGTCAACATATAAAGGTCTTCAAATGTTTTGGTAGCATCAGCCTAGGGGGAGTTTGTAAGGATTCCTATAAGTTTGATGCAGCCAAAACATCTAAAGTCTCTCTGCATGCATGCACGGAAGTACAGAAGTAGAAGTGCTTCGGAAGTTTTACACCATGCACTAGAAAAATATTCTAAGTGTAAAATCTTTCGAAGCCAAGACCAACATTTCCTGAAGCCAAAAATGAAGTCTTCCGAAGCTTCAAAGACAAAGTCTTCCGAAGCCAAAGAGTGAAGACAGATTCTTCCGAAGACTTTTAGATACATGCTATTATCTGATGTACTTTACCATAAAGTTGGACCACCTTTCCGCTGTAACTTTGTTCAGTCACCAACTTACATGAGTTGGTGAAAAGGTCCATGCTTTTGGTAACTGTACATTGAGGTCTTGAGTCTGAGCTTTTTACTTTATGTACTTTTATCCTTTTTGTAATATATTTGGATGTGAGCTATGGCATGTCATAGTCACTAGTCAAAAGGCAATCTGCCTTTTGACTATACATTTGATTTTGTAGTTGTCTAGTCTTATGTATCCAACTGGCCTTCAAAGTATGGCCGGCTGTAGGATGTAGTATAAAGTATCTCAAGTACTTATAATTTTCTTTCCATGCTTTGTAATACTTGTAAAAGAACTTGAGAGCAATATACAACATTCTTGAAAACCATACACTTATGTTGTTTGCTATCTTGTTCTGTCTCATATTTTACTTGTGTTCTTAGTATCTTACTTATAAGTTACCAGTTCCATATTTGATCTGTTAAGTATTCTAAAGAACTTTGCTCATTGTGTTGTTGTGTTGTAAGTGACCACCCTTAAACGGTCCTGGATCATCACTGCTAATCCAGTGCAACATAGTAAAACAAAACATATTGAAAGCAGATACCATTTTCTAAGAGATTGCTCAGAAAAAGGTTTGATCAAGTTAGTCAAAGTGGATACAACAAATCAGCTTGCTGATTTATTCACTAAAACCTTTGATCAGTTAGATTTAATTTTCTAATTGAGTCTTTGGGCATGATTAGCTTAGATTAATCATCATTAATAAAGAAAAGCATGTGTCTGTCCTTGTAAATAGTAATAAATAAAAACCAAAAACATTCAGAAAAACATACAAAAATACAAAAATATTGTCTTTATTTATTGTGTCTGTTGATTCAACATGACATATATTTAGGAAATGATAGTACACTATGCCTTTGCTTGCTTCCTGAATTCTTAAATTTCATCAGAACTGATCAAAAGTTTCTTGATATGTGAGTAGGTTCATCTTGAGTGGAAACTACACTAAGAGCATGCCTCACATAATGCAAAAGTGACTGTATATGGGAAACTCCATTTTGAGGATACAACAAGTGAGTCTTATTCTGATGTGACCAAATCACTCATCTAAGCACACTATGTACTTATGTACCAACACTTTATAATATCTATCTTTGCAAATCATATTCCCTTTATTTTGTGTAAACAAAGACCTGGGTTATAATCACCATGGCATACATTTGTAACCAACTAGTGAAAACATCATGATCCTCATCATCCCTCTGTTTTGTGTAAACAAGACCTGGGTTAAAGGCACCTCTATTTTGCAGAAGTAAATACTCGGTGACCTGATGATGATCATATCTTAGCTCTCAAAAGAATCCTCTATGATAAACTGTATATTAACTTAAGAGCTATTGTATCAATGCATTAATGAGATGTCAAATGCATCTCAAGATAGAACTTATAACTTAAAGTACATAGTTTTCAAGTGTGAAAAAGTGATGATTTGACTCACAAAGGGAGGACAAACTCTAATGTGAATTGAAGTGGAGCCCATAACTGTTACTCACTAATAAACAACAAAGCATGATAAACATCATGCCTAGTTGAGACAATACTCTTGTTTGAATTTAAGTGGAAAAACATACTTGCAATCAAAACTAGAATCAGGAATCATTTTATCAAACAAATCAAACAGGAAGATGCTTAGTGTTATAGTATGATCCCATTCTATGTTTATATATGCTTGTACATAGTATTTAATTCGATTTTGTTTCTTTTAACTTATTTCTTTTTCAGTACTTTTGGACAGTCATATGCCTTTCATGATATTCTTCACATAAATTTATGATAAATGCAACATTAATCACAAATTTAGGGGGAGTAGTTAATTCATGAAAGTTTAATATCATAATTGTCAAATCAATTGTCAAATGAAGGAATATGAAGAAATTGGAGCTTGAGCACTAACTTGGTTGTTGGATACATGAAGTTTTTTTAAAGTTATAATTCTCTTGTGCACCAATTGTCATGCAAACAAAGTCAATAATGTCCAAGAGCAACAAATGGGTCTATCATTTGAATAGAACCATACAATCAAATAAGTTTCAAACTTTATGACTTAGCATCAGCAGAAGCTACAGTGCATTTCAGCATCAGCAGAAGCTACAGTGCATTTCAGCATCAGCAAAAGCTACAGTGCATTTCAGCATCAGCAGAAGCTACAGTATCCGGAAAAATATGACATTCTGTAGATTGGTAACCTACGGATAAGTGAATATTTTAAAGTATAATCTATTTCCATGGATTGGTAACCTACGGAAAATCTAGTTATACTTCAATGAAAATTCAGTTCCTTTAAGTTAGGCATCCGCAGATGTCCTACGGAAGCACTAAAATCTACGGAATAAATAAATTCCACGGAAGTGTAATAAGGAAAGTGGGACCCCACTTCATTAAATAAATAAAATTAATGTGTCCGAGAGAGTATAAATGATGTTTTTGACTTGGTATTCATTATTCACTTTTACAGAGCCTTTTTGACCTAGAATTCCGTTAGTCAAACACTTCATCCCTCCTTTATCCAATTTCAAAATTAACCAAACCTTAACATCAAACAAAGCTTAAACCTGATTTTAGGTCTTAATTTCAAGGTAAATCATATCCTAAACATCAATAATGAACTGATTGATTCATCATTTTTGTCTAAACTCTTCGTATTCTCAGATGTGATATTGTTGATCTATCATATTCTTCTTCATTCTTATGAACAAATGGCTAATCAATTTGCTAGAGAGCAGAATGTGTGCGCATTCTTAAATCCCGACGAACCTGTATCGGAAGGATGTCGGGATATCATCAGATTTTTACGACGGTCCAGGCTTTTCTACGCTTTAACAGCAGAGCCTGTGATTCATCATGCATATATTGTCGATTTTTGGAATTCAACATGAATAATGGAAGATGGTAAATCTGAAGTGATAGTTGCTGATGTTAAAAATGAAAGACTAAGAATTGATCAACAGACTATCAGAAGGGTACTAGAGTTGGGAGAACAAGAAGCTGGTCACCCTAATGTATTTGAGAATGAATACATAGAGAAGGTCTTCTATCTGATGGGATATGATGGTGACTTTGAGAAGGGAGAAATAAAGAAAGGAAGATTGTGCAAGCCCTATAGATTTCTGTGTCACACTTATCTCAAGTGTATCTCCAACAGAAAATTCGGATTGGATAGATTCTCTAGGCACATTTCTTCTTGAATCATTGGCATATTCGAGGGGAGGACATACAACTACTCAAAGTACATCTTTGGTTGTCTGTGTGACCAAATCAGAGTACATAAAGCTGAGAAGATGTACATGTTTCCAAGGTTCCTACAACTAATCATCAATGTTGAGCTTCCTGGAATAGACAGAGATGGTGATGTGTTTGTTCAAGCCTATTTAGGAAGATCTGTACTCAACAAGATTAGTGGAAAATACCAAGGTGGAGACATGCCCATGTTTGCTCATGTGGCTGATCCTAATGCCAACATTTCAAAAGAGCTGGTGTGGGAAGACCAGCAGGATAGCTCTCATTCTGATACTGAGCAAGCCTCACATTCCCCACAACCTCAATCACCCATACACCACCATCATCAATCCCCACAACCTCAATCACACATATACCACCATAATCAATCTCCACAACCTCAATCACCAGCCAGTCAACACACCCAACCAATCTCTCCAATTCACCCTCATTCACCAATTCATCAACAACCTCCAACACCTCAAAATTAATCACCTGAAAGTGTCCATACTGAGCCTATCTATGCTGCTCAGTCTCAAAACTCAGTTCACACTAATAAGACTGAGTTAGCTTCTCAAGCCAGTACTGTTCAACTATCATTAACTGAATTTGAAACCTCTATTCTCTCCAATGATACTGAGCCTGTCTCACCAATCACTAATCCTCAATAACAATACCAACCTGGTCAAGAACTAGCAGCTCAAGCAGTTGAGTCCGGTTCAAGCTCAGCAAGTATAGCCCCTGATGAAGTTAATGAGGATGAGACTGCTGACCAGCATCCAGAAGGTGAAGAAGAAGCTAACTATGTTGATGTCATAGCTTGATCTCAGTGATGATGATATCCCAGTTAGCAAAAGTTATCTAGTTGCTGAGTACAACAAACTTATCATCAAGTCAAACAAAAGGTTGGAAAGTATTAGAGAATTGAAGAGAATGATAATAGAAAAGGAAGAGTTGATCAATCAACAAGAAGCAAGACTGAAAAGATTAAGAGAAGATGCTTAAACCAACAATGAGGTGGTTAATGCATTACATCAACTGGTGAAAGAACTAAAGGAGTCAATGAAGTTAGAAAAAGAAGAAAAGGAGAGAATGCAAGCTGATTTGAAGATAGCCAACAACAAACTGAACAATATGTCTGAGATGCTGAAGAAGAGAGATCAAGATGTTGAGGACTTAAAGATGAGATTAAGTGTTTTTGAATCAACTACTCCTGAAACTAAACCAACAAAAGAATCTGTTGAAGCTTTAATACCAATCATACAATATTCAAGGAAAAGGAAGTACTTGGGTTCTGTTAAAAAAGAAGTGATTGAAATTCAAGATTCTCCTAAGAGGTCAAAATCTATATCCCCCGAGCACACTCCCTCAGTGGATGTTTCAACTTTAACGCCTGTGTCTCATGCTGAAAATGAGAGTGATGCTGAGTGGAATGAGCTAACAAAGATTGACTCTCCCAAAGAACAAAAGGAATCAAAAGCTGATGATTTGCTGACCACAAAAGACATATTGGAAGAGAGGCCTGAATCTACAATGTTTATGACCCTGATGAACCATGGTTTTCCATATGACATGGTAGAGAAGATGAACATGAATGAGATGAAAGATCTGCTGAAAGAGTTTGAGCTTGCTAGGTTTATGATCCCCAACTGTGACTATGAGACATTCAAATCCTATCAGTCAATTCAGAAAACAAATAAGGAGTTGGGTCACTATGATACAGCAAGGCTGAGCTGGTATAATATGACTTGTTGGTTACAAGGGCATGACTAAAAGTGCATGAGCTGAAAGGAAGATCAGTGGCTGAGCTAAGTGAAGATCATGTATAGGTTGGACTCACCTTAGATTAGATTTTGATTATGTTTAATTGTAATAGGTTTAATGTTAGTTTACTTTTGTAAGTATGTGTTTTAGGCATGTTTTGCTGCCCAATGAAACTATGATCGATACTGTAGTTTCGCTCATAGCAAGCTGTAGTTTCACCCGGCGAAACTATCAGTTTAGCCGGGCGAAACAATTTATTTCGCACTATAGTTTTGCTGATAGCGAAACTGTCAGCGAAACTAACATTTCTATATATATGTTTGATCTTTGCCATTGTTGGACATCCTTGCAAAAACCCTAATCGTTTTATCCTGTTGCAAGAGCCTTTTGTAAGCTTGTTCTTCGGTGAAATACATTGAGCTTTGTTCTATTTCATGGTATTGGATCATTATTGATATATTTTGAATACATTTTTTGTCTTCTTCTTCTTCATTGTGTTGGTTGTTTGTTGTTATTGTGATTATTGAGCCAATCAATCTCTCAAGTGTACTCAGAATCGATCAGATGGACTAACAAAATGATATCAGAGCGTTTGTGCTCTTGATTGTTTGAGGTTTTTGGGTTTTGAAGCTCAATATCACAAGTTCAACAAATCCGGATCAAATTTCAATGTATTTGATATGGAATTTGATTGAATTTTGGTTGTTTTTGGTTGGGAAAGCTTTGGTAATCATCAGATCTCAAGTTCATTGAGATTTGAGTGATTTCAGATCGTTTTCGTGTGGAAAAAGTGTTTCAGATTCAACCAGCGAAACTAGTGTTCATCCTACGAAACTGTCACCTTTTGTTAGCAAAACTATAAGTGTTTTACACTTTGTGATTGTTTTGAGCTTCTCTCCGAAAGTATAGATATTGAACAAAAGTTCAGCAGTGCTTGTGTTCATCTTCCAAGCGAAATTACTATCGAAATTACCCCTGAACGAAAGTTCAAGCTTGTTTTGTGCGAATCTGTCGGCGAAACTAAGCATTTTCAAGCTCTTGGCTAGCGAAAATGCTGCCAAAATTGTCTGCGAAACTACAACTGTCTCACCGAAACTAGCAAATTAAGCGAAATTGTCATTCCTCCTGCGAAACTAACATGTCAAAGATGACTACTCTCACCCTAGCTGATTTGGAAAGTGTGGCTCCCAATAGACCCCCGAGACTCTCACGGAGACAACTTCGAAGACTGGAAGAGATGTCTGAAGGCTTTTTTTTAACACTGATCATAATCAATGGGAATCAATCATCTCTGGACCGCACATACCAACCATCACTGTTGGTGATGTCGTGTCTCAAAACAAGGACCCAGCTACGTTCAACGAAAAGGATCTAAAGCTGATTGATAGAGACCAGAAAGCTTTTGGAGCATTAACTCTATGTCTTGCACCAGACATCTACAATCGGTTTGCGGAACACAAAGTCTCTCTTCGATGCTCTCTGTGAGTTCTATGATGGAAACGATGAGTTGGTAAAAGACAAGAGTATTCAAGCTGAAAAGGAGTTTAACTCTTTTGTGGGATACATGAACGAGAGTCTCACTGATCTTACAAACCGTTTTCTGATAGTTTCCAGCACGCTGAAGAAATATGATGAGAAACTTTCCAACAGTGAGCAAGTTAACAGGTTGTTAGACTCTCTCCCACCTCAATGGAGTTTACAGGTGAGGATGTTAAAGCAGGAAAGAGGTTTCACTGACTACAAGCTTATGGAGATCATTAATAAGCTTAAATATTTCGAGTTAGACATGAAGAGAAAGAAATTTAATCAGACCATGATGCCTACATCTGGTTTCACTCAGAATGCTGCATTACTATCTTCCGCTGCAAGCTCTCCAATGCAAGCATCACGACAAGGAGGAGTGAATACTGGTGATTATTCTGGTGGTAGTGTTAGTGCTGGTAGAGATCAAGCCAACTCGAAAGCAAATGCTGGAACGTCAATTCCATCTAAAATGATGGCTCTATTTGGCATGTTTGTATAGAGTTATGAGGCTTTGGTGGCTGGGGAGTTGAAAGGAAAAGGAATGACAATGGAGGATATGTATCAGGTGGATCCTGATGATCTAGAAGAGACTGCCGTTCAGTGGCAAATGGCGATGTTGACTCTCAGAGCCCGAAGATTTATGGAGCGTACTGGAAGGAAGAATTTTGAAGGTCAAAGCTCTAAATCCAAATTGGGATTTGATAAATCCAAACTGAGGTGCTTTAACTGCAAACAATTAGGGCACTTCAAACGAGAATGTCCATTGCAAATTGCAACTGATCCAAGCAATTTAGGAGTCCCAAGATTGCCATAAAGTAGGGATAAAGAAGAAATGAAATAGAAGAAAGAGACTGCCTTGATATCCAATTTTGATTGGAGTGCAGAAGTTGAAGAGACGATGGAAGAAATTAATCAAGAGTTGGTTTCTGAGATTGTTGAAAAGAATGAGAAGGTGAACAGTGAGGAAGAATTTGATCCATTTAAGGAGTTTAGAAGTGAAGCGGCTAAAACTAAGGAGGATGAGAAGTTTCATAAGAAGATTACAGAGGAAAATTTGAAAGTAGAGGCTATGACAGAGGGGGAAGATGAGAAGGTGTTGAGAGCAGGAAGTCAGACCACAGAGCAAAGCAATGAAAAAGATGATGCTGCAACCACTATCGAGGAAAACAAGATGAGTACTCCGGTGTGTCAATGTGAGAAAGCTTTAGCAGCAGAAAAGGTGGTGATAGGACTTCCTTATGAGGTAATTCAGGGCATGTGTTCTTCAGCATGCAAAATTAGGTTATTTGGGGTATACAAAGCTAATCGTCTGTTAATCGATCATGTAAAGGATTTAAAACGAATTAATGAAGAACTTAAAATTTTGTTAAATTATATGAAGCGTTAAAAGAAAATGATCATTTAAAAAGAATTGTTTTGGAAAGAAATGTTAAATTAACACTGTGACTGAAAGGGTTGCACTTGCTGAGTTTGAAACAAGCAAACTTCAGTCAAAGCTTGATAAATGGACAATATCTGGGATGAAACATGATGATTTATGCAAATCTCAAAGGGGGGCTAGGATTAAAACAGGTGTGGGCTATGACGATGCTTAGGTTTATCCTCCTCCTAGCACTTATTGTTATTCACCTATGCCTGTTCCTCATCCTTCTAATGATTTGATCACAATAGATACTAACAGTATGTCTGCAGATTTAGAAGGTGTGAACATTAAGCACGTACGTGAGGACTATGGTTATGACCGACTAGCGGGCTTGGATGCACTAGTCTTAGTACACCTGAATCTCAGTATTTTGTTTTAGATCATAAATCTAGTTAAGTTCTATTTTTGTTTCAAAACAGTCTGTAGCAGACAGTGTTCCATCTTGTTCTAGTGATATTTCTATTTCCTCTTTAAATAATTTGCATTTTAATGATGATGTTTCTTCTGATTGAGTTGATGTTGTGAATGATTCCTCTGTGAAGAGAGAAGAGAAAATTAAAAGTAATTGTTTTGAAAAATTCTTTTCTCACCCCATCCCATCTTTTACCCCAACTAATATTTCATTACTAAGTGAAAGGGTAACGTCATCATCTAATGCAAGTACAAGTGGTACAAGTACCACATGTACTTCAGATGAAAACTCATCTTTATTTGTAAATAATCATTCTTTTTTAAATAAAAACAGACCTAGAGACATGTATGAGACTTATAGTGATCTTCATTCTAGATTGTCTGAATGTGATGAGGAAATATACATTTATAGAATACCTACCTTGTTGCATAACAGACCTACTAGATTAAAATCACATTGTTTTCGGTGTGGTAAAAATTAACATATAGTTAAGCACTGTCCTGAGCTACATCATAGAAATGTTAATAAGAATTCATTTGAGAGTAGATTGACTCATTTGGTTAATAATTTCTTTTGCAAGAAGTCATCCTCCTCAAAACCCAAAGTTGTTCAAACTTGGGTTCAGTTTCACCTGGTTAATTTTTTCTTTTGAAGTTTTTGTAGGAGTCATCCACTAATGTTGTAAACAGTGTATGGCATGTTGTTGATGCATGTATGTCCCTAGATCATGATTTGTAATGTAATAGATCTTGTCTGTCTGATTATGATGTAATATGTAATGATTAATGAAATGATATGGATTGTTTGTGATTTGTAATGTCTAATATTTCATTAATGAGTCGTTATTGAGTTGATTAATTGGGTTTATGATTGTCTGAATGGTTACACATAATGTGATATTAATTAAAACATTCAAACTTAACTTAATGAAATTCTCATGCAAATGGCCCATGCGAATGGACCATACGCATGAATAACTTCATACGATTGACTCAATCGCACGACTGAACCAGGAGACTGGATCAGTCGTATGATTGACACATAAGATTGGCTCAGTCGCACGACTGAACACTCAGTCGTGCGGATGAATCAACCACATGGTTCAATCGCAAGACTGAACCATACTTATGGTCCAGTCGCACGATTGAACAATACTAACCTATAAATAGACCCAATTCGTGGAAAAACGGAAGCATTCATACCATTACGACTCCAGACGTACCCTAGCAGTCCAGAAGCCTCCCAAATCGTTCTCCATGTTCACAAAACACATTAGATCGATTCCTAATCGACTTCTAACGTTAGATTCAATTCTTGATTGATTCTTCGTGTGTTCTCACTGATTGGATCGCCAATCAAATAGGATTCCGCACTATTTGATCTGGTTTACACGCTAATCACTAGGTATTTCGTTCAAATACCAGGTCCTAACAAGTGGTATCAGAGCTTTGGCTCTTGATTACGTGTTGATTCAATCATGATTGCATAAAAGTTTGTGTTTTTGCACTAAAAACGCAATCTTTGCTATCAAAAGTGATCTTGGACGTTCCCTGCTCATCAAAGTTTGGTTTCTACGGACTTAGGCGATTAGAACTTGCGAAATTTCGAATTTTTACGGCTGAAACACGTCAAACCTAGAAAATTTCGCAAAACAGCAGCTTCAGTCGCACGAGTGACCCATTCGCACGACTGGACTCCATTCGCGTGACCCATTCGCACGATTGGACCTAGTCGCACCTTCATTCGGCCGACTGAACCGTTTGTTCGCATAGCTCATACGCACCAGATTCATTCGCACGACTGAACCAATCGCCCAGTTCAGCCGCAGGATTGAACTAGTCGCAGAGTTCATACGCACGACTAGACCATTCGCATCCTTCAGTCGCATCAGTGAAAGTTGTTTTGATTTGACTTAAAGTTATTCGCCATGGAAGATCAGATGTCAGCCTTTACTGCTGGGAAGGATTCTAGGATACAGAACCTGCTGTTGCTTGAGAGTGAGGTGGGTAATCATAATAAACCACCAAAGCTCTTGACTTTAGATGAGTTTCCCCACTGGAAACAACGTTTTGAGATCTACCTCAATGGAGTGGATCCCAATCTATGGGAAGCCATCGAGATTGGTTATAGTACACCGGTGGGAGCTGATGGAGTTAAGCTAACGTTAGGTGGGATGACGGACGCGCAGAAAGTTAAGTACAATGCAGAGAAAAGGGTTTATGCGTTGATTACACAGTCTATCCCCAAAGACATATTCCACCAGTATTCAGAGAATAAGCAGTCCAAGAAACTGTGGAATGAGCTAGAGAAGAGGTATGATGGGAATGCTTCGTTGAAGGCAATCAAGGCCAAGGAGTTAATGAAGGAATTCGATAACTTCTCATCGATTGGTAACGAGAGTTTAGACGACGTCATCGATAGATTCTACCATTTGATGAGCGAACTGCATACACATGGAGTGGAAACGACCATGGAAGAGAAAGTTAGTAACTTTGCAGACGGATTGCCTGATAAGTGGGCTTCATTCGTGTCTAACCTGAGACAGAATGGAATGCTTGCAAAGCTGGATATTAACGACTTCATTCTTAAGTTGCGAGAAGAAGCACTTAGGATGAAGTACAGAGCTCAGAAGTCGTCGTACACACAAAATCCAGCTTTGTACAACGCCACGCCTCAAGCTAAGACTTCTGGAGCACCTCTCCAGACTGCATTTGTGTCTAGCTCGTCGGGTCCTTCACATGCTTCTCCTTCAGGATCAGACACGTCAGGGTCTTCTTGTACCCTTTATATTGGATCTGAAGCAAGTGCTACTAAACTGAAGACCGAGAACCTCGGTAATGTGACTGTGGAAGTAGCTCGAGAGCATATGGATCTTTTAGCTGCAGTGGTTCATTCATATGATGGACTTGTTGCCGGGAAGATTGGAAACTGCCATCTGGCAGACGAGGACTACGAGCAGGTGGACGAAATGGAGCTTGAGAGGATGGATATAATGTGGGCCTTAGCTAGTGCTGTCCGGAGGGCAAAGAAGTTTGTTAAAAAGACCGGACAGAACTTGGTAGCTACTAAGGATACCACATTTGGTTTTGACAAGAGCAAAGTGACCTGCTTCAACTGTGGAGAGAAGGGGCACTTCAAGAGAGAATGTGTCAAGCCAAAGAAGACGGGTAACGGGAACCCATTCTCGTCCTTTACTCGCCAAGACAAGCAAGCTTCCAGTTCTACTTCATCAAGCAAGGATCCAAAAGCCTTGACTGCTCATGATGATGAAGGACAGGATTGGAGCTTTAGGTTTGTCTCACCAGGGGAATCAAACATTGCAAGTGTAGAGGATATTGATGATGATTCTGCGAGTGAAGGTGATCTAGCAGTTGAGAGAGTGATGTCACACAGTGAAGAAGCAACTGCAGCTGAGGTCAGTTACAAGCCTAAAGGGGAGACTTCCACGTCAGAGACAGAAAAGACAGAATCACCACAACCAGAGACATCTGATGCTGCGTTAATGGCTATCTCTTCTGAACCAACTCAGGTAAGTACTACTGACCAAATGTTTAATAATCATGTTTGTTCTGATTGTGATACTTTTAGGAATAGCATAGATGAAAAATTTGCTAGGTTATTAGATCATAATGATAACTTAGTAAAAGACTTGCAACTGTGCACTGAGGCTAATAGAGTATTAAAACAAAATGAGCATAGTAATAAAGAAAAGATAGACCTATTGACTAAACAGCTTAGGGAAACCGAAGTAGTTGCCTTTAACCAAGCAAATGACATTAGGTACTATCTAAACTCCCTAGAAGACACTAAGAAGCAAAAGGCAGTTCTAGAAGTAGAAGTAAATTCATTAAAACAGAAACTGCATAGTTGGACTAGTTCTTCACACATAGTTCAACACTTAGTGAGAGAAAGGAATAACGGGGAGGGATTGGGATATAAAGTGGTTCCACCACCACCTGAGACTTTGATGAACACTAAGACTAGACCAGTAAACAATAACCCCATCAAGGATCACGTGGTGTCTACTCCTCTTGTTAGTGATCCAGATACCTCATGTTCATCTACTGAATCTGGACACAAACAAGAGGAGGCCACTTCAAAGGCAAAAGGTAAATTGCCTTGTGTTAATCTGGAAAAGGAATTTGAAAAAATTAACTTAAAGTCAGGGTCAAATAGAGTCAAATCAGAACCTAAAAAGACTTCTAATGTTAATTTTTCACATGCTTCAAGTCAAAAACCAGTTAACCAAAAAGAGAAAGATGTTAAACAGATTAAAACAGTTAACTTTGTTAAACCAGAGAAAACATCAAAAGAACCAGAGTCAAAACCTAAAGTGATTGATGTTAGTAGAGTGTCACACACTTCTCCACAAATAAAGTTTAATCATAAAGTTGATAGCAGGTCATGCTACAACTGTGGAGAATGTGGACACATTGCTTCCTATTGTCCATTCTATCAGACACCTAGGAAGAAGATTGAACTTCAGGACTCTAAGCCTAGGTCTTCTAAGTGGAGCTCTCTGACTCCACCTAGAAGAACTAGTGAATCTAAAGTTCTACCTGTAAGCCAGTCAACTGTGTATCATAAACAGGCCTTGCACAAATCTGGCATATGGAAAGAGAAGTCATCCTGCGTGTCTGATACTGATGACAAGAAGGAACCTGAGCTACCCTCACCCTCTAAGGGTCAATGGGTGGAGTTTATGATGTGTGATGCCTCTGGGAAACCCAAGCCAGTAAAGGCTTGGGTTCCTAACCTAAACTAATTTGTTTGCTTTGTATGTGCAGGGTGTTCGATACAGTGCTGAGACTAACACGTGGATTGTAGACAGCGGAGCATCCAGGCACATGACAGGAAATAGGGCCCTTTTATCAAACGTCAAGAAAATAAAAGGAGGGCATGTTTCCTTTGCTGGAAACAAGGGAGGCTATATCACAGCTCAGGGAGAAGTGGGAAATCAGAAAGTTAAGTTTGATAAGGTGAACTACGTTCAACAACTTCAAAATAACTTACTTTCTGTTTCCCAAATATGTGATAAAGGATTTAAGGTCATCTTCGACAACAAGAAGTGTTACGTGCTGAAGAAAGACTATGTGATCCCAGAGGAACAAGTTCTGATGACTGCTTCAAGATATAAAGACCTTTATGTCTTGGATCTGTCAACAGCTGCTACAACGGGTCATGAGGTTCAGTGCTTTCTATCTAAAGCTACTGAGAAGGATTCCATCTCCTGGCATAGGAGAATGGGAGACATTAGTCAAAGGAAGATGAATCATTTGATTCAGAAGGATTTGGTAAGAGGAGTTAATGTCAAGAACTTCCAGCTTCCTGACTTTTGTGTAGCTTGCAAGAAAGGCAAACAGACGAAGAAGTCTCATAAGGAAAAGAAAGTTCATTCAATAGAACTTCCTCTTGAACTTCTTCACATGGATCTGTTTGGTCCAGTCAGTACAAAGAGCATTGCAGGCGACTTGTACTGTTTTGTGGTCACTGATGACTACTCAAGGTTCACTTGGGTAATGTTTCTGAAATCCAAATCAGAAACATTTGAGTCATTCAAGGAGTTAGTAACCACACTGGAATCTCTCTACAAGCTGAAGGTTAGACAAGTACGCTCAGACAACGGGACAGAATTCAAGAATCAGTGGATGGAGGCATACTGCAAGGAAAAGGGAATTGTGCATCAATTCACTTCTGCCTACACGCCTCAAATGAATGGCGTTGCTGAGAGAAAGAACAGAAGCTTGATAGAGACAGCAAGGACTATGCTGGCAGACTCGAAACTGCCTATCCAATTCTGGAATGAGGCAGTGGCGAATGCATGTTATACACTGAATCGAGTCCCAATAGTCAAGCGCCACGGAAAGACATGTTACGAGCTACTACAAAGACGCAAACCGAATTTGGAGTATCTTGAACCTTTTGGCGCGCCGTGCACACTTCTGAAGAAGACACAAGAAGGCAAATTCAGCGAGAAGGCAGATGAAGGAATCTTTCTAGGATACAACATACCGAACAAGCGAGTTTACAACAACTCAACGGGTCTTGTAGAAGTGTGGTGTAATGTTGACGTTCAGCGATATACCACACCACCTACAGGCAAAGGACCCGCCTACTTCTTCGACTATGATGGATTCTTCAAGTCCTTCAACATCCCTTTCTCTCCCTCGGATGATGAGTTAGCTACTAGGATGATGTATGATATCCTGAATACACCATCTAGCTCACAGGGAGAATCATCTACTCAGTCAGGGGGAGTAGTCAATGACAGTGACTCCTCCTCTGAAGATGAAGCTGAAGCAGATGACCAGATGTAACACCCGGAAATTTATTATTTTGAAGCCGACGAAGAAAGAAAAGAAATAAAGTCCAAAGTCGGGGGACCAAACTCGCCAACGAAGAAAAGTCGGGTAATGTGGTGATATGTGAAGGGAGAGGGCAGCCCACTCTCCCCACACTTCACATATTTCAGATTTGAGAGGAGGAGAAGAGAGAAAGAAGAGAAAAAAGGGAGAAAAGTGGTGTTTCGGGTGATTCGGGTGTCCAAATCCGTCGGGTAGCAAGCCAAATCGAAGCTCTTGTCTTTGTGCTCGATTGTGTGAGTTCTAGGACCCTACTTTTACTTGTTTTCAACCGATTTTGGGGCTGGAAATTGTGCAAAACCCGTTTTTATGTGTGTGTGTGTTTGACCCATTTGGGTGTGATGTGTATGATGTGTTTAGAGTATGATTTCGGGCTTGTGTGTGCTTGTATGGTGTTAAGGTATGCATTCCTAAGGTCCAGGAGGGTTGATTTAGGCTTAGAATGGGTTAGGATGAGCTTGGAGGCCGAAAATGGCAGATTGGGTTCGGGATGAACTCCATTCTGCATCACCTAGGGCTAGGCGACCGAATGAAGGCCATACGGCCGAATGAGGGCGATTGAAGGTCATTCGCACGATTGGGATTCAGTCGCACGACTGGGAGTCCAGTCGCATGAGGATTGCGCGACTGAGGGTTCAGTCGCATAGATGCTTAGTCGCATGAGTCCATTCGCATGAGGTTAGTCGCATAGGCGCCCATTCGCAGTAATCCCATTCGCACAAGGTCCATACGCACGATTGGATGTTCATTCGCAGAGATGTTCATCCGCATGAGTCCAGTCGCAAGATGTTCAGTCGCATGGAGGCCATGCGACTGAAGAGTGTCCATACGCCCGAACAAGGCTGTTGCACTCGAAGGAATGTGTAGTTTGACTTCTGGCCTTCGGGGAAAGGTGCAGATGTAAGTGTTGACGTAAAGTAACCCGTAAGAGCACGTAAGATGATGGTTATGGCCTAGAGAGCATGTAGGGCATGATGATGATGATGTTGCATGTTTATGCATATTATGAATGTATGATGTTGCCCTGTATGATGATGATGAATGTGTATGAATGTTCCCTATTATGTTGTATGCTTATCTTTCTTGTGGCTTTACATGTCATGCTAATGAATGAATGAATGAATGAAGTATTATGTAATGTAAAGTGAAAGATAATGAAAGGGGAACATGAAGTAAGAATGCATGCATTAATGAATGATGAATGAACGAAAGAAAGGCTTGCAAGCATATTTATTGGGGTGAGCGACTTTGTGTTGCAAAAGACTCGGATGAAGTGCAATCATTAGATTGCCTATGAGGTGAGCAACCTCGCCGTTGCAAAAGACTCGAGTAAGAGCTATCGTGATGTTGCCTTGGGGTGAGCAACCTTGTTGTTGCAAAAGACTCGGATAGCTTGCTATCGTGATGGGCAATTGGGGTGAGCAACCTTAGGGGTGCAAAAGACTCGGATAGCGAGCAATCATTGAGATTGCCATTGAGGTGAGCGACCATGTTGTCGCAAAAGACTCGGAAGACAGAATGAACGAAAAGAATGGAAGATAATGAATGAGATGAAAGATAATAATGAAATTATCTGTGTATACGTATGTTGCATGATCGCATGATAAAGGAATGGTTTTTAATGAAAGTAAAGTATGTTTTATTATTAAAACTAGAACTCACTCAGCAACGCTGACTTTTATTACATTTTCCAGTTGGCAGGTAAATGATTGCTGAGGATGGCACGGCGAGGCTACTCGGCTCTTTTGGGATGGCATCCAATTATATAACTTTTGTGATGTAATGCAAACATGTATTTTGAAATCAGATAATGATGTATTATTTGGCAAAAGAATTATAATGAAATGTGATGTCATTTTTAAATGTTTCCGCTGCAATGTTTTCTTAATGAAATTGTAATTATATGTTTTATGTGCGATGAATGACCAACTGTAGGCGTCCCGGGAACGGGGCCTTACAAGTTGGTATCAGAGCCAAAGTTTAAGTGAAATGGGTAAATTTTCAAAATAAACCTTAACTTAAACTGAGAATGGGACGAATGGGGAATGGGATGCCAAACTGAGTAGCTGCGTGCCATCAGGTATTTTCTTAAAGTTAACCGGTTTTATGTGCGCATGGTATATGTTATGTGTTGTATGTAGGTTTGAATACTGATGTAGTCAGGACAGGTAATACTTGGGGTATGAAGAGTACAGTAAGTGGCTAATCACAACTGGCCACTGTAATTAGGGACTTACTATACTTGACATAAACTGAGTTGTTTCCTTGAATGACCGTGTTGGTGTTTGAATCTTTCAGTGTGTTAGAGAATGGCTGGTGGTAGATCTTCTAGAGCTTCTAGGGGTGGAGGCCGTGATGGCCCTGTTGCTGAACCACGCCCTAAGAGAGGAAGGCCTAGAGCTGAGAAAGAGGTTCCTGCAGAACCTGAGACCCTCATCCAGAAGCTGGGGATGAGAGTGCGAACCTGAGGGCCTCGGTAAAGGAGGCTGTTGTGGAGGAAGGTACACAGGTCATGCAGACAATCTACCGTCTGTGGTGACCGAAGTCATCAAGGCTGTGAAGGAAGGGGAAAGGAAGGAGAGAAACCGGGCCTCGGGGGAGCAACCGGAGCCTGAAACGATTTTCTCCGATAATGAGGAGGAAGAGGAAGAGGAGCCTGTGCGGGAGGTGGCACGAGGCTGTAACTACGGGGTTTTATGAGATGCAAACCCCCTACTTTCGACGGTAATGGCAATGCTGCTGCTGCTCACCGATGGGTGAGAGAAATGGAGGCTGTTCTAGACATCAGCGAGTGCCGAGAAGATCAGAAAGTCAAGTTTGCCACCCACTCCTTTGTGGACTCGGCACTATGCTGGTGGGACAACATTGTCCAAGCAGAGGGTAATCGGGCGATCGGGAGAATGAGGTGGCCCGAACTGAAGAAGATGGTGATCGAGGAGTTTTGTCCTCATCGGGAAATGGATAAGGTTGAAAGGGAGTTTCTGCAACTGGAGGCGGGAACCATGACACACCAACAGTACACCACGAAGTTCAACGAGATGGCACGTCTGGTGCCGGATCAAGTGACACCTCTGTCCCGAAAGATCAAGAGGTATATACAGGGTTTGCCGGCGGATATTCGCAGGCACATGATCGCCGCCCGACCGAGCACGTTTAGGTCGGCGGTGGATTTGGCGGGAAGATTGTATGATGAGAGGACGGTGGTGGTGACTGATGGTGGCAGGAAGAGCGGTGGTGACCGGAACTGGCAGGGGAAGAGGTTTGGTCGGGGTAATGCCTCGACGGGTAATAAGAAGGCACGGGTGGATGATCGCCGTGTGGTCACGTCAGGTGCGGGGTCGAGAAGGTGTGGTAAATGTGGACGGGAGCACAGCGGGGAGTGCAGGTTTGGGTCGAACTTGTGCTTCAGGTGTGGAAAGGCGGGACACATGGCAAAGGACTGTCGTGCGGTCCGATGCTTTAACTGTGGTGAAGAGGGTCACATGCTCAAAGATTGTAAGAAGCCGAGGGCTGAGAGTTCAGGGGCAAAGAGGACGGGAGGTGATGGACCGAGGGCGAGCGCCAGGGCATTCACCATGACACAGGAGGAAGCTAGAACGGACCCTGACGTCGTGTCCGGTACGTTTTTGGTGAACCAAACTTTAGCTTCTGTGTTATTTGATTCGGGTGCTAGTAAGAGTTTTATTTCTGCTGCTTTCTGTGCTAAGCTGCCTGTTAGTAGTAGATGTGTTGATGCGCCCTTCGATGTAGAAACTGCCATAGGTAAGTCTACCAGGATTTCTGAGATGATAGAGAATTGTGATGTGGAGCTCGAGGGTCATAAGTTTCCTGTTAGACCGTTTGTGATGACCTTAGGTGGTTTTGACTTGGTTCTTGGGATGGATTGGTTAGCGGAATTCGAGGCGAACATTGTGTGTCGCAAGAAGATGATTCGGTTGTCGGCGCCTGACGGTAGTTCAGTAACGGTTTATGGCGATCGGGTTACTACGATTCCGAAAGTGATCTCGATGGCGGTGGCGGGAAAGTGTATGAGGCGTGGATGTAGTGCCTACTTGGCCTATGTAAAGGATGTGGATACGCCAACACCACAACTAGCCGATGTACCGGTTGTGTGTGACTTTCCAGATGTGTTTCCAGAAGATTTATCAGGAGTGCCACCTGACAGAGAGATCGAGTTTCAGATTGATCTGATACCGGGTGCCCAACCTGTTGCCAAGGCACCGTATCGGTTGGCTCCGACCGAGATGAAAGAATTGATGGAGCAGTTGCAAGAGTTGCTTGATAAGGGGTTTATTAGACCGAGTATCTCTCCTTGGGGTGCTCCGGTCCTGTTTGTAAAGAAGAAGGACGGTAGTATGAGGATGTGCATCGACTACCGCGAGCTGAACAAGTTGACAGTGAAGAACCGATACCCCTTACCGAGGATAGATGATTTGTTCGATCAGCTTCAGGGTGCCAGTTGGTTTTCGAGAATAGATCTTCGATCTGGTTACCATCAGTTGAAGGTGAAGGAGCAAGATATTCCTAAAACAGCTTTCCGTACGCGCTATGGTCACTACGAGTTTCTTGTCATGTCTTTTGGCTTGACCAACGCGCCAGCTGCTTTTATGGATTTGATGAACCGTGTGTGTCGGCCTATGTTGGATAAATCAGTGATTGTGTTTATTGATGATATCCTGATTTACTCGAGGAGCGAAGCAGAGCATGCCGGTCACATTCGGGAAGTTCTAGAGACGTTAGAAGGGAGAAGTTGTATGCGAAATTCTCCAAGTGCGCGTTCTGGTTGCGCGAAGTTCAGTTCTTGGGTCACGTGGTGAATCCTGACGGGATTATGGTGGACCCGGCGAAAGTGGAGGCGGTTATGCAATGGAAGTCACCAAAACGCCATCCGAGATTCGCAGTTTCTTGGGTTTGGCGGGCTACTACAGAAGATTTATCCAAGACTTCTCTAAGATTGCTTCTCCACTGACTAAGTTGACCCGAAAAGATGTGAAGTTCGTATGGGGTCAAGCTCAAGAGAAGGCGTTTGAAGAATTGAAGGCGAGATTGACTCAAGCTCCTGTTCTGTCATTACCCGATGGAAGTGAAGATCTGGTGGTTTATTCCGATGCTTCTTACTCGGGGTTGGGGTGCGTGTTAATGCAGAGAGGAAAGGTTATAGCGTATGCATCCCGACAGTTGAAGGTTCATGAGGTCAATTATCCTACTCATGACTTGGAGCTGGCAGCCGTGGTCTTTGCATTAAAGATTTGGAGGCACTACCTCTACGGGACGAAGTGCACCATATTCACTGACCACAAGAGTCTGAAGTACTTCTTTGAGCAGAAGGATTTGAACATGAGGCAGAGGCGGTGGTTGGAACTTATAAAGGATTATGATTGTGAGATCCACTACCATCCGGGCAAGGCCAACGTGGTGGCTGATGCCCTTAGCCGGAAGGAGAGGCCCGAGCCGATTCGGGTGAAAGCCTATCAGTTGATCATGACCTCTGATGTAATGAAGCAGGTTAAAGAGTTTCAAGATGAGGCACTGAAAGAAGATCATCTTAACTCTGAAAGGATGAGAGGTCTGGTTGGGGAATTGGGTGAAAACACGCTCGGTGTTAGAACCCGATTTGATCGTGTGTGGATTCCTCGTTTTGGGGATCTACGGGGGAAGATAATGGATGAAGCTCACAAGACTCGGTACTCCATTCATCCTGGTGCCACGAAGATGTACCATGATATGAAGAAAGATTATTGGTGGCCGGGTATGAAGCGCGACGTGGTGGAGTATGTGAGTAAGTGCCTTACTTGCTTACAGGTGAAGGCTGAGCATCAAAAGCCGTATGGGAAGATACAACCTTTGGATATACCGGAATGGAAGTGGGAGCACATCACCATGGATTTCATTACCAAGTTGCCGCGTACTCCGAAAGGGTACATGCCATATGGGTGATAGTTGATCGTTTGACGAAGAGTGCTCACTTCCTACCGATCCGCGAGACATATTCATCTGAGAGGTTGGCTGATCTGTTCATCAAGGAGATTGTGACTCGTCATGGTGTGCCGGTGTCTATCGTGTCGGATCGCGACACCCGGTTTACATCTAAATTCTGGAAGAAGTTCCACGACGCTATGGGGACGAGGTTACATATCAGCACGGCTTATCATCCCCAGACTGATGGTCAGTCAGAAAGGACCATTCAGACACCGGAAGACATGCTTCGGGCATGTGTGATTGATTTTGGTGGAAGTTGGGATGACCACCTACCGTTAGCCGAATTCTCATACAACAACAGTTATCATGCCAGCATTGGTATGCCTCCATATGAGATGCTATACGGTAGGAGATGTAGAACGCCCGTTTGTTGGGGTGATATTGGTCAGAAGGAATTGGGAGCGTCGAGGTAATCGAGGCTACGACTGAGAAGCTTGAGAAGATTAAAGCCTTCATGAAGGCAGCCAAAGACAGACAGAAGTCGTATGCTGACAAAAGGCGCAGGCCGATTGAGTTCCAGGTGGGTGACCGGGTTATGTTGAAGGTCTCACCTTGGAAGGGTATCATTCGCTTCCGAAAGCGGGGCAAGTTGAGCCCAAGATATATAGGCCCTTTCCGAATTATTGCTCGAGTAGGAGAGGTGGCCTATAGACTGGAGTTACCGGATGAGTTAAGTGGAATTCACCCGACATTCCATGTATCTCATCTAAGGAAGTGCTTAGCAGATGAAGATATGATTGTTCCATTGGAGGATATCGAAGTAGATGAACGGCTCAATTATGTGGAGCAACCAGTGGCAATCATCGATCGCAAGGAGAAAAGGCTAAGGAATAAAGTGGTTCCTCTAGTGCGTGTACAGTGGAAGCACAGGAAGGGATCCGAGTCAACGTGGGAGACTGAGGAAGAAATGAGACAGCATTATCCACGTTTGTTCGAGGAATGACAGGTTTCGGGGACGAAACCTATTTAAGGGGGGTGGACTTGTAACACCCGGAAATTTATTATTTTGAAGCCGACGAAGAAAGAAAAGAAATAAAGTCCAAAGTCGGGGGACCAAACTCGCCAACGAAGAAAAGTCGGGTAATGTGGTGATATGTGAAGGGAGAGGGCAGCCCACTCTCCCCACACTTCACATATTTCAGATTTGAGAGGAGGAGAAGAGAGAAAGAAGAGAAAAAGGGAGAAAAGTGGTGTTTCGGGTGATTCGGGTGTCGAAATCCGTCGGGTAGCAAGCCAAATCGAAGCTCTTGTCTTTGTGCTCGATTGTGTGAGTTCTAGGACCCCACTTTTACTTGTTTTCAACCGATTTTGGGGCTGGAAATTGTGCAAAACCCGTTTTTATGTGTGTGTGTGTTTGACCCATTTGGGTGTGATGTGTATGATGTGTTTAGAGTATGATTTCGGGCTTGTGTGTGCTTGTATGGTGTTAAGGTATGCATTCCTAAGGTCCAGGAGGGTTGATTTAGGCTTAGAATGGGTTAGGATGAGCTTGGAGGCCGAAAATGGCAGATTGGGTTCGGGATGAACTCCATTCTGCATCAGCTAGGGCTAGGCGACCGAATGAAGGCCATACGGCCGAATGAGGGCGATTGAAGGTCATTCGCACGATTGGGATTCAGTCGCACGACTGGGAGTCCAGTCGCATGAGGATTGCGCGACTGAGGGTTCAGTCGCATAGATGCTTAGTTGCATGAGTCCATTCGCATGAGGTTAGTCGCATAGGCGCCCATTCGCAGTAATCCCATTCGCACAAGGTCCATACGCACGATTGGATGTTCATTCGCAGAGATGTTCATCCGCATGAGTCCAGTCGCATGATGTTCAGTCGCATGGAGGCCATGCGACTGAAGAGTGTCCATACGCCCGAACAAGGCTGTTGCACTCGAAGGAATGTGTAGTTTGACTTCTGGCCTTCGGGGAAAGGTGCAGATGTAAGTGTTGACGTAAAGTAACCCGTAAGAGCACGTAAGATGATGGTTATGCCCTAGAGAGCATGTAGGGCATGATGATGATGATGTTGCATGTTTATGCATATTATGAATGTATGATGTTGCCCTGTATGATGATGATGAATGTGTATGAATGTTCCCTATTATGATGTATGCTTATCTTTCTTGTGGCTTTACATGTCATGCTAATGAATGAATGAATGAATGAAGTATTATGTAATGTAAAGTGAAAGATAATGAAAGGGGAACATGAAGTAAGAATGCATGCATTAATGAATGATGAATGAACGAAAGAAAGGCTTGCAAGCATATTTATTGGGGTGAGCGACTTTGTGTTGCAAAAGACTCGGATGAAGTGCAATCATTAGATTGCCTATGAGGTGAGCAACCTCGCCGTTGCAAAAGACTCGAGTAAGAGCTATCGTGATGTTGCCTTGGGGTGAGCAACCTTGTTGTTGCAAAAGACTCGGATAGCTTGCTATCGTGATGGGCAATTGGGGTGAGCAACCTTAGGGGTGCAAAAGACTCGGATAGCGAGCAATCATTGAGATTGCCATTGAGGTGAGCGACCATGTTGTCGCAAAAGACTCGGAAGACAGAATGAACGAAAAGAATGGAAGATAATGAATGAGATGAAAGATAATAATGAAATTATCTGTGTATACGTATGTTGCATGATCGCATGATAAAGGAATGGTTTTTAATGAAAGTAAAGTATGTTTTATTATTAAAACTAGAACTCACTCAGCAACGCTGACTTTTATTACATTTTCCAGTTGGCAGGTAAATGATTGCTGAGGATGGCACGGCGAGGCTACTCGGCTCTTTTGGGATGGCATCCAATTATATAACTTTTGTGATGTAATGCAAACATGTATTTTGAAATCAGATAATGATGTATTATTTGGCAAAAGAATTTATAATGAAATGTGATGTCATTTTTAAATGTTTCCGCTGCAATGTTTTCTTAATGAAATTGTAATTATATGTTTTATGTGCGATGAATGACCAACTGTAGGCGTCCCGGGAACGGGGCCTTACACCAGAACAGTCAGGAGGAACAGGTTCCAGTTCCTGAAAGTCCACAAGCATCTACCAGTGATGCACCTTCGACTTCGGAACCTCAAACTCCATCTACCTCAGATACAGAACCAAATGTTCATAATCTTGGCTCTGAGGTAGCTGTTCCCACTACTTCAGGATCACGACTAAACGTCTATCATCCCCTTGACAATGTCATTGGGGATGTCAGATCAGGAGTACAAACCCGAAATCAGCTATACTCAGCTGATTACGCCTCGGTTATGGAGAAAGGGTACATTCATGATGGTGCTTATCGGTGTTTTGTCTCGCAGTTTGAGCCAAAATATGTCAGTGATGCACTAAATGATGAGGCGTGGGTGAGTGCCATGCAGGAAGAACTTCTGCAGTTCAAGAAGTTAGGTGTATGGACTCTGGTTGATAGACCTAAAGGTGCTAAAGTCATTGGCACCAAATGGGTCCTGAAATGCAAGAAGGATGACCAAGGGGTCATTATCAGGAACAAAGCTCGATTGGTGGTTCAGGGTTTTCGCCAAGTCGATGGGATTGACTACAATGAGGTGTTTGCACCCGTGGCAAGGATGGAAGCCATTCGTATCTTCCTTGCCTATGCATCGTACATGAAGATTAAAGTCTACCAATTAGAGGTGAAGAGTGCATTCCTTCATGGGGAAATCAGAGAAACAGTCTATGTCAGTCAACCCAAGGGATTTGAAGATCCTTATCATCGGGATAGAGTTTACAAGCTTGACAAGGCTTTATATGGGCTTCATCAAGCTCCAAGAGCTTGGTATGAGAAACTCTCAACTCATCTTGTGAAACACGGCTTTCGCAGGGGAGTCATTGACTGCACGCTGTTTATTAAAGAAAAGGATGGCGACCTACTGCTTGTACAGATCTATGTTGATGACATAATTTTCGGTTCAAAGAACGAAGAGTTATGCAAAGAGTTTGAAGCAGTGATGAAGAAAGAGTTTGAGATGAGTGCTATGGGGGAGATGAAGTTCTTTCTCGGGTTACAGGTGGATCAGACACCAAATGGGATCTTTCTACATCAGACCAAGTATGTAGGAGACATTCTCAGTCGCTTTGACATGGAGAATGCTTCTGCTACTGGGACTCCACTTGCTACGAATCATGATATAGCACCTGATGAAAATGGAGATCTTGTAGATGCCACGATGTACCAAGGAATGATTGGATCCCTCATGTATCTCACTGCCTCAAGACCTGATATCATGTATGCTACATGTTTATGTTCTAGATATCAGGCTAAACCTAAGGTCAACCATTTGATTGGGGTCAAGAGGATTTTCCGTTATCTGAGGGTACACCCACACTTGGATTTTGGTACCCTCATGATGATGACTTTGAGCTTACCGCGTATAGTGTCTCGGATTACGGGGGCTGCAAGATGAACTACAAGTCTACATCAGCAGGGTGTCAATTCTTTGGGAGAAGATTAGTTACCTGGCAGTGTAAGAAGCAGACATCGGTTGCATTGTCAACCTGTGAAGCTGAGTATGTTGCTGCTGCAAGTTGCTGTTCACAAATCATCTGGATTCAACAGCAAATGCGGGATTACGGTTTAAAGTTCTCTTCTACTCCTATTTTTGTTGATAACTCTGCTGCAATTGCAGTAACTAAAAATCCGGTTCAACATCCTAAGACCAAACATATCGGTATTAAATACCATTTCATAAGAGACTTATTGAAAAGAACTTAATTGATGTGGTTAAAATTAATACTGATTTTCAACGCGCGGACCTCTATACTAAAGCCTTTGATAAACCACGTTTTCAATATTTGCTAGAGGTGAACAGCGTTAAAAAGAAAAGTGAGGTTATTCCTGATGATGATAATGTGTAGTCCGATGTACTTTAGCTAAAGTTTTTTATTTTAGTTTATTTTATCTGTTTATTTTCGTCTGTTTAATTTAAACTCATGTTATTTTGTTGTTTATTAAAATCCTAAAATAATTAAACCAGTAATGATTTTAGTATTTTAGGAGGAGAATATGTCAGCAAGTTAACATTAAAAAAAATTAAAAAAAATGAGGGAGAAGGAGTGGATAGCTGATATAAGGTAGATCGTATCTGTGATACTGATTCAAAACCTTTGGAAAATGATAGTACACAGGAACAAATCAAGAGGGACTTTAAAAATTTAAGTTTTGAAAAGATGCAAAAATTTAAAGTATAAGTCTGTGTAGTCTAAGCAATACAAAAGGGAAGATGATAGAAAACTGGTAACTCCTAAGGTAACACAAAGAAAGTAGACCTAGAGGTTGCTAGACCACAAATGATATGTCGGTAGATTCAACACAATAAATGATTAGACCTGACTGGTGATCTCAAGATTAAACTAAGTTGTTCAACTGACTGTGGGCTTCCATCTTATCACTGGTTAACACAATCAACAATATTCCAATAAGGGGTAATGAGCATGTAATCACCACAAATGTGTGCGGATGACCATAATTAGAGCAAAGCAAAGAAAAAATGAAAGACAAATGCTATAAAGCTAATGACTTATGTTGTTAGTGCATTTTGAAATAAGCTGCTCTAACAAGGAGATAGGTTGTGTGCCTCTATGCTGTGCGATGGCACTGACCTGAGGATAAGCATAACCTAGATATTCTAGAATTCATTGTTGTTTGCCGCCTCTCTGCTGTGCGATGGCACTGACCTGAGGACTGGCTTCTCTCTGAAAGCTCTAAGAATAGTCTCTTCTTGTAATAATACCCGTAGACCGCTCAAAAGCTCCTAAGGAATGTTGATTACCATATAAGTGTGGGATCCACAAATGTTAGTTGAAATAATTAAACCTAAATCAATCACCAGTCTGTGTCAAAAGTCTGTGTATGGATTTAAGTGGACAAACATATTGACAATCATTGTGGCTGCAATTCTCAAAAGTTCAAATCAATGTGAAAATCTAAGAGTTCCAGTATGATTTTCTTAAGTTGCTAATGACTCTGGATGAACACCAAGAATGGAGCATCAAAATATTTTGATAACACGTCCCAAATGATTTGACTTGCCTGTATGATTCCAAAGTTGAATTGGTCCAAGTATTGTCAATCCAAGTTGAAGTTGTTTATTCCAGAACCAAATCCAGTAGATGTCCATCTTAGGATTTATCTCTCACAAAAAGCCAAAAACAAGTCTTGTTTTGAGTATTTAGTTTAAATTTTCTAAGTTAGTTAGTAGTTTTAGTTTGTTAGTGTGTCAGACTACATCAGGAAAATCAGTAAGGAATCAACTCACTAAAAGGGTCATGTCTGAGATGACCACATGTGTTATAAAAGTTTAAAACAGTCACATCTAAGGTGACAAAGTATTTAAAAGGGTCACGTCTGAGGTGACTAAATTGTTTAAAAGGATCACGTCTGAGGTGATCATAAAGTTTTCAAGTTAAAATGATCATGTCTGAGATGATCAAAAGCTCATAATGTCAATTTCAATAATTTAAAAGGGTTTTTAATGTTAATATTCAAATTGGCAGAAAAATGTAATAAGTGTGACCCATTCGCACGAATGGGCCATACGTATGGACTAACCATACGAATGGAAGCCATTCGCACGAATGGACCATGAGTATGGACCATCCAACCGAATGGCCCATACGATTGGCCCAGTCGGATGCTTAAGGACGAACGAGTGAGTCAGTCGCACGACTGAGATCCAGTCGGACGACTGAAGAAGGGCGACTGACCAAATCGCACGACTGAGTCCCACTCGCACGACTGAAAGGTGCATATGAACTCAGTCGCACGATTGAATCTAGGGTTAGTATAAATAGAGGGGGAGTCGGTCGCAGAGACTCACCACCCTCAAAGAAACCCTAAATCGCACGACTTAACTCCACTCTGCCAAAATTTCATTTGATTCCTAAAACACCCGTTTCTTGATTACTGATCATTTCCATCGACTTTACAGGTAATTTGCGGTGGAGAGAAACCAAAATAGCGTTCACTTTGACTCCAGATCTGTAAAATTTGAACCGAAAACGAACTGAGACTTAAGTGGCTTAATAACCTAACTAAACGACTTAACCAGATGAAATTGAAGATGTTAGGTGTTATAAGAACTTATTGCGAGTCAAATGAACCAGATAACGATGTCTAAAGCTCAAAAATGGTGAAAAAGTGAATTTGAATTGAACAGTCAGTACATCATGCGATTGGACAGGCTGATGAACTTCAGTCGCACAACTGAAGGGGGCGATTTGCCTAACCGCACGACTGAACCAAGCGTATGAAGCTCAGTCGCACGACTGGTGTAACCGCATGAGGTTATATGCGCATGAGTCCAGTCGCACGCATGAGATCATTCGCACGTCTGAATCTCAATCGCACTGTTCAGTCGCACGACTGATCTCAGTCGCACAACCTCAATCGCATGACATAAACATTTTCTTCAAGTATAAGTGTTTCATGATGTTCTTAGCCAAACGCACTAATGTTTATTTTGATTTGTGTTACAGATGGCGAGTCGATGGACCATGAGCACGAAGCATAACATATGTGCTCATCTGGATTTGACATCCAGGAACGCTGCTGATTTCTCAGGCATCATCACATTTCTGCTGAGATCGAGGATTGCACATGCCATCTCTACACCTTGTACTCCTTATAGATCAGTTCAGCAGGCCTTCTGGGAAGGCGCTACCGTTGATAGATCCTCTGAGCCTCACTGCATCAGGAGCACGATCTTTGGTGAGGCTATTACCATCTCAGAGGAGGATCTAAGGATCGTTCTACAGTTAGGGGATGACGCTGATTGTCCTACTCGTTTACACCCCCTCACAGTCAGAGGATGTTTTCTGAGAGCCAAGTACTGTGGGGACATCAATGCTGGGTTACTCAACAAGAGTAACCTCTGTCCCCAGTTCAAGTATCTTGCGCATATTCTACTGAAGTGCATAGCGTCTAGGAAGGGAGGATTTGATGAGCTGTCGGATCAGATCCAGAACGCATATGCTGCGTTGGTGCTGAACCACACGTTCAGCTTCTCCAAAATGATCTTCATCTATCTGGTGGAGAACATTGAGGGGAAAGGGAAGGAGGGCTTCTACATGTATCCGAGGTTTATGCAGATGATTATAGATCAGAAGCTTCCCTCCCTGCCGAAAGAGAAGGAGGATGCAGTAGTGCTCGAGGTCATGGATGACCCTACGTTGGGGAGGATGAAGGTGTATAGGGGGAAGAAGGTGAAAACCCCTGTCAGGAGGTTGTTTGGACATCTGGCCCGTGCAGACTACGTGGTGCCAGCTAATAGAAAGTGGCGCCACGATGATAGTGATTCCGATGTGGAGCAGATTGCTCTACCAGCACATGATTCGGATGAAGATGATAGTGGAGACGCCGGGGACGATATGCTTGCTCCACCGAGAGGCACTGTGTCTGATGTTATTCCCACGGTGTCTGCCCCTGCCGGAGATGTTGCTGAGACAGCCGGATTTCATCAGGAGTTTGTTGTGGGTGCTGAGGAGGAGGAGGAGTCTGATGAGGAGCCCCTCACGCAAACTGTGGGAAGCAAGGTTGTTCCCACAGAACACGGGCTACGGGTGGTTGGTGAACACCCTAGAGACTCCAAAGAGACTGAGACTGACCCGAGTTCAGCAGGCAGGGTCGTAGGGGGAGCATCCACCTCCACAGGGACGAGGAGGAAGAGGATGGCTCAGCCCCATGGACTGAAGAAGAAGAAGCGTGGACTGACCTTCGTTACTACTGTAGCCTCTACATCCACCACCACAGCCACCACTACCACCTCCACAGCTATACCATTCACCACCACAGCCACCACATCCACCACTGCTACCACAATCACCACCATACCTACCACTACAGTACATTTCCCATCCACCACCATACCATTTACACCCACATCACCTTCACTAGTTTACCGACCCATCTTCACTACAGCCACCACCACCACCACCACCTCACACCATGCTGGACCGTCAGCCCATACCTCACATTCTTATGGATCACCTCTACCTCCAATCGGGGTAGAGGAACAGCTGTCAGCGCTAAACCGTATGGTGATGCGCTTACTAGCTGCAGACGAGGGGAAAGCTGCTCAGATACGCCAGCTTACCGACCTGACTACTGCCCAGTCTCAACAGATGGCAGAGCAGGCTCGTGTTATAGAGCAGCAGACCCAGCTGATGGATGCACAAAGAGTAGAGCTGTCCCAACTCCAGGAGCAGCATGCTCAATCAGCCAAAAGGATAGAGGAGTTGGAGACCACCAACAAGACCATCATGCTGCGGCTAAAGGGATCAAAGGATGAGCCCTTAAAGATCAAGGAAGGGGATGGAGATGATGGAGATGGTGATGACAATTATGAAGATGATGATGAAGATGAAGAGGATGATACTGAGGATGAGGAGGAAACAGACAGAGAGAGGCCAGAGAGGAAGGACGATGATGACGAAGCAGAAGGAGGGGATGCGGCTGCATCGGCCTCTGCTTCAGGTCAAGAAAGAAGGTCGAAGAACAGACAGGACCAGTCAGCGACCACCTCTGCTCCTCCGAGCGATGAGACTTTGATTCAAGATAAAAGTACAGACTAGATGTTTTATGTATTTATTTATTTTTGTGTTTGAATCATGTACTGAAAACAATGTCTTGATTGTTTATATATTAAGTTAATGTACTTCTGTTTGATTACTTACTAATGATTTATTGTTGAATGTTTAAATCAAACAGATCCAAATTATCAAAGAGATGAGTTTGATATTGCTCCCCTCCAACAGGTCAAGACTCAACTAACCATGATTCTTGAACTGCAAGGGATCGTAAGAAGGTCTGTGAGTTATACCCCTGAAGAAGGGGAAATAATTCATGACCTATCTAACGAGCAACTCGCAGAGATCTTCAGGCTCAATCCGGATGAAATAGTTAAAGATGCTCCAACAGTTGATTCGACTAGTGATGAAGAGCTCAACGATGTTGATGAAGTCGAGGTCGAAGATATCACTGCACAGGAGTACCCTCAGTATGCTGACAACGAGGGTAATGTGGTCCCCAATCTGGGTGAGTCCCTCGTCAGTGATACTTTTGAGGTACTGAACAAGATGGAGCAGGAAACTGAGAAGGCAGAAGGAACAGCCCAAGCCTCAAATGATGATGTTCGAAAGGCTGAGTGGGCTGCATGTTTTGAAGAAATGAGAGCCCAACGTGCTGCACCAAAGAAAGATGCCTACACCAAGCTCTACAGAGTCAAGAAACACCACAAGGTGTCAGGCAGGATTATAGCATGGGCTTATTTTGATGATCTTAATGCTTATGCAGTTAAGAGAGAACAGGGCATAGAGTACTTCAGGTTCCCACATGATCTGAAGACTCTACCAGGTTTTGAGCTCAACCAGCTGGCTAAGCTAAAGCTTTTGTATGTTGACCCGAGGAAGATGTCAGGCTGGTTTGAGGCTGCCCTTAAGAAGGAGTACCACACCAGATGGGTTAACTTCAGACCCCAACAGCCTACTAGGTCCATAAGAAGGTCTGAGGCTGATGCCATTACTGGCAAACCCAAGATAGTGTTGAAGTGGAGTCCTTCACGCACAATGTTGAGAATCCCACTCAGGGAAATGCCACAGGACTTCACTCCACACTTCAAATGGTGGTACTATGATTGGAGAACCGCTGAAGCTGTCATAGTCCTAAGCAGAGAGGGCCAAATGGATACGATCAGGGTATTCGACCCGATGTGGCTTACTAACTTGTCGGCTAATGATGTCTATACATTATACAAGTGGCCACTGTTCTATGACACGCAAGATATTGTACAAGCCCTCCAGTTCCAAAATGTTATACGACTCTGCTTCGCGTTTGAGATTCACGCGGGAGTCACAGAAGAGGAGAAGTACAAGAAGTATAAGGAGGTTATGCAGAAGACAAGAGATTAGAGAGATCTAGGTCCAAGGGGGAGTTTGTTGATGCATGTATGTCCCTAGATCATGATTTGTAATGTAATAGATCTTGTCTGTCTGATTATGATGTAATATGTAATGATTAATGAAATGATATGGATTGTTTGTGATTTGTAATGTCTAATATTTCATTAATGAGTCGTTATTGAGTTGATTAATTGGGTTTATGATTGTTTGAATGGTTACACATAATGTGATTTTAATTAAAACATTCAAACTTAACTTAATGAAGTTCTCATGCAAATGGCCCATGCGAATGGACCGTACGCATGAATAACTTCATACGATTGACTCAATCGCACGACTGAACCAGGAGACTGGATCAGTCGTATGATTGACACATAAGATTGGCTCAGTCGCACGACTGAACACTCAGTCGTGCGGATGAATCAACCGCATGGTTCAATCGCACGACTGAACCATACTTATGGTCCAGTCGCACGATTGAACAATACTAACCTATAAATAGACCCAATTCGTGGAAAAACGGAAGCATTCATACCATTACGACTCCAGACGTACCCTAGCAGTCCAGAAGCCTCCCAAATCGTTCTCCAAGTTCACAGAACACATTAGATCGATTCCCAATCGACTTCTAACGTTAGATTCAATTCTTGATTGATTCTTCGTGTGTTCTCACTGATTGGATCGCCAATCAAATAGGATTCCGCACTATTTGATCTGGTTTACACGCTAATCACTAGGTATTTCGTTCAAATACCAGGTCCTAACACATGTTGATAGTGGATGCTCCAGACACATGACGTGGCTAAGGGATTTATTGACCAATTATCGAATTATCAATGGAGGATATGTCGTATTTGCCGGTGACAAGAAAGGAGGGAAAATGGTTGGCCAAGGGGAGGTTTCCAATGGCTCTCTTACACTAGAGAAAGTGAACTATGTACCTGAACTTGCTTTCAATCTGTTGAGTGTCTCTCAATTTGCAATAAAGACGTTCCGGTCTTGTTCAAGTCTAATGAATATCTCTTTCTAAAATTAGAGATTGATATTTCAGTAGAAATGATGTTTATGCGGGCTCCAAGAAAGAATGATACATATCTTCTTGACATGGGTTCTAGAGAGTCAACGTCTACCATGACCTGTCTTCTATCAAAAGCTTCCACAGCTGAGACTTTCCTATGGCATCGCAGAATGGGACACGTTAATTTCAAAAACATAAACAAATTAGTTAAAACAATCTTGTTAGGGGATTACCTTTAAAGGACTTTTTAGTGGTTGAAAAATATATGGCTTGTGCCAAGGGAAAACAACATAAAAAACCACATAAACCAAAACTTGAAAATAGCATATCTAATCCCCTCGAGTTGTTACATACTGATTTGTTTGGCACAATCAGTGTTAAATCAGTTGCTAAAAAAATTTTCTGTCTTGTGGTTACAGATGAGTTTTCGAGGTATTCCTGGGTGAGATTTCTTGCCCATAAAGGAGAGGTTGCTGAGGAGCTGCAAAAGTTGATTCTTTCTATTGAGATGAGAAGCAAGAGGAAGGTTATGGCGATTAGAAGTGACAATGGTACCAAATTCATGAATCAAATTTTTGATTCCTTCTGTGCTGGTAAAGGAATTCTGAGACAGTTCAGTGCTGCAAAAACACCTCAGCAGAATGGAGTTAGTGAAAGAAAGAATTGCACCTTCATTGAAGCCGCTCGTACGATGTTGATTGAGTCCTCTTTACCCATCATCTTCTGGGAAGAGGCAGTGAATTGTGCTTTATATGTTCTTAACAGGGTGCTGATCGTCAAAGACAAAATGAAGACTCCTTATGAACTGTTTCATAAGAGGAAGCCTTTTATTGACTTTTAAGTTGCTCGTGCACTTTACTGAATAACCAGGCACAAAAGACGAAATTCGGTGCTATGTCTGATGAATGTTACTTGTTGGCTACTCATCCTCTCAGAAAGCTTATCGGGTGTATAACAAGAAAACCCATATTTTGCAAGAGTCCTTTTATGTAGATTGGCAGGAATCTAATTTCTCTGATGTCCAATCAGAACCTGCATGGTTCTTTGACTCCAACATGGTGTTCAATTCGTTTAATCTTCCAGTTTTTGATGAAGGTGCGTCCATCTCCAATGTCCAAACAAACATCATTCCTCCAGATCCATTACATATCGTTCATCAAGCCCCTCCCAATACATCAACTCACGATGCTACATCAGTTGACATTGCATCTTCCTCATCATCATTTGACATTCAACCCCACCTGTCTCTGCATCTCTTCCCTCATCACCTTCATCTACCTCATCTCAGCCTGTCCCATCCACCTCTCCAATTTATTCTACCTTGCCATCTTCCTCACCTTCATCCACCCATCAACAACCCATCATCCAACCTTCTTCAAATACCCTACCCTTAACCACTGATTTCAAAACCTTGAAAGATCACCCTCATGATAACATTATTGGATCTATCACAGATGGAGTTCGGACACGGAGTCAATCTGGTTTGATTAATGTCTGCCTATTCTCTTGTTTTATATCCCAAATCGTACCGAAGAATGTTCATGCAGCTCTTTAGGATCCT
>CM046033.1:29813782-29816282 GCA_025215565.1 Flaveria ramosissima
ACATACTAACGACATCAATCTTGTATGTGTCTTGGGCATATAAGAACCAACAATCTCCCACTTGCACAAGATTCATAAAAGATTGATGCAAGCAGTAAATACCGCCTAACAACGGTTTACTAGCCTTAATACGTATGACTAAGTGCCATTCAATAACATCATCCCCTTCAAGTACCATACTTGAAATGTTTTAGGTGAAACAATCATCCATCCCTTTGTCGCAGATGTCATGTTAAATCCTAGAGACACAGAGTGATCATTCTCCATTGATTTAACTTTATCAGGCCTTAGACATCTTACTCTCAACGAATAAGAGGGACAAATCCCTTCTTGACTACATACGTCTCTCACAATTACCTTATATCATACCTGAACTCAGACTTATGTACTGCCATATTTCAGAACAGCGAAGAACTGAGTCAAAGTATAATATTTGGTAAATATCAAGACCCAATATGTATCTCAGGTCAGAGGATACCAAATGATGTTCTTCTTTACTCAAAATTACTTATGATCAATCAGGAAGATCCCATGTAGTAATATTTGAGATGCATGTCAGTCCAATATTTGCATCCCACAAATATCTATGAACCTTGGAAGCAACCTTTTGCTCTATATTCATCCATATGAATATCTACCAATCCAATTTCATAATAATCTTACCCTCATACTTTTACCCACAAGTCTGAACGACTACGGACATTTAGAGTAAACAATTTACTCATGGATTAAACATGCTAAACTAGAATATTAATTGAAACATTATAACCAAATAATTTTATTCAAATAATAAAAGTTCCACATATCCAAATAAAAAATTACAGATCAAATCCAATCACTAAAATATCGAAGTCCCATGGCACAAGTATGACCTTCATGCTTTGCCTTTTCAAGGAGCTTTGTGAGAGGATCCGCAATGTTTTGATCCGTGTGACCTTTGCGAATACATATCTTTCCCTTTTCAACTTCATCTCGTATGTAGTTGAATCTCCGCTCAATGTGCCTAGTCTTTTGATGAGCACGAGGTTCCTTGATTTGAGCAATCGCACCCTCGTTATCACAAAAGATCTCTAGGGGGTCCTGAATGGAAGGGACAACCCCTAGATCGGCAATGAATTTCTTCAACCATGCAGCTTCTTGAGCTGCCAATGAGGCGATGACGTATTCTGATTCTGTAGTTGATAGAGCCACCACATCCTGTTTGGAGCTCTTCCAAGAGACCGCTCCTCCATTCAGAATGAAAATATATCCCAATTGTGACCGTGAATCATCACGATCGGTTTGGAAACTCGCATTCATGTAACCTTTTACTACGAGTTCCTCATCACCAGATCCATAGATTAGGAACATATCTTTTGTCCTCCTTAGGTACTTAAGTATGTTCTTAACAGCCATCCAATGACTGTTTCCAGGATTTTGCTGGTATCGGCTTGTTATGCTTAAGGCGCATGACACGTCCGGTCGAGTGCATATCATTGCATACATGATGGATCCAATAGCAGATGCGTATGGGATTGCCTTCATTTTGTCTTGCTCATCCTTTGAGCTAGGACATTGAGTCGTACTCAATATCGTTCCTCTGTGAATAGGTACCGTACCTTTCTTAGAGTTCTCCATCTTGAACCTTTTCAAGATTTTATCAATGTATACACTTTGATTTAAACCAATCAACCACCTTGATCTATCCCTATAGATCTTTATTCCTAGAATATAGGCGGCCTCACCAAGATCCTTGATGGAAAAACAACTTCCAAGCCAGGTTTTTACACCTTCCAAGGTTGGAATGTCATTTCCAAATAGTAGTATGTCATCAACATATAATACTAGGAAAGTGATGATGCTCCCACTAGCTTTCTTATATACACAAGCTTCATCAGCGTTCTAGATGAATCCGAATTTAATTATTTCTTCATCAAAACGGTGATTCCAACTTCTCGATGCTTGTTTCAATCCATAGATTGATTTCTTTAACTTGCATACTTTATTAGGATGTTTTGGATCGACAAAACCTTCAGGCTGAACCATATAGACATCTTCCTCAAGATATCCATTTAGGAAAGCGGTTTTGACATCCATTTGCCAAATCTCATAATCATAATGAGCAGCTATGGCAAACAATATCCTTATAGACTTTAGCATCGCAACAGGTGAGAAGGTTTCATCATAATCAACTCCTTGAGTTTGAGTCAAACCTTTTGCTACAAGTCTAGCTTTGTAAGTATCCAAGTTTCCATGCATATCGGTTTTCTTCTTGAAAACCCACTTACTTCCAACTACTTTGGAGTTAAGAGGTGGTACAACCAAGTCCCATACTTGATTGTCATACATGGATTTCATCTCAACGTTCATGGCTTCAAGCCATTTGTCACAATCCAAATTGGACATTGCATCACGATAGGTGGTTGGTTCATCGGAATCTACCACATAGCATCCATCAACGAAAAAACCATATCTTTCAGGTGGATTACTAATTCTACCAGATCTGCGAACGTTTTGTGTG
>CM046033.1:29818782-29823782 GCA_025215565.1 Flaveria ramosissima
AGTTGTAGTGTAGCGGGTTGAATCGAAGCTCTACTCGACGGGGTCGTTTGTGTGAGTTCTAGGACCCCTCTTTTATAAACTTTTGAACGATTTTGGGACTGGAACACATCTAAAACCGTTTTTGAAAAGTTGGGTGTTGAACCCGTTTGTATGCGTATGTGTGTGTGTTTGATGCGTGTGGGGTTTGATTTCGGGCTTGTGTGTGCTTGAATGATGTTGTGGTGTTTCTAAGGTTTAGGATGGTTGATTTGGGCTTAGAACGAGTTTGGGAGAGCTTGGAGGCCGAAAAGGGCAGTTTGCTTTCGGGATGAACTGCATTCTGCATCAGCTAGGGCTAGGCGACCAAATGGGGTGCGACTGGAGGCCATACGGCCGAATGGCATGTGATTGAGGTCCATGCGCATGATTGTCATGCGATTGAGGTCCATAAGCATGGAAGTCATGCGACTGAAGTTCATGTGCCTGTAAGGCATGCGATTGAAGGTTATGTGACTGAGGTCCATACGCCTTGAGGCCATGCGACTGAGGTTCATTCGCACGAAGGTTATGCGACTGAGGTCCATGCGCCTAGAGGCCATGCGACTGAGGTTCATTCGCACGAAGGGTATGCGACTGAAGCCCATGCGCTTGAAGTCATGCGACTGAAGGCCATGCGCATAGAAGCTATGCGACTGAGAGTCCGTACGCATAGGTGTCCATTCGCCCATAGGTCCATTCGCATAGGGTCCATTCGCCTTATGTCCATTCGCCCAAGTGTTCAGTCACCTGGGAGGTCATGCGACTGCAAGGTGTCCATACGCCCAAGTAGGGCTCATACGCCCGAAAGAACAATGGTTTGTTTTATGACTTTCGAGGGAAAGTGCAGATGTGGGTTTTGACTTGGGAGTTTCCCGGGGGTTTATGTAAGTTGACTTTTGAGGTCGTAGACGTTATGATGTTATGTATGATGATGATGTTATGTATGATGATGATGTTATGTATGATGTTATGCATGGTGGTAGGTGTGATATATGTTATGTATGCATGCTGATATGTATGATGATTTGCATGATCTCGTTGATGTTTCTGTTTATGTATGTTTATCTTCCCGTGGTTTTGCGATGAATGTTAATGAATAAAATGAATGTATTATGTAACGTAAGGTGGAAGATAACGAAAAAAGGAACATGATGAATGAATACATGCATGAATGAATGAGAGTAAGAATGGCTTGCAAGTAAAATAAGGGAGGTTCACAACTCATTGAGAGTTGTTAGCTCACCTGTGTGTGTATTTACAGCATGCGATCTTGGCTAACTCATAAGGTACTATAGACACAGTAAGAGTTCAGTCTTGGTGACTGCTCCGATACGTGCGATGTGGTATTCACTGTGTGCTATGTAGCGTGCGATTTTGGCTAACTCATGTGGGTTCATACACACAGTAGGGGGTTCAGTTTTGGTAATTGCCCCGATACGTGCGATGTGGTATTCACTATGTGCTATGTAGCGTGCGATTTTGGCTAACCCATAAGGCGGCGTGCGATTTTGGCTAAACCCCTAAGAGTTCACACACAGGGGGATTCTGTCCTAGTGACCACTCCTTTTTGTGCGATTTGTGCGATATGTACGATGGGTACGAAGATACAAAAGTGCGATATGTGCGAGCCTGCGATATGTGTGATATGAACGAACGTAAGAAAAGAAGTCATGAGCAAATGAAGCTAATGATAAAGTACCGTGCAATGATTAATGAATGGAAGAATGTAACGAACGTAATGGAAGATAATAATTATATTATCTGTACGTATGTATGTTGTGTGACCGCGTACGAAATTAACGGATGGTTTTAAAAAGGAAGTAAAGTATGTTTTATTTAAAACTAGAACTCACTCAGCAAAGCTGACTTTTATGTGTTTCCAGTTGGCAGGTAATGTTGCTGAGGATGGCACAGGGCGGCTACTCAGCTCTTTTGGATGGCATCCATATTTATGATGCTTTTGTAATGTAATGGAACAAGTATTTTGTAATTGGACAATGATGTATTATGTTGCAAAAGTTTTTATGATGAAATGGACTGCTATTTTAATGTTTCCGCTGTAACATTTATTTAAGTTAATGTAATTATATATTTTATGTGCGATGAGGAACCAACTGTAAGCGTCCCGGGAATGGGGCCTCACACAAGCTGTATATACGGGTACCATTTCTACTCATTAAGTAATGATGGATATTTTATGTTTTTTAAAAGGCTGGTTTAGCTTGGATGTAATTTCAGTTTAATCTTGAATACTTTGGATGTGTTGTTTTCAACACTAATGGAGTGCTAGCTCTATCTTGACAGTGTTATGGGAACTTCGGTTGGGGTGTTGGAGGAATTGAAGCTAAGGCAACAATGCTTGGGCAAGTAAACCTGTATTTTATTCTTAATATAATTTTTTTCAATTCTTATACAATATGGTGTGGTATTGACACGTTGTGTTAGGTTCCCATACACATTTTGTCCAATTATATTTTTTATAAACTAGTAGGAAACCCGCGCGATGCAACGGCGGGGATAGTTTCTAGCGGGTATAGCAACACTATGCTACGGGATTTTGTTGCTTGCATATCTATAACATATTTGCATCTACTTTTATTAATCTAAGAGGATCAAATTTATAGTTAAAGCAAAGCACCAAGACAATAGTGCAACAATTTGGCTTAGATGGATCTTACGATACAAGGATGCATATATTCTTTGTGAAACTATCGTTTTGCTAACATATGGATGACCGTACAATTAGAGTTTAGTAAAATATTTAATAAAATGATAGGAAAACAAAAGCAACATCTTATTTGTGTAACATACTATACACGATATGTACGATGCACACTTAATGAGATATAACAGAATGACACTATACCCCATCATTGTCCCTTCTTATCTAAACTTAATGAGAAAAATAAACAAGGGCACTATACCTTCTTAAATTGTTGTATTTTTACAAAATATACTTGTTAGGACCCTAGCTTCCTCAAGACTGCTCCTTTCTCGATCCCAACAAATGAGGAGCACTCAGCTGCACATGACAAAAAGGCCTCGATTAAATACAACAAACATACAATAACCGTGCACTCACTATAATGTTATGAAAATATCATATCCATCTAAAGTTATAGAACTGTTAATGCTAGTGATACATTTAATAACTAATGTGCAGTACTCTAAAGCAAAAATCATTTATATGTTTGATTTGATCGTCCATTAAAACGATGAATTATTGTAGTTAAGAAGATGGAATGTGGATTTGTACTTTTAGGTGTTGCAAATGATCTACAAAAATTAATAATTTCTTGTATATCATAATAATCTACAAATTATACTATGATCACATCGTCTTTCCATTAGCACCAAAGGTACATAATTATACGTCAATAAGTACTCCAAAACCAAAAACATTTAAAAGATAAAAACATTCATCCAATTAATATGATACGATTTGGTGATTGAACTTTTTAGTTGTATCATTCCTCCACTTAATGTTAGCGATTTAACAAACTTTTGAAAATGAAAACAAACCAGATATTCTAATATAATGTAAGGCCCCGTTCCCGGGACGCTTACAGTTGGATCTTCATCGCATTTAAAACATATAATTTCATTTATCTTTCATAAAACATCGCAACGGAACATTAAAATAAACTTTCATTTCTACATAAATGCTTTTGCAAGTTAATACAACATTTGTTACAAAATAGCTTGTTCGCATTACAATGCAAAAACATTAATCAAAAGAATGCCATCCCAAAAAGAGCTGAGTAGCTTCACGGTGCCATCCTCAGCAATCACTACCTGCCAACTGGAAAACATATAAAAAGTCAGCGTTGCTGAGTGAGTTCTAGTTTTATTATAAAACTTACTTTACTTTCATATAAAACCATTCGTTACTTTTACATGATCACACATCATACGTACGCATAGATAATATCATTATTATCATCTTCATTCATTCATTCGTTCATTCATTCCGTTTAGCTGATGCAGAATGGAGTTCATCCCGAATCCAATCTGCCATTTTTGGCCTCCAAGCTCATCCAAACCCATTCTAAGCCTAAATTAACCCTCCTGGACCTTAGGAATGCATACCACAACACCATACAAGCACGCACAAGCCCGGAAACATACACGAAACGCATCACACACATCACACCCAAATGGGTCAAACTCATACTCACAAAAAACGGGTTTTAACATTTTCCAGCCCCAAAATCAGTTGAAAACCAGTAAAAGTGGGGTCCTAGAACTCACACAAATGAGCACAACGTCAAGGGCTTCGATTTGGCTTGCCGCACGATGAGTTTGGACACCCGAATCACCCGAAACACCCCTTTTTCTCTTTTTCTCCTCTTTTCTCTCTTCTCCTCTCTTGATAGCTGAAAATTGTGTATGGGGGAGAGGGTAAGGGCTGCCCTCTCCCTTATATACTCCGCTCACCCGACTTTCTTTCGTTGGCGAGTTTGGTCCCTCGACTTTGGACTTTATTTTGGTTTTCTTTCTTCGCCGGCTTCAAAATAATAAATATCTGGGTGTTACATATAATTCCATCAAACCTCTGAAAAAACACATTCGAGCCAACATAATTTTACAACACCCTTACCATCAGATGTTCATCCACATCGACTCACATAAAATTTCAAAAGCTTACAAACACATTAAGGATTGTTAATCAAGAACATAATTAGAAATGGTGTGTTCTTTCAATTGAAACAATGCAGATTGTTTCTTTGTATTTGTTACTAAAACAACACACCTTGACAATACCATTATTTTAAAGATGGCTCGTATAGCTCAAAGATTTCCTTTTTAATGGAACGTATCGCTAAACAAACTTAAAAAACGATACAATAGTATGCAAGTAAACTTATAGCTAAACAACTTAATTAGTGGTTTGAATGGACCGTCAATCTGCACATTTACAGCCAAACAACTTCAAAAACAATACAAAGTATGCAAGTAATAGAAATTTGATATTCAAAGCA
>CM046033.1:29828782-29958782 GCA_025215565.1 Flaveria ramosissima
CAAGATAATTTAATTTGTTTTTTCTTTATTTTTATTCGTTTTAGTTATTTTTCTCTTTTATTCATTTTAACATACCGTTCTAATTAGTTTCATCTACTTTTCAGATTAAATGGCAAACCTTAAGTTTGACGAGAGGAAGATGATACACACCCAAAGGCAGTGGAATTCAGAGACTGTATTGATGGCTACAAAGATCTCATGTTGCATATGCGGTCACTCATTTGCCTACTATCTATGACCTGCACATCAGAGACTTCTGGCGTACAGCTGAATATGACACTAGGGCCAATCCTCAGAGGATTGTGGCGAGAGTGTTGGAGAACAACTTGATTATTACTGCTGAGATCATCTCCTGGGTGCTGAGACTTGAGGAGGATAGTGGAGAGGAAGTCGCCCTTACTGATCAGGAAGTTTTTGATGCATACCGATCTATGGGATATGAGGGTCCTCCTTTTGGTACACGAAAGGAGATTAAGAAGTCCTTTCTGTCTAAGGAGTGGAGATATATAGCCCATGTATTCATTATGTGCTTAGATCACTGAAAAGATGGATCTGATGGGTTAAATCTTGACTGGGCTAAAGCTATGGTTGTATTTTGTAGAGGGCAGAAGGCCAATATTGCTTGACTTATCTTTGATTGCATGGCTGAGAATGTGATGGCCCTGAAAAAAGATAAATGGCTGCTGTATCCCAGATTTCTCCAGATGATCATAGACGATCTTATTCCTAATGTACCAAGACACGAGGAGGAGATCAAGAGACTGGTTCAGATGAACAAGTGTATATTCGCTGACTGCTGTGCAATCAGGCACGACTTCAGTGAGAATATTACTCCATTTATGGGAGAATATGTACCCTCCAGAAAGATGAAATTATATTATGAGGGTGAATGAGTCTGAGGAGAAGAGGGCTGAAGAGACGAGGTAGAAACAGGCTGAATCTATAAAGAAATGAAAGAGGTATGCCAAAGAAAAGGACTATGATTTTGAGGATGAAATCCATGAGGCTGCATAAGAAGCTAGAGAAGAGAAGGAGAAAAGGTCTAAGAAGAGAGCTGATGAGGGGGAGTCTAAGAGAAGGACCAAGCATAAATATCAATCATTTACTGAGCCCCCGAGATGAGAGGAGAGGGCTGGATTGGATGAGGATATGATTAGGAACCTCAACTCATCTCTAGCTAATGAGTTGTGTATGATTAAAACCAAACTAACTAATCAGGAGCTGAGGGAAAACAAAAGGATGAGATGATTGAGGGGATGGCACGGATGATGATGGATCAGCAAAGATTGATTAAGAGATTGCTGACTGAGGTCAATGAACTGAAGATAGCAGCCGGCCTGCCCAATCAGCTAACCCAAACTGAGTTAGATGATCTGACTGATACTTCCAAATACCCATTTTTGAATGTGGGTACATCCTCCAGGGCAGAAGAGGGCACGTCTGGTGCAGGAGTAGAGGAAGCTGGAGGTTCGTGAGTGAGAGATGATGGTGAGAGTGTGAATGAGGAAGGAAGGAATGTGAATGTTGAGAATATTGAGGAGGTGATAGAGGCTAGGTTTGTGAACTTGAATTTTGATGTAAAAAAGGATCTGGTGGGAGAGGAGTTTATGAGAGAAACACCAGTGGAAGGTACTGAAAAGAAGAATAGTAGATGAGGAGCAAGATGAGGAACATTGGTTGACTATAACTCCGAGCCCGAATACTATGAGGTCGATGAGCGACCACTAACTTATGTTGCTAAAAAGGGCGAGGATGAGGGAGACGTATTTAAGATGACGAAAGAGGAATGGTTTGTAAGAGAGAGGAACCTGAGGAACTCACTCCTCTATTTCAAAATATCCAAGGGTTGAGCAGAAAGAAGGCTAATAAAAAGATCATAAGCTGGAAATACAACCCCGGCCTCAAGATGTTCATGATAAATAGGAGAGGGGGAAGGATTACTTATCTGCACAAGAGGAAGGCATTCAAGACCTTGCCTAAGTGGGATTTAAGGAGGTCAGCCGTGTTACCACTGATTGATGCTAATCTCAGTGAGAGGGCAAAAATGATGGAGGAGGAGATCAAGAATGGAGTGAAGGACAATTTTGAGACATTTGGTTTTATGAAGGCAAAGAGGAAAAGGTCAAAGAAGGACAAAGATTAGGAGACTAGGAAAGGGGGGATAGTGTTGAGGGTGAAACCCCCAAAGACCGTGAGTAGGGTTAGGTTGTCGGATCCCCTTCCCCAACGACTTCAGAGTTTTGAGAAATGGTTTTACGACAACAATACTGGGGAAGCGGTGATTAGACTGAAGAATGGAGAGGAGATTAAGGTGTTTGACCCGATGGAGATATTCGCCTTTTGTGATGAAGACCTACTGGTTCCGTGTGAGAATCATATAAAAGTAGGAGCTGGAGCTGAAACGAGAGAAGAAGCCGGATTGTTTATGTCAGTGGGTAATAAGGTAAGGGGAGTTCGGGCGGAAGTGAAGGAACTAGCACAGAAGGTGCGAGAACAGGATGAGTTGAGTATGGACGTGCGCGACATAACGAAACAACTTGAGCAAGCTAGTGCTCGTCCCGAAGAAGATAATGAAGCAGGAGATGACCAGGGAGAATCAGCGGCTAAAGCTTCGGAGGACGTTGCTGCAGAACCAACTGAGGGAACATCTGAGGCAGCTGAAGAGACTGGAGCTGGACAGACAAACCAAGAGTGATGAAGACGGTGAGGTCCAACCTAGGGGGAGTATTGAAGATCATGTATAGGATGGACTCACCTTAGATTAGATTTTGATTATGTTTCATTGTAATAGATTTTGATTATGTTTCATTGTAAGTATGTGTTTTAGGCATGTTTTGCTGCCCAGCGAAACTATGAGCGAAACTGTAATTTCGCTCATAGCAAGCTGTAGTTTCACCCGGCGAAACTATCACTTTAGCCGGGCGAAACTATTTATTCGGCAGTATAGTTTCGCTGATAGTTTCGCTGTCAGCGAAACTAGCATTTCTATATATATGTTTGATCTTTGTCATTGTTGGGCATCCTTGCAAAAACCCTAATCGTTTTATCCTGTTGCAAGAGCCTTTTGTAAGCTTGTTCTTCAGCGAAATACATTGAGCTTTGTTCTATTTCATGTTATTGGATCATTATTGATATATTTTGAATACATTTTTTGTCTACTTCTTCTTCATTGTGTTGGTTGTTTGTTGTTATTGTGATTATTGAGCCAATCAATATCTCAAGTGTACTGAGAATCGATCAGATGGACTAACACTCTCATCTTGCTAAAGATTGTGTTTACAATCCAAAGAGTACTGTCCAAATGACCAAAAAAGAAACTTCTATGAGTTTGGAGAAGAAGCAAGCTTCGGAGGGAAAATCTTTTCCTTTCGGAAGCTCCAAAATGAAGATGAAGACAAGTGGAAACTTGCCTTCGGAAGAAAATTTTGTCTCAGAAGAAAGGAATACTTCCGAAGCACTGAAGTCTGGTGCGGTGTTAGCAAGATCTTCCGAAGGTCCAGTCATCAAAACTTCTGAAGTCATCAAAACTTCCGAAGTGTTGAAGGTCAAGTCTAAGCTTCCAAAGGTGGTGTGGAAGACAAAGAAAGACCAAGTGGCTGAAAGTTCTTCATCACCATCAGCAAATGATCCTCAAAACATGACAATAGGATCAATTACTGTTGAATTGTTTTCAACTTCTTTTGATGAGCCCAAGACCAATAAGGCTTGGGTTTCCAAATGTAACTAACCATCTCTTTTGTGCAGGAACAGCTCAAGACAAACATAAATGTATGGATCATTAATAGTGGCTGTTCTAGGCACATGACAGGCAATAGGTCACTACTCCAACATTTTGAGAGAGTCGATGGAGGATCAGTTGCTTTTGGAGGAGATGGTGGAGGTTACATTACAGGAAGGGGCAGGGTCACAAATGGTAAGCTCAGCATTGAGAAGGTAAACTTTGTAAAGGAGCTTGGATACAATCTTTTGAGTGTATCTCAATTTTGTGATTAGAGTCATAACATGCTCTTTACTGAGCTTGACTGAGCATGAGTGCATTGTTCTCAGGCCCGGGGTAGTCATTCCTCAAGAGCATATCCTGCTCAGAGCCCCTAGGAAAGGGAAGATGTACAAGATGGATTTGCAAGAAACATCTCCCTCAGGAGAAGTTTCATGCTTTCTATTTAAAGCAAATAGTGATGAGTCTTGCCTCTAGCATAAAAGAATGTGCCATGTAAACTTTAAAAACATGAATAAATTAGTTAAAAATGATTTTTTAACTGGAATGCGAAAGAAAGAGTTTACAAGTGATGACTATTGTGTTGCATGCCTGAAAGGGAAGCAACATAAGGTATATCACAAGCCAAAGGAAAGAAACTCCATCACTACTCCCTTACACTTATTACATAGAGATCTCTTTGGCCCCACCAGTGTAATGAGTCTAGGAAGGACCTCTTATTGCTTGGTGATCACAGATGACTTTACAAGATTCACTTGGGTCTTCTTTCTTAGAACAAAGGATGAGACCTCTTAGATTCTGAAGAATTTCATCTTAAAGATTGAGAATCAATGTGATCACAAGGTCAAAACCATAAGATGTGATCAAACAACTGAATTTAAGAACCAAATCCTTGATATATTTTGTGACGAAATAGGTATTACAAGACAATATAGTGCTCCCAGGACTCCTTAGCAAAATGGTGTTGCTAAGAGGAGAAACAGGAAACTAATTGAAGCTGCAAGAACTATGTTGTCTGACTCTAAACTGCCCATCACCTTCTGGGCAGAGGCAGTGAACACTGCTTGCTATGTGCAAAGCAGAGTTTTAGTAGTTAAGAAACATGGTAAGACTCCTTATGAACTTTGGCACAAGAGGAAACCTTTCATTGGTTTTCTCAGGTCATTTGAATGTCCTTGCACCATCTTGAATACCAAAGATCAAATTGCCAAGTTTGCTGAGAAATCAAATAATGGACATTTTATTGGATACTCTTCCCAAGCCAAGGCTTATAGAGTATACAATCTTAGAACTAGAGTAGTTGAGGAGTCAACCAATGTGACTTTCAATGAGCACACTCTCAGTGTGAAAGGTTCTGGTCCTGATTGGCTATTTGATTTTGATTTAGTTACCACCTGTTTTAACAAGTCTTATGAGCATGTTTCAGGATCCATAGATATACTACCTACATGTGATCCTGACCCAAGATTTGAGCGGACAAGACCTTCAAGCTACACAACTTCAGCTCCAGTTGTAACTAACCCTGTAAATGGAGTTTCTATTAGCACAACTATGACAAATTCAGCTGATACTTCTTGGGTGCCTTCAAATTCCAGCTTAGAAGCACAAAACTCAGATGAAGGAGCTTCAAATATAGGAGGAAATGGTGGTGGTGAAAGTGCTCAAGAATTTCTTGATGCTGACAACCACTCCATTGAAGACAACATTAATGATGTCACACACTCATTAGATTAAATCACTCTTGATAAGTGTGCTGATGTGGAGGGTGGATCTTTAATGCCAGATCTAAATTTCTCTAATTTAGATCTCTCTAAGCAACTTGCTGTGATCCATCAACTAAGGATCGGCAAGTCTCATCTTACCACAAACATCATTGGAGATGTTGATTCAGGGGTAAGTACAAGAGGACAAACTCATGATGCAAATGTTTGTCTTCACTCTTGTTTTCTATCCCAGATAGAGCCTAAGAAGATTGATAAAGCTTTAAAGGATGGAAGTTGGGTTGAAGCTATGCAGGAGGAGTTGCTTCAATTCAAAAGGCAAAAGGTTTGGAACCTATGTCCTCTTCCTCAAGGGAAGACTACCAGAGGAACCAAATGAGTGTTCAGGAATAAAAAGGATGATAGAGGACTTGTCATCAAGAACAAGGTAAGACTAGTTGTTCAAGGATACACACAAGAAGAAGGAATTGACTACACAGATGTTTTTGCTCATGTAGCAAGACTAGAAGCTGTCAAAATATTCCTAGCTTTTGCTGCATCCAAGGATTTCAAGGTCTACCAACTTGATGTCAAGTGTGCTTTTCTCTATGGGTTGATTGATGAAGAGGTGTATGTCAGACAACCACCTGGGTTTGCAGATACTGATCATCCTGATTATGTCTGCAGGTTTGATAAGGCTCTTTATGGGCTGCACCAAGCATCAAGGAAGTGGTATGAGACTCTATCTCAGTATCTCTATCAGCATGGATACAAAAGAGGTACTATAGATGGAACTCTCTTCATCAAAGGAACAGGAAATGACTTAATGCTGGTTCAAGTGTATGTAGATGACATTATCTTCGGGTCAACTAATCCAAAGCATTACAAAGACTTTAAGAAGCTGATGAAGGATAGGTTTCAAATGAGTGCCATGGGGGAACTCAATTTCTTTATAGGAATTCAAGTGAAGCAAGTTGACAATGGCATCTTCATAAGTCAGTCAAAGTATGTACAAGACATACTTAAAAGATTCAACATTTCTGATTGTAAGGTTGCTAAGACATCCATAGCTAGAAATCACTCCCTTGGACCTGATCTTGAGGGGGAGGGTGTGGATGAACATCTCTAGAGGGCTATGATTGGGTTTCTTATGTACCTCACAGCTAGCAGGCCTAATATCATGTTTGCCACATGTATTTGTGCAAGATATCAAGCCAACCCCAAGATGTCACACCTGGTCACTGTCAAAAGGATTTTAAGATACCTCAAAGGTACACCAACACTTGGCTTTTGGTATCCAAAGAATTCTGACATCAATCTGTATGCCTATACACATAGTGACTATGGTGGCTGCAATATGACTGCAAAGTCTACATCAGGGGGGATGTCACTTTCTTGGTGGAAGGATAGTCTGTTGGCTGCAATCCTGTGTATCTGCATCAACTGCTGAAGTTGAATACATTGCTGCTGCAAGCTGCTGTGCTCAAGTGCTTTGGATTCAGAATCAGATGCTAGACTATGGATTCAACTTCAAAGAGATTCCCATCCACATAGACAACAATAGTGCTATCTCAATCACAGAGAATCCTATGCAACACTCAAGGACAAAGCACATCAATATTAGGTATCATTTGATAAGAGATAATTTTGAAAAGGGATTAATCAAACTAGTCAAAGTGAACACAAATGAACAATATGCTGATTTGTTCACCAAAGCTTTTGATAAGCAGAGATTTAAATATCTTGTATCAACTATTGGGATGATTAACTTTGAGTAGCTTTTCTTAAAACTTAATCATATTATTTCTAAAACATGTGTGTCCTAAGTTGTCTATTTATCACCTACATAAGCACTTGTTTACTATGGAAGAAAAATCTTTTTGAAAGGCATTCCTTAGATTATTGAAAATTTTGATCTTTTTATTCTTTGGAAGATATGTTTTTTACCTTCATAAGAAACTTAAGCCTTAGAGAACAAATAACTACTTTAGTAGATTTACCTTTGGAAAAATTTTTAGAAATATATTTCTAAAGCTTAAATTTTACTTGAGTACTTGTATGTTTTTAAAGAACAATTTTCTTTCGAAATCAATTTACTCTCGAAAGTTTTATTCTCCTTAAAATAAATTCTCTAAGTATTAAATATCTTCCGAGGCAAAATTTTCAAAACTCTTTGGAATATCTTCAGAGTCATTTTGCCTTTAGAAGCTTTTCATCAACAACTTCCGAAGCTAAATTACCTTCGAAAGCGTTTTCGACTTCCAACAAAGCTACTTTTTGGGCAAAAGCAAACTACTTTTCAGAGGTGGGACCGACATCCGGATTTCAAAGTTTATCCTCTTTCATTAACTTTGTCTTAAATCCATTTCATATAAATACCCAATGGTTCCCCCCTCTTTCACTTTTCTCTTCATCTGAACTATTCACAAAACCTAAATTCACCCAAAGCGCCTTTGTTCTTCACTTTCTTCATCCTTAAGCTTTCTGAAATGGCCAACCTAAACCACAGAAACAACCCAAATTTTTCCATGCAACTCCACAGACAACATAACCAAGTTTCTCTGTTGGACTCTGAGAAAGATCCTAGTTTCTCAGAGGTTTGTTAATTCTTAACTCTATCCAACTACTTCACCTCCCTGGCCATTGATCCTACTCTCTGTGAGGATCATCTGCTTGAATTCTGGAAGACCTGTCAAGATGTCATTATGGATGGAGAGAAGGCACTGTCTGCCATAGTGCAGGGGAGGACAATCTTCATCACTCCAGCCATCATCAATACTCATCTTCAGTTGGATGATGAAGAAAGTGAGTTGTCCTTCCTAAAGGAAGCACTCAATCATTATTTTGAGCAGATGGGCTATGACGGAGATTTCTGTAAAGACCTTCAGGAAAAGGAAGGTCTCATCCCAGGGAAGTACCCTACTTTAATGTGGTCATCCACAGCTTGTCCAACAAGCATGGGGGTGGGACCAGATTCCTAAGAATCTCTCCTTCATAGTGCATGGAATGGTTCAAGGGGTCAAGTTCAGACACTCTCAATTTGTTTATACAAATTAACTTGCTAATTTGGCTCCTTAGAGTATTACATGTTTCCTAGATATGTTCAATACAATTAAGGGAGACATGTAATATTCCTAAATTAGGACAGATGAAGCCTGACATCTTTAAAATAATGAAAAAGCCAACTGTAGGCTTCTCTCGGGTAGAAACAGCCCTTGTCCCAAAAATGTTAGAGCTCATTGATCAAGGTGACAACCTAGCAACACAAGCTAGTGTTGAACCCAGACCTTCTACCTCTCAACCACCCAAACAGCCTTAAATCACCCTCACCTGCCAAAGAAAATCCAAACGAACCCCTGCTCAAGCTATTGAGCTTGTGCAGGCCCTCATATCATTACCCATACAGGAAGAAGTGGATACTAGATCTCCTACTTTTCCTGAGAAGCAAACCACTTCCATCTCTTCAAGAATCAGTGCTGAGGTTCCTCATGCTCAGCCTGATAAGCTCATTAGCCCATCAGCATTAAGCCTTCACTCTGGGTCTCAACACTCAAGTGAACAACCTTCAGGGACAGTTACCATACCCAGCCTCTAGATCTAAACCAACCCATTCCCAACCTAGAATTCTATGCTGATGAAGACATAGGATTCAGTGAGTACCATGCGTCTCTCTACTCCTCACGTACTCAAGGAGAGATGAGTGCTCCTGATTCTCCTATGTCTAGCCTACACCAGTCACCCATTACTAAGATGGATCTCTCTAAACCTGTTCAGGAGATCCATATGGAAGAGGCTCTCACTTCTGTAAGTGACTACATTGTTAAGACCTCAACTATGGAAACTCAGCCCATTGACACTTCACTTGAAGCTGTCAGTGAGTAGAGGAAATCCAGCAGCCAAGAACATGATGCTGGTGGTGAGAGTGAGGACTTTGGTCCAATTCTCTCATCCCCCAATGATTTTTCTGATTAAGATGAAGGGAATTTGAGATTAAAGGTGCAAAAACTGTCACAAACATGCACCTATCTAGTCTCTAAGGTTATTCACCTTGAATCTCAGGTGACTACCTTACAAAATAGGGTCAATGATCAGTAACTTGAGATATCCTATCTTAAAGAAAAACTTGCTGGAAGACCTTTAAGGAGAGCTCATCCAGGAACACAAGAACCTGTGGATGTAATTGATCTAACTCCTATCTCACCTATGCAAGAGGGTGATGATACCAAAAAGGGGGGAGAAAGTCATAGCAATCATAGAACCTGGGAGTTCTTCACAGAGTATGGACATTGAGGACTTACCATCCTCACTTGCAATTGTGCATACTCAGCAACTTCCTCAAGTTCACATTGATGTTGACTCTCTAGACTCTCTCATTCAGAGTCTCTTTAAGGAAGATATTCCAAGGTTTCAACCCAACAAACTTCAAACTATATACTTGGGTGGAGGTATGATGGTGACAGAAGAGCCCTCATTCTTCAAAGAGTTCAAGGGCAGCAAGAAGTCTTTAACTTTCAGACCTTGAACTCCTATGAAGGTCTTGGCCTGATCAACATGCCACTTAACAATCCAAGCCAATCTAGGCAAGCTGGCAGGCTGGCTCAAAGGATTCAAGATAGGATTACTGAAGAGTTCAGCCTAAGAAGAAGACAAAGGCAATCAGGTATGTCATGTCATGTGGTCAACTTGATGTTGAGGCAGACCTTGAGATTAGCTTAAAAGGGAAAACCTCAACTGAAGGCCCAGTGATAGAGCCTGAGAGCCCTGTCACACACTACAACTACTTCAACAATTAATTCCCTCAGAAAACACCTGCTGGTGAAGGTATATCACAGCCTCTCTCTGGCTAGAGCATGGAAGCTACTCAAGCAATAAAGGCCAAAGCTCTCTCCCTCTCTCCTGTGTCACAAAGGTCTGTGAGTGACAAAGGAAAATGATAATGACTCTTGAGGAGATTGATGAGGAGGAGAGAGAGAGGAATAGGAAGCTAAAGGGTAATTGTTCCACTGGGTCTTCAGGCTTTATGGAAGCTGCAAGGTGCCCCCAGACTAAACACTCAAGATGATGAGTTGTCGGCAGTCACGATTACTTACCTATAGACCTGGAACTATGAAATTGATGAGATCATATCTCTTCCCTTAGAGGAACTTAATGAACTGACTGACATGGAAGTGTCAAGAGAGATGAAGGAAGTAGAGGATGCAAGGTTGCTCCTCCAAATCAAAGAAGAAAAGAGATAGAAAAGACTATACAAACATGTTCCTTCTCTCTTCTCCAGTTCAAGAAAGCCATGTGCAAGAGATTGTGGCAACTCCATAAGAACCTCAGGTAGACAAAAACTGACAGACAAAACATTATCACCTACCTGAGTCCACAGGTCTCTACCAAGCAGCTGCACTTCTTCTCTTGTCCTTTGAGTATATTGAATTTGAGTATCTCCAACAACTTGAACTTCAAGTACTCAAAGAACAAAAAGCAATAAAAAGAAAATGAGGGAAGAGGCTGCAAAGTCAAGAGCCATCATCCAAAAGAGTATTAATAAGTCTGCTGACAAACAAGGATGATGAGCTTCTTGAAGCTATATGGATTCTCCGGAAGGATACCTTGCCCAATGTCTCTAATCACTATGGATAAGCACATCAGGTTAATCAAGCAGAAGATCAAGAGAGAGAGCTCATTAACTTAGACTCCCCACCAAGTCAAGCCCCTCCTGAAGTGGAGGTTAAGGTTCAAAAATTTGAGATAACACAACCTGGACCTCCTGCTGAGTCTCAGCAAGCTTCATCTTCTGATCTACAGCAGGGTCAAACTCCCTCACCTTCTGAACCTGTGAGGGAGGTTAAACCAACTGAGAAAGACAAGACTGAGCAACAAGGTGCTGAAGGCCAGTCTTCTCAGTTGAAACTTTCAAAGAGGAGGAAAAGGATGGCTTCTAAACCCAAGTCAAAAAAGAAGAAGAAGTCAGGGTCATCCACCTCCAAGCCTCAGGATGAATCAGATAAACCTGGAGAGTGCATGAAGAGGCAGCCCAATCAACTCCAATTCAAGTGGCTCCTCTTGCATCAGAAAGACCCATCTTATCCTGGACCTTCACAACTAATACAAAAAGATGGCATGTGATCAGAGATCAAGGTAGTGAAGATGTCTACACATGGCAAGACTTATTCAACCTACCTCTACATGATCTCTTTGAGATGAGGAGATACTATGAGAGTCTGAGTGATCCAGACCATCTAATGAAGAAGGGTATGGTCATCATCATGATAAGGACTGTCAACATCTAAAGGTCTTCAAATGTTTTGGTAGCATTAGCCTAGAGAGAGTTTTAAGGTTTCATATAAGGCTGATGCACTCAAAATATTCAAAGTCTTTCCTGCATGCATGCACTGAAGTGTAGAGTAGAAATGCTTCGGAAGTTTTACACCATGCACTAGAAAATATTTTAAGTGTAAAATCTTCCTCAGCCAAGACCAACATCTTCCGAAGCCAAAAGTGATGTCTTTCGAAGCTTCAAAGACAAATTCTTTCAAAGCCAGAAGTGAAGACAGATTTCTTCTGAAGACTTTTGAACACATGCTTTTTTTGATGTACTTATCTATAAAGCTGGACCATCTTTCCGCTGCAACTCTGTTTAGTCACCAACTTACATTAGTTAGTGAAAAAGGTCCATGCTTTTGGTAACTGTACATTGGGGTCTTAAGTCTGTGCTTTCTACTTATGTACTGTTATTCTTTTTGTAATATATTAAGATGTAAGCTATGGCATGTCATAGTCACTAGTCAAAAGGCAATCTGCCTTTTGACTCTACATTTGATTTTGTTGTCTAGTTCTAATGTTTCTAGCTGGCCTTCAAAGTATATCCGGCTGTAGGATGTAGTATAAAGTATCTCAGGTCCTTGTAACTTTCTTTTTAGGCTTTGTAATACTTGTAAAAGAACTTGAGAGCAATATACAGCATTCTTGAAAACCAAATACTTGTGTTTTTTGCATCTTGTTCTACCTTATATTTATTTGTATTCTTAGTATCAAACATATAAGTTAGCAGTCCCTGTTTAATATGTTAAGTGTTCTAAAGCTCCCTCTTCATTATGTTATTGTGTTATAAGTGACCAGCCTTAAACCGGTCCTGTAGTTCTATATTTTTACAAAATGACTTTTTATTTCAATAGTTTCATTTTTGGTTTCCAAAAAGAAAACCCATGTGAATCTTGTAAAGTTATCAATTATAACCAAGCAAAAGGATTTTTTACCCCAACTCTTTACACCTGTTGGACCAAACAGATCTATGTGTAACAAGTGTAGAGGAGTAGTGACTAAATTAATTAATTGGACTTTTGAGAAGACCTGTGTCACTTCCCTTTAAACAAACAACATATCAACACATGCAAATTCTTTGTTTGGTGGTGCCTTGATTAAACCATTTTAACTAACTTATTCATGTTTTTAAGATTTATATGTGTTAGTCTTTTGTACCAAACAGATTATTCATTTATTATGAAGGTGATGCATTTTGCATGCTGAGCATGTGCATATGTCTTACCTTGGAGCTCTAAATATCATTTTATCATTTGGAATGACAAACCCACGTGAGAGGATAATAAATTCATGCTTGGTGAAAAGAGTGTTGTGTTTTTATCACAAGTTGAGATACACTTAACATATTATAGTTTAAATCTTTCACATAATTTACCTTATCAAAGCTTACCTTGCCATTACTTATGTTGCCTCTTCTAGTAATGTATCAGTTCCTAGAACACTTCCAAAGATAATGGATCTACCATCATATGGCACCAAGTTCAGCAAATATGATCTGTCACCTATCATGGGCTGAGAGCATCTACTATCCACAATCCACAAGTTGTCTCTGGTCTATGGATGTTGGTGCTCATGTATGGATGGAATAGTGATGTATAGGGACCTAAGCCTGTTTAGTCTTGGGTCTTTTGGATTTCAGCATGTTATTTGACTTACTTAAATGAAGTGCTAAATGTTTGGTTTGGGTTTTGGGTCAGCTGGACTTCATCAAGGTCGACAGATATATTTGGTCTCCAAATTTTCTTTACTTTAGAAGTCTTAGAAGTGTTATATGCTTTGACATCAATTTATTTTGTTGATGTGGTGAATCTCTTATAGAAGTTTCTTTCTTTGTGGGGGAATAATAATTTGATTCTGTTTTAAGTTTTAGGGCCTTTGATGATGAACTACTAGTTGCAGGAGGCTTCCTTAGTATTGGCTTGTTCAGCAGATTCTTCCATAGTGCTGATTTTTCCTTTTATCAATAGTCATTTTAGCTTGTTTCCAACAACTTGGATATACCTCCTTTTTTTTCTAGAGATTCATCATTGAGTAGTTAATTAATCATCTTTTTCTTGCTAACAACATACAAATAAACTTGAATAAAACCACAAGAAATTATTTTAAAGTATTCACTTGATTATGTTCACTGATTATAGAATGCAATCATAGGATTACAAGTGGGCAAAGTGGCTAACCTCAAAACTATATAAGTGTGAGGTATTTATACTATAAAAGCTTTATAGTAGAACAAATCTTAACCATATATTCTAGGTTTAGGATCAATGGCATGTTCCAACCATTAATCTACACATTATGACATTCCAGGAATGTGTAATACTATTGGTTACAAAACAATATACAACATAAATAACAATTAGCAACACAAAATGTAACACCTTTGAAATCTAGCCCAATTAGAAAACTTAATGTATTATAGGACCCAATAAAGGTCCGGATTGAATTGGGCTTACCAAAGAAACGTGGAAAAGAAACTAGCCTTTTTAGGCCTAATAGGCCCAATAAGGGCCCAAACTTATAAACAAGGCCCATTTAAGGCCAATACCCATTTACCATCTAATTAAATAAGTGATCATAAGATAATAAATTAATTTGTGATTGAAGAAACTACAATAAGAATCCAAACCAAAACAGATTCAAAACCTATACCGTGTAACGTCCGGTAATCTAACGCGTACTAACGTCTAATTTTACATCGAAACGTACTTATAATTGGTTATATTCTTTTAAAATCATTATTAATCATGATGCATACTGTAAACAGTACTTGCTAAAAGATCCTAACCAAACGTGTATAATCAGCTATACGTCGGAAAAACGCGAATACCGGATACTCCGGCATTTAACGGACATCTGATACGAAAACCGAGCCCTATAACGTCATAAAATTTATCTAATTATCATACCTATTATAACATTTTAAATTAGAGAGTGTGTCAGTTATCACGAAGCAATGTGGTTCGAGACGCGACTGAAGCGTGGACCGGCCTGAGAATAGGTCAAACCCGAGAGTTTGACCATAAAAATGCCGACTTGTTTTATTTCAAGCTAAAGTAATTAGATAAATCTATTATAAGTTTTCTAACGAGACTTTATCCAAAAGACCGTTCAATACGCGATAACGAAGTTTTCGGGACGTATACGCGATTTTTAAATAAAGCCCACTCAAAAACCCTAGGTATAAAAGCTATCTAACCCTCATTTCTCATTTGAAACCCTAGAAACACACTAAATGCTCTCAAGAGCTGCTGCATGGCCGACTTCGCCGGAGCAGGCGGCGGCACGGCGGCGGCGCGCGGTTTCCGGCCAAGTCTTGGCCTACCCCCCCTAATCTCGACCTCCTGATCACGATGGTGGTGGCGGTTTCTTCTAATTCGCAACGGTTTGGAAGATATGGAAGAAAGAAGGCAGCGGCGGCTAGGGTTCCGGCGAATTTTCAGGCCGCCGGCGCCGGCGACTAGCGGCGAGTGGCGGCGAGTGCCACCCATGCTCTTCTTCGTCTCGACGAGATCTTTCCAACGGTGGTAGCTGTGACAACCGGTCCCAAGGCCACTATTCTAAACCCTAATTTAATTACATCATATCCCTTCTTATGAGTACTAATAATGGAAACAATTCAATTATATCAAGAATGTTAGAATCACTAATTTTTTTTATTTGATCCATTTTCATGATTCTATGTGATTTATGTGAATTTGGTCATTTTAAGCCATGCCTTTTTAGAAAATTCGTGCCCGGGAATGTTGATTAGTCACCCTAGCTAGAATTAAGAATATCAATTGAATCAATTAAAAATATGTGTACACACCCACACACTTGGAAATCTCGGATCATGCAAGAATGATCCTACACATGTTATCAACTAACATCATCTACTAACTAATAATTATACACTATATTTCAAATTAATACCCCATAATATTATTTATTCTACAACAAAAAATTTAAAAGAAAACCCACACATCAAGACAAAATCGTCTGCCCCCCCTTGCCACCAATCACCACACTTGTCCACCACTACACACCACCTTCCTATCATCCATTCCCCTTACATGCAATTGCAAGACACACTCCTCTCATTCTCTCTCTCTCTCTCATTTTCGAAAACCATCAGCTGAACCCATCTCTACCTCTCAAAATTCTCTCCATTTCAGCCTCCTTTCCAGCTCCAAATCGTGAACAACAACAACACAACATCGGCCAGCAACAAACCACAGAGAAAGGTGACCTTTTGGTGATGTTGAGGCTTGGAACGTGCAATACTTGAGGTTCCAGCTTTTGTTCGAGATTCTCCAGCCTCATCCAAGGAGATTTCATCCATTCACGACCATCCACACCTTCTAAACCGTGAGATACATCAAGTGTAAGCTCACTATGTTCGGTTTTGGTCATTTCTCAAGTTTAACTTCATTGTTCACCTAAAAACCTTACTTTTTCTTGTTGTAACAGAAACCTCTCACCCCCACCTTGTTCTTGAAGAGTTCCCAACGTTCTTGAAGGTATATCACATGATATAATGGTCAATCTAAGGGGTAGAACCCGTTTACCCCTTGAAAACCCTATTTTGGTGTTTTTGGCACTATCAAACTTGTGTATCTTGTAACCCTTCAAAACAAAACGTGTAACCTGCTCAAAATGACTTTTAAGACACCCCAATAATCTGATTTTTAAGTTAGATGAAGTTTTGGCAATGAATAAACTTAAGTTACCAAGAATCACACATGTGTAATGGTCGGTTATGGCTTATTTTTACCTCTTGAAACCTTTGTATGTGTAGAACCTTTAGGCAACGTGTTGGGACTGTTATTTCAGTAAGTTTTAGTGCATATTAAGTTTAATAACATGGTTTGACCTCTGGAACAAAAGGCATAATGTGTCTAGGGCCCATTTGGGTCACTTTCGGGACCCGAAACGTGTTAAAATGACTTAAAACACAAGAAATCTTGAACTATAAACTTTTTAAAGAGAATCCCGGTTCATTAAGGATTAATAAAGCGTTCTGGAGCTAATGAGAATTTTTAGTGGTCAAATATTTTAAATGATTTTAAGTGAAACCGGGTGTAAACCGAGAGGCGTTTTTAAGGAAAAAAATATATATACGATAAATGGGTTAAATGTTACAAATTATAAAAAATCATGATTTTCCAGTAGGTTAAAAGATAAAAAACCTCAAAAGTAAAATGGTTGGTCAAATAAGCTTTTAAAATGGTCAAACCCGACTAAAAACGCATTTTAACGGTTTAAACGTAAAAACGGGTCTTTCGACTACTAGGGGCAAATTTGTGATTTAAAAGGTTGGAAACTTATTAAAATGACTTTAAAAACTATCTACTGGTTTTAGACTCAAAAAGGCGAAAACTCATAGATAACCACTTTTAAATCGTTCGGTTTTTCCGTAACCGGCAACGCTAAACGCGTAATTTACAAAACGAGTCCATAAATTGAAATTTTGGTTATAAATTCTTAAAACTAAGTCGAATTAAGGTCTTGAACCTGATTTTTTTATAGAGGTCACTTAATGCAAGAATCTAATCTTAAGGGTAGAAAATGTCAATTTTGAAACTTCAGGGGCAAAACTGTAAATTTTGCAAAACTTCATAACCGACTCCCATAAGTTCATTTGCCCCCTTAAATTGCATAATTACTATATATTCTTGGTTTAGTAATGTAGAAACCTTTGATTTCATGAAAAACCATGACTTTCCATAAAGGAACCTTTTATACAAACCCTAACTGAATCAAAGCCGAACCCGTCCATTTAAGTCTTAGGCACTATTGTTGCTCCTTAATAGGTTTAGAGCAGTAGCTAATCACTTAATATACTTATGTTAGGGTGCTAGACTTGAGACATTCCCGGCACGCGAAGAATTTCTTTTGCTTGATATCTAAGGTGAGTTCTAGTGATCCCTTTTACTACTACTGTTTTGGGATGGAACATGCTCTACTTTATGAACTATGATTGTGCTTTATTTGATGATACTATGTGGGATTGTGGTTACCTGCTAATTCTTATATCATGATCATTAATTCTTTCGTGAACCGCTTGATTTATATGGATAGATCTATTTGGGGAATCCCCACACACAGTGGCTTCCGTTCCAGGAAGGTTACCCCACTGAGATCCTGAGGGATCGTTGTGGCATGTAACAAGTTTTGTTAAGATTCTATGGTGAACCATCCGGGCAGGTAGGGTTCACTGGTATGGGGCTCAGTTTCTTCCTTCGGGAATATCCGGTAAAACATAACTTTAGAAGAGGCTAACCGGGACTGAGTGCAGGGTTGATTATGATTTTATTTCTCCCACGATGATAAACAATGATTATTTTTCTTATAATCAAAGAAGGATTTATTAAGTCCTTTTGTTTTTAAACTTTAAGCACTTGAATTCACCAACTTTATAGTTGACACAATTTCTTTTGAGCATGTTTCAGGTAATGTTTGAAGAGATCCTAGCAGTTTGAAGACCTAGACTTATCCCCGTGACATGGCATTGGCTTATTTCCTTGATGAAACATTTGAACAATTTATATTTTTTGTGTTGAACAAGTACAATTTCATTTTTATGGTTGATTGTAAAACTTAATTAGGGGCTTGATGTGCATCTAGCCCCGTTACCTTTTTAAAACTTAATGCCATGTGATATTCTCTCCTTTGAGCTCTTATAATGGTTTGTTTCCGCTGCCATATTGATGTTAGTCTGTGACGTCCCACCCTATCTGGGCCCGGGGTGTGACAGATTGGTATCAGAGCCAAAGGTTGTAGAGAAGTCGGGAATGCCTTAGTAGACCCTAGGCTACAACCCTGATACCCTAGGACTGTCCTTGTGGGAAGTGTTGGAATGATCGGGTTGGGTAAATTGATGATTACACTTGATCAACGTAATCATGAATTTACCGGACGCGTAATTTCCATCACTGATCTTTAGGTTATGGTTGGACTTTTTCTGGTTTATATTGATGATTTGAAACTAATTTTAAAAGGGGATTTAAATGATTTTTATGATGAACTATGTTATCCGATACTACTTGAAGAAACTATTGATCTGGGCGAAACAGACAGCTATATGTTGGAATAACAGATACTATTGCCATCACTACTATATTAGTACTATTATGTAAATCATGAGCTATGAGAAACCAAATTTCTCATGATGTATTTCTTACAAGATAACGACAATGGCTGATAAAGGAAAGGCGCCTGTTCACCCCGACGCTGAGACCGCTCCTACCGGACACCTAAGGAGAGAGAAACCCCAGACGGAGTATGAGGCGTACCTCCGGAGATGCGGACATACAGGGTGGATATCCGTCACGTCCGAAGACACTGAGGCTTCCGAGGACTCTTCCTCACATCACCTTCCCGAAGCCGAACGCGATCCCACTCTCCTCAAGTAGCTGCTCTGACCCTCTCACCCATCCACCTATTGGGAATAGGGGTGCGCGTACTGTCACCCGACCTCGCAAAAGCGTTAGACCAGGATCCTCCGTATCCTTTAGGATGCCTCCTCCTCCTCCCCCGCCTGTTAGGATTCCGACATCGGTACCCCCACTGTTTGACCCTCACGACGAGCGCCTGATGCCCCCGAGGCATAGTATGTATGACGGCCCCACTGTACTGGCTGGTGATAGGTACTCCCAGTCGAGTCGCCGGGCGAGTGATGTAGGACCCTCCGATGCGACACTAGATGAGATTTTGAGGACTGTTCACCGTCATGAGCTGACTGTTCAGCACGCCACTCGAACTTCTCAGTCGGCCCAGTTCCAGGCGATGAAGAAGGGGATTTTGAGGACTGTTCGCCATCATGAGCTGACTGTACACAGGGAGTGAAGCGTTTGGAGCAGGAGCAGAGGAAGAAGGGTACAGGGTGGTTTGGATGGTTAAAGAGGAAGTGGTGTGAGACCTGGAGTACTCAGTGGGATTTATCTGTCTGTGGACAGTAGAAGGAAACTATTTGAATTCTGTTTGAGACTATTATTTTTATATTGGGGGTGATGGCACCTTCCAAATTGTAAGAGCATGACTCTGATTCTACTCGTTTGGATGATACTATGTTGACTGCTTTTGAGATGCTAAAATTTTTAAACTGTCTGTATTAAACTGCTATATGTTTTGCTGTGCTTTGAGATTGTCTGTGCCTTTTCTAAATTGTTGCCCAACTATTATATCATGTTTTGAATTGGACATTTAAGGTTCTTTAGTGGGTTGTAAATACATGTATGTGCATGCCATGATTCCTCTTCCGAGGCATGGTGCGATAGGATAATGATGCCTAGGCTATCCGAAACAAAATTTATGAGATGCTAAACGAATCTATTTGTGATACTATCAGAATGCCGACTCGCAGAGGAACACGTTTTGGTCGACGTGGAGCCACCAGGGGCCGCCATGAGGGAGCAAGGCCTATTGGAACCCAACCTACTCCACCAGGGACTCCCCACACAGAATACTAATCAGAGAGTGACGAAAGGATTGCTAACCTCGTAGCTCAGCAACTGGCCAACGCCATTCCGACTATCATTGCACAGATAAATGCAGACCGGGATAACACTACTGGGAATGAACGGCCGATAAACGATGAGAGCCACGATGATGAAGCTGAGGAGTTAAGGATTGGGTGCTCTTACAAGACCTTTATGGCCCGCAAGCCCAAGGACTTCTATGGCACCGAGGGTGCTATAGAGACTTACAGGTGGATCGACAAAATGGAAGCCGTCTTAGACATCAGCGAGTGCAAGATGGAGTACATGGTGAGATTTGCATCACAATCTCTCAAGGGATCAGCTCTTGAATGGTGGAAGTCCATTACCCAGAGCCGTGGAAGAAACGTGGCAAATCGAATGGGTTGGACTGAATTCCGAGAGTTAATGACCAACAAATATTGCCCCATCAATCAACTCGAGAAGCTGGAGACAGAATTTTTAAGCTTGGAGATGAAGGGACCCAACTACACCGAATACATCAATCGTTTCTTAGCCCTGTCCCGACTTGTGCCACATTTGGTGACGCCAGAAGCCAAAGGTGTAGCACGGTTCATCTGGGGACTACACCCAAGAGTTAGGGGTATGGTTCGTGCTCCCTCAGCCTGTGACCCTACAAGCTGCTGTCGACCTTACCAGCAGTCTGACTGATGATCTTATTAGGGCTGGATGGGCCGATCAAGGAAGGGCTGATGAGAAGAAGAAGTTTGTTGGAGACAAGAGGAAGTGGTTTGAAGCAAAAAGAGCGATTGGAAGTAGTAGTGGGTCGAGTAGAAGGAGTTCTGAAGGAGTGAGACGTGATGATCAAGGAAGCAAAACCGGAGATTGTATACGGGGACAAGCCCACTTTGCAGCAAGTGCAAGTTACATCATCAAGGAGAATGTAACCCGATGCCCTGTTTTAGGTGCAAGAGAACAGGCCATCTAATTAAAGACTGTACTTATGTACCGGGGAAACAATGCTACGAGTGTGGAGACCCAGGGCATATGAGGAACAAGTGTCCTAAGCTGGGTAGAGACAAGGATGCCAAGCCCAATAAGCCTAAGGGAAGAGCTTTCGTTATGGACCCAGCAGGAGCTCGTAGGGAACCCGACGTTGTCAACGGTACGTTCCTTGTAAATAATCATCCCGCTACTGTACTGTTTGATACTGGAGCGACTGCTAGTTTTATCTCTAGTACCTTTAGGCTATTGATTGACTTAGACGCGTGCACCTTGACTGATACATTTACCGTAGAACTAGCTGATGGTAATATTTTAGAAGCTAACGAAATCATTAGGGATTGCCCCCTGAATCTAAAAGGGAATGTGTTTAAGATTGACTTGATGCCCATTAAGTTAGGAGGATTTGATGTGGTCGTGGGTATGGACTTGTTAGCGAAGCATAAAGTTGAAATCGTATGCGATGAGCGACTGCTCAAGATACCATTGAGTCCGAAGAAGTGTTAGTGGTAGAAGGAGAAAGGAGTAACACTCTATACCCTATGATATCTCACTTGAAAGCTACCAAGAGCTTGAAGAGGGGATGTCCAGCTTTTATAGTCTATGTGATGAAAACCCAAAAAGAGAGAAAATCGAAGAGATTCCCGTAGTTTCGGAATACCCAGAGGTGTTTCCGGAAGAACTACCAGGACTTCCTCCGAATCGACAAGTGGAATTCCAGATAGACTTGATGCCTGGTGCTGCACCAGTAGCCAAGGCACCGTACCGGCTCGCCCCACTGAGATGAAGGAGCTAATGGTACAAATTCAAGAACTAATGGACAAGGGATTTATACGTCCGAGTGTCTCTCCATGGGGTGCCTGGTGCTATTCGTGAAAAAGAAGGACGGAACGCTGCGAATGTGTATTGATTACAGGGAGTTGAACAAGCTGACCATAAAGAACCGTTACCCTCTCCCGAGAATAGACGACTTATTTGACCAATTGCAGGGAGCAAGTTACTTCTCCAAAATAGACTTGAGGTCAGGATACACCAGCTGAAGATAAGAGAAGAAGATATACCCCAAACTGCCTTCCGAACTAGGTATGGACACTATGAGTATTTGGTCATGCCCTTTGGACTGACTAATGCTCCAGCAGCATTCATGGACCTCATGAATCGCGTTTGCCGCCCTTACCTCGACAAGTTTGTGATCGTGTTTATCGACGACATACTGATCTACTCTCAAACTAAAGACGAGCACGAGAACTCTTAGACTAATTCTTGAATTACTCAAGAATGAGCAACTATATGCCAAATTTTCAAAATGTGAGTTTTGGGATGCGAGAGATCCATTTTTAGGGCATATAGTGAATGAGAAGGGAATTCAAGTTGACCCTTCCAAGATAGAGGCTATAAAGAATTGGAAGATTCCTGAGACTCCCACTGAGATTAGACAATTCCTAGATTGGCCGGATACTACTGACGATTCATAAAGGACTTCTCGCGCATTGTGCAACCATTGACCGCACTGACTAAGAAGAGCAAAACGTTTGTGTGGGAACAAGAGCAAGATGAAGCCTTTGAGACGCTCAAGGAAAAGTTATGCAGTGCACCTGTTCTAGCCCTCCCAGAAGGAGTCGAAGACTTTGTAGTCTATTGTGACGCCTCACGTCAGGGGTTAGGATGTGTGCTAATGCAACGCAACAAGGTCATTGCCTATGCATCTAGACTGCTAAACGATCACGAGAAGAACTACACTACGCACGATTTGGAATTAGGTGCCGTGGTGTTTGCTCTCAAAATGTGGAGGCACTACCTCTATGGCACGAAGTGCATCATTTACACTGACCATCGAAGTTTGCAACACATTCTCGACCAAAAGTTGCTGAACATGCGACAAAGAAGATGGGTTGAGTTATTGAACGACTACGAGTGTGAAATCCGTTATCATCCCGGTAAGGCCAATGTGGTGGCAGATGCCGTAAGCAGAAAGGAGGGGGAAAAACCTCTTCGTGTACAAGCTTTAAGGATAAGTGTGTACACTGACCTAATTGCAAGGCTGAAAGAAGCTCAAAGTGAAGCGTTAAAGGAGGAAAATTTAGCGGGAGAAGGATTAACTGGAATGGAAAAGCGATTTGAAACAGGAAATGATGGTACGTATAAGTGCGAAGGGAGAACTTGGGTGCCAAAGCATGGGGGAATTCGAGAGGTAATTCTCGATGAAGCCCACAAATCTAAGTATTCAGTTCACCCTGGGAGTGATAAAATGTACCAGGATTTGAAGGCACTTTTCTGGTGGCCTGGAATCAAGAAATCAATCGCTATGTATGTCAGAAAATGTCTAACCTGTGCCATGGTAAAAGCTGAAAACCAAAAACCGTCAGGGACGTTACAGCAGCCAGAAATCCCAGAGTGGAAATGGGATAACGTCACGATGGACTTTGTTACCAAGTTGCCCAGAACATCTAGGGGTCATGATGCTATTTGGGTAATAGTGGATAGACTAACCAAATCAGCTCACTTCTTGCCAATTAGGAAGACTACGATATGACGAAACTGGCCCAACTGTATATCAATGAAATAGTGGCTAGACATGGTGTGCCACTATCCATAATCTCCGACCGTGATAGTCGTTTTACTTCGCGTTTCTGGAAATCACTTCAACGAGCCTTAGGAACCCGGCTGGACTTAAGCACGGCGTACCACCCGCAAACTGACGGTCAAAGCGAAAGGACTATTCAAACCTTAGAAGATATGCTGAGGGCTTGCTTAATTGATTTTGGTGGAAACTGGGATAACCATCTTCCATTGGTAGAGTTCTCCTACAATAACAGTTACCATGCAAGTATCAATGCTGCCCCGTATGAGGCTCTCTATGGTAGGAAATGTCGGTCACCCTTGAGTTGGAATGAGATTGGTGACAGCCAAGTGATGGGACCCGACATAGTGTTGGAAACCACCGATAAGATCTATAAGATAAAGGAACGACTGAGAGCAGCTAGAGACCGACAAAAGAAGTACGCTGACAGAAGACGAAAACCATTGGAGTTTCAGATAGGTGATAGAGTAATGCTGAAGGTAGCACCATGGAAAGGAACCGTGAGATTCGGAAAAAGAGGCAAGTTAAGCCCCAGATACATTGGACCATTTGAAATACTTGCAAGAATTGGTCCTGTGGCTTACAAGTTGAAACTACCTCAGAAATTGAGTTACATACACGACACCTTCCACGTGTCAAACTTGAAGAAATGCCTGGTAGACAAAACCTTGGAGCTACCGTTGAAGGAGACAAGAATCAATGATAAGCTGAACTTCGTGGAAGAGCCTATAGAGATCACAGACCGCTTGGTTAAGCAACTCAGACGAAGCCGCATACCCAAGGTTAAGGTTAGATGGAACTCGAGACGAGGGCCGGAATTCACTTGGGAACGTGAGGACGAGATGAGGAAGAACTACCCGCAACTCTTTAAACCCACCCGTACCAATTCTAAGCGAAGTTAAAATTTCGGGACGAAATTTCCTAAACGGTGGGAGAATGTGACAACCGGTCCCAAGGTCACTATTCTAAACCCTAATTTAATTACATCATATCCCTTCTTATGAGTACTAATAATGGAAACAATTCAATTATATCAAGAATGTTAGAATCACTAATTTTTTTTATTTGATCCATTTTCATGATTCTATGTGATTTATGTGAATTTGGTCATTTAAGCCATGCCTTTTTAGAAAATTGGTGCCCGGGAATATTGATTAGTCACCCTAGCTAGAATTAAGAATATCAATTGAATCAATTAAAAATATGTGTACACACCCCACACTTGGAAATCTCGGATCATGCAAGAATGATCCTACACATGTTATCAACTAACATCATCTACTAACTAATATTATACACTACATTTCAAATTAATACCCCATAATATTATTTATTCTACAACAAAAATTTAAAAGAAAACCCACACATCAGACAAAATCGGCCGCCCCCCCTTGCCACCAATCACCACACTTGTCCACCACTACACACCCACCTTCCTATCATCCATTCCCCTTACATGAATTGCAAGACACACTCCTCTCATTCTCTCTCTCTCTCTCTCATTTTCGAAAACCATCAGCTGAACCATCTCTACCTCTCAAAATTCTCTCCATTTCAGCCTCCTTTCCAGCTCCAAAATCGTGAACAACAACAACAACAACATCGGCCAGCACAAACCACGAGAAAGGTGACCTTTTGGTGATGTTTTGAGGCTTGGAACGTGCAATACTTGAGGTTCCAGCTTTTGTTCGAGATTCTCCAGCCTCATCCAAGGAGATTTCATCCATTCACGACCATCCACACACCTAAACCGTGAGATACATCAAGTGTAAGCTCACTATGTTCGGTTTTGGTCATTTCTCAAGTTTAACTTCATTGTTCACCTAAAAACCTTACTTTTTCTTGTTGTAACAGAAACCTCTCACCCCCACCTTGTTCTTGAAGAGTTCCCAACGTTCTTGAAGGTATATCACATGATATAATGGTCAATCTAAGGGGTAGAACCCGATTTACCCCTTGAAACCCTATTTTGGTGTTTTTGGCACTATCAAACTTGTGTATCTTGTAACCCTTCAAAACAAAACATGTAACCTGCTCAAAATGAATTTTGAGACACCCCAATAATCTGATTTTAAGTTAGATGAAGTTTGGCAATGAATAAACTTAAGTTACCAAGAATCACACATGTGTAATGGTCGGTTATGGCTTATTTTTACCTCTTGAAACCTTTGTATGTGTAGAACCTTTAGGCAACGTGTTGGAACTGTTAATTAAGTAAGTTATAGTGCATATTAAGTTTAATAACATGGTTTGACATCTGGAACAAAAGGCATAATGTGTCCAGGGCCCATTTTTGGTCACTTTCGGGACCCGAAAACGTGTAAAATGACTTAAAAACAAGAAATCTTGAACTATAAACTTTTAAAGAGAATTCCAGGTTCATTAAGGATTAATAAAGTGTTCTGGACCTAATGAGAATTTTTAGTGGTCAAATAGTATTTTAAATGGATTTTAAGTGAAACCGGTGTAACCGAGAGGCGTTTTTAAGGAAAAAAAAATATACGATAAATGGGTTAAATGTTACAAATTATAAAAATCATGATTTTCCAGTAGGTTAAAAGATAAAAAATAACCTCAAAAGTAAATGGTTGGTCAACAAGCTTTTAAAATGGTCAAACCCGACTAAAAACGCATTTTAACGGTTTAAAACGTAAAACGGGTCTTTCGACTACTAGGGGCAAATTTGTGATTTAAAAGGTTGGAAACTTATTAAAATGACTTTAAAAACTTATCTACTGGTTTTAGACTCAAAAAGGCGAAAACTCATAGATAACCACTTTTAAATCGTTCGGTTTTTCCGTAACCGGCAACGCTAAACGCGTAATTTACAAAACCGAGTCCATAAACTGAAATTTTGGTTATAAATTCTTAAAACTAAGTCTAATTAAGGTCTTGAACCTGAACTTTTTTATAGAGGTCACTTAATGCAAGAAACTAATCTTAAGGGTAGAAAATGTCAATTTTGAAACTTCAGGGGCAAAACTGTAAATTTTGCAAAACATCATAACCGACTCCCATAAGTTCATTTGCCCCCTTAAATTGCATAATTACTATATATTCTTGGTTAGTAATGTAGAAACCTTTGATTTCATGAAAAACCATGACTTTCCATAAAGGAACCTTTTTTTACAAACCCTAACTGAATCAAAGCCGAACCCGTCCATTTAAGTCTTAGGCACTATTGTTGCTCCTTAAATAGGTTTAGAGCAGTAGCTAATCACTTAATATACTTATGTTAGGGTGCTAGACTTGAGACATTCCCGGCACGCGAAGAATTTCTTTTGCTTGATATCTAAGGTGAGTTCTAGTGATCCATTTTTACTACTGTTTTGGGATGGACATGCTCTACTTTTATAAACTATGATTGTGCTTTATTTGATGATACTATTGTGGATTTTGGTTACCTGCTAATTCTTATATCATGATCATTAATTCTTTCGTGAACCGCTTGATTTATATGGATAGACCTATTTGGGGAATCCCCACACACAGTGGCTTCCGTTCCAGGAAGGTTACCCCACTGAGATCCTGAGGGATCGTGTGGCATGTAACAAGTTTTGTTAAGATTATATGTGAACCATCCGGGCAGGTAGGGTTCACTGGTATGGGGCTCAGTTTCTTCCTTCAGGAATATCCGGTAAAACACAACTTTAGAAGAGGCTAACCGGGACTGAGTGCAGGTTTTTATGATTTTATTTCTCCCACGATGATAAACAATGATTATATTTCTTTTAATCAAAGAAGGATTTATTAAGTCCTTTTGTTTTTAAACTTTAAGCACTTGAATTCACCAACTTTATAGCTGACACAATTTTCTTTTGAGCATGTTTCGGGTAAGTTTGAAGAGATCCTAGCAGTTTGAAGACCTAGACTTATCCCATGACATGGCATTGGCTTATTTCCTTGATGAAACATTTGAACATTTATATTTTTTTGTGTTGAACAAGTACAATTTCATTTTTATGGTTGATTGTAAACTTAATTGGGGGCTTGATGTGTATCTAGCCCCGTTACCTTTTTAAAACTTTAATGCCATGTGATATTCTCTCTCTTTGAGCTCTTATAATGGTTTGTTTCGCTGCCATATGATGTTGCTAGTCTGTGACGTCCCACCCTATCTGGGCCCGGGGTGTGACAGTAGCGGCGTTGTCTAACTCTTAACGGTTTGAAAGTTACGGGCGTTTGAAGGTGACGGCAGAAGGGTTTTGGCCATGAAGGTGCTGTCGCGGCTGTGGCTGATGTTGTGGGCTGCGGTTGTCGATCGGTGGTTGTCGGCTATGGTTGTCGGTTGAGGTTGGCTGTGGCTGTGAGCTATGGTTGTCGGGCTACTAGCGGTAGCCGGTTGAGGTTGTCGGTTGTCATTGTGGCTATGATATTGCGGGGGATGTTACGGTCGCGGCGGTGGTGTCGTTTAGTGGTTGCCGAAGGAGGGCTGCCACAGCAGTTGACGGGCCGATGGTGATGGTGATTGTGGTAATGGTTGTCGGGTTTAGGTGGTGATGATGGTGGTTGTAATGGCGGTGCACGGTGATGGTGGAGATGGTTGTGATTGTGGTTCTCGGTTGTGGGTTTTCTAGTTTGGTTATTGTTTTGGGCTGCTATGATGATGGACTAAAGTTCGGTTAGGATGATTGTGAAAATCGTGGTGAAATGGTATTTTAGTGGTGTTTTGTGGTGTTGATCGTGATTGTTGTTGTCGATTATGGTTGGGGTTGTGTTAGAAAGTCAAGGTGAAGCTTTGGATAGCCACTGGTCAACTTGGTCAACGAGCAATCAACGTAACGTGAACGCGACTAGATCAAGAGCAATATGAGTGGGTTAGCGAACGTGAACCGAGTGAAAGTATAATCGCACGCGCAACACATTAGAAATTTAATTATAATTTATATGCGTGTTATTGAGCTCTAATTATATAAAATACATAAGTTATAAAACGAAAGCGAACGCCACTTGAGATAATTATGATTAAATGGATACTTCTATCATGAGACTTAAGTAGCAACGATATTTATCAGAAATCGACCTAGATAGAAATATATGTATCATTACAATATAAGAAGGATTATAACATGTTAATGACGATACACTCAATTTGATCCCATGTCACACTAAATCCATAAAGGCTCGAGATGTAAAATACATACACATACGATTGTGCATATACATATACAATAAATACATGGGTTAACCGACATCTACACGTTCTTATTCAAGATAAAAGACTTGAATTACTATAATAATCCATCATCTTGTTACTATTCATAGTCGATCATCTAATTATTATTAGAATATATTATTTTGTGTCACCCCTTTATTATATGTCGGCAACTATTATCAATATTTGGATTATTTTAGCATCAATCAATTTAATACATTAGATATAAGTGTAAGCATTATAAACATCATTTGAAACACTTATGGATTTCTTACTTCATCATTAAAAACTATCTACAAAGATTGGAATCCTTGATATCAACCGTTTATGGCTACACTCTTTTCAAAGAATCATTTATCGGATAAAGGCATTAATTAACCTATATGCACGATTGAGTGCATAACAATTGAAAATTTCACAAGAAGCTAATCTACATCAATGACTATTGTTTTTAACTTTAAGTTAACTAAAGAGCTCAACCGCACGCATGTAATGACATCGTGCTAATTCTAAACATGATCTCATATGTTCTAATTAGGATTGCTTTGTTGGTGACCTTCACATTTCTTTACCGAGTTCAAAATTGTATATAGAGTACCAGGTGAGTTCTAGTGATTCCCTTTTTACTACTGTTTTGGGGTGAAGCATGCTCTGTTATTTTTGAACTATAATGTGCTTTTCTTGATGATCTCTATGTGGGATTGTGGTTACCTGCTGATACTTATATCATGATCATAATTCTTTCGTGAACCGCTTGTTTATATGGATAGATCTATTTGGGGAATCCCCACACACAGTGGCTTCCGTCCCCAGGAAGGTTACCCCTCTGAGATCCTAAGGGGTCGTTGTGGCATGTAACAGTTTTGTTAAGATACTATGGTGAACCATCCGGGCAGGTAGGGTTCACTGGTTTGGGGGCTCAGTTTCCTTCCTTTGGGAGATCCGGTAAAACACAACTTTAGAAGAGGCCCCCGGGACTGAGTGCAGGGTTGATTATGATTTTTTCTCACACATGTTGAAACTGGATTCATTCATTTTATCAAATGAGGATTTGTTAAGTCCTTTTTGTTTTTAAGTTAAGCACTTGAACTCACCAACTTTATGTTGACACAAAATCTTTTGAGCGTGTCTTTCAGGTACAGCTAGGTACTTAGCGAGCTATAAAAGATATCCAAATCCGAAGCAAGATGTGAGGGTAGGTGTTGAAGGAAAAAGGGTCGAGCCTAGAAGCCTTAGTTACTGAAGCCTCAAGAAATATTGACAAAGAGATAGGTCATGATACCCATGGATTGTAGATTGGCACCTTGTAAACCGAAACTAAACCCATCTCCTAAGTAAATATTGTGAGATGCATTGTATTAACCATTTAGTTTCCGCTGCATTTTGGTTGTTGTTTACCAACCGTTACGTCCCGCCTCTCTGGGCCCGGGGTGTGACAGATTGGTATCAGAGCCAAAGGTTGTAGAGAAGTAGGTCTGCTTCGCGAGACCTAAACTACAACCATATGAACCCTATAGGACCACCTTTGTAAGAAGATTTTCCGAGTTAGTTAAGCCAAGGTTATAGGAAAGTGGGTTTACTTCGAGACACCTAAGCTACAACCATAAATAGGACCAGCCTGGTAGGTTGCTTCCATGAATTAGTGATCTAAGGTTTACAACAGAATAGATTCCATTAAGGACACTCGTCTTTAATCTGTATACCTCATGGGATAGATACTATTAAGAATTCCCTACCCTATAAGAAACCTTGTTGCATTAGGGTACTACCTATGATAGGTGCACCCGAGTAAAACTAAGAATATTTGGAATCTTCTGGAGTTGACTACTAGGACCCCTGAGCACTGGGACTAGGTATATTATGAATCAAAGATGTGCAAGTATATTAAGACTTAAATTTTGGGGAGATACTTATCTGATTGCACAACTGACTTTTAACATTATATGAAACAACAGCTATTATTTTTATACTTGATACGACCTTGTGTCATTATATGAAACAACTGCTATTAGTTGAATACTTGATACGACTTGTGTCGTTACATGAGACAACTGCTTTAGTGATACTTGTTTATATGCTTCTTTCATATGATGATACTTGTTGGAATACAGTGATAGGATAGCAACCATGATGCCTTTTTGTTTGATCTGCTCCCTATTATAGCTTGTACCTGATTGCTCTTTACCTGGTTTGTTTAACTGTACTTTGAAAATGGTTGGGTTAGCAAGAATGTTAGTATAACTAGAATCTAAATGTGCTTAATTGCAGATGATGACTAAATAAAAATTTTAACTCCAGGACCTAATTACACAAAACTTGAAACTTATGAGGGGAACAACTAGAATGATAAGGTAAATTGACGATTACGGGTGCACACGTAATGGTGAATTTACAGGTACCCTTGAATTCTGGTGGGCCCTGTCATGTAAACTAATGTCAAGGTATAACACTCAAGGAACTAGAATATTCAAGAGATTAAACACCAATATCCAATATATATTCAACAATTAAAGATTTAAAACTTCCATGCTGAGAGAAACCATTTAACTCTTGAAGAGCTACCAAGGACGATATTGTAATAATTATCCCTTTTCTTTCTCTCTCTTTCATTGTTCTGCTCTCCTATTGGAAGCATAATGATACAACTATCCAACCCAGGAGATCATCAAATGTTGTTTCAAACCCACCCAGTTTGGTGCTGAAAGTATGGCACTTCACCTAAGTTGTCTGTGTACTTTAGCCGCGCTATTTTTCACGATGTGTGAAAATTTCTTCCTACCTAACATAGAACTCGACAAAACTTCCTCAACATAGTAAGGGACCCTCTAACACATTGGTTGCAGCCGAGAAGATACCGGAGTAACAGATTTATGAGAAGCACCTATTGTGATCAATGGCATAGAGGACTTGTCACTTCTTCTTCCCTAGTAGCTCACACTTCATAGGACATTCTGGAATCTAGAATACCTCTGATCTTTTTCTTAAAGTCCTTGATGAATATAACTTCTCTACACCTATACATGGTAATAGAACCCCTTAACCGAAGCACTATTCTTAAATATCAGCTCGATAGTAATCAACCATCGTTTTTCATAGTACTATGCTTGTGAAATCCTTCATCATCCTCAACCGTTAGTCACCCGGTGACAAACTTCGATCATAACATAAGTTAAACTATTTTGACCATGCTTTTAACGGGCCGTGTTCTTGGTAACCTTTCGAGTGCCAGAATAAGTAGGAAATGAAACCTCATCCTATAGCCCGATTTCCGCAAATATAAATAGCCCGAGTGCCAAAGTTATTTGCCGAGAAAATCTGATCTTCGAGCTTTCGAAGCAAAAATCTGAGTCTACAACGTTGGTGAATTCCCTGTTTTCACACATTTTGTTCCGGACTTATTCTTTATTAAACTCTTGGACTAATGAATGGTGATGAATCCACGAGTCATCTCTACCTCGAGAGTTCTACTATTGAGTGATGAATTCGTGAAGCGAGAGCAAAGATCACAAAGTTAGATTACAATCCTGATGTTATATAAGGGGTTAATAGAGTGGTAGATAGTTCCCTCTCTACTAATAAGCACCTTAACGAAGTTTTAGAACCCTATCAAGTCAAGATGCCGGTGATAACAAATAATTCATGCGGGAAGACTGTCAGTTGGAGCTGAGAGAAATGTGTTGCTCCAAAAGATGTATTAAGAAGCATAGAAGATCAGCTACAAGAAATCTCATGTGTTAAATCACTTGAGGTCCAACTACGACGTAGTAATGAACATGCAGAAGATAGTAGGCGAGAAAGGGCAGCACAAAAATCACCAGTCGTAATCATTAAATATTTTCCCCTCTAAATTTCTAAACCTTTTATAGAGCAATTCACCAATAGCATACCCTAGTAAACTCCGTACGTTGAAATCCGAGCCAGAAGGCTTACTATCATACTTCAGTGGAACAATTGATAGGCCTATAAGTAACTAGGTTTTAGATGAGGTTACTTGTTGCACGAATGGACCCCCTACAGGATACGGTTACTTTGGAGAAAGGGGAGCGAGAAGGAAGTCATCTAGAAGGTTGACCTCGATTGGGAAGCACTATAAGGGAATTAGTGGAAGCATATACGACGATTCTGTAGATAAGATGACAGCTGGAGTTGCCCTAAAGGAAAGTGAATCGGAGAGAAGCAGTGATGTATGGTGGTACGAAGTTCGAAGTATGATAAGAAGCTCGTAGAAGGAAGGGAGATCTAACAACTGTTAGATAAACGGTTCATAAGACATAGTGTCTCACATTGAAGAACCCTAATACACTTTGAGGGAAGTGGAATGGAATGCTCTTAATATGGACAAACTATCAAGAGTTGAATAAAGTTACCTAGAAGAAGTGATAACCCCTTTTCCAGAATTGTTAACCTGCTTAATCAGTTGTAAGATACTGATTACACTTCTAATACTATCAGCTGAGTATATAAGTGATAAAGACGTTACCAAGGATTGCATTTAAAATACATTAGAGCCAATATGAAAATCACATTCAAGCTTGTTTGGGCTGGCTCACACACCCACGGTATTCATGAGCCTGATGAATGGAATTCAGTAAGTCATACTTAGGCATGCTTGTTATCTCGACATTGCTAATAAGCATGGAATTCGAGACAATTCGTTAAAATTCGGGGCTATCTAAGTCTGAGAAGTAGTAAAAACTCATTGAGTTATGTCAACGTTTAGGGTTAAGCGAAAATTTTAGGAGGATCAATAAAAGCTTCACTCGTGCAGCTATACAACTGCCACCGTAATCCCAGGAATATGCCAAATCCGTTTGGACACGGATTAGAAGGCTTCAGATGTGTGTTGGTGCAATGATACAAGACAAGCTTCTAGCCGCCTGACAATTTAAGAAACACGTGAAGAGTTACATTATACAGAAACTGGAACTATGGGGCGTGACTTTTACAAAATAAAATATGCATTCGGATACATTAGCTGTACTAGTCTCCCGACTACCCATTAGAATACTAGTTCAAACACCATAGGGTGATCATGAATCGGTAAGAACAACCGCATTGACAAGTGCGGATAGGAGGTCGTCATCCGTATTTGTCCTAAGACGCTCGCATTTCTAAATGTGAAAGAACAAGTCTTGGCCACGTTTGTCTCTACTCACCCGCATTGATGGATGCGGATAGCTTGCAATTAGGCTTTTCTTCTACTGACTTCACCCGTATCATTGTGAACTTGCGAATTCTTCCAACGTCAGTTCACAAGAGCTTATGACGCATCCTGTATGGGAAAACTCTCGACAAGCGTAAGTTAAGATTGATGGAACTACTCGAAGACTAGGATTATCGCATGTAGTATCATTCTGGAGTAGGAAGGCTGGAAAAGTAGTGATCTTTTTGTGTGACCAAACCTCTTCGTTCCTATTAATCGTGAAAACTTCTCAGTTTTAGCTTTATGGGAATAATCATGCGATTCCTAAATGTTAATCAATACTCCTTAGGGAACCAAAACCCTCCTCGATCTGAAGACTTTAATCTATAACATCTTATGACCTATTACCTTATGATTCTAAGGAGTTAATAGTGACGTATAGCCGACTTGACTATCAAGTCTAATTGAAGGCATTCACTCCAACATCTGATACTTCACAACCTTTCGTAAGACTCTCCGTGAGGACGGTGATATTGCCAGGATTTTTAGTATTTGTTTCCTTGCTAGATCTACCTAGTAGGATTGTGCATTGAACCTCAGTGGAGAATCTCTTCTTGTTAATTTTGTTCAAATGTTAAATGACCTGATTGTGAAGCCAAAAATCTATTCATGAAACGACTCACTGATCTTGTCAAACCTGTTCTAACGTTGGGATAACAACTTGAATCTAAATCAAACCCGGTTGTTTGATGCCTAATCGACAACTTTCGTCTTGGAATGCTCAGCTGAATAACTTTAAAATCCTCAAGACTCATACTACGAGTGCATCACACTCGGAAACAATATTAACGATACTAAAATTTCGAGGACGAAATTTCTTAAAGGAGGGGAGAATGTAACACCTCTGAAATCTAGCCCAATTAGAAATTTTAATGTATTATAGGACCCAATAAAGGTCCGGATTGAATTGGGCTTACCAAAGAAAACGTGGAAAAGAAACTAGCCTTTTTAGGCCCAATAGGCCAATAAGGGCCCAAACTTATAAACAAGGCCCATTTAAGGCCCAATACCCATTTACCATCTAATTAAATAAGTGATCATAAGATAATAAATTAATTTGTGATTGAAGCAACTACAATAAGAATCCAAACCAAAAACAGATTCAAAACCTATACCGTGTAACGTCCGGTAATCTAACGCGTACTAACGTCTAATTTACATCGGAACGTACTTATAATGGGTTATATTCTTTTAAAATCATTGTTAATCATGATGCATACTGTAAACAGTACTTGCTAAAAGATCCTAACCAAACGTGTATAATCAGCTATGATACGTCGGAAAAACGCGAATACCGGATACTCCGGCATTTAACGGACATCTGATACGACAACCGAGCCCTATAACGTCATAAATATTTATCTAATTATCATACCTATTATAACATTCTAAATTAGAGAGTGTGTCGGTTATCACGGAGCAATGTGGTTCGAGACGCGACTGAAGCGTGGACCGGCCTGAGAATAGGTCAAACCCGAGAGTTTGACCATAAAAATGCCGACTTGTTTTATTTCAAGCTAAAGTAACTAGATAAATCTATTATAAGTTTTCTAACGAGACTTTATCCAAAAGACCGTTCAATACGCGATAACGAAGTTTTCGGGACGTATACGCGATTTTTAAATAAAGCCCACTCAAAAACCCTAGGTATAAAAGCTATCTAACCCCTCATTTCTCATTTGAAACCCTAGAAACACACTAAATGCTCTCAAGACCTGCTGCATGGCCGACTTCGCCGGAGCAGGCGGCGTCACGGCGGCGGCACGGTGGCACGGCGGCGGCGCGGCGGTTTCCGGCCAAGTCATGGCCTACCCCCCCTAATCTCGACCTCCTGATCACGATGGTGGTGGCGGTTTCTTCTAATTTGCAATGGTTTGGAAGATATGGAAGAAAGAAGGCAGCGGCGGCTAGGGTTCCGGCGAGTTTTAAGGCCGCCGGCTCCGGCGACTGGCGGCGAGTGGCGGCGAGTGCCACCCATGCTCTTCTTCGTCTCGACGAGTTCTTTCCAACGGTGGTTGCGGCGTTGTCTAACTCTTAACGGTTTGAAAGTTACGGGCGTTTGAAGGTGACGGCAGAAGGGTTTTGGCAATGAAGGTGCTGTCGCGGCTGTGGCTGATGTTGTGGGCTGCGGTGGTCGATCGGTGGTTGTCGGGCTATGGTTTTCGGTTGAGGTTGGCTGTGGTTGTGAGCTATGGTTGTCGGGCTACTGGCGGAAGCCGGTTGAGGTTGGCGGTTGTCATTGTGGCTGTGATATTGGCGGGGGATGTTACCGGTCACGGTGGTGGTGTCGTTTAGTGGTTGCCGAAGGAGGGCTGCCACAGCAGGTGACGGGCCGATGGTGATGGTGATTTTGGTAATGGTTGTCGAGTTTAGGTGGTGATGATGGTGGTTGTAATGGTGGTGCACGGTGATGGTGGAGATGGTTGTGATTGTGGTTCTCGGTTGTGGGTTTTCTAGTTTGGTTATTGTTTTGGGCTGCTATGATGATGGACTAAAGTTCGGTTAGGATGATTGTGAAAATCGTGGTTGAAATGGTATTTTAGTGGTGTTGTAGTGGTGTTGATCGTGATTGTTGTTGTCGATTATGGTTGGGGTTGTGTTAGAAAGTCAAGGTGAAGCTTTGGATAGCCACTGGTCAAACTTGGTCAACGAGCAGTCAACGGAACGTGAACGCGACTAGATCAAGAGAAATATGAGTGGGTTAGCGAACGTGAACCGAGTGAAAGGTATAATCACACGCGCAACACATTTGAAATTTAATTATAATTTATATGCGTGTTACTTGAGCTCTAATTATATAAAATACATAAGTTATAAAATGAAAGCGAACGCCACTTGAGATAATTATCTGATTTAAATGGATACTTCTAACATGAGACTTAAGTAGCAACGATATTTATCAGAAATCGACCTAGATAGAAATATATGTATCATTACAATATAAGAAGGATTATAACATGTTAATGACGATACAACTCAATTTGATCCCATGTCACACTAAATCCATACAAGGCTTCGAGATGTAAAATACATACAAATACGATTGTGCATATACATATACAATAAATACATGGGTTAACCGACATCTACACGTTTTTATTTTAGATAAAAGACTTGAATATACTATAATAATCCATCATCTTGTTACTATTCATAGTCGATCATCTAATTATTATTGGAATAATATTATTTGTGTCACCCCTTTTATTAAATATATCGGCAACTATTATCAATATTTGGATTATTTTAGCATCAATCAATTTAACATTATGATATAAGTGTAAGCATTATAAACATCATTTGAAACATTATGGATTTATTACTTCATCATTAAAAACTATCTATAAAGATTTGGAATCCTTGATATCAACCGTTTATGGTTACACTCTTTATGCAAAGAATCATTTATCGGATAAAGGCATTAATTAACCTAATATGCACGAGTGAGTGCATAACAATTGATAATTTCACAAGAACTTAATCTACATCAATGATACTAATTGTTAACTTTAAGTTAACTAAAGAGCTCAACCTCACGCATGTAATGACATCGTGCTAATTCTAAACATGAATCTCATATGTTCTAATTAGGATTGCTTTGTTGGTGACCTTCACATTTCTTTCCCGAGTTCAAAATTTATATAAGGATACCAGGTGAGTTCTAGTGATTCCCCTTTTTACTACTGTTTTGGGGTGAAGCATGCTCTGTTATTTTTGAACTATAATTGTGCTTTTCTTGATGATTCTATGTGGGATTGTGGTTACCTGCTGATACTTATATCATGATCATTAATTCTTTCGTGAACCGCTTGTTTATATGGATAGATCTATTTGGGGAATCCCCCACACACAGTGGCTTCCGTCCCAGGAAGGTTACCCCACTGAGATCCCAAGGGGTCGTTGTGGCATGTAACAGGTTTTGTTAAGATACTATGGTGAACCATCCGGGCAGGTAGGGTTCACTGGTTTGGGGCTCAGTTTCTTTCTTCGGGAATATCCGGTAAAACACAACTTTAGAAGAGGCCAACCGGGACTGAGTGCAGGGTTGATTATGATTTTTCTCCCACAATGTTGAAACTATGATTCATTCATTTTTATCAAATGAGGATTTGTTAAGTCCTTTTTGTTTTTAAACTTTAAGCACTTGAACTCACCAACTTTATGTTGACACAAAATCTTTTGAGCATGTCTTTCAGGTACAGCTAGGTAGATTAGCCGAGCTATAGAAGATATCCAAATCCGAAGCAAGAATTGAGGGTAGGTGTTGAAGGAAAAAGGTCGAGCCTAGAAGCCTTAGTTACTGAAGCCTCAAGAAATATTGACAAAGAGATAGGTCATGATACCCATGGATTGTAGATTGAGGCACCTTGTAAACTGAAACTAAACCCATATCCTAATGTAAATATTGTGAGATGCATTGTATTAAACCATTTAGTTTCCGCTGCATTTTGGTTGTTGTTTACCAACCGTTACGTCCCGCATCTCTGGGCCCGGGGTGTGACACAAAATATCAGCATTTGTAGAGTGATCATGTCACCACTACTCTTCAGCACTATCACTCTTGTCTATAGAAGTAGTGAATCAGTATATCTTCAGAACTTTAGTAGATACACTTATGTTGATTCATAGTTGTTAAGTACTTCGTCAGTTAGATGTAATCCTTTAGTAGATGGACTTTTCTTTTAGCATATATGATGAGCACATAACATTTATACATAGTATTTAGGTAGGTTTATCCTCTTCATGTCTTAACACATTTGATTATCATGGTACACGAAACCCTAGTTTTCCAAAAATGAATTAAAACTTGCAATTGAGTCAAATTGGTTGTTGATTATGCCTTATTACATGATTCTAAGATATTTTTATGGTTTAGAATTGTTGATAAGTTACATTTTGGTTAAATCAAGACTTGCCATTTAAGGAAATGCTATTTTGGGGCTTATGTATGAGTTGGATGTAATTGATGAAATTGAGTTTATGTATCGATGCTATGATGTTAATTGATGCTTATGGAAGAAGATTATTGTTTTTAGTTTGTGAATTTGACTCATTTATAGAGTGCTAACTAATAATAGTAACCTATCTAAGAAAGTTAGATTGAGAATTTAGTGCTATGAATTTTTTATGGGTAATGATGATTGATATGCAATGTATAGGACAAAAGAACGATTAGGAGTTCTTGAATTTAGAAAACACTTTGTATGATCATACTTTCTATGTATAGTAAATTTATTAAAATAATGTTTTGTATTATGAATGTGGTATGTGTATGATAATGTATGATAATCAAAATTGTGTTAGAATGATCATAGGAACGTGTTAGGATATTGTGTTGTGGAATGATATTTGAGTTCCTACGGTTCTATATATGGAAACTTTGCTCATGATGATGTTCTTGTTATTCTTAACATATTATGATTAAGCAGTAGATGAATTGCATATGATTTAGAATGTTTGAAATGATATGTTGTACAGTGTTGAAACTGGAATACACATGTGTAGCGAAATCATACTTTCCAAAAATAGAAACTTTCCATAAATAGAGTTCCAACATAAAACTTTATATACAACTTGATATGGACTATTTGAGTATGATTAAACATATATTCACTAATTTGAGTGTAACGCCCTGAATAAATTCAAATGAGCCAATTAATAATAATGGACGTAGTCGGGGTTATTTGATGAAAATAAGTGGGAAATGGATTATGGACCGAGTTAACCTCACGGGTTACGTGTTGGGCGAGTTTAAGGTCCCGGGAACGCCCGGTATATATAAATAAATCAGCTAGACTCACTCTCATTTGCAACTCAAGTACCCAACTTCTAGAGAGAGAGTGTAGAGAGAGAAAGTGGCGAAGGAGTGAAGATTCAAGGCTCGGTTGATCAAGAGATTGAAGATCAGTGTTTGTGGACATCCAAACAACAAGGAAGGACCAAGTATCCAGGTAAGAAACATCATCTAATCGTCTCTTTAGATTATACCCAGATTCTAGGGTTTGGGTGTTTTGAAAGTGGTAAAGAATCATCCAAAACTCACGTTTTTGTGTAAGAAAACATGTAAAGAGCTTAGATATAGCTTCGTGGATGATAAACCAAGGATTTGGATGTAAAAGGTTGAAGTTTTGGGTTTAAAATAGGCTGGTTCGTAATTTTAGCCCGTTCTGTGAAACTGTGGGTTCGTCCAGCAAATTGTGTAGCCGTCCGGCGAGACTGTGGAGCTTTCTGCGAAACTATAGGTTCGCAGGTAGTTTCGCAGACATGGAATCCCAATGAAAGTTAGCCGAAACTGGCAACGAAACTACCAGCGAAGGTGGCAGCGAAACTGTTGACGAAATTAGCAGCGAATCTGCTGATTTGGCAGTGAAATTAGTAGCGAAATTAGGCAAAAGTTAACCCCTTTGAGTGTTAACTTATCTGCAGGCTGCGTAGTGTGACCCTTGCTTAGCAAGCTTGACTAAGAAGCTACTCACTGAGTCCAGGTGAGTTCTAGATCCCCTATTTAAAAGGTTTTAAACTTGTTTAAGGAAGGAAATGCATGTTCAAACGTATTGGTGAGATTTGGGTGTGTACCACTATGTTCATGTGTATGTGCATGTGAGTGGATGATGTGTGATGATCATATGATGTTGTATGATGATGTTATGATTGTATATGTTATGTTTTCTTTATGTTCCTTATACATATTATTCTACAGGACCATTTAAGGGCTTGAACACAATTACAACACAACAACACAATGAGGAGAGCAACTAAACTTTAATCAAACAGTGAACTGGATTAACTAAGGTGATACAAAGAACACAAGTAAAGTAAAGAGACAGAACAAGAGAGTATGGGTTTCAAGGAGGCAGTATATTGCTTTCTCAAGTTCTTTTACAAGTGTTACAAAGCATAAAGAAAGATACAAGAACTTGAAATACTTATACTACAACCTACAGCCGGCTATACTTTGAAAGCCAGCTGGATACAATTGACTAGACACTAACAAAATCAATTGTAGGATCAAAAGGCATATCTGCCTTTTGACCTTGTGACTATGACATGCCATAGCTCACATCCTTATACATTACAAAAAGGATAAAGTACATAAAGTAGAAAGTTACAGACTCAAGACCTCAATGTACAGTTACCAAAAGCATGGACCTTTTCACCAACTCATGTAAGTTGGTGACTTTACAGAGATGCAGCGGAAAGGTGCTTTATGGAACAGTACATCAGATAAAGCATGTGTACTAAAAGTCTTCGGAAGAAATCTGTCTTCATAGGTTGAAGCTTCGGAAGACTTTGTCTCTGAGGCTTCGGAAGACTTCATGTTTGGCTTCGGAAGATGTTGGTCTTGGCTTCGGAAGATTTTACACTTAGAGTATTTTCTAATGCATTGTGTAAAACTTCCGAAGCATTCTATACTTCAGTACTTAGTGCATGTTGCAGAGACACTTTGGATGTTTTGGGTTGCATCAGACTTAAGGAATCCTTACATATTCCTAAGCTTTACGTGGTGTGATTATGTTAATGAACGTAAATGAAGCGAAAGATTTAAGATAATAAAAGTGTAACATAATGAAAGAATGTATGAAAGTCTTGCAAGAAAATGTAAAGGGGTTCACAACTCAATGAGAGTTGTTAGCCCGACTGTGTGTTACAGCTTGCAATCTTGGCGGACCCATGAGGCTCACACAGAGGAGTCAGTCTTAGTGACTGCTCCATACATGCGATATGGGATCCTTTTCGCTTAACCTTAGTTGATATGGTTTTGTGCCCAAGAGGGGGGTTAAGCACACGACAGGATCTGGATAGAAGTGAAAGATAATAAAAAGTGCGAAAAGTGCGAAATGTACGAAACGTGCGATATGAACAAAATGAACAATGATGGAAGATAATAATATTACCTTGATGTATGTACGATGTATGATCACATGCGATAGCAAAGAAAATGTTTTAACGAATGTAAGGTAATATATGTTTATAAAAATATAACTTACTCAGCAACGCTGACTTTTTATGTATTTTCCATTTGGCAGGTAATGATTGCTGAGGATGGCATGGGGTGGCTACTTGGTGAATTTCGGATGGCATCCATTTTATGATAGATAATGTAATGCAAACAATTAGATTTTGTAATAGTTAACAATGTTTTATTGTTTTGCAAAAGTAGTCATTAATCTATGAAATGGTTGATTAAGTATTTCGCTGCGATGTTTTTAGCAATTTAAATGTATGTTTTATATTTTATGTGCGATGATTTACCAACTGTGAGTACCCCGGGAACGGGGCCTTACAAGTTAGTATCAGAGCCAAAGTTTAAGAGAAATGGGTAAATATTTTCTAAAACCTAAACTTAAACTAAGAATGGGAGAAAATGGAAGGATGCCAGTCCGAGTAGCTATGTGTCATCAGGTATTTTCTATAACGTTAACCGGTATTATGTGCGCATGTTATATTATTTATGTGCCTTTAGTACATTTAGATACTAATGTAGTCAGGATAGGAAATGCTTGGGGTATGAAGAGTAAAGTAAGTGCCTAATCACAATTGGCCACTGTAATTAAGGACTTACTATACTTGACATAAACTGAGCCATTACCTTGAATGACCGTGTTGGTGTTTGAATCTTATAGTGTGTTTAGTGATGGCTGGAGGTAGATCTTCAAAGGCTTCTCGAGGTGGAGGTAGTGGTGGACGTGGTGCTGGACCATGGGTCACAAGAGGAAGGGCTAGGGCTAAAGAGATGGTCTATGAAGAGCCCGAGACTCCTCATCCGGAGGGTGGTGATGAGAGTGCTAACCTAAGGGCCTCAGTGAAGGAAGCTGTGGTGGAGGAGGTTCACCAGGTCATGCAGATGATCCTGTCATCTGCAGTGACCAAGGTGATCAAAGCTGTTAGGAAATGAGAGAGGAAGGAAAGGAGAGAGGAAGGAGAGGAGGAGGCCCACGGGGGAAAGGAACGTTCGGAGACTGAGACGGTTGTTTCTAGTGAAGAGGAGGTGGAAGAGGAGCCCGTGTAAGAAACTACACGAGCCTATACCTATGGGGCGTTTCAGAGATGCAAGCCCCCTACTTTTGATGGTAATGGCACTGCTGCCACTGCTCATCGGTGGGTGAGAGAGATGGAGGCGGTACTTGATAACAGCGAATGCCGGGAAGACCAGAAGGTGAAGTTTTTCACCCACTCCTTTGTGGACTCGGCCTTGTGTTGGTAGGACAATATTGTCCAGGCTGAGGGCAGCAGGGCAATCAGAAGGATGAGGTGGAACGAGTTAAAGAAGTTGGTAATTAAGGAGTTCTGTCCTCACAGGGAGCTTGACAAGGTCGAAAGGGAGTTCCTGCAGCTGGAAGCGGGAACCATGACGCACCAATAGTACACCACCAAATTTAACGAGATGGCACGGCTAGTGCTAGATCAGGTGACGCCTCTATCATGAAAGATCAAGAGATACATCCAAGGCTTGCCGGCGGATATCCGTAGGCACATGATCACCGCTCGGTCGGGTACGTTTAGGTCGGTGGTTGATCTGGCTAGAAGACTATATGATGAGCGGGAGGTGGTGGTGGCTGAGGTGAGCAAGAAGAGTGGTAGTGAATGGAACTAGAATAGGAAGCAGTTTGGACGTGGCGGGGCCGCTCCAATCATAAAGTTGCGAAGGTGGATGACCAGCGTGTGGTCACACTCGGTGCGGGATCAAAGAGGTGTGGTAAATGTGGGAAAGAGCATTCGGGAGAATGCAAATGGGGATCAATTGTCTGCTTCAAATGGGGGAAGCCTGGTCATGTGGATAGAGAGTGTGGGGTTATAATGTGTTATAACTGTGGTGAAAACGGCCATCTGAGAAGGGATTGCAAGAAGTCGAGGGCTAGAGGATCTTGGGTGACGAAGAAGGCGGGGAATGAAGGGCAGAGGGCGAGTTCTAGGGCCTTCACAATGACTCGGGAGGAGGCTAGGACGGACCCCGATGTGGTGTCAGGTACGTATCTAGTAAACCAAACTCTTGCCTCTATGTTATTTGATTCTGGTGTTAGTAGGAGTTTCATTTCTGCTGCCTTTTGTGCTAAGGTTCCGATTAGGAGTAGAAGTGTTGTTGAGCCCTTCGATGTAGAAACTGCCATAGGTAAGTCTATCAGGATTTCTGATCTAATAAAAGGTTGTGACATAGAACTAGAAGGTCATAAGTTTCCTGCTAGACTGTTTCTGATGACCTTAGGCGGGTTCGATGTAGTCCTAGGAATGGATTGGTTGACGGACTACGAGGCGAACATTGTGATCGCAAGAAGATAATCCGATTGACAGGGCATGACGGGAGTTCGGTGACGATCTTCAGTGTCCGAGTCACTACGATTCCGAAGGTGATTTCGATGGCGGTGGCGGGAAAGTGCATGAGATGTGGATGTAGTGCCTACTTGGCCTACGTGAAGGATGTGGATACGTCAACACCATAATTGTCTGATTTACCGGTTGTGCGTGACTTCCTAGACATGTTTGTGACTTGATACCCGATGCCCAACCTGTAGCTAAGGCATTGTATCGGTTGGCTCCAACTGAGATGAAGGAATTGATGGAGCAACTGCAGGAGTTACTTGTTAAGGGGTTCATTAGACAGAGTATCTCTCCTTGGGGTGCTCCGGTCTTATTCGTGAAGAAGAAGGACGGTAGTATGAGGATGTGCATTGACTACCGCGAATTGAACAATTTGACGGTAAAGAATTGGTATCCATTGCCGAGGATTGATGACTTGTTCAATCAGCTCCAAGGTGCCAGTTGGTTCTCGAGGATAGGTCTTCGATCTGGCTACCATCAGTTGAAGATAAAGGAGCAAGACATGCAGGACCGTTTAAAGGGTATGCACTTACAACACAAAAACACAATGAGGAGAGTTCTTTAGAACACTTAACAGATTAAATAGGGAACTGGTTAACTTATAAGAAAGATGCTAAGAACACAAGTAAATATGTGAGACAGAACAAAATAGCTAACAACACAAGTGTATGGTTTTCAAGAATGTTGTATATTGCTTCTCAAGTTCTTTTACAAGTGTTACAAAGCATAGAAAGAAAGTTATAAGTACTTGAGATACTTTATACTACATCCTGCTGCTGGCCACACTTTGAAGGCCAGCTGGATACATAAGACTAGACAACTACAAATCAAATGTAGAGTCAAAAGGCAAATTGCCTTTTGACAAGTGACTATGACATGCCATAGCTCACATCCTAATATATTACAGAAAGGATAAAAGTACATAAAGTAGAAAGCACAGACTCAAGACCTCAATGTACAGTTACCAAAAGCATGGACCTTTTCACCAACTCATGTAAGTTGGTCACTGAACAGAGTTGCAGCGGAAAGGTGGTCCAGCTTTATGGTAAAGTACATCAGATAAAAGCATGTTCATAAAAGTCTTCAGAAGAAATCTGTCTTCACTCTTTGGCTTCGGAAGAATTTGTCTTTGAAGCTTCGGAAGACTTCACTTTTGGATTCGGAAGATTTTGGTCTTGGCTTCGGAAAATTTTACACTTAGAGTATTTTCTAGTGCATGGTGTAAAACTTCCGAAGCATTTTTACTTCAGTACTTCAATGCATGCATGCAGAGAGACTTTGGATGTTTTTGCTACATCAGACTTATAGGAATCCTTACAAACTCCCCCTAGGCTGATGCTACCAAAACATTTGAAGATCTTCAGCTGTTGACAGTCCTCATTATGATAATGACCATACCCTTTTTTATTAGATGGTCAGGATCACTCAGACTCTCATAGTATCTTCTTATCTCAAAGAGATCATGCAGAGGTAGGTTGAATAAGTCTTGCCATGTGTAGACATCTTCACCACCTTGATCTCTAATCATATGCCATCTCTCTAGGTTTGTTGTGAAGGTCCAGGATAAGATGGGTCTCTCAGATTCAAGAGGAGCCACTTGAATTGGATTTGATGGGGCTGCCTCTTCATGCACTTCCTCATGTTGATCTAATTTACCTTGAGGCTTGGAGGTGGATGATTCAAACTTCTTCTTCTTCTTTGACTTAGGTTTAGAAGCCATCGTCTTCCTTCTCTTTGAAGACTTTAACTAAGAAGACTAGCTTGAAGCACCTTGTTGATCAGTCTTGTCTTGCTCAGTTGGGTGTTCCTCCCTCACAGATTCAAAAGGAGAGGGAGTTTGACCCTCTATGGATCAGAAGATGAAGCTTGCTGAGACTCAACAGGAGGTCCAGGTTGTGTTGTCTTAAGTTGTTTAACCTTAACCTCCACTTCAGGAGGAGCTTGACTTGGAGGGGAGTGTAAGTCAATGAGCTCTCCACATCCATTGTAGATAGAGACATAGGGCCAAGTCTCCTTCCAGAGAATCCATACAGCTTCAAGAAGCTCATCATCCTTTGTCTGTCAGCAAACTTCTTCATACTCTTTTGGATGATGGCTCTTAACTTTGTAGCCTCTTCCATCATCTTTCTTTTTGATGCCTTTTGTTCTTTGTGCACTTGAAGTCCAAGCTGTTTGAGATACTCAAACTCAATGTACTCAAAGGACAAGGGAAGAAGTGGAGATGCCTGGTAGAGAGCTGTGGCACTCAAATAGTGGATCATATTTTGCCTATTTATTTCTTTGTCTACCTGAGATTCTTGTGTAGCTGCCACAGTCTCTTGCACAGGGCTTTCTTGAACTGGGGAGAGAGTAGGAACATGCTTGTACAGTCTTTTCTATCTCTTCTCTTCTTTGATTTGGAGGAGCAACCTTGCATTCTCTGCTTCCTTCATCTCTCTTGACACTTCCAGTTCATTGAGTTCCTCTAAGGGGAGAGATATAATCTCATCAATGTCATAGTTCCTGGTCTGCAGGTACGTAATCCTGACTGCCCTCAACTCATCATCTTGAGTGTTTTGTCAGGAGGCAACCCTGATTGCAGCCTGCATTAAGCCTGAAGACCCATAGGAACTTTCTCCCCTTAGCTTCATCTTCCTCTCTCTCCTCTTCCTTAATCTCCTCATGAGTTAAAATCTTTTTCCCTTTGTCACCCACAGACCTTTGTGACACAGGGTGGAGAGAGCTTTGGCCTTCATTGCTTGGTGTAGCATCCAAGCTCTGGCTAGAGAGAGGCTATGATACACATTCACCAGCAGGTGTTTCACTGAGGGAATGAATTGTTGAAGTAGTTATTGGTGTGACAGGGCTCTCAGGCTCTATCACTGGGCTTTCAGTCAAGGTTTTCCCTTTGAAGCTAATCTTAGGGTCTGCCTCAACATCCAGTTGACCAATAACATAACCTAATTGCCTTTGTCTCCTTCTTAGGCTGAACTCTTACAGTAATTTTGTCTTGAATCCTTTGTGCCAGCCTGCCAGCTTGTCTAGATTGACTTGGGTTGACAAGTGGCATGTTGATCAGATCAAGACCTTCATAGTAGTTCAAGGTCTAAAAGTTGAATACCTCTTGCTGCCTTTGAACTCTTTGAAGAATGAGGGCTCTTCTATCAGCATCATACCTCCACCCAATGATGTAATTTGAAGTTCCTTGGGGTGGGGATGACATAGCCCTTGGGATGCCTTCCTCAAAGAGACTCTGAATGAAAGAGTCTAGAGAGTCCACATCAATGTGAACTTGAGAAGTTGCTGAGTATGCACAATTGCAAGTGAGGATGGTGAGTCCTCAATGTCCATACTCCCTGAAGAACTACCAGGTTTTGTGATCGCTATGACTTTCTCCTTCTTTTTGGTAGCATCACCCTCTTGCATAGGTGAGCTAGGAGTTAGGTCAATCACATCCACAAGTTTTTGTGTTCCTGGTTGAGCTCTCCTGAAAGGTCTCCCAGCTAGTTTTTCCCTGAGATAAGATATCTCAAGTTGCTGATCATTGACCCTGTTTTGCAGGGTAGTCACCTGAGATTCAAGGTGACTAACCTTAGAGACTAGGTAGGTGCATGTTTTTGACACTTTTTGCACCTTTAGTCTCAAACTCCCCTCATCTTCATCAGAAGAATCACTAGGGGATGAGAGTATTGGACCAAAGTCCTCACTCTCACCACCAGCTTCATGTTCTTGGCTGATGGATTTCCTCTGCTCACTGACAGCCTTAACTGAAGTGTCAATGGGCTGAGTTGCCATGGTTGAGGTCTTAATGATGTAATCACTTGCAAAAGTGAGAGTCTCTTCCATATGGATCTCCTGAACAGGTTCAGAGAGGTCCACCTCAGTAATGGGTAACTGATGTGGGCTAGACATAGGAGACTCAGGAGCACTCATCTCTCTTTGAGTAGGGGAAGAGTAGAGAGACTCATGGTACTCACTGAAACCTAAGTCTTTATCAGTATAGTATTCAAGGTTAGGAATGGGTTGGTTTAATTCTAAAGGCTGGGGATGGTAACTATCCCCTGAAGGTTGTTCACTTGAGTGTTGAGACTCAGAGTGAAGGCTTAAGGCAGTTGGGCTAGTAAGCTCATCAGGCTGAGCATGAGGAACCTCAACACTGATCCTTGAAGAAAAGGGAGTAGTTTGCTCCTTAGGGGAAGTGGGAGCTCTAGTATCCACTTCCTCATGTATGGGTGAGTATATGGGGGCCTGCACAAGCTCAATAGCTTGAGTAGGGGTTCGTTTGAATTTTCTTTGGTAGGTGAGGGTGATTTGTGGCCTTTTTGGTGGTTGAGAGGTAGAACGTGTGGGTTCAACACTAGCTTATGTTGCTAGGTTGTCACCTTGAGCAATGAGCTCTAACATTTTGGGGAAAAGGGCTGTTTCTACCCCTTAGAAGCCTACAGTTGGCTTCTTCATGATTTTAAAGATGTCAGGCTTCATCTATCCCAATTTAAGAATATTACCTGTTTCCCTCAATTGTGAGCCCAGTCCCAATTTAAGAATATTACCTTATGTTGCTAGGTTGTCACCTTGAGCAATGAGCTCTAAGGAGTCCAAGTTAGCAAGCAAATTTGTGTAAACAAACTGAGAGTACCTGAACTTGACCCCTTGAACCATTCCATGCACTATGTAAGAGAGATCCTCAGGAATCTGGTCCCACCCTCCATGCTTATTTGACAAGCTGTGGATAACCACATGTAGCAGGTATTTCCACTGGGATGAGACCTTCCCTTTTCTGAAGGTCTTTACAGAGAAATCTCCCTCATAGCCCATCTGCACAAAGGAATGATTAACAACTTCTTTTGGAAAGGACAACTCACCTTCTCCGTCATCCAGCTGAACATGAGTATTGATGATTGCCGGAGTGATAAAGATTGTCCTCCCCTGACTGTGGCAGACAGTGCCTTCTCCACATCCATGATGACCTATTGACAGGTTTTCCAGAATTCAAGTAGATGATCCTCATAGAGAGTAGGATCAATGGTTAGGGAGGTGAAGTAGTTGGATAAAGCCAGAAAACGGCAAACCTTTGAGAAACTATCATCTTTCTCAGAGTTCAACAGAGCAACCTGGTTGTGTTGCCTGTGAAGTTGCATGGAGAAATCAAGGTTGTTTCCACGGTTTAGGTTGTCCATTTTGAGAAGCTTAAAGGTGAAGGAAGGTGAAGAACAAAGGCGGTTAGAGGAATAGTGCAAATGAAAAAGGTAGTGAATAAGGGGGGAACCGTTGGGTATTTATGTGAAAAGGATTTAAGACAAAGTTAATGAAAGAGGATAAACTTTAAAATCCGTATGTCGGTCCCACCTCTGAAAAAGTAGTTTATTTTTGCCCAAAAAGTTGTTTTCTTGGAAGTTGAGAAATCTTCCGAAGGTTATTTTGCTTTGGAAGTTCTAAAGAAAAGCTTTCGAAGGTAAATTGGCTTCGGAAGATATTTCAAAGGTTTTTGAGAACTTTGCTTCGGAAGAGATTTATTACTCAGAGTTTTTATTCTAAGAAGAATAAAAACTTTCGAAGGTAAATTGCTTTCGAAAGAAAATTGTTTTTTGAAAACATATAAGTACTTAAGTCAATTTTAAGCTTCGGAAGATATTTCAAAATTTTCTTCCGAAGGTAAATTTACTAAAGTAGTTATTCGTTTTCTAAGACATAAGTTTTTTCCGAAGGTAATTATAAATCTTCTGAAGGATAAAAAGATCAAAATTTTCAAAAATCTAAGGAATGTCTTTTAAAAAGATTTTTTCCCAAAGAGAACAAGGGCTTATGAAGGTGATAAAGTAGACAACTTAGGACACACAGGTTTTAGAAATAATATGATTAAGTTTTAAGAAAAGCTACTCAAAGTTAATCATCCCAATAGCTGATACAAGATATTTGAATCTCTGTTCATCAAAAGCTTTGGTGAACAGATCAGCATATTTGTTCATTTGTGTTAACTTTGACTAGTTTGATTAATCCATTTTCAAAGTTATCTCTAATCAAATGATAAGTGATGTTGATGTGCTTTGTCCTTGAGTGCTGCACTGGATTCTCTGTGATTGAGATAGCACTGTTGTTGTCTATGTAGATGGGAGGCTCCTTGAAGTTGAATCCATAGTCTAGCATCTGATTCTGAATCCAAAGCACTTAGGCACAACAGCTTGCAACAACAATGTATTCAGCTTCAGTAGTTGATGCAGACACACATGATTGTTTCTTGCATTGCCAAGAGACTATCCTTCCACCAAGAAATTGACATCCCCCAGATGTAGATTTTGCAGTCATGTTGCAACTACCATAATCACTATCTGTATAAGCATAAAGATTGAAGTCAGAATTCTTTGGATACCAAAGGCCATGTGATGGAGCACCTTTGAGATATCTTAAAATTCTCTTGACAATGGTTAGGTGTGACATCTTGGGGTTGGCTTGATATCTTGCACAAATACATGTAACATGATATCAGACCTGCTAGCTGTGAGGTACATAAGAGACCCAATCATTGCCCTATAGAGATGCTTCTCAACACACTCCCCCTCAAGATCAGGTCCAAGGGAGTGGTTTCTGGCAATGGGTGTTGTAGCAACCTTACAATCAGTCATGTTGAATCTTTTAAGTATGTCTTGTACATACTTTGACTGACTTATGAAGATGTCATTGTCAACTTGCTTCACTTGAATTCCTAGAAAGAAATTGAGTTCCCCCATGACACTCATTTCAAACCTATCCTTCATCAGCTTCTCAAAGTCTTTGCAGAGCTTTGTATTAGTTGACCCAAAGATAATGTCATCTACATATACTTGAACTAGCATTATGTCATTTCATGTTCCTTTGATGAAGAGAGTTCCATCAATAGTACCCCTTTTGTAGCCATGCTGATAGAGATACTGAGATAGAGTGTCATACCATTTCCTTGGTGCTTGGTGCAGCCCATAAAGAGCTTTATCGAGCCTGCAGACATAATCAGGATGACCAGGATCTGCAAACCCAGGTGGTTGTCTGACATACACCTCTTCATCAATCACCCCATAGAGAAAAGCACACTTGATATCAAGTTGGTAGACCTTAAAATTCTTGGATGCAGCAAAAGCTAGGAATATCCTAAAAGCTTCAAGTCTTGCTATAGGAGCAAAAACATCTATGTAGTCAATTCCTTCTTCTTAAGTATACCCTTGAACAACTAGTCTTACCTTGTTCTTGATGACAAGTCCTCTATCATCCTTCTTATTCCTGAACACCCATTTGGTTCCTATGGTAGTCTTCCCTTGAGGAAGAGGACATAGGTTCCAAACCTTTTGCCTTTGAATTGAAGCAGCTCCTCTTGCATAGCTTCAACCCAACTTCCATCCTTTAGAGCCTCATCAATGTTCGTTGGCTCTATCTGGGACAAGAAATAAGAATGAAGACAAACATTTGCATCATGGGTTTGTCCTCTTGTTCTTACCCCTGAATCAACATCTCCAATGATGTTTGTGGTAGGGTGAGACTTGTGGATCCTTAGTTGAGGGATCACAGCAAGTTGCTTAGACAGATCTAAATTAGAGAAATTTTGATCTGGCAAAGAGGATTCACCCTCCATATCAGCACACTTATCAAGATTGACTTGATCCAATGATTGTGTGACATCATTGATGTTGTCTTTAATGGAGTGGTTGTCAGCATCAACGAATTCTTGATCACTTTCACCACCACCATTTTCTCCAACATTTGAAGTTCCTTCATTTGAGTTTTGTGCCTCTAAGCTGGAATTTGAAGGCACCCCAGAAGTATCAGCAGGATTTGGCATTGATGTGCTGGTAGAAACTTCATTTGCACGATTAGTTACCACTGGAGCTGAAGCTGTGTAGCTTGAAGGTCTTCTCAGCTCAAATCTTAGGTCAGGATCACCTATAGGTAGTATATCTGTGGATCCTGAAACATGCTCACAAGATTTGTTAAAATAGTTGGTAACTAAATCAAGATCAAATAGCCAATCAGGACCAAAACCTTTCACACTAGGAGTGTGCTCATTGAAAGTCACATTGGATGACTCCTCAACTACTCTACTTTTGAGATTGTATACTCTATAAGCCTTAGCTTGAGAAGAGTATCCAATAAAATGTCCATCATCTGATTTCTCAGCAAACTTGGCAATTTGATCTTTGGTATTCAAGATGGTGTAAGGACATCCAAATGCCTGAGAAAACCAATGAAAGGTTTCCTCTTGTGCCAAAGTTCATAAGGAGTCTTACCATGTGTCTTCACTACTAAAACTCCGTTTTGCACATAGCAAGCAGTGTTTACTGCCTCTGCCCAGAAGGTCATGGGCAGTTTAGAGTCAGACAACATAGTTCTTATAGCTTCAATTAGTGTCCTGTTTCTCCTCTCAGCAACACCATTTTGCTAAGGAGTCCTGGGAGCACTATATTGTCTTGTAATACCTTTTTCATCACAAAATGTATCAAGGATTTGGTTTTTGAATTCAGTTCCTTGATCACATCTTATAGTTTTGACCTTGTGATCACATTGATTCTCAATCTTTAAGATGAAATTCTTCAAAATCTCAGGGGTCTCATCCTTACTTCTAAGAAAGAAGACCCAAGTGAATCTTGTAAAGTCATCTGTGATCACCAAACAATAAGAGGTCCTTCCTAGACTCATTACACTGGTGGGGCCAAAGAGATCCATTTGTAATAAGTGTAGGGGAGTAGTGATGGAGTTTCTTTCCTTTGGCTTGTGAGATACCTTGTGTTGATTCCCTTTCGGGCATGCAACACAGTGGTCATCACTTGTAAACTCTTTCTTTGGCATTCCAGTTACCAAATCATTCTTAAAATTTATTCATGTTTTTAAAGTTTACATGGCACATTCTTTAATGCTAGAGGAAAGGCTCATCACTATTTGCTTTAGATAGAAAGCATGAAACTTCTCCTGAGGGAGATGTTTCTTGCAAATCCATCTGGTACATGTTCCCTTTCCTGGGGGCTCTGAGTAGGATATGCTCATGAGGAATGACCACCCCGGGCCTGAGAACAATGCACTGATGCTCAGTAAAGAGCATGTTATGACTCTGATCACAAAATTAGGATACACTCAGAAGATTATACCCAAGCTCCTTGACAAAGTTTACCTTCTCAATGCTGAGCTTACCATTTCTGACCATGCCCCTTCCTGTAATGTAACCTCTTGCATCTCCTCCAAAAGCAACTGGTCCTCCATCAATTCTTTCAAACTTTTGGAGTAGTGACCTATTGCCTGTCATGTGTCTGGAACAACCACTGTCAATGATCCATACATTTATGTTTGTCTTGAGCTGTTCCTGCACAAAAGAGATGGTTAGTTACATTTGGAAACCCAAGCCTCATTGGTCTTGGGCTAATCAAAAGAAGTTGAAGACAATGTAACAGTAATTGATCCTATAGTCATGTTTTGAGAATCATTTGCTGATGTTGATGAAGAACTTTCAGCCACTTGGTCTTTCTTTGTCTTCCACACCACCTTTGGAAGCTTCGACTTGAGCTTCAATACTTTAAAAGTTTTGTTGACTTCGGAAGTTTTGATGACTGGACCTTTAGAAGATCTTGTTTTCTCTACAGCAGGCTTTAGTGCTTTAGAAGTATTCCTTTCTTCCGAGACCAAATTTTCTTCCGAAGACAAGTTCCACTTGTCTTCTTCTTCATTTTGGAGCTTCCGAAGGAAACAAATTTTCCTTCCGAACCTTGCTTTGTTAGATCTAGAAACAATAGGTCTAGATCTTTTGGTATAGGCTTAGAACTTTTATCAAAACTTGTAATTAATATTTGTAATTCATTATTTTGATGTATGCTTTATGTATATAGGTTAACCCATATGTGTGTTGATTTATGTGTATGATTGCAGGATCAAACATTAGACTTAGTCAATTTATGAAATTGACTAAGTGTAAGACACATCTACGGATGAACACTTTTGTTCTTCCATAGATATGTTTCTTACAAAAACTAACATCCGAAGATCTTCTGCGGATGAACAACAGCTCTGGAGTTCCAAGGATTCAAGTGTTCCAAGTGAAGACTCCTGCGGAAGAGTGAACTTCTACGGATGTGCAATTACCTACGGAAGACAATCCAGCTGCGAAGTCTAAACACTTGTATTTAAATGATACAAGTGTTACAAGTCAAAAAGTCAACAAGACAATTAAAATCCCAAGAGATCCGGTGTTTCCTTAACAGAAACATGCGTGCCTATAAATATGAGTCCTAGGTTTCATATCATCAGTTTTAATGAAATACTTTTGAATCAAACTTGTTTATTTATTTATTGTGCTCATATCATTGCATTCATCATAATCAACATTTATTGTGTTTGATATTTATTTACTAATCAATTAAACAAGGTTAATGTTCATTCCGCATTCATTAACTTAATTTCCTTCTAACACTAATAATTCATGATTGCGATCCTTGGATTCATAGGTGGTAACAGAGCCAGGTGCTCATTGATTTAGATCGATTGATCTATCGGTGTTAGAACTGTTTAATTGATTGCTTATTTCATTAGATTTATCAGTCTTCTGTTTAGATCTATTATTTTCAAGCAAAATTGTTTTGTGTGAATTAGTTTTTTAAAACAATAAAACAGTGATTTATCTTTCAGCGAGTACTGTTTCATTGCTCGGTTAGCTTAGATCTATATTCACATTGATTGAATCATAGATCTGTGCTATTGATTGATATTCATCAATTGTTCAAATCAATTGAACAAATACATTAACAAAATCCTTGAGTTGATAATTAATTATCATTTAAAGGATTGACTGATTTGTGACCAATCGCTTAATTACTATTAATTAAGTTTTATCACTAAGTAGTTCATTATTTAAAAGAAACTCTGCAATAGTTAAATTCTTAGACTTTAACTAAACATGAGTAACTTTGTTGGATCATCATACCAACCTCCAAAGTTGAAAACAAAGCGGATTTTAAATCCTGGAAAAAAAGTTCAAGATTCATGTGAATTACACTGATTCTGACATGTGGGTTTCAATAACTGAGGGTCCTTGTGAATCCAAGGATCGTCAACAGGAATTATCAGTGTCAATCGATGTCAAGACAACGTTTGCGGAATTAACGTTGATTTGGTTTAATTGTGTTAAACAACTTTAAATATCAATAAAAGATCAAGAACACACGTAACAAAACACAATTAATGATTAATCAGTATTTTATTATAATGTGTTAATGATTACAAAAGTATTGAATGAACGATATCAAAGAATGATATGATGTTATGGCTGCTAGGGTTTGATTGAATGACTTTGGAGATTGTTGTATTGCTATTGCTGTTCTCAATCAATCAATCGTCTAACTCAATCGTGTTTGAATCGAAACCTAGGATCCATATATATAGAAAGAGGTGTTTCAGTTATAGGAAACACCGGATCTCTTGGGATTTGATTTGTTTCAGTTAAGGAATCATCGGATTTCTCGGGATTCGCATAACCGCCTTGTTGACTTGTTTTACTTGTTGACTTGTACCACTTGTATAATACAAGTGTTTGGACTCCGCAGGAATATTGTCTTCAGTAGGAATTTGTTCTTCCGTAGATGTTGTGTTCTTCCGAAGGAGTCTAGTTCTTCCGAAGGTAACTTGTTCTTCCGAAGATAACTTGTTCTTTCGAAGGTAACTTGTTCTTCCGAAGGTAACTTGTTCTTCCGAAGGTAATTTGTTCTTCCGAAGGTAACTTGTTCTTCCGTAGAAGATCCTTGGATGAAGAATTACTTGTAAGAAATATATCTACGGAAGAACAAAATGTTCATCCTTAGACATTTCTTACACTTGGTCAATTTCATAAATTGACCAATTATAATGTTTGTTCCTGTAACCATACATAAACCAACACATATATAAATGGGTTAACCTATATATTTAATGCATACACAATAATGAAATACAAAAATTCATTACAGATATTAATTCAAGTACTAAGCCTATACATAATGACTAGATCTACTGATTCTAGACCTAACAATACTCCCCCTTAGGCTTAGATACTTGCAATAAGTTCTTCAAAACTGAAAGTTCCTTGACTCTTTCAATAATTTTGTTGTAGAAGTAAGAAACAGTAGTCTTCTGATCATCATACTTGTAGTTGATCTTCATCTTGCTGAACTTCTTCAGAGTCTCAAAACTGATTCCTAGAACATCTTCCTCTGTAGTGAGTGTGTCTAACACCTTGTTGTTATTCACCACTTCTAGCTCATCTTGCTCTGAGATTCTGAGTTCTGTTACTTCATCAAAAGTTGTTCCCTTCAGCAGTCCAGCATTGAATCTTCTTCTTTGTATGCTTTGGCATGTAGTTTGTCAATTACTTGAATCACATGGACATGTAGGAACAGATCATGTTGTGCTTTTTCATCAGTCAGCTTAGGAAAGAATTTGTCATTTAGATATGAAGTGTAGCTGGGATGGAGTAGTTTGATTTCAACAGGATCAAAGATCCTGATCTTGTCAGCTTTCTTGTTCTCAGCATTTCTTAGTAGGACTAACTCCTTTGTCTTCTCAACATAACCCCATTCAGTGATTGGGTATGTGAATTGAGTCCCTTCAATGCATTTGAGTGCTGCTTTGTTTCTGTTGTTGTAGCCAACCCTCTTCAAGAATTCATCATCTACATGTTCTGAGGCATTGGACTTGTATCTTTTGAGCCCTTTGATTCTCTTCTGATGTTCTATATCTTCCCTTTTAGCTTCTATCAGCACATCATCTTTAAATTTTGTCTTCAACTTTCCCACTAGAGTTGAGAAATCTCTTCCTCTAGGGTGAATTGGATAATTTCTTATGATTAAACTTTGAAGATCTTTGATGTCATTCTCTGGCAGACTCACCACTGAGAGTACATCATGGAAGTATTCAACTCTTCCGGATGTTCTTTTAATAATGGCACAATCCCAGTCTGGATCATATTTCTAGGCCATGATCCTGTTTTCTTCCACAGAGCTGGGAGTTGTGAGGTGGTCTATCAGTTGAATCAGAGTGGACTTCTGCTCGGTTATCTCTCTTACTGTAGTCCCAAGTGGCCATACTTTGCCAGGTATTACTTCTCTTGGCTCTCTGATCAATTTCTCCTTTCCTTTGTGATGATCTTTAGGTTCAACTGTTATAGGTTCAGCAGGAAATTTGCTTTGTTCCTCATAAGATGCATGTGGAGCTTCAGTTCTGAATCTTACTCAGTATCCAGCTCAACTTTCATCACATGCTCCTTCATCCTTCTGTGAGTTCCCCTACTGATCTTCCTTTAAGCTCATGAGGTTTGTAATTATGGCCTTGTAACCAGCAAGTCATGTTGTATTTGCTCAGCTTGGCTGTGTCACAATGTCCCAACTCCTTCTTTGTTTTCTGAATGGATTGAAAGGTGCTGAAGGCTTCATAATCACAATTTAGAATCATAAAGCATGCAAGCTCAAATTCTTTTAACAGATTCTTCATCTCAGTCATGTTTAGTCTCTCAACCATGTCATAAGGGAAACCATGGTTTATAAGTGTCATGAACATGGTTGATTCAGGCCTCTCTTCTAATATGTCTCTTGTAGTCAGAAGATCATCAGCCTTTGAGACTTCTTGTTCCGGTGGAGAGTCTTCTTTGATTAGTTCTTCCCACTCTTCATCACTTTCATCTTATTGCTGAAAGATAGGCTTCACAGTAGATAAATCTACTAAAGGGGTGTGTTAAGGAGAGGTCAGCTTTTGTTTCTTGGAGGCACTTTCATCAATAGCTATCTTCTTCTCAGCAGTACCAAGATACTTTCTTTTTCTTGAGTACAGGATCATCTCTTTTGATGCCTCAGGAGATTGTTTTGTTTGTACAGTTGAAGCCTTAGCATTAGATTCCAATGAACTGATCTTCAATTTCAGCTGCTCAATCTCTTCTTCTTTTCTCTTAATCACATTTGACTGAGCAGTCATAGTGCTAGATGCTTGTTCAAACTTCATCATAATCTTTTCCTTTTCTATCTTCTCAGATTCTGCTGACTCTTTAAGCTCAGCTTCCTTATCCAGTAAAACATCAATGACTTCTTTATCACTTTGAGCATCTTCTCTCAGTCTTTTTATTCTTGCTTGTGTAGGATTCTATATGCCCAAGACACATAAAATATTGATGTGGTTAGTACGTCATGATCCAAGTCGGGTTATACCCAATAACAAGCTTAGCAAACACCAATTAATATTAAATTGATGATATGATCATGCAATTAAATATTTACACCAAATTTGGAAATGGGTTTTCTAAATAACTTGCATGAGAGATGGAACAAATTATAAGGATAATTTGTTGATGAATTATTGTTATTCTTGTTATTTAAAAAGGTTTTAAATAACAATAATAATATATGAGTGTAACTTAATTAATTTGTTAATTAAGAGGGATATGTCACATTTAACATAAGTCTAGAATGACATTTTAATGTGTGTGACATAATGTGAATTCTATTAAGTTATGTTGGTGTTTTAAAGGGAGGGAAAAACCATTTTGAAAGGTTGTTTTGGCCGCCCCCTCCCTTGAATCTCATTGGACCATTTTGTCTTGAGAATACACACAACAATAACTAGGGAGACACTCATTCATTCCATCAATTCATTCATGCAAAAATAACTCTCAAAACTCTCTCTTTTCTCTCTCTTGTTCACGGAACAACCAGCAGGGATTTTGGGGTTTTGAAGTTGATTCTTGGTGTGACTCTACCTAGCAAGAGTGGTGTATGATCAAGGCTTGGGGTATACAAAGCTTGAGGATCTCTACATTGAGCTCTTGGTCGATTTCAAGCATCTAAACCTATCATCTCAAGTCGATTTTTGCTGCTGAAAAGGTAGATATCACAGCTTGTTCAAGCTGTGATTTTATGCACGTTTTGTAGGTTCATAGCTTGTTCCATTCATATATTTAAGATCCTATTGATTTGGGTTTTGTTTTCCATCTTAAAACCACACTTAGAACACGAAAATTTCAGATTATAAACTTGTTATAATCCTATACCTCCGCTGCGTTTTCTGAAAAGTTTAAAAGGTTGAACTATGTTTTAGTGTTTTAAACAAACCCTTCAATGGTATCAGAGCCAGGTTATATGGATGGCTTGCTTGATTCATCTTTTGAAATTGGTTTTAAAAGATGATATTAGACATGTTATAGGCTGGTTTTGGGCTGAAATATTATGTCTTATTGAAATCCCCAACTTTCAAGGTTACATCACACATGCTTGTGATTAAACCTTGAAAGATATGTATGTTGATATGTTGATTGTTTGGACAATATTTAAAACCAAAATTTCAGTTTATGTTGGCTGAAATTTGAAGATTTTAAGTGGGGATTAATGATATATTTTGATGATTTGATCATTGGTTGTTAAAGTGCATAACCTAGCTTATGGGCTTGTGTTGTTTGGATGATTCAAGTGGTTGTTTTATTCATTCAATTTGGTTGTAATATTTGTGTTTATTCTTTTGGGTTGTAATTATTCATTCATTTGGTTATGTAATAATAGATTAGGTTCATTTCCTTTACTAGAGAAAAAATGTATTAGGATACAATTTTGTAAAAGAAAGATGTACAAGATCAAGACCCAAAGATGGACACAAAGACACAAGAAACATGGAGCATTTGGATGCGGTTTCTAGTGGGAGGTTCTTGGAACCTTTATGATATGTTTGACCCTTAGAAAGACCAAAGACAACACTTGTGATGGCAAACAAGTGTTGTCAACATAAGGGCTATGGTTATGCACATATGATTGTTAATGTTTATGCTTGGTTGATTGTTTGTTGTCTTGATTGTTTGGTTGATATTTGGATATTCAAAACAAACTCATTAACAAACTTAACAAGCTGAAAATTGATGATTATTAAAGGTTAATAAAAGATTATTAAAATGATTCAATGATTTTAAAGATTAAAATAGGTTTTAATCAAAGAACTATAGGGTATCTTGTATTTGAAAGCATGCAAATACAAGTACATAGAGTTTTCTAAACTAGAATTTTGAAACCTCTAAACTTTTTTTTACAAACAAGATCAACACCGTCCTTTTACACAACACTTGAGTCACTTGGGAACTCTTAGTGGGATAAAGGTCACCTAACCATTTTGAGGGAACTTGTGACTTGAGGTGAGAATGCCTTATTTGTGGGATAAAGGTCACCTAACCACTTGTTTTGGCAAACTCACACGTGGGTGTAAGTAGGGTGTCTTGATTTGCAAATCATGTCAAATGGATCACCTACGATGTGGTTTCCAAATGGTGTTGATGGGATTAACATGCCGACTTTACATATGATGTTTCAAGTCGATCCCATATTTCTAGAAATTGCAAATGGTTGCAATCGTCAATCGTTGACCACCTTATTAATTTAAATAGTGGGATAAAGGTCACCTAACCACAATTTAAATGTAATGTTGGGTTCTAGATTTTAATATAAAATTGTCCTTAAAAGGCATTAAATATTAAAATTAGCAATATCGAAAATACTAAAATTGATCTTTGTTAAATTTTGTAGATGGCCACCAATAATGAAAATCACGATAACTCGTCCGCGTCAAACCAATCACTACGAGCGATCCTCCAAAAGGAACGTCTAAATCATAACAACTTTATTGATTGGTATCGAAACTTGAGAATTGTTCTCAAGCAAGAGAGAAGATCGTATGTTTTAGACGACCCTATCCCCGATCAACCTAACGAGGATGATGAGGAGGCCTTTAATGATTGGCTGAAATACACTGAGGACTCCGTCCAAGTGTCTTGTCTCATGCTAGCGAGCATGACTCCGGATCTCCAAAAGGAGTATGAACATCACGGAGCTTACGACATGATAACCCAGCTGAAGGAGACGTTCCAACAGCAAGCAAGGGTTGAGCGGTTCGAAACGGTTCGAGCGCTCCATGCATGTCGTATGGACGACAACCAATCTGTTTCATCTTATGTACTTAAGATGAAAAGTCATATTGACCGCCTCGAGAGGCTAAACTGCCCCGTCTCGAAGGAGTTGGCCACGGATTTGATCCTAAATGGCCTAACCAAGAAGTTCGAGACATTCGTGTTGAACTACAACATGAATGCATGGGACAAAAGCATTGGTGAACTTCACTCAATGCTCAAAACGGCCGAGGCGGCCATGGGTAAAAGGGTTTTACCCGTTCTCACCATCAATGAAGGTGGGAACAACAAAAGGCCTCATCCCGCACCCAAGGCAAAGGTTGCCAAGGGTAAGGGACATGCGTGGGGAAAGGGGAAAGGGGTGGTAAGGGTACCACCCAAACCACAAGAGAAGAAGCAAAAGGTTGCTACAAATGACCCATGCTTCAAGTGTGGGGAGATAGGACATTGGGCAAGGAATTGTCCTGTCCATCTCCAAGAGTTGAAAGCCAAGAGGGATGCCGGGCAGACCTCAGGTACAATATACATGATTCATATTGATCTTAATGTTACATCTTCAAACACATGGGTATTGGATACCGGATGTGGAACTCATATTTGCAATTTGTTGCAGGGGTTCACAAGAAGTAGGGACTTCAAGAAAGGGGATGTTAGCCTCTTCATGGGCAATGGAACTAAAGTCTTAGTTGAAGCTCGTGGGGACTACATCCTAAGACTTCCAAGTGGCTTGGAAGTTATTTTGAAGAATGTTTTGTATGCTCCTAGTTTGACTAGGAACATTATTTCTGTATCTCAATTAAGACATTATGATTATGTATTATCTTTTATTGAAAATGATATTCATGTTTCTTTAAATGGTATGTTCTATTTTAAAGCTATACCAATTAATGGTATTTATGAATTGGTTCATGAAAATACTTTAAATAGTTCATTGTACCAAACAAACACCAAGAAACTCAAGTTGGACTTGAGTGACACCTATCTTTGGCATTGTCGTCTTGGTCATATAAACAAGAAACGTTTACAAACACTTCAAAAGAATGGTCTTTTGAAAGCAAATGAATGTGATTCATTTGATGTTTGTGAATCTTGTTTACTAGGCAAGATGACTAAGGCGCCCTTTAGTGGAACTACTGAAAGGGCAAAAGATTTATTAGGAATCATACATTCAGATGTATGTGGTCCTTTTAAGCCAATGACTAGGAATGGTGAAAGATACTTCATTACCTTTACCGACGACTATAGTCGCTATGGGTATGTGTACTTATTAAGGCACAAAGATGAAGCTTTTGAAATGTTCAAAATCTTCAAGAATGAAGTTGAAAATCAACTCAACAAGTCAATTAAAGTTCTCCGTACCGATAGAGGAGGTGAATACCTAAGTGATGTTTTTCAAGATCATCTTAGGAGTTGTGGGATTGTCTCACAACTCACTCCACCTGGAACACCACAACACAATGGTGTGTCTGAGAGGAGGAATCGAACCTTATTGGATATGGTCCGATCTATGATGGCTAGAAGCACATTACCTCTATCATTTTGGGGTTTCGCTTTGCTCTCCGCGGCCCGTATTTTAAATATGGCCCCAACCAAAAAGGTGGAAAGGACACCTTTTGAGATATGGCATGGAAGAGTTCCATCCCTATCATACTTAAGGGTCTGGGGTTGTGAAGCTTATGTTAAGACTCCCACCCCAAACAAATTGGAAGTCCGATCCACCAAGTGTATCTTTATTGGATATCCTAGAGATTCTATGGGATATTATTTCTATGATCCACTGGAACAAAAGGTGTTTGTTGCCAGAAAGGGTGAGTTCTTAGAAGCAAAGTTCCTTATGGAAGGAGCTAGCAGTAGAACAGTGGATCTTGAGGAAGATCAAGAACCACAACCCGATGCACGTTTGGTTGAAACTAGCACTCAACATGAGGATGTTGAAGATGATCAAATGGTTGATCAATACACACAAAACGTTCGCAGAAGTGGTAGAACTAGTAATCCACCTGAAAGATACGGATTTTTCATGGATGGATGCTATATGGTAGATTCAGATGAACCAACCACATACCATGATGCAGTGTCCAATTTGGATTGTGACAAATGGCTTGAGGCCATGAACGTTGAGATGCAATCCATGTATGACAATCAAGTTTGGGAACTTGTTGTACCACCTCTTAATTCCAAAGTAGTTGGAAGTAAGTGGGTTTTCAAGAAGAAAACCGATATGCATGGAAACTTGGATACTTATAAAGCTAGACTTGTAGCAAAGGGTTTCACTCAAACTCAAGGGGTTGATTATGATGAAACCTTCTCACCTGTAGCGATGCTAAAGTCTATAAGGATATTGTTTGCCATAGCTGCTCATTATGATTATGAGATTTGGCAAATGGATGTCAAAACTGCTTTCCTAAATGGATATCTTGAGGAAGATGTCTATATGGTTCAGCCTGAAGGTTTTGTCGATCCAAAACATCCTAATAAAGTATGCAAGTTAAAGAAATCAATCTATGGATTGAAACAAGCATCGAGAAGCTGGAATCACCGTTTTGATGAGGAAGTAAAGAAATTTGGCTTCATCAAAAACGCTGATGAGGCTTGTGTGTATAAGAAGGCTAGTGGGAGCACAGTAACTTTCCTAGTATTGTATGTTGATGACATACTACTATTTGGAAATGACATTCCAACCTTGGAAGGTGTAAAAACCTGGCTTGGAAGTTGTTTTTCCATCAAGGATCTTGGTGAAGCCGCCTATATTCTAGGAATAAAGATCTATAGGGATAGATCAAGGCGGTTGATTGGTTTGAATCAAAGTGCATACATTGATAAGATCTTGAAAAGGTTCAAGATGGAGAACTCTAAGAAAGGTACCGTACCTATTCAAAGAGGAACGATATTGAGTACGACTCAATGTCCAAGCTCAAAGGATGAGCAAGATAAAATGAAGGCAATCCCATATGCATCTGCTATTGGATCCATCATGTATGCAATGATATGCACTCGACCGGACGTGTCATGCGCTTTGAGCATGACAAGCCGTTACCAGCAAAATCCTGGAAACAGTCATTGGATGGCTGTTAAGAACATACTTAAGTACCTAAGGAGGACAAGGGATATGTTCCTAATCTATGGATCTGGTGACGAGGAACTCGTTGTAAAAGGTTACACGGATGCGAGTTTCCAAACCGATCGTGATGATTCTCGGTCACAATCGGGATACATTTTCATTCTGAATGGAGGAGCGGTTTCTTGGAAGAGCTCCAAGCAGGATGTGGTGGCTCTATCGACTACAGAATCAGAATACGTTGCCGCCTCATTGGCAGCTCAAGAAGCTGCATGGTTGAAGAAATTCATTGCCGATCTAGGGGTAGTCCCTTCCATTCAGGACCCCCTAGAGATCTTTTGTGATAACGAGGGTGCGATTGCACAAATCAAGGAACCCCGTGCTCATCAAAAGACTAGGCACATTGAGCGGAGATTCAACTACATACGAGATGAAGTTGAAAAGGGAAAGATATGTATTCGCAAAGTTCACACGGATCAAAACATTGCGGATCCTCTCACGAAGCTCCTTGAAAAGGCAAAGCATGAATGTCATACTTGTGCCATGGGACTTCGATATTCTAGTGATTGGATTTGATCTGTACATTTTGTATTTGGATATGTGGAACTCTTTATTATTTGAATAAAATTATTTGGTTATAATGTTTCAATTAATGTTCCAAATTAGCATGTTTTATCCATGAGTAAAATGTTTACTCTAAAATGTCCGTAGTCGCTCATACTTGTGGGAACAAGTGTGAAAGTAAGATTATTATGAACTTGGATTGGTTGATATTCATAAGGATGAATATAGAGCAATGGGTTGCTACCAAGGTTCATAGATATTTGTGGGATACAAATATTGGACTAACCCGCATCTCAAATTTTACTACATGGAATCTTATTGATTGATCATAAGTAAATTTGAGTAAAGGCGAATATCATTTGGTATCCTCAGACCTGAGACACATATTGGGTTTTGATATTCACCAAGTTTTATACCTTGAGCCTATTCTTCACTGCCCTGAAATAGTGGACAGTACATAAGGATATGTTCAGGTATAACACGAAGTGTTTGTGAGAGACGTATGTAGTCAAGATGGAATTTGTTCCTCTTATTCGTTGAGAGTTAGATGTCTAAGGCCTGATTAAGTTAAATCAACAAGGAATGATCATTCTGTGTCCCTGGATTTAACATGACATCTGTAACAAAAGGATAGATGATTAATTCACCTAAATCATTTCAAGTAGGGTACTTGAAATGGATGATGTTATTGAATGGCCATAAGTCATGCGTATTAAGGGTAGTAAACCGTTGTTAGGCGGTATTTACTGCTTGCATCAATCTTCTATGAATCTTGGGCAAGTGGGAGATTGTAGGATTCTATATGCCCAAGACACATAAAATATTGATGTGGTTAGTACGTCATGATCCAAGTCGGGTTATACCCAATAACAAGCTTAGCAAACACCAATTAATATTAAATTGATGATATGATCATGCAATTAAATATTTACACCAAATTTGGAAATGGGTTTTCTAAATAACTTGCATGAGAGATGGAACAAATTATAAGGATAATTTGTTGATGAATTATTGTTATTCTTGTTATTTAAAAAGGTTTTAAATAACAATAATAATATATGAGTGTAACTTAATTAATTTGTTAATTAAGAGGGATATGTCACATTTAACATAAGTCTAGAATGACATTTTAATGTGTGTGACATAATGTGAATTCTATTAAGTTATGTTGGTGTTTTAAAGGGAGGGAAAAACCATTTTGAAAGGTTGTTTTGGCCGCCCCCTCCCTTGAATCTCATTGGACCATTTTGTCTTGAGAATACACACAACAATAACTAGGGAGACACTCATTCATTCCATCAATTCATTCATGCAAAAATAACTCTCAAAACTCTCTCTTTTCTCTCTCTTGTTCACGGAACAACCAGCAGGGATTTTGGGGTTTTGAAGTTGATTCTTGGTGTGACTCTACCTAGCAAGAGTGGTGTATGATCAAGGCTTGGGGTATACAAAGCTTGAGGATCTCTACATTGAGCTCTTGGTCGATTTCAAGCATCTAAACCTATCATCTCAAGTCGATTTTTGCTGCTGAAAAGGTAGATATCACAGCTTGTTCAAGCTGTGATTTTATGCACGTTTTGTAGGTTCATAGCTTGTTCCATTCATATATTTAAGATCCTATTGATTTGGGTTTTGTTTTCCATCTTAAAACCACACTTAGAACACGAAAATTTCAGATTATAAACTTGTTATAATCCTATACCTCCGCTGCGTTTTCTGAAAAGTTTAAAAGGTTGAACTATGTTTTAGTGTTTTAAACAAACCCTTCAGCTTGTTGTCTCATCAACTCTTCATCTTTTTCTTTGATCATTCCCTTCAGTTCTTGTATTCTTTCCTTTCTTTTGTTTGATTTGAGTACCAGCTTGTTGTACTCAGCAACCAGATAGCTCTTGCTGATAGGGATGTCATTATCACTTAGATCATCTTCATTATAAGCAATAACATCAACATGGTCTGCTACTGCATCTACTTCCTGCTGCTGAGACTTAATCCCATCATCTTTAACTTTCTCTTGATCAACACTTGCTGAGCTGGACCTTTGTTCAGTGGCTTGATCTACATGCTCTTGATGAGTTTGTTGTTGATGATCAGTCACTGGAGATACTTGTTCAGTTTCATTTGAATGCACAGGGGATTCAGTTTTGGATAATAACAGTTTAAATGTACTTGCTTGTGAGACTAATTCTGTCTCCCCAGTGTAGATACTCTCAGTAGCTGAATTTGTAGGAGTTGGAGGTTGTTGGTAAATTTGCATCTGAAGCTGATTTGGTGATTGGGGTTGAATGGGAGATATTGGTTCAGTATTTTGGCTGGCTGGTGATTGTGGTTAGGGTGTTTGTTGTTGATTTGGTGATTGATGGAAGATAGGTGAAATTGGTTCTGTATTTTGGCTAGCTGGAGATTGTGGTTGGGGTGTTTGTTGTTGTTGTGGTGATGTATCTGGTGAGTGAGTGTCTTGAGCAGAGTTGGTTGCAGAGTTCTCTTGTTCAATTTCCCACACAAGCTCTTGAGGTATGTCTGCATTATCATCAATCACATGAGCAAACATATCTATGTCACCTCCTTCATATCTCCCAGAGAGTTTTTTTCAGCACAGATCTACCAAGGTGTGCTTGAATAAACACACCACCCTCCATAGATTTTCCAGGCAAGTCCGCATTAATGATAAGTTGAATGAACCTTGGAAACATGTACATCTTATCAACCTTTTGTACTCTAATGTGATCACACACAATTAAAGATGTACTTTGAGTAATGTATGTTCTTCCCTCAAAGATACCAATAATTCCAGATGATATGTGTCTTGAAAATCTGTCAAGCCCAGATTTTCTGTTTGAGATACACTTCAGATAAGTGTGACACAAAAATCTGTATGGCTTACAGAGTCTTCCTTTCTTGATTTCTCCTTTTTCAAAGTCTCCATCATAACCCATTAAGAGAAAAACCTTTTCTATGTATTCATTTTCAAATACATCAGGGTGTCCAGCTTCAACATCTCCTAGTTCAAGAACCCTTCTTATCGTTTGTTCATCAATTCTCAGCCTTCGATTCTTAACTTCAGCAATAATGCATTCACCATCTTCTTCTACGTATGCAGAATTCCAGAAATCAATGATATGAGCTCGATAAATCACCGGCTCTGCTGATAGGGCATAGAATATCCTCGATCTTCTCTGATATCTCATAATTTCTTGACATCCTTCTGACACAGGATCGTCAGGGTTTAAGAAGGCACACACATTGTGTTCTTTTGCGAATCGATGATCCATCTGTTCATAAGAAAAGACTTCGTTAATCACATTATTGATATGAGAATACGAACAGTTGTGAGATAAAACAAGAATCGAATGGTTCATTCTTGATGATTATGACATGTTCTACCTTAATAAATGTTGATTAAGAACACAAATATATGTTTGCTTAGGTTTTGATTTGATAAATTTGAATGCTGAGGAAGTGGGAAAAATTTGTTGAGTGAGATTTTCTAGGTCTGAAAAAGTGAACGGAAAAACGAATAATGAATTTGACAAGTCAAACCTCATTATTTATACCCTCAGACATATTAATTTTCTCTGTTTTATTAAGTGGGACCCAATGTACTCTTCCGTAGAAGTAATTTCTCATTATTTCAGTGGGATCCACAATGTACTCTTCCGTAGAACATCTACGGATCAACAACATCTGCTGATGATGTGAAATTGTAACATTAAATTATTGATCTTTATTCATCCGTAGTTTACCAATCTACGGATAAACATTTAAGATTGATTTCCACACAGTAGCTTCTGCTGATGCAAAGAAAATATTGTTGTATGTATGGCCCAACTCCATTGGTTAGAACCATTTATTGCTTTAGGACCTCGTTGGCTTTGTATACATGACAATTTAGTACAAGAAAATTTAAAATTGTGATTTTTTTTATTTACTAAAAATTTTCATGTTTCCAACAGCTAAGATGATGCTCAGATTCCAATTTCTTCAAATTGATAATGATATAGACATTGCTGCTGCTGATAGAGATACTTTTTCATGTATTCTACTCCCCCTAAATTTGTGATTAATGATGAACTTAAGCATTTATCATAAATTTCTTTAAGAGGAATAACATGAATTTTAACTATATGATAATGATCAGATACACATAAGATGGGATCATACTATAATGCTAAGCCTCTTCCTGACAAGTTATGTTGTTTATTTGATACTTGAACAAGTTCTGATTGCAAGTATATTGTCCACATAAATCCATACAAGAGCTCATGTATCAACTAGACATGCTGTTTATCATGTTTTCATATTGTTTTTGAAATAACTGTTATGGGCTTCACATTCAATTCACAAAGGTTTTGTCCTCCCTTTGCAATTCAAATCATCACTTTTTCACACTTAGGACTATGTACTTTAAGTTATAATAGCTATCTTGAGATGTATTTGTCATCTCATTGATGCAATGTTATAAAAGCTCAAGATAATATACAGTTGATCACATGGGATTCTTTTGAGAGCTTTAGATATGATCATCATCAGGTCACCAGGTCTTTACTCACGTAAAACAGAGGTGCCTTTAACCCAGGTCTTTGTTCACACAAAACAGAGGGATGATGAGGATCATGATCTTTTCACCTTTTGTAACTGATATTCAGTATGGTGATCATACACCCAGGTCTTTGTTCACACAAAACAAAGGGAGTATGATTTGCAAAGATAGATAGTATAAAGTGTTTTACATAGTGTGTTTAGATGAATGATTTGATCACATTGGAATAAGACTCACTTTGTTTTCTCAAAATGAAGTTTCCCACAAACAATCATTTTAGTATTATGTTTTGCATGCACTCAGGTTTGTTTTCACTCAAGATGAACCTACTCACATATCAAGAAAACTTGCTGAGATTTATTGTTATTTATTTATTCAGGAATAGGCAAAGCTATAGTGTACTATCATTTCTCATTCATATGTCATGTTGAGGCATCATTACACACAGCATTTTGTTTGTTTAAATTTGATTAATCTAAGTTAATCATGCCTAGAGACTCAATCAGAAAATTAAATCAGACTAAATCAAAGGCTTTAATGAATAAATCAGCAAGCTGATTTGATGTATCCACTTTGACTAACTTAATCAATTTCTTTTCTGAGCAATCTCTCAGAAAATGATATCTTATTTCAATATGTTTTGTTTTACTATGTTGCACAGGATTAGCAGTGATAAACATAGCAGCAAAATTGTCTATATAGATTGAAGTTTGAAGAAAGTTGTAACCATAGTCAAGCAATTGGTTTTGCAACCAAAGAACTTGAGAGCAACCAGCTGAAGCAGCAATGTATTCAGCCTCAGCTGTGGATACAGAAACATTTGTTTGTTTCTTGCACTGCCATGACACTAGCCTTGGTCCAATGAATTGACATCCACCGGTTGTTGATTTTCTATTGCTATTACATCCACCATAGTCACTGTCTGAGTATGAGTAGAGTGTAAAGTCTCCATCCTTGGGATACCACAGACCAAGTCCTAGTTTTCCCTTGAGGTATCTGAATATTCTTTTGACAGCATTGAGATGTGACTCCTTTGGATCAGATTGGTACCTAGCACATACACACACAGCAAACATAATATCAGGCCTACTGGCAGTTAAGTACATAAGTGAACCTATCATAGATCTATATAATTTTTTGATCAATAGATTTTCCAGAGGGATCAGGAGCAATCTTATCAATTGTTGATGCTGGTGTTTTGCATGAGGATACTTCAGCAAGATTGTATTTCTTCAGAATTTGATGTATGTATTTTTCTTGATTGATGAATATTCCATCTGCTTTTTGATGAACTTGAAGACCAAGGAAGAAGGTTAATTCACCCATTGAGCTCATCAGAAATTCAGATTTCATCAGCTCTTCAAAATTCACACATAATCTCTTATTAGTTGATCCAATATAATGTCATCAACATATACTTGAACTACTAAGAGATCTTGATGTTCTTGTTTGAGAAAAAGTGTCTGATCAATAGTTCCTCTTTTGTAGCCATGCTTGAGTAAGAAAGATGATAGTTTTCATACCATTTTCTTGGTTCTTGATGAAGACCATACAAGGCTTTATCTAGCTTGTATACCCTGTGAGGATAATGAGGATCTTCAAATCCGGGGGGTTGTGACACATAAACTTCCTCATCAATTTTCCCATATAAGAATGCACACTTGACATCCATCTGATACACAGTAAACTTCTTATATGATGCATATGCCAAATACACTCTTATTGCCTCAATTCTTGCAACTAGTGCAAAAACTTCATCATAGTCTATGCCTTCTTCTTGAGTGTATCCTTGTGCAATCAACCTTGCTTTGTTTCGGACAATAATCCCTCTATCATCCAGTTTGTTTTTGTATAGCCATCTAGTTCCAATAGGATGTTGACCTTCAGGCAAATCAACAAGAGACCACACTTTTTGCTTTCTGAACTGTTGAAGCTCTTCTTGCATAGCTTCAATCCAGCTATTTTCTTTTAAAGCAGCTGTAATGTTTGGAGGCACCACTTGAGAAAGAAAACAGTTGAAGAGACAAAGGTTGGCTGTACCACTTTGACTCCTTGTAGTTCTCTTTTCAGGATTTCCAATGATGTTGTCAAGTGGATGAGTCTTATGAATTCTCATTGAGGGAGTTGATTCAACTGGAATAGATGATTCTAGGTTATTCATTTCCATTGCCTCTGACTGATTCATCTCAAGTTGAGAATTCAAGAAATAATCAAATTGAGAGTCTGTTAATTAGGCTGCAGAAGTATCTACAGTTTTATTTTGCTCTTCCGCAGGAACTTCTTCGGAAGCATTTTGCTCTTCCAAAGTACCTTCTCCGGATGCATTTTGATTTTCCGTAGGAACTTCTTTGGAAGCATTTTGCTCTTCCGTAGGAGCTACTCCGGATGCATTTTGGTCTACCATAGGAGCTTCGGATGCATTCTGGTCTTCCGTAGAAACTTCTCCGGATACAATATGGTCTTTCATAGGAACTTCTCCGGATGCATTCTGGTCTTCCGAAGGAACTTCTCCAGATGCATTTTTTCAATTCCACATGTAATATCTGCTTCTACTGAAGTGTTTTCATCTGAAGATGGATGTATCCTTAGAGGATCAGCAGATAAGGTTACTTTAGTCATAATAGGTGGAACAAATGGATAGCATACTTCATCAGATCCTGCATTGGTCAAATGATCATAGTTAAATGATTTAGATAAAGCATCTATGTCAAATAACCATGATGAACCTTTAACTGACTTAGTAAATACATTTTCATCAAAAGATACATTAGGAGTCTCTTCCACAATGTTATGTTGTGGAATATACACTCTATATGATTTTGATGTTGAAGAGTATCCAACAAAGAAACCATCATAAGCTTTTTCTGAAAAATTCCCTAATGACTCTTTTATGTTCAAAACAGTTACTTGACATCTAAAGACTCTTAGATATCCTATGTATGGTTTTCTTTTAAATAGGAGCTCATAAGGAGTTTTGTTATGTTCTTTGACAATTAATGTTCTGTTTTGAACATTGCATGCAGTATTCACAGCCTTAGCCCAAAAGGTGATAGGTAGTTGTGAATCAGCTAGCATTGTTCTTGCTGCTTCAGTGAGAGTTCTGTTTCTTCTTTCAGCAACTCCATTTTGTGGTGGAGTCCTTGGTGCACTGAATTGTCTTGCAATACCTTTGCTTCTACAAAAGGAATCCAGTTGAAAATTGACAAATTCAGTACCATTATCACTCCTAAAAATTTTAACTTTTGTATCAAGTTGATTCTCAATCTTGATTACAAAGTCCATTAATGTTTTTGATGTTTCACTCTTTTGTTTTAAGAAAAAGACCCATGTAAATCTTGTGAAATCATCAACTATCACCAAACAATATTGCCTTTTTCCAATGCTCATTACATTGGTGGGACCAAAAAGATCCATGTGAAGCAATTTGAGTGGTGTAGTATTAGTATTAATGGTTTTGGATTTATGTGACACTCTGTGTTGTTTTCCTTTGTAACAAGAAGAACAATGAGTTGAGCAATGAAACTCTTTATTTGGCAATCCAATGACCAGGTCATTTTTCACCAATTTATTCATGTTCTTCATGTTAGAATGGACAAGCCTTCTATGCCATAATTGAGACAAATCTTCTGAGAGTTTAGATATAAGGCAAGTTTCATGTTTTGTAAGAGAAGTGTTGTTCATATCCAAAACATAAGTGTTTCCTTTTCTTGCTGCTTTGAGGAGAATCCAATCTTCTGGGACAATAAATCCTGGCTTAAGAATGTAACAATTAGTGTCATCAAACAATGTAGTATAGTTTTGATCACAAATTTGAGATACACTAAGTAAATTATACTGTAAATTTTTACAGTAATTTACTTTATCAAATTTAAGTACACCATTGTTATCATTCCTTCACCAACAATTTTACCTCCCATTTTATCCCCACCAAATGCCACATAAGAAGTATTTTTATGTTTGAAATCATGGAGAAGAGAACAGTTTCCTGTCATATGCCTGGAACAACCACTGTCAACATACCACTTGTTGTCAGCTCTCCAATATTGTTCCTGCAATCAGAAAAGAAAATCAATTAGAAGTGACAACCCAAGTCTTAGTGATCTTGGGTTTGTCAACAGGATCTAAAACAGTTACTCTTTCATGAATAGTTTTTGAAGTTTCAGTTTCAGATTTGATTGATTCATTCTGATTTGATTTAGATGAGGATGATTCTACTGAATGGGATGTTGATGAAGTAGATTCATGATTCATATTTTCTGCTTTACTTAGAGCAACTTCATTTGTTTGAGTCTTTTGTTTTGATAATGAACCTTTAAATGTCTCACTATCTTTTGTTTTTGAAAGAGGTATATGAATGCCTTTTTCAAATTTATCAAAGAATGAATCATCATCCTTTGATTCCTTGTCTAACAAATCTACTCTTTTATGGGGTGTTTTTGACTGCTGGAAAGATGGTCTTTTCCTCAGTATATGAACACTTGATGATGTTTTGTCCTTTGATTTTGACTTTGATTTTTGTTCATACTTTTTCAGTTTTGAACCCTTTGCAGAATCCGTAGATTGAGAATCTGATTCAGATTTTTCTGATTCTTTCTTCTTTGAGCCTTTTGTCTTGTTCTTTTTGTTGAAATAACATTCCTGTGTGGAATGATTATTTTTGTTGTAGATAGAACAATGTTTGTTGAAGTAGCAATCAGCAGTCATATGATTGTTCATATTGCAAATAGAGCAGTAGCTGCTGAAGTAACAGTCTTCAGTATTGTGATTTTTTATGTCACACCACTTGCAATACTTTTCTTCTGATTCTTTCTCAGAATCATTCTTTTTGTTTGCTGATTTTTGTTGTAGTTCTTTCTTCTTCAGCTTTGGATGTGCTTCTCCTTTTTCCATTTTGTGCACATTTTGATTGTTTGTTGCTGAATTCCTCTTCCGTAGATCAGCAGCTGAAGTTTTCTTGTTCAGTTGATGATCTGCTGATGCCTTTTTCTTTCCTCTTTCTTTGAATTTTCCTTTTTCTTCAGTGATGACAGATTCATCAGTCAATTTCTTGGAGAAGTCTTTCATACTTAGTTCTTGGAGACCTTCATTTAATTGAGCTATCCTCTTGCAGATGGTCTTCAGCATGTTTCTTTGTTTAGGAGGATATGGCAACTTTGTTTCTTCAAGCACTTTTGGGATATGAGTTTTCAGTTGAACATTCTTACCAGTGCTTGTTCGATCGACATCATGTTCATCAGAATCATCCAAGTCATCACACTTATCATAATCAAATTCTGAATCATTTTGATCTAATGATTCTGATTCAGAAGATTCAGTTTCACTCACCTCAGCTTTATCATTAATTTTAGTTTGAGTTGAATCTTTTTCAAACTTAGTGCCAGGAACAAAATGATTTGACAGAGTGTTTGTCATTGTTGTAGGTAAGGATGTGTAATTATCATTTATAGGTGGTGCAACCGCATTATTACCCAACCCAGACCTTTTCTTTGATTCAATATGAGAATTTAGTAATTTCTCATATTGCTGAGATGATAATTGAAACTTCTGAAGTTTCACTTCAGTTGATGCATGATCAGCCATGGATTTTGTTAAGGAAGTGGTCAGATGCTCAACTTGGGCTTTTAGGCTATAATTTTCAGAAACAAATTTTTCTAAATCCTTTTGCAAAGAATTAATTTTTATTTGATACAATTTATGTTCTCTAACATGGGATTCATTCAAAATCATTGTTTCTTTTACTTTGTCAGCCAACTGTTGAGCATGGACTCTATATCGTTCAACTTCTTCAACACAAGTTGATGAACACAATCTTTCTTTTACCTCTTTTGCAATTGGTGGAACTGTTTGATCCATATGAGCCATCAATGCTTGATGCTCTTCCAAAACTTCCTTTTCATACACACTCCAGTCACACGTTCCATCTTGAAGTATGATCAGCCCTGATTCCTTTGAGTTGCTAGGTCCAGCTGATTCTTTGGTGGCTGGTGGGGAAGCATTGATCAGTTGAGATTGTTTGTGCAGAGGTCTTTGAGAAGGTGATTGTTGATGAGCTTGAATCTGATGTTGTTGATGCTGCTAATGTTGTCTCATCTCTGGATATGACTGTTGATTGCATTCTCTTGAGAAATGTCCATAGAGATTGCATTTGTAGCATCTTACTTTTGATTTGTCAACGCCAATCTTTGATGTTCTGCTTGCTGAAGCCAAGTTCTTATTTCTCCTGAGATATTGCTTAGCTCTATAAGCAATCATGGCCATCTGCCATTGTAGATCCATTTCTTCCACTACATCAGGGGGCAGTTCTTCTAAGTCTTGTTGGCAAATATTGGCTGATGTTAGAGAGCTTCCCAGATATGCTTGAAAATTGGAACTAAAGGCTGCAAAGGCTGCTCTTTGTTCTTCAGAGTCCAATATCACAGTTATTGGTTCTGACTGATTTGCTGAAAATGAAGACTTCGCTGTTGCTATAGTTGTATCTTGTCTATCAGTAGTTCTTCCTTTATTCTTTTGCTGCTTGTCTTGAGATGATTTCTTTGAGGGTTTTGAAGCATAGAAGCTAACTTCCTCCTCATCATCACTCCTAGCACAAGAGTTATCACTTTCATTGTTTGAAATAAATGCACTTCCAACATTATTTTTTTCTTTGAAGTGATAGGGTGAGACATGAATTCTCACACTCTTGTTTCTTGATTTTTCGTCCATTTCAGATCTATAGTGTTCTTGAACATGGACACAGTATGCTTCCAACTTTCTGGAAAAGTGTGGAGCATTTTCTTGTTTAATTCCTCACTTGTATACTTCAACTCCAGAATATTCATCTCAGTGACTAACTGCATGAATCTATGGAGTTGCTGAGGAATTGATTCACCCTTAATATGATGAAATGTTTCATATTGTGATATGAGGGTGTCTCTCCTTATACTTCTTATCTCATCACTCCCTTCACAGAGAGTGTGAAGTATCTTCCACAAGGAGTGTGCTCTTTTATAGTTCTCACACCTGATTAATATCTCTTCAGGTAAAGCCATACTAAGCAAACTGTATGCCTTTATATCAACTTTTACCTTTTTCACATCATCAGGTGATAGATCTTTGGTACTGATTGGTTGATTTTTGTCATTATAATCCGGCCCAAGAGTGGGTGGAATATAAGGACCTTCAGTGATGGATATCCACAAGTCAGAATCAGTATAGTTTACATGATTCCCGAACTTGATTTTCCAAGACTTGAAGTCTGCTTTTGTTTCCAACTTCGGAGGTTGGTAAGATGAACCACTGAAGTTGCTCATGATGTTAACAAGATATGCTATTCAATTGATTTGAATATAGAAACAAGTTAATTAAAAAAACGATTGCAGTTAAACGAAATTAAACACAATTAAAACACAACTAACACTGATAGATCAATTGATTTAAATCAATGAGCAATTGGCTCTGATACCACCTGTGAATCCAAGGATCGTCAACAGGAATTATCAATGTCAATCGATGTCAAGTCAACGTTTGTGGAATTAACGTTGATTTGGTTTAATTGTGTTAAACAACTTTAAATATCAATAAAAGATCAAGAACACACGTAACAAAACACAATTAATGATTAATCAGTATTATATTATAATGTGTTAATGATTACAAAAGTATTGAATGAACGATATCAAAGAATGCTATGATGTTATGGCTGCTACGGTTTGATTGAAAGACTTTGGAGATTGTTGTATTGCTATTGCTGTTCTCAATCAATCAATCGTCTAACTCAATCGTGTTTGAATCGAAACATAGGATCCATATATATAGACAGAGGTGTTTCAGTTATAGGAAACACCGGATCTCTTGGGATTTGATTTGTTTCAGTTAAGGAATCATCGGATTTCTCGGGATTCGCATAACCGCCTTGTTGACTTGTTAACTTGTACCACTTGTATAATACAAGTGTTTGGACTCCGCAGGAATATTTTCTTCAGTAGGAATTTGTTCTTCCGTAGATGTTGTGTTCTTCCGAAGGAGTCTAGTTCTTCCGAAGGTAACTTGTTCTTCCGAAGATAACTTGTTCTTCCGAAGGTAACTTGTTCGTCCGAAGGTAACTTGTTCTTCCGAAGGTAATTTGTTCTTCCGAAGGTAACTTGTTCTTCCGTAGAAGATCCTTGGATGAAGAATTGCTTGTAAGAAATATATCTACGGAAGAACAAAATGTTCATCCGTAGATGTTTCTTACACTTGTTCAATTTCATAGATTGACCAATTATAATGTTTGTTCCTGCGACCATACATAAACCAACACATATATAAATGGGTTAACCTATATATTTAATGCATATACAATAATGAAATACAAAAATTCATTACAGATATTAATTCAAGTACTAAGCCTATACATAATGACTAGATCTACTGATTCTAGACCTAACAGTCCTTATATTCCACCCACTCTTGGGCCGGATTATAATGACAATAATCTACCCATAAGTACAAAAGATCTATCACCTGATGATATTAAGAAGGTCCAAGTTGATATTAAAGCATACAGTTTGCTTAGTATGGCTTTACCTGAAGAAATATTAATCAGGTGTGAGATTTATAACACAGCAAATTCCTTGTGGAAGATACTTCATACACTTTGTGAAGGGAGTGATGAAATCAGAAGCATTAGGAAGGACACCCTTCGTTCAAAATATGAAACCTTTCATCATATTGAGGGTGAATCAATTCCTCAACAACTCCATAGATTTATGCAACTTGTAAAAGTGATGAACATCTTGGAGTTGAAGTATACAAATGAGGAATTAAACAAAAAGATGCTCCATACTTTGCCTGAAAGTTAGAAGCAAACTGTGTCCATGTTCAAGAACACCATTGACCTCAAAGCAACTGGTTTAGATACATTGGTAGCAAAGGTTGAGGCACTTGAAATGGATGAAAAATTAAGAAACAAGAGTGTGAGAACACATGTCTCACCCTATCACTTTAAAGAAACAAAAAATGCTGGAAGTGCCTTGATTTTCAACAATGATAGTGACAACTCTTGTCCAGTGAGTGAAGATGAAGAAGAAGTAAGTTTCTATGCATCAAAGCCTTCAAAGAAATCTTCTAAAAGTAAATCAGGAAAAGAAAAAGGAAGAAGTGATGATAGAAGAAATGCATCTACATCATCAAACAACAATCAAGAAGAGCCTATCACTATGATTCTGGACTCTTTAACATCTGCCAACATCTGTCAGCAAGACCTGGAAGAACTACATCCAGATGTAGTAGAAGAGATCGATCTTCAATGGCAAATGGCTATGATTGCTTATAGAGCCAAGCAGTACCTCAGAAGAAACAAAAATTTGGCTGCAGCAAGCAAAACATCAAAGATTGGTGTTGATAAGTCAAAAGTAAGATGCCTCAAATGCCATCTCTATAGGCACTTCTCAAGAGAATGTAACCAACAATCTTCTGACATGAGAGAACATCAGCAACATCAGTCTCATCAGCAGCACACTCAACAACTAGCAACATCTCAAAGAACCTTCAGACAACCACAGCTAACAAACTGATCCCCACCAGCCACAATGCATCAATAGGGCCAAGTAACTCTAAAGAAACTGGGCTGATCATTCTTCAAGATGGAACATGTGACTGGAGCATGTATGAGAAGGATGTCTTGGAAGAGAATTGTTGATACATGTATGTCCCTAGATCAGGATTTGTAATGTAATGAACTTGTCTGTCTGTTTTTGATGTAATTGTAATGGATTAATGAAATGATATGAATTGATTGTTACTTGTAATGTTTAATATTTCATTAATGAGTTGTGATTGAATTAATTGGGTTTATAAATGTTTAAATGAATGAACATTAAGTTATATTAAATAGAACATTCAAACTTAACTTAATGAAGTTCTCATGCGGATGGCCCATGCGAATGGACCACACGCATGAATAACTTCATACGATTGAATCAATCGCACGACTGAACCAGGAGACTGGATCAGTCGTATGATTGACACATAAGATTGACTCAATCGCACGACTGAACCCGCAGTCGTGCGAATGGATCAACCGCATGGTTCAATCGCACGACTGAACCATACTTATGGCCCAGTCGCACGATTGACCTATACTAACCTATAAATAGACCCAATTCGTGGGAAAACGGAAGCATTCATCCCATTACGACTCCAGACGTACCCTAGCCGTCCAGAAGCCTCCCAAATCGTTCTCCAAGTTCATAGAACACATCAGATCGGTTCTTGATCGATTTCTGACGTTGAAATCAATTCTTGATTGATTCATCGTGTGTTCTCACTGATTGGATCGCCAATCAAATAGGATTCCGCACTATTTGAGTTGGTTTAACACGCAATCACTAGGTATTTCGTTCAAATACCAGGTCCTAACAAGTGGTATCAGAGCCTTGGCTCTTGATTTCGTGTTGATTCAATCAAGATTGCATAAAAGTTTGTGTTTTTGCACGAAAAACGCAATCTTTTGCATCAAAAAGTGATCTTGGACGTTCCCTGCTCATCAAAGTTCAGTTTCTACGAACCTAGACGATTTGGACTTGCAAAATTTCGAATTTTTACGGCTGAAACCCGTCAAACCTAGAAATTTTCGCAAAACAGCAGCTTCAGTCGCACGAGTGGCTCATTCGCACGACTAGACTCATTCGCAGTGCTCATTCGCACGACTGGACCTAGTCGCACCCTCATTCGCACGACTGAACCCTTTCATTCGCATAGCTCACACGAACCAGATTCATTCGCACGACTGAACCAATCGCCCTGTTCAGTCGCACGGTTGGACCAATCGCAGAGTTCATACGCACGAGAGGACCATTCGCATCCTTCAGTCGCACCAGTTAAAGTTGATTTGATTAGACTCTAAGTTTAGTAATCATGGAAGATCAGATGTCAGCCTTTACTGCGGGGAAGGACTCAAGAATACAGAACCTGCTGCTGCTTGAGAGTGAGGTGGGTATTCACAATAAACCACCAAAGCTCTTGACTTTAGATGAGTTTCCTCGTTGGAAGCAACGTTTTGAGATCTACCTCAATGGAGTAGATCCCAATCTGTGGGAAGCTATCGAAGTAGGGTATAGTACACCGGTGGGAGCAGATGGAGTGAAACTAACGTTGAGTGGGATGACTGATGCTCAGAAAGTAAAGTATAATGCTGAGAAAAGAGTTTATGCTATGATAACTCAGTCGATCCCCAAAGATATATTCCACCAGTACTCTGAGAACAAGCAGTCAAAGAAACTGTGGGATGAGTTAGAGAAAAGGTATGATGGGAATGCATCGTTAAAGGCAATCAAAGCAAAGGAGTTAAAGAAGGAATTCGATAACTTCTCATCAATTGGTAACGAGGGGTTAGATGAAGTCATAGACAGATTCTACCACTTGATGAGCGAGTTGCATACACATGGAGTGGAGACAACTATGGAAGAAAAAGTAAGCAACTTCGCTGATGGATTGCCTGATAAGTGGGGATCATTCGTGTCTAATCTTAGACAGAATGGTATACTTATAAAGCTGGATATAAATGACTTTATTCTTAGACTGCGTGAAGAAGCACTAAGGATGAAGTATAGAGCACAGAAGTCATCATATACACAAAACCCAGCTTTATACAATGCCACGCCTCAAGCTAAGACTTCTGGTGCACCTCTCCAGACGGCATTCGTGTCTAGCTCGTCAGGTCCTTCACATGCTTCTACTTCTGGATCAGACACGTCTGGGTCATCATGTACCCATTATATTGGATCAGAAGCAAGTGCTACAAAATTGAAGACCGAGAACCTCGGAAATGTGACTGTAGAAGTAGCACGAGAACATATGGATCTTCTCGCTGCTGTGGTTCATTCATATGATGGACTTGTAGCAGGGAAGATTGGAAACTGTCACTTGGCTGATGAAGACTACGAGCAGGTCGATGAAATGGAGCTGGAAAGGATGGATATAATGTGGGCCTTAGCTAGCGCTGTCCGACGGGCGAAGAAGTTTGTTAAGAAGACTGGACAGAACTTGATAGCTACAAAGGACACCACATTTGGTTTTGACAAGAGCAAGGTGACTTGCTTCAACTGTGGAGAGAAAGGGCACTTCAAGAGGGAATGTGTCAAACCAAAGAAGACGGGTAATGGGAACCCGTTCTCATCCTTTACTCACCAAGACAAGCAAGCCTCTAATTCTACTTCATCAAACAAGGACCCAAAAGCCTTGACTGCTCATGATGATGAAGGACAGGACTGGAGTTTTAGATTTGTCAACCCAGAATCCAACATTGCAAGTGTTGAAGATCTTGATGATGATTCTGCGAGTGAGGGTGATATAGCAGTTGATATAGCAATGTCACACAGTGAAGAAACAACTGCAGCTGGAGTCAGTTACACACCAAAGGAGGAAACTTCCAAGTCAGATTCAGAAAAGTCAGAATCACCAGAACCAGAGACTTCTGATGCTGCATTGATGGCTAACTCCTCTGAAACAACACAGGTAAGTACAACTGACCAATTGTTTAATAATCATGCTTGTTCTAACTGTGATAAATTTAGGAATAGCATTGATGAAAAATTTGCTAGGTTATTAGATCACAATGATAACTTAGTAAAGGACTTACAACTATGCACTGAGGCCAATAGAGTTCTAAAACAAAATGAGCATAGTTATAAAGAAAAGATAGACCTATTGACTAAGCAACTTAGGGAAACCGAAGTAGTTGCCTTTAATCAATCAAATGACATTAGGTACTATCTAAACTCCCTAGAGGACACTAAGAAACAAAAAGCAGTTCTAGAAGTAGAAGTTAATTCCTTAAAACAGAAACTGCATAGTTGGACTAGTTCTTCACACATAGTTCAACACTTAGTGAGAGAGAGAAATAATGGGGAGGGATTAGGATACAAAGTGGTTCCACCACCACCTGAGACCTTGATGAACACCAAGTCTAGACCAGTAAACAGCAACCCAATCAAGGATCATGTGGTGACCACTCCTCTTGTTACTGATCCAGACACATCATGTTCATCTACTGAATCTGGACAGAAACAAAAGGAGGCCACTTCAAAGGCAAAGGGTAAATTGCCTTGTGTTAATCTGGAAACTGAATTTGAAAAAGTTAACTTAAAGTCAGGGTCAAACAGAGTCAAATCAGAACCCAAAAAGACTTCAAATGTTAATTTTTCACATGCAACAAGTCTAAAACCAGTTAACCAAAAGGTAGAACAAGTTAAACAAGTTAAATCAGTTAAATTTGTTAAACCAGAGAAAACATCAAACATACAAGAGTCAAAACCTAAGGTAATTGATGTTACTAAAGTGTCACGCATTTCTCCACAAAGAAAGTCAAACTATAAGGTTTATAGCAGATCGTGCTACAACTGTGGAGAATGTGGACATATTGCTTCCTATTGTCCTTTCTATCAGACACCCAGGAAGAAGATTGATCTTCAGGACTCTAGACCTAGGTCTTCTAAGAGGAGTTCTCTAACTCCACCTAGAAGATCCAGTGAACCTAAAGTTCAAACTGTAAGCCAGACGACTGTTTATCATAAACAGGCATTGCACAAATCTGGTTTATGGAAAGAGAAGACTACCTGTGTGACTGATACTGATGACAAGAAGGAATCTGAGTTACCCTCACCTTCTAAAGGTCAATGGGTAGAGTTTATGATGTGTGATGCCTCTGGGAAACCCAAGACAGTAAAGGCTTGGGTTCCTAACCTAAACTAATGCATTTACTTGATATGTGCAGGGTGTTCGGTATAGCGCTGAGACTAACACGTGGATCATAGACAGCGGAGCATCCAGGCACATGACAGGTAATAGAGCCCTTTTATCAAATGTCAAACAAATAAAAGGAGGGCATGTTTCCTTTGCAGGAAACAAGGGAGGATACATCACAGCACAGGGAGAAGTGGGAAATCAGAAAGTTAAGTTTGATAAGGTGAACTACGTTCAACAACTTCAAAATAACTTGCTTTCTGTTTCCCAAATCTGCGACAAAGGATTTAAAGTCATCTTCGACAACAACAAGTGTTACGTGCTGAAGAAGGAATACATGATTCCAGAGGATCAAGTACTAATGACTGCTTCAAGATATAAGGACCTATATGTCTTGGATCTGTCAACAGCTGCTCCAACGGATCAAGAAGTACAGTGCTTTCTATCTAAAGCTACTGAGAAGGACTCAATCTCCTGGCATAGGAGAATGGGACACATTAGTCAAAGGAAGATGAATCACTTGATTCAGAAGGACTTAGTAAGAGGAGTAAATGTCAAGAACTTCCAACTTCCTGACTTTTGTGTAGCTTGCAAGAAAGGCAAACAGACAAAGAAGTCTCATAAGGAAAAGAAAGTTCATTCAATAGAACTTCCTCTTGAACTTCTTCACATGGATCTGTTTGGTCCAGTCAGTACAAGGAGCATTGCAGGCGATCTGTACTGTTTTGTGGTCACTGATGACTACTCAAGGTTCACTTGGGTAATGTTTCTGAAATCCAAATCAGAAACATTTGAGTCATTCAAGGAATTAGTCACCACTCTGGAATCTCTCTACAAGCTAAAGGTTAGACAAGTACGCTCAGACAACGGGACCGAATTCAAGAATCAATGGATGGAGGCATACTGCAAGGAAAAGGGGATTGTTCACCAATTCACTTCAGCTTACACGCCTCAGATGAATGGAGTTGCTGAGAGGAAGAATAGGAGCTTGATAGAGACTGCACGGACTATGCTAGCGGACTCGAAACTGCCTATCCAATTCTGGAATGAGGCAGTAGCAAACGCATGTTATACACTGAATCGAGTCCTAATAGTCAAGCGCCACGGAAAGACATGTTATGAGCTACTCCAAAGACGCAAACCGAATTTGGAGTATCTTGAACCTTTTGGCGCACCATGTACACTTCTGAAGAAGACGCAGGAAGGAAAATTCAGCGAGAAGGCAGATGAAGGAATATTTCTAGGATACAACATACCGAATAAGCGAGTTTACAATAACTCAACGGGTCTTGTAGAAGTGTGGTGTAATGTCGACGTTCAGAGATATACCACACCACCTACAGGAAAAGGACCGCCTACTTCTTCGATTATGATGGATTCTTCAAATCCTTCAACATACCTCTCTCTCCCTCGGATGATGAGCTAGCAACTAGGATGATGTATGATATTCTGAATACACCATCTAGCACACAGGGAGAATCATCTACTCAGTCAGGGGGAGTAGTCAACGACAGTGACTCCTCCTCTGAAGATGAAGCTGAAGAAGATGACCAGAACAGTCAGGAGGAACAGGTTCCAGTACCAGCAAGTCCACAAGCATCTACGAGTGATGCACATTCGACTTCAGAACCTCAAACTCCAACTACCTCAGATGCAGAACCAAATGTTCATAATCTTGGCTCTGAGGTAGCTGTTCCTACTACTCCAGGATCACGACTAAATGTTTATCATCCCCTTGACAATGTCATTGGAGATGTCAGATCAGGAGTACAAACCCGAAATCAGTTGTACTCAGCTGATTACGCCTCGGTTATGGAAAAGGTTACATTCATGATGGTGCCTATCGATGTTTTGTCTCGCAGGTTGAGCCAAAATATGTCAGTGAAGCACTCAATGATGAGGCGTGGGTTAGTGCCATGCAAGAAGAACTTCTGCAGTTTAAGAAGTTAGGTGTATGGACACTAGTTGATAAACCTAAAGGTGCTAAAGTCATTGGCACTAAATGGGTACTAAAATGCAAAAAGGATGACCAAGGGGTCATTATCAGGAACAAAGCTCGACTGGTGGTTCAAGGTTTTCGCCAAGTCGAGGGAATTGACTACAATGAGGTGTTTGCACCCGTGGCAAGGATGGAAGCGATTCGTATCTTCCTTGCCTATGCATCGTACATGAAGATCAAAGTCTACCAATTAGATGTAAAGAGTGCATTCCTTCATGGGGAAATCAGAGAAACAGTCTACGTGAGTCAACCAGAGGGTTTTGAAGATCCCTATCATCGGGATAGAGTCTACAAGCTTGACAAAGCTTTGTATGGGCTTCATCAAGCTCCTCGAGCTTGGTATGAGAAACTCTCAACTCATCTTGTGAAACACGGCTTTCGCAGGGGAGTAATTGACTGTACACTGTTTATTAAGGAAAAGGATGGCGACCTACTGCTTGTACAGATATACGTTGATGACATAATCTTCGGGTCAAAGAACGAAGAGTTATGTAAAGAGTTTGAAGCAGTAATGAAGAAAGAATTTGAGATGAGTGCCATGGGGGAGATGAAGTTCTTTCTCGGGTTACAGGTGGATCAAACACCTAATGGGATCTTTCTACATCAGACCAAGTATGTAGGAGACATTCTCAGTCGCTTTGACATGGAGAATGCTTCTGCTGCTGGGACTCCACTTGCTACTAATCATGATATAGCACCGGATGATAATGGAGATCTAGTAGATGCCACCATGTACCGAGGAATGATCGGATCCCTCATGTATCTCACTGCCTCAAGACCTGATATTATGTATGCTACATGTCTATGCTCAAGATATCAGGCTAAACCAAAGGTCAACCATCTGATGGGGTCAAGAGGATCTTTCGTTATCTGAAGGGTACACCTACACTTGGACTGTGGTACCCTCATGATGATGACTTTGAGCTTACCGCGTATAGTGACTCGGATTACGGGGGCTGCAAGATGAACTACAAGTCTACATCAGCAGGGTGTCAATTCTTTGGGAGAAGATTAGTTACCTGGCAGTGTAAGAAGCAGACATCGGTTGCCTTGTCAACCTGTGAAGCCGAATATGTTGCTGCTGCAAGTTGCTGTTCTCAAATCATCTGGATTCAACAGCAAATGCGGGATTACGGTTTAAAATTCTCATCTACTCCTATTTTTGTTGATAACTCTGCTGCAATTGCAGTAACTAAAAATCCGGTCCAACATCCTAAGACCAAACACATCGGTATTAAATACCATTTCATAAGGGATTGTTTTGAAAAGAACTTAATTGATGTGGTTAAAATTAATACTGATTTTCAACGCGCTGACCTCTATACTAAAGCTTTTGATAAACCACGTTTTCAATATTTATTAGAGGTCAACGGTGTTAAAAAGAAAAGTGAGGTAATTCCTGATGATGAAAATGTGTAGTCCGATGTCGTGTACTTAAATTTTATTTTTATTTATTTTGATTTGTTTATTTGATTTTATTTTATTTAAACTCATGTTCTCTTGCTGTTTATTAAAATCCTAAAATAATTAAACCAGAAATGATTTTAGTATTTTAGGGGGAGAATATGTCAGCAAGATAACATTAAAAAAAAAAAAAAAAAAAAAAAAAAAAAAAAAAAAAATGAGGGAGAAGGAGTAGCGAGCTGAAATAAGGTAGATTGTATCTGTGATACCGATTCAATACCTTTGGAAAATGATAGTACACAGGAACAAATCAAGAGGGACTTTAAAATTTAAGTTTTAGTAATATGCAAAAGTTCAAAGTAATAAATCTGTGTAGTCTAAGCAATACCAAAAGGAAAGATGATAGAAAACTGGCAACTCCTAAGGTGACACAAAGAAAGTAGACTTAGAGGCTGCTAGACCATATATGATATGTTGGTAGATTCAACACAATAGACAACTAGACCGGATTGGTGATTTCAAGATAAAACTAAAGTGTTCAACTGACTGTGGGCGTCCATCTTATCACTGGTTAACACAATCAACAATATTCCAATAAGGGGTAATGAGCAAGTAAACGCCACAAATGTGTGCGGATGACCATAACTAGAGCAAAGCAAAAGAAAAATGAAAGACAAATGCAATAAAGCTAATGACTTATGTTGTTGGTGCATTTTGTGCAAAATAAAATAAGCTGCTCTAACAAGGAGATAGGTTGTGTGCCTCTCTGCTGTGCGATGGCACTGACCTGAGGATAAGCATAACCTAGATATTCTAGAATTCATTGTTGTTTGCCGCCTCTCTGCTGTGCGATGGCACTGACCTGAGGACAGGCTTCTCTTTGAAAGCTCTAAGAATAGTCTCTTCTTGTAATAATACCCGTAGACCGCTCAAAAGCTCCTGAGGGATGTTGATTACCATATAAGTGTGGGATCCACAAGTGTTAGTTGAAATAATTAACCTAAATAAGTCACCAGTCTGTGTCAAAAGTCTGTGTATGGATTTAAGTGGACAAACATACTGACAATCATTGTGGCTACTATTCTCAAAGGTCCAAATCAATGTGAAAACCTAAGAGTTTCAGTATGATTTCCTTATGTTGCTAACGACTCTGGATGAACACCGAGAACTTGAGCATCAAAAGGTTTTATAACAAGTCTCAAATGATTTGAATTGCCTGTATGATTCCAAAGATTGAATTGGTCCAGATGTGATCAACCTAAGTTGAAGCTATCTACTCCCGATCCAAATCCCGTAGATATCAATCTCTGGATTTATCTCTCACAAAAAGCCAAAAATATGTCTGATTATGTAATTAGTTTAACTTCTTAAATTAGTTCGTTTGTTTTAAGTTTTAACTTGAGTCAGTGTCGGACTACATCAGGAAATCAGAAGGAATAAACTCACTAAAAGGGTCATGTCTGAGATGACCATATGTTCTTTGAAAAGTTATATCAGTCACGTCTGAGGTGACAAAGTATTTTTAAAAGGGTCACGTCTGAGGTGACCAAAGTGGTTAAAATGATCACGTCTGAGGTGATCAAAGTGTTTTCTAGATTAAAAGGATCATGTCTGAGATGATCAACAGTTCATAACGTTAATTAAACTAATATAAAAAAGTTAAAGGTAAATTGGGAAAATAGCAGAAAAATTAACTAAGTATGACCCATTCGCACGAATGGACCATACGTATGGTCTAACCATACGAATGAAGTCCATTCGCACGAATGGAACATACGATTAGTCCAATCGGATGCTTAAATGCGAACGAGTGAGTCAGTCGCACGACTGAACTTCAGTCGGACGACTGAAGAAGGGCGACTGACCCAATCGCACGACTGAGTCCCACTCGCACGACTGAAAGGTGCGAATGAACTCAGTCGCACGATTGGAACTTGAGGGATATAAATAGAGGGGAGTCGGTCGCAGAGACTCTTCATTCGCAAAAATCGCCCTAAATCGCATATAGTCCCGTTACTCTGCCCAATTTTCTCCTATTGATTTTTCTTGCTGATTCGTGATTCTAACTTTCGCTCATCATCTTACAGGTATATTGAATTCTATTCCATCGAAATCGATAGAATGAACCCTAATCTGATTATTGCGACTGTAACAAGCGAACCGGACCATTCAAACAAACCCTAATAACCTATTAAACTAAGTATATGTTAAAATTGGTTAAAATAGGTTATTAGGGAAGTAGAGGCGACACTAAAGAACCGGTTAATTGAATGTTAAACTTGTTTCTGCGTAGATTTGATCTTGGGACGACTGAACGAATGAGACAGACGACTGGTCGTCTTGATGAACTTCAGTCGCACGACTGAAGGGTGCGAATCACTTAATCGCACGACTGAACCATGTCGAATGAGACTCAGTCGCACGACTATTGTAACCGCACAAGAGTTCATGCGCATGAGTCCAGTCGCACACTCAGTCGTGCGTATGAGGTCAATCGCACGTCTGAACCTCAATCGCATGATTCAGTCGCACGACTGGCTTCAGTCCGTACATCCCCAATCGCATGACAGATAATGTTTATTAAAGTTTAAGTGTTGCTTTATACTCTTAGCCACTGAAACTAACGTTTATGTTTATTATGTGTTTACAGATGGCGGGTAATTGGAATTGAGCACTAACACAACATTTGTGCTCACCTGGACTTGACTTCCAGGAATGCAGCCGACTTTGCTGGCATTATTACTTTCCTTCAGAGATCCAGGATCGCGTATGCTATATCTACTCCCTGCACACCGTACAGATCAGTGCAGCAGGCCCTCAGTGCAGCAGGCCTTTTGGGCTGGGGCATCAGTCGACCGATCCACCGAGCCACACTGCATCAGGAGCTCGATCTTCGGTGAGGCTATCACCGTTTCTGAGGAGGATCTGAGGATAGTACTTCAGTTCGGGGACGATGCTGAGTGTCCCACACGTCTACACCCCCTACTGTCCGTGGATGCTTCATGAGAGCCAAGTACTCTGGGGACATCAACGCCGGGGTACTCAACAAGAGTAACCTCTGTCCCCTTTCAAGTACTTGGCCCACGTGCTGCTGAAGTGTATAGCATCACGGAAGGGTGGATTTGATGAGCTCTCGGATCAGATCCAGAACGCTTACGCAGCGTTGGTGCTGAACCATCCGTTCAGCTTCTCCAGGATGATTTTCAGCTACTTAGTGGAGAACCTCGAGGGTAAGGGGAAGGAAGGCTTCTGTATGTACCCTAGATTCTTACAGATGATCATTGATCAGAAGCTTCCTTCCCTACCGAAGGAGAAGGAGGATGCTGTTATCCTCGAGGTCATGGATGACACGACTCTTGGAGGATGAAGGTCTACAGGGGGAAGCAGGTGAAGCCCCCTGTCAGGAGGTTATTTGGGCATCTGGCCCGGGCTGATTACGTGGCGCCAGCGAAGAGGAAGTGGCGCCACGAGGACAGTGACTCAGACGTGGAGCACATTGCCATACCAGAGTCAGACTCTGATGATGATGATAGTGGCGATGCCGGGGATGACATGCCTGCCCCATCTAGAGGCACAGATACAGAGACTATTCCCCCGGGGTCAGCCACTGCCGGAGAGGTCGCAGAGATGGCCGGCTTCCATCAGGAGTTTGTCGCTGGTGACATGGAGGAGGAGGAGTCAGACGAGGAGCCCCTCACCAGGACTGTGGGAAGCAAAGTCGTTCCCACAGACCACGGGCTAAAGGTGGTCGGTGAGCACCCGAGGGACTCCTCGGCGAGAGATACTGACCCCAACTATGTTCCGGGGTCAGGGAGCAGAGTTGCAGGGGGAGCATCCACTTCCTCCGGGACCAGGGAAGCGGATGGCTCACCACATGGGATGAAGAAGAAGAAGCGTCGGTTGACCTTCGTGACTTCCACTTCTACCACCACAGCCACCACCACCACCACTACTGAGATTCCACCCATCACCACAGCCACCACAGCCACCTCCTACTACCACATCCACCACCTTACCCACCACCACTATATCTATCCCATCCATCACCAGACCATTCACCCCCACTTCACCACCATCAGCTCACCGACCCATTCACCACAGCCACTGCCACCACCACTACACATCAGGCTGGACCGTCAGCCCAGCCCTCTCACAGGTACATGGATTCACTCTACCTCACATTGGGGTAGAGGAGCAGCTCTCAGCGCTTAACCGAATGGTTATGCGTCTGCTTGCTGCTGACGAGGAGAAGGCGGCCCAGATCCGCAGACTGACCGACTTGGCTGCTGCCCAATCTCAGCAATTGGCAGAGCAAGCTCGGGTCATAGACCAGCAGAGAGTTGAGGTGGCCCAACTCCAAGATACTCAGGCTCAGTCCGCCAAACGTATTGAGGAGTTGGAGTCGACCAATAAGACGATCATGCTGAGAGCTGAAGGGGTCGAAGGATGAGCCCCTGAAGCTAAAGGAGGGTGACGGAGACGACGGAGATGATGATGATGAAGATGAGGATGATGATGAGGGAGATGATGATGATGAGGAGACAGAAGAAGAGAGAGGACAGAAGGACACGATGATGATGACGAGGCAGAAGGAGGGGATGCGGCTGCATCGGCCTCTGCCTCAGGTCAGGAGCGCAGATCCAAACGTCGACAAGACCAGTCATCCACTACTTCTGCTCCTCCGAGCGACACACCACAGATTCAGGATCAAAGTACTGATTAGATGTTTTATTTGTTTATTTACTTTGTACTTGAATCATGTAATGAAAAACAAATGTATTAAATGTTTATATATATAAGTTAAGTTAATGTATGTCTGTTTGATTAATTACTAATGATTTATGTGTTGAATGTTTATATCAAACAGATCCAAACTTTCAGAGGGATGAGTTTGACTTCACTCCCCTTCAAATGGTCAAGACTCAGTTAACTATGATTCTTGACCTACAAGGGATAGTAAGACGGTCTGTGAGTTATACCCCTGAAGAAGGGGAGATAATTCACGACCTGTCTGATGAGCAAATAGCTGAAATGTTCAAACTCAATCCCGATGAAATCGTGAAGGATGCTCCAACAGTGGACTCAACCAGTGATGAGGAACTGAACGACATTGATGAGGTTGAGATGAAGACATCACTGCTGAAGAGTATCCTCAGTACGCTGACGCCGAGGGAAATGTGGTCCCCAATTTGGGTGAATCCCTAGTCAGTGATACCTTTGAGGTACTCAACAAGATGGAGCAGAAGCAAGCAGAAAAGACTGCAGAAACAGCCCAAGCCTCCAATGCAGATGTTGATATTCGTAAGGCTGAATGGGCTGCCTGTTTTGAGGAAGTACGAGCCCAGCGGGCTGCACACAAAGAGAGATGCCTACACAAAGCTCTACAAAGTCAAGAAACACCATAAGGTGTCGGGGGATTATCTCTTGGGCATATTTTGAAGACCTTAACGCGTATGCTGTTAAGAGGGAGCAGGGCATAGAGTACTTCAGGTTCCCACATGATCTGAAGACTCTACCTGGTTTTGAGCTCAACCAGCTGGCTAAACTTAAGCTGCTGTATGCTGACCCGAGGAAGATGTCAGGCTGGTTTGAGGCTGCCCTGAGGAAAGAGTACCACACCAGGTGGGTCAACTTCAAACCTCAACAACCTACGAGGTATATCAGACGGTCTGAAGTTGATCCCAGAACTGGAAAGCCAAAGATAGTGCTGAAGTGGAGTCCTCCGCGAACCATGTCAAGAATCCCTCTAAGGGAAATGCCACAGGACTTCACTCCCCACTTTAAATGGTGGTACTACGATTGGAGAACAGCTGAAGCGGTCATAGTCCTAAACAGAGAGGGCCAAATGGATACTATCAGGGTATTCGACCCAATGTGGCTAACCAACTTATCTGCTAATGATGTTTACACATTATATAAGTGGCCACTGTTCTATGACACGCAAGATATTGTACAAGCCCTCCAATTCCAAAACGTCATAAGACTCTGCTTTGCTTTTGAGATACACGCAGGAGTCACTAAAGAGGAGAAGTACAAGAGATATAAGGAGGTTATGCAGAAGACAAGAGAATAGAGAGATCTAGGTCCAAGGGGGAGTTTGTTGATACATGTATGTCCCTAGATCAGGATTTGTAATGTAATGAACTTGTCTGTCTGTTTTTGATGTAATTGTAAGTGATTAATGAAATGATATGAATTGGTTGTTACTTGTGATGTTTAATATTTCATTAATGAGTTGTGATTGAATTAAGGGTTTATGAATGTTTGAATGAGTGCACATTAAGTTATATTAAATAGAACATTCAAACTTAACTTAATGAAGTTCTCATGCGAATGGCCCATGCGAATGGACCACACGCATGAATAACTTCATACGATTGACTCAATCGCACGACTGAACCAGGAGACTGGATCAGTCGTATGATTGACACATAAGATTGACTCAATCGCACGACTGAACACTCAGTCGTGCGGATGAATCAACCGCATGGTTCAATCGCACGACTGAACCATACTTATGGCCCAGTCGCACGATTGAACAATACTAACCTATAAATAGACCCAATTCGTGGGAAAACGTAAGCATTCATCCCATTACGACTCCAGACGTACCCTAGCCGTCCAGAAGCCTCCCAAATCGTTCTCCAAGTTCATAGAACACATCAGATCGGTTCTAATCGATTTCTGACGTTGAAATCAATTCTTGATTGATTCATCGTGTGTTCTCACTGATTGGATCGCCAATCAAATAGGATTCCGCACTATTTGAGTTGGTTTAACACGCAATCACTCGGTATTTCGTTCAAATACCAGGTCCTAACAGATAGAGATAGCACTATTGTTGTCTATGTGGATAGGAGTCTCTTTGAAGTTATCCATAGTCCAACATCTGATTTGAATCAAAGCACTGAGCACAGTAGGTGCAGCAGCAATGTATTCAGCCTCAGCAGTTGATGCAGACACACAGGATTGTTTCTGCATGCCATGAGACAACTCTTCCACCAAGGAATGACATCCCCAGATGTAGACTTTGCAGTATGTGCAACCACCATAATCACTATCTGTATAGGCATACAGATTGAAATTAGGATTCTTTGGATACCTAGACCAAGTGTGAAGCACCTTTAGGTATCTTAAAATCCTTTTCACAGTGATTAAGTGAGACATCTTAGGGTTGGCTTGATATTTGCACAAATACATGTAGCAAACATGATATCAGGCCTGCTAGCTGTAAGATACATAAGAGACCCAATGATAGCCCTGTATAAATGTTCATCCACACACTCCCCCTCAAGATCAGGTCCAAGGGAGTGGTTTCTGGCTATGGGTGTCTTAGCAATCTTACAATCAGTCATGTTGAACCTCTTGAGTATGTCTTGAACATACTTTGACTGACTTATGAAGATGCCATCTTCAATGCTTCACTTGAATTCCCAGAAAGAAATTGAGTTCTTCCATTGAACTCATTTAAATCTGTCTTTCATCAGCTTCTCAAAGTCTTTGCAGAGCTTTGGATTAGTTGAACCAAAGATGATGTCATCTACATATACTTGAACCAGCAATAAGTCATTTCCCTGTCCTTTGATGAAGAGAGTTCCATCTATAGTACCTCTCCTGTATCCATGTTACAAAGATACTCAGATAGTGTCTCATACCATTTCCTGGGTGCTGATGCAGCCCATAAAGAGCTTTGTCAAGCTTGCAGACATAATCAGGATGATCAGGGTCTTCAAAACCAGGTGGTTGTTTGACATAAACCTCTTCATCAATCACTCCATATAAGAAAGCACACTTTACATCAAGTTGATAGACCTTGAAGTTCTTGGATGCAGCAAATGCCAGGAATATCCTAACAGCTTCTAGTCTTGCTACAGGAGCAAAGACATCAGTGTAGTCAATCCCTTCTTCTTGTGTGTATCCTTGAACAACTAGTCTTGCCTTGTTCTTGATGATGATTCCTCTATCATCCTTCTTATTCCTAAAAACCCATTTGGTTCCAATGGTAGTCTTCCCATGAGGAAGAGGACAAAGGTTCCAAACTTTCTGCCTTTTGAATTGAAGCAGCTCTTTTGCATAGCTTCAACCCAACTTCCATCCTTTAGAGCTTCATCAACTTTCTTTGGCTCTATCTGAGATAAGAAACAAGAGTGAAGACAAACATTTGCTTCATGGGTTTGTCCTCTTGTTCTTACCCCTGTGACAACATCTCCAATGATGTTTGTGGTGGGGTGAGACTTGTGGATCCTTAGCTGAGAGATCACAGCAAGTTGCTGAGAAAGATCCAAATTTGAGAAATTTAGATCTGGCTGGAGATTCACCTTCCACATTAACACACTTATCAAGATTAACTTGATCCAATGAGTGTGTGACATCATTGATGTTGTCATCTATGGTGTGGTTATTAGCATCAAGGAATTCCTGATCACTATCACCATCACCATTGTTGTCTTCTACAATGAGGTGTCTTTATCTGGTTGAGAAGCCTCTGAGCTGGAATTTGAAGGCATACCAGATGTATCAGCTGAATTGTCATTGTTGTGCTGATAGAAACCTCATTTGCTGAAGTAGTTCCAACTGGAGCTGAAGATGTATGAGTTGAGGGTCTTCCTAGCTCAAATCTTGGATCAGGATCACCTGTATTTAAATTTTCTGCAGATCCTGAAACATGCTCACAAGATTTGTTAAAACAGTTGGTAACTAAATCAAGATCAAACAGCCAATCCGGACCAGAACCAGCCACACAGGGTGTGTGCTCATTGAAAGTCACATTGGCTGACTCCTCAACAATTCTAGTTCTGAGATTGTATACTCTATAAGCTTTAGCTTGAGAAGAGTATCCAATGAAGTGTCCATCATCTGATTTCTCAGCAAACTTGGCAATTTGATCTTTGGTATTCAAGATGGTGCAGGGACATCCAAATGACCTGAGAAAACCAATGAAAGGTTTCCTCTTGTGCCAAAGTTCATAAGGAGTCTTACCATGTGTCTTAACTACTAAAACTCTGTTTTGCACATAGCAAGCAGTATTAACTGCCTCTGCCCAGAAGGTGATAGGCAGTTTAGAGTCAGACAACATAGTTCTTGCAGCTTCAATAAGTGTCCTGTTTCTCCTCTCAGCAACTCCGTTTTGCTGAGGAGTCCTGGGAGCACTATATTGTCTTGTACTACCTTTTTCATCACAAAATGTATCAAGGATTTGGTTCTTGAATTCAGTTCCTTGATCACATCTTATGGTTTTGACCTTGTGATCACATTGATTCTCAACTTTTAAGATGAAATTCTTCAGAATCTCAGGGTTTCATCCTTAGTTCTAAGGAAGAAGACCCAAGTGAATCTTGTAAAATCATCTGTGATCACTAAACAGTAAGAGGTCCTTCCTAGACTCATTACACTGGTGGGGCCAAAGAGATCCATATGTAACAAGTGTAGGGGAGTAGTGATGGAGTTCTTTTCCTTAGGCTTGTGAGATACCTTGTGTTGCTTCCCTTTCAGGCATGCAACACAATGATCATCACTTGTAAACTCTTCTTTGGCATTCCAGTTACCAGATCATGTTTAATTAATTTATTCATGTTCTTAAAGTTTACATGGCACATTCTTTTATGCCATAGGAAAGACTCATCACTATTTGCTTTAGATAGAAAGCATGAAACTTCTCTAGAGGGAGATGTTTCTTGCAAATCCATCTTGTACATGTTCCCTTTCCTGGGGGCTCTGAGCAGGATATGCTCATGAGGAATGACCACTCCAGGCTTGAGAACAATGCACTCATGCTCAGTAAAGAGCATGTTATGACTCTGATCACAAAATTGGGATACACTCAGAAGATTGTACCCAAGCTCCTTAACAAAGTTTACCTTCTCAATGCTGAGCTTACCATTTGTGACCTTGCCCCTTCCAGAAATGTAACCACCTTCATCTCCTCCAAAAGCAACTGGTCCTCCATCAATTCTCTCAAAATTATGGAGTAGAGACCTATTGCCTGTCATGTGCCTGGAACAGCCACTGTCAATTATCCAGACATTCCTGTTTGTCTTGAGCTGTTCCTGCACAAAGAAAATGATTAGTTACATTTGGAAACCCAAGCCTTACTTGTCTTGGGCTCACTAAGTGTAATAGAAGGTAATGCAACAGTAATAGATCCTATGGTTGTACTATGGGGATCTTCAGCTGTTGTTGATGGAGAAACTTCAGTCATTTGGTCTTTCTTAGACTTCCACACCACCTTTGGAGTCTTGGACTTGACCTTCAAGACCTTAGAAGCTTTTGAGACTTCACAAGTTTTGATGACTGAACCTTCGGAAGATCTACAGTCACTGCAGCAGACTTCAGTGCTTCGGAAGAACTCCTTTCTTCCGAGACCAATTTTGCTTCCGAAGGTAATTTTCCATTTACCTTCTTCTTTGATTTGGAGCTTCCGAAGGAAACAGACTTTCCTTCCGAAGCTTGAGACTTCTTGAGACTCTTTGAAGTCTTTGTCTTGGTCATGTGAATAGTACTTTTAGGATTGTATGGGCAATCCTTAGCAATGTGAGAAGTACTTTCACACATAACACATAACATTTTCTTCTTCAAAAAAGTCTCCTTTTGAGAGCAAGACTGGCTTTGGTCACATCCCTTCTCCACCTTCATCTTGGTAGATGCTGAGACAGTTCATTTGGGCTGTGAACTGTTCTTGGAGTTTGATGGTCCAGGCTGTGCAGCAGTGGTACACAGCAGCTCAGTCTTCTTCTTTGCACTGAGATGATTTGAACAAGAACCAGGACTCTTAGCTGAGGAGTCTTGGTTGATGTCTTCAGTCCTTACTACTTTGAAACCTGCAGAGATAAAAACTTGTTTCTGCTTAGACATCAAAAGTAGCCTTGATTTCTTGAGCCTTCTTTGCTTTCCTTTTGCTCTTCCTGATCAAGTTCTTTCTTTGGACTTGGTCATCACAGTAGTTCTTCTCCTCAGAAGGATAGTGGCCCTTGGAAGAATTCTCTTCTTCACTCTTCTCAGAGGAATTCTTCACTATCACTTCATCATCATCCTCACTTATAGGATCTATGAGAGGAAGCTCATCTTCACAAGTTCCACACCTAGGAGATCTTACAGACAAGATTGTGTGTGGAGGAGCTATCTCATTTGATCCTAGTCCCTGTCTATTTTGATAGCACACTTTGTTGTGATATCTTGATCTGAGTTCTAAAATCTGTATGTTCATGTTTTAGTACTGAAATGGTTTTCTCCAAGTCCTCTATCTTTAACTTGTAATCATTTTCAGACTTTCTAAAATCAGATTTTAATATGTTTAATGACTCAAGATCAGATCTCATCTCTAAGTTGTAGGACCTGTATCTATTTACTTTAGCAATGCATTCAGGAGTACAGAGATGTTCCAATACCTTGGCTTCATCATGGTCAGCCATCAGTGCTTGGTTTGGAGAAGCATCTTCCACCTGAAAGCTCCAGTCAAAGCCTCCCTCTTCAACAGCAACAGCAGCATGTTGCTTTGGCTTCTCAGTCTGAGGGCTTTGTCAGTGTACTTTGGTCTGGTTGTGTTTGGCCCCCATTGGCTTTAGGTGCCTTACACTCCCTAGCAAAGTGGCCCATAAGGTTACAGTTGTAACACTTAACTTTGCTTTTATCCAGTCCAAACTTCCACTGGTAGCATTGCTTGGAAATCTTCTTCCTGTTCTCTTGTAGAACTTCTTGGCTCTGTGAGTGAGGAGAGCCATCTGCTGAACTATCTCCATGTATTCCAGGTCATCTGGATGGATACAGTCCAGGTCTTCAAGAGTGAAGAGATAATTCCTACAGCTTTCATCAGTAGACACAAAGGCTTGAGAACTTGTCTCTTGGAATGGGCTTCCTTGAGTAAAGTTCTCCCTTGGTGTCTCCGGGAAGGTGATGAAAGGACCCTTTTGTGAGTTGTCAGGGTAGCATATGAGATGATGTTGGGTTCTATGCTGTCCCTTTCAACCACATGAAGGGCTGAACCCATTTGATTGTTGGAGTTGCCAGATGAACCTTGCATGTTCATCTCCATCTGGTATCCACTGAGAATCCCATACAACTCTGTCAGAGTAAGAGTTTTAAGGTTCTCAGTCCTCTTGATCACCACACAGTAGTGTGTCCATTGCCTAGGAAGTGAGGCATGAACTTCCTTACAATGTCCCTGTTCTCAAGAGGAACTCCTCCATCCACTAGGGTATCCACAATCTCAACATACCTGAAGTATTGTTGGGTCATGGTTTCACCTGCTTTGAAGGTGAAGTTTTCAAACTGCTGCTTCAGAAGATCTTTCTTGTTCTCCTTGGCTTCAGAGGAGCCTTCATACATCAGCTTCAGTGCATCCCACAGCTGTTTAGCTATTTTTCACTTCTTAAAACCTCTGTATACAGAGTTTGGGAGAGCAGTCTGAAGAGCAGTCATGGCCTTCCTATCAATCTCTACTCTTTTTTATCTTCATCTGAGTAGTTGGCCACATCTTTTGGAATCATACCAGCACCAGTAGCAGAGGGGGTGCTGGGTATGAAAGGTCAATTCTCAACAGATTCCCACATTCTTGAATCAAGAGACCTGATGAAACCTTCCATTCTCATGCACCAGGTGTCAAAATCATCAAGAGTGATCAGTGGGGATTTGTTCATGGTTCCAGTCTCCATATCAGTCTTTGAGATGGAAGCCATTTGAAAGTTTAGTTTGTGTGTGTGAGGGATCTTAAGATGGTGAGATCTTATATCAAGAGCCTGGAATGCTCTGATACCAATTGCAGGACCGTTTAAGGGCTTAACACAATTACACACACAACAACACAATGAGGAGATTAACTAAATTTAATCAAACAGTGAACTGGTTACCAAGTATGATACTAAGAACACAAGTAAAGCAAGGAGACAGAACAAGAGAGTTTGGGTTCAGGAGGAGGCAGTATATTGCTTTCTCAAGTTCTTTTACAAGTGTTACAAAGCATAAAGAAAGATACAAGAACTTGAAATACTTATACTACAACCTACAGCCGGCTATACTTTGAAAGCCAGTTGGATACAATTGACTAGACACTAACAAAATCATTGTAGGATCAAAAGGCATATCTGCCTTTTGACCTTGTGACTATGACATGCCATAGCTCACATCCTTATACATTACAAAAAGGATAAAGTACATAAAGTGGAAAGTTACAGACTCAAGACCTCAATGTACAGTTACCAAAAGCATGGACCTTTTCACCAACTCATGTAAGTTGGTGACTTTACAGAGATGCAGCGGAAAGGGTGCTTTATGGAACAGTACATCAGATAAAGCATGTGTACTAAAAGTCTTCGGAAGAAAGTCTTCATAGGTGAAGCTTCGGAAGACTTTGTCTCTGAGGCTTCAGAAGACTTCATGTTTGGCTTCGGAAGATATTGGTCTTGGCTTCGGAAGATTTTACACTTAGAGTATTTCTAATGCATTGTGTAAAACTTCCGAAGCATTCTTCACTTCAGTACTTAGGCATGTTGCAGACACATTTGGAATGTTTTGGGTTGCATCAGACTTAAGGAATCCTTACATTGTCTGCACCAGGATGAATAGAATATCGCGTCTTGTGGGCTTATCCATGATAAGGTACGTACACCTCCCCATATGCGATCCATGAAGTATTGTATACCATCATTCTTGCAAATCATTTGTTTATCTAACCCTTGGAATTCTTCTCCCGCAAGGTTTTCTTCTTTCAATGCCTCACTTTGTGCTATTTGGATCTGGGCTTTCAAATTTGTTTGAATAGTCAATCCCAACGCTCGAGCACGTAGTGGTTTCACGCGTTCTTTACGGCTTAAAGCATCAGCCACCACGTTAGCTTTCCCCGGATGATACCGGATTTCATAGTCGTAGTCACTAAGTAGCTCTACCCAACGTCGCTGACGCATATTAAGTTCCTTCTGATCCATGATATGTTGGAGGCTCTTATGATCTGTGTAGATGATGCATTTGGTTCCGTACAGGTAATGCCTCCATATCTTAAGTGCAAATACTACAGCGCCTAACTCAAGATCATGAGTTGTATAGTTCTTTTCGTGCACCTTAAGTTGTCGCGAATTGTAGGCAATCACCTTATTCTTTTGCATTAGCACACATCCCAATCCTTGATGTGAAGCATCGCAGTACACCACAAAATCATCAGTTCCGTCTGGGAGGGACAGTATAGGCGCGTTACACAACTTCTCTTTCAACGTTTGGAACGCTTGTTCTTGTGCATGTCCCCAATCAAACTTCTTGTCTTTCTGAGTAAGCAGGGTTAATGGTTGCGCGATCTTCGAAAAAATCGCGATGAAATGACGATAGTAACCGGCCAATCCTAAAAATTGTCGTATCTCTGATGGTGTCTGGGGTGCATCCCATTTCTTCACCGCTTCGACCTTGCCGGGATCTACATGAATCCCGTCCTCATTAACCACATGACCCAAAAACTTCACTTCTCGCAACCAAAATTCACACTTCGAGAACTTGGCGAAAAGTTTTTCTTCCCGTAACAGTTCCAGAATTGCCCAAGGTGTTCTTCATGATCCTCTTTCGATCGAGAGTAGATAAGTATATCGTCTATGAATACGATCACAAATTTATCCAAATAAGGTTTGCACACCCGATTCATTAGATCCATAAACATGGCTGGTGCGTTAGTCAGCCCTAACGGCATGACCAAGAACTCATAGTGCCCATAACGAGTTCTAAACGCTGTCTTCGGTATGTCCTCCTCGACAACTCTTAGCTGATGATATCCAGAACGAAGGTCGATCTTTGAGAAATATGAAGCTCCTTGCAGCTGATCAAACAGATCGTCGATCCTGGGGAGAGGATATCGATTCATCACGGTTAACTTGTTCAGCTCATGGTAATCGATACACATGCGGAACGACCCATCCTTCTTCTTGACAAATAATATCGGTGCTCCCCACGGTGAATGACTGGGTCGAATAAAACCCTTCTCCAGTAGTTCCTGTAACTGACTAGACAACTCTTGCATTTCAGATGGCGCTAACCGATATGGTGTCTTTGCTACCAGTGTAGCTCCAGGAACCAACTCTATATGAAATTCCACATGTCGTGGAGGAGGCAAACCAGACAAGTCATCAGGAAATACATCTGGGTAGTCCCGTACCACTGGAATATCTACTAGCTTCCTCTCTTCGTCCTTCTTTTCTACCACATGAGCCAGAAAAGCGTAGCACTGCGTTCGTAAATTTCGGCGTGCTTTCATGCAGGAGATAAGCTTTAAGTTCCTTCCCGGTCGTTCTCCCTGAACCTTGAGTACTTCCCCGTTTGGCATGGGGATTCGTACTACTTTGTCCCGACAGACAATCTCTGCTCCGTTTTGTGACAACCAATCCATACCCACAATCACGTCAAAACTTCCTAGCTCAAAGGGTATCAAGTCTATATCGAAGGCATGGCCCTCCAATATTATCGAGCACTTCCTAATAATCTCATCGGCCTGAACGACCCTACCATTGGCCATTTCTACAGAGTAGCTAGTTTCTAGCCTACTAGGACTCAAATCAAGCAATTGCACAAACTCAGAAGATATAAAGCTATCGTCTGCTCCAATATCAAATAATACAGATGCGAAGTGATGATTGAGTAAGTACGTACCCGTGACGACATTCGGGTCCTGACGGGCATCGTTGGCTCCAATGACGAATGCACGTCCCCGAGCTGCATTCCCTTGATTGTCGGGCTTGATTTCCAGCTATGGCCATCACTTGCTGCTGGTTGTTCCCTTGCTGACCCGGCGCCCGATTCAGTCTGGGGCACATATTTCTGTAGTGATCTGGGCTTCCGCACTCATAACAGGCCCTGGCATTCCCGGCGGGGTTAACCGCGTTGACTGGTGCCACAAGATTCGACGCTGTTCGGCAGTCTCTCGCTAAATGCCCCGGGCGTCTACAGTTCGCGCACACCTGGCACTGCATTCCTGGGGGATGATGATAGTTGCACCTGTCATATTTGGGGTGCGGCCCCACATACTCTCTTTTACCCTGAGTCACGACCACAAAATTTCTGGTTATCTTGGCCCTTTTATCGAATTTCCTGGCACTCGACCGGCTCGTTTCCCCAACATTTTTTCTCTTCTCTGCTCCTCTGCCCAAAACCCCTGTTCTCACCATTTTATCAGTTAGAGCGCCAGCCTTCAGAATTGCGCTCTGGATAGTAGGAGGAGCAGCTGCTGTAACCATTGCTCGGATTTGAGGCGCAAGTCCCCAAATGTACCTCTCAATTCTCTTTTATTCCGGCGTGACCAGATGCGGAACAATCTTGCCACGGCCCCCACCATAGCATGATTCCAGAATTCATGCTCCAGTTTCTGCATCTCATTGAGGGGGCAGTATTCCTCGGTGATCAAAGCTTTGAATTCATCCCATGACATTTGCATCGCAGATTCTTTTCCTCTAGCTTGAACCTGGGTGTTCCACCAGGTTAGGGCCTTGCCCTGTAATGAACACGTGGCATACTTGATTCTCTGGCTGTCGAGGCACTCACTGATGTCAATCACTGCCTCCATCTTTTCAAGCCATCTGGTTAGGGCTATCGCCCCACCTTTCCATTCAAATTCTCTCGGTTTGCAGGCCACAAACTCTTTGTATGAACACCCCCGTCTAGTATTAACAACCCCAGTCTCAATACCGGCTGTTCCACCATTTCCGCTCTCCTGATTACTTTCATTCCCAGTTGGGTTTCCATTTCCCACTTCAGTTTCGATCCCACCTTGACCTCTTTCTCCATTATCTCCATTATCATTGCCACCATCCCCGTGGGGGTGGTGTTGCTGGAGTGCATCGCTCACTTGGGCCACGATAATAGGAATCAGTGCGGCCAACTGTTGAGCGATCAGAGCTGCCATATCAGAGTTTCCTGTTTCCTGATTGTTACTGGCAGGACCATCATTTGTTCTTGGTGCTCTACCTCTGCCTCTGCCTCTGCCCCTTGGGGCTTCACTTCCGCCACTATTGCTGCGGGTAACTCTTTAGGCGGCATTTTCTAATCATAAAAGTAGTAAACACGTAAGCTTAAATCATTTCAAAGTGTATTATCCATAACACTCATCAAGTCCAGTATTCCAAGTTAATATCACACTTATTGTCACCACACATCGCATGCAAGTCGTGTAGTTCTCACACCATGAATTGGTAATGTCTCAACAATAGTCCATCATATCAATTGTAAATCCATGTATATAATCACGTTTAGTCTAGCGAAGGTTGTCTATCTCTTCCTCTTTCGAGGTTTCATACATAACATGATCTGTGAAGATCTCTTCGGGTTTAATACCCGGAATTGATAAACCAACTCGGCGCGCAGAGGGAACGGAAGATCCAATAGAAGCATCCCATAAGGAGTGAGCACAAGGGCTCTCTCACAGGGTGAAAGATCACATAACAGATAGACAAACAAATCAAGTAACGAGGAACACATACACGAGATATAATATGCATACAGATCCTAGCATGCAAATCTACATGAAGGTTCCTAGGCTATAGTCTAGGTCAAGCGTATTGCCTAATTCTCTATAACCAATGGCTCTGATACCAATCTGTCACACCCCCGCTAAAAGCGGAAACACAGGGATGTAACGAGATCGGGATCGTCATAACACATGGTAAGCGATAGAGATGCAATATAATAAATGATGACAAGCGTGTCATGACGACACCCGACAAAAAGGGGACTTGTGTCGTGTTTAGCCAATATTCACGACAACATAGCCATAAGCATAAACATGTTAATGATTCACGTACATAGAAGATTACATTGTAATGTAAATTCCCACAACCCGGGAACAAGTATCAAAAGAATATGTTTGTTAAATCAGGCTACAACAATTGTATCAAAATAATTGTTTGTCAAATATGTTTAGTCCCAAAAATGCATCCTAGGGTCTCCACTAAGGCAGCACACCTAGATTCCTCAATTTGCATGATCACCTGAAAAGATATGCTCAAAATGGTCAACAAAATTGTTGGTGAGCTCGCAGGTTTAAGTAGTAAATAAGTAAGTGATGTTGTATATAGTAAGCGATGTGGAATACCGTGAATACAGTTATATAAGCAAGTAAAATCACATGACAATGAGCTTTGCAACCAAACCTAGCGACGTACACAAAGATATTGTCGGAATATATTCACCCAAGGGCCCGTTCCTGGCCACTGATGTACCAACTAGTATACCAACGAACAAGGGTGGGGGTGTCAACCCAGTAGTACTACCAATACCTATCCGTCGGTTCCCACACTGGAATTAAATAGTTGCAAAGAAAGAACCACACAGCAGACCCAAGCATGTATCAGATAAGTACTTGTAAAACAGTATCACGTTGATTCCATGTATGTAAATTGTAAGTAAGTTGTACAGCATTGAAAATGGGTGAGCATACTTTTCCCCCAAGTTGTAAATGATTGAAATATTGTAAGCGTAAAAAGGGCAACGAAACTCACTTGTTAATAGTAAGTATGTATGATCAATGTATCCAAATGTTGTATGCAAAGGAACGGTCAAACACCTATTGACAGTTATTGATAAGCATTAATGATATGTATAAAGCGCATAATAATGATCGGTCGGTTCGGATTGTATCGGTTGGGTCGCGTGTAACACACACAAACAGACACACGTACTAGGTCTTATGTAGATCCAAGTACTAGACATTGTCGCCATTGCTGATGATATTTGTGTAAAAGTTTTATTGTTATTGAGGAAATATTTGATAAATATTAGCAGTTACAAATTGGTTATTGATACTTGTAAAATGTTAAGTTAATTTAATTTGAAATAGTATTTGTAGGCTTGATAGCGTTGACTTTAATCTTTGTCATTAGTAATGGCAACTGTGTCGATGTCACCTTAGCATCACACGACATACACACACCACACACAAGAAGGAAATCACACACAACAATTTCAGTCGCACGACAGGACTAGACGCACGACTCAACACTCCATTCGCACAAATCAACCCTCAATCGTACGAATCAGCTTCATTCGTAGGATTCAACCTTCATTCGTATGACTGGCATTCAGTCGTACCACACAATACTCAATCGCACGACTCAACCTCCATACGCACGAATCAACCTTCAATCGTGCGAATCAGCTACATTCGTACGATTGAACCTTCATTCGTGCGATTGGAATCCAGTCGTGCGATACACGCACAATCGCATACATTCATTCGCACGCATGACTCATTCGCACACATACACACAGTCGCACGACATACCCAGTCGCAAAACTCAGTCGCACGATTGACTCAGACGCATGGCTCAGTCGCACGACTCAATCGCATGACAACCCAGTCGCCTGGACACAAGAATCGCGACTGCAGGAAGGGCTGAGCAGCCTTCGGCTGCTCCGAGCATGAGTTTTACACAACAAGGACTTCCAGAACCACTCTACACACATACACAAACAAGAAGCACACGCAGAAAGACCTCACACGCACCCACACGACCTCATATGTTCGGGTTGAACCCGAACACCCGAAACCCTAGTTTGGACAGCCATGAATAAACAAGAAAAGGGATAACAAAAGTCGTCTAACTGCAAGAATGGAGTAGACTAGGTTGTAGATGAAGTCTAGACGGAGAAAACGAGACCAAATGGGTCGGTTTTGGTGCAAGTATGAAGATGAGAGGTGAAGAAGAGGATGAAGGAGATGAAGAAGAAGATAATGAGTTTTTAGGGCTGGAAATGGGTTTATATACCCAACCCAAGTTTGCAAAATATCGAGTTTAGTCCCAGCACTTAACCCCCGAGTTTCCCAAATTTGTTTCGGTTGAAAAACGACTTTGTTAGGTTAATCATATTAAATATAAAAATGTATTTAATGATATTTATAACTTAAAAATGGTTTTATTGGTGACGTTAATTTTATATAAAAATGATATATTTGGCGGTTACGATGTTGAAAGTTTTAAAAGTTTTTAAGGTTAGCATATGTTAACGATACGAACACAAGAATAAAGATGATAGGAAATCATGATATCCACATAAAGAGTTAATAAAGATGAGGGATGATTGATCAAGGAATAGTTAACGGAAAACCACGTTTATTGACGGACCTTAAGGTGACGGATGTCACAGACATGGAAGTGTCAAGAGAGATGAAAGAAAAAGAGGATGCAAGGTTACTTCTCCAATTCAAGAGGAGAAGAGACAGAAAAGACTGTACAAGCAGGCTCCTACTCTCTCCATAGTTCAAGAAAGCCCTGTGCAAGAGACTATGGCATCTACACAAGAACCTCGGGTAGACAAAGAAACAGACAGACAAAACATGATCAACTACCTGAGTGCCACAGGTCTCTACCAGGCATCTGCACTTCTTCCCTTGTCCTTTAAGTATATTGAGTTTGAGTATCTTAAACAGCTTGAACTTCAAGTGCTCAAAGAACAAAAAGCTACAAAGAGAAAGATGAGGGAAGAGGCTGCAAAGTCAGGAGCCTTCATCCAAAAGAGTATGAAGAAGTCTGCTGACAGACAAAGGATGATGAGCTTCTTGAAGCTATATGGATTCTCCGGAAGGATACTTGGCCCTATGTCTCTATCCATAATGGATGAGCATATCAGGGTAATCAAGCAGAAGATCAAGAGTGGCGAGCTGATTGACTCATACTCTCCTCCAAGTCAAATCCCACCTGAAGTGGAGGTTAAGGTTGAACAACCTGAGACAACACAACCCGGACCTCTTGCTGAGCCTCAGCAAGCTTCATCTTCTGATCCACATTAGGGTCAAACTCCCTCTGCTTCTAAACCTGTGAGGGAGGAACACCCAACTGAGAAGACAAGGATGATCAACAAGGTGCTGCAGACCAGTCTTCTCAGTTAAAGTCTTCTAAGAGGAAGAAGAGGATGGCTTCTAAACCAAAGTCTAAAAGAAGAATCCTGAATCATCTACCTCTACACCTCAGGCTGAGTCAGATCAACCTGAGGAAGTGCATGAAGAGGCAGCCCAATCAACTCCAATTCAAGTGGCTCCTCTTGCAGCTGAGACACCCATCTTATCCTGGACCTTCACTACTAATCCAGAGAGATAGAATATGATCAGAGATCAAGGTGTTGAGAATGTCTATACATGGAAAGACATAATCAACTTACCTCTGCATGATTTCTTTGAGATGAGAAGATACTATGAGAGTCTGAATGATCCTGACCATCTAATGAAGAAGGGTATGGTCATCATTGTGCTGAAGACTACAAACATCTGAAGATCTTCTAAATGTTTTGGTAGCATCAGCCTAGGGGGAGTTTGTAAGGATTCCTATAAGTCTGATGCAGCCAAAACATCCAAAGTCTCTCTGCAAGCATGCACTAAAGAACTGAAGTAGAAATGCTTCGGAAGCTTTACATCATGCACTAGAAATATTCTAAGTGTAAAATCTTCCGAAGCCAAGACCAATATCTTCCGAAGCCAAAAGTGAAGTCTTTCGAAGCTTCAAATACAAAGTCTTCCGAAGCCAATTAGTGAAGACAGATTTCTTCCGAAGACTTTTAGAGATATGCCTTTATCTTATGTACTTTACCATAAAGCTGGACCACCTTTCCGCTGCAACTTTGTAAAGTCACCAACTTACATGAGTTGGTGAAAGGTCCATGATTTTGGTAATTGTATATTGAGGTCTTGAGTCCATGCTTTCTACTTTATGTACTTTTATCTTTTTTGTAATATATTAGGATGTGAGCTATGGCATGTCATAGTCACAAGTCAAAAGGCAGAAATGCCTTTTGATTCTACAATTGATTGGTTGTGTCTAGTCAATTGTATCCAGCTGGCTTTCAAAGTATAGCCGGCTGTAGGTTGTAGTATAAGTATTCCTGTTCTTGTATTTTACATCATGCTAGCAATATACTGCATCCTTGAAACCCAATATCTTGTGTTCTCTTGTTCTGTCTCTTACTTATTACTTGTGTTCTTAGTATTATACTTGTGGTTAATCTAGTTTACTGTTTGATTAAAGTTTGGTTAATCTCCTCTTTGTGTTGTTGTGTTGTAAGTGACCACCCTTCACCGGTCATGCACCTGGTCATATCTAAAGGTATCTATGTTTTATAAAAGCCAACAATGGGACGAGAGCAAGGAGAAGAACATGATGAAGGTTAGTAGTAGGTTTTCATCATAGAACAAGAATAAACAAGTCGAGTTCGTCAACTAGTGTGAAGGAAGCTACCACGTATTTTGTGCCCAATCAGTTGGAAGGATGTTTTAGCTTCCTATAATGGGAAATTTTTTTGTGCTTTTGGGAAAATAGTAGACTCATACGTCGCCTGAAGAAATCTAACATCTGGATTAATATTTAATATTTTAATTGAAAAATATGAGAGCCGCGGTGCACAAAACAAGGACCTTTTATTAACTTGGATTGATTTTAACACTCATTGGAGAATTTAAATATGTTTGAGATGTAAAGAAAGTTCAAATGAGAAGCCAAAGATTTCTATATATTAGTCATTTATAGGCCGTTCAAAAACAGCTACGGGATCCTATAACGGTCTGCGACCGCCCAATGTGGCAAACCCGGTTCTAGAGCCATAGATGTTTTTAGAAAACATGATAAGTAATCAATGAAAATTATCAGTTGAAGGAAATACTTGTTTTGACCTAGAAAACATATAGCAAGAATATGTCATAGAATAATTGGGCTTGGCCTAATAGGAAGGGATTAAGCACAATCTAATGAGCCTAACATATATAAGCATGTTTAGTCTTGGCCCAGATCAATATGAAGGTTATTCAACACATTAAACATAACTCAAACAAACGAACTAATGGAAAATACAATTATACAAAGAACACAATTTAAATTAAGACAAACATAGTTACAGAACGACGTCAAGAACATGTAAAGATATAAAACTAAGTATACGTACACATACATACAAATACATAACAAAGTAAATACTTATTATTTTATGTATGGTGTATATATGCATGTGTGGGTGTGTGTGTATATGAGGGATTCTAAGAAAAGCGTATTCTTATGTAAAAGTAAAATTATATATATGTGTGTGTATATATATATATATATATATATATATATATATATATATATATATATATATATATATATATATATATATATATATATATATATAGGGGATTATGTGAAATGAAAAATGTAACATAGTTTTACATATACGTCACATAGGTTACACATACGTAACCATATTTCAATCGACATGGTTTTACATATTTATAGGTTCTTCATTCTCGTATTTATGTTCAACATATACGTAACAAATACTTAAATAACTTTTAACAAAAAATAGAATAAAAAAGTTATGAATTATGTTATTGGTTTTCGTGGTTTTTTATTGTTTTCGCATAACTATTGGTTTTCTAAAAAATCTTCCCCTATATATATAATAATTATAACAATTAATAAAAAATTATAAACTATACACTAACTGAATGCAAGTACATGTACCAATACTTGTATATAAAATACCCCATATTGAAAAGAACTAAAATTAGATAAAAAAAATAAAAAATAACAATTGACTACATACTTGAACATCCATACATTAAAATTTTGTAAGAACATAACCTTCACATTCAACTTCTATAAAAATTGTTTTGCCTTCTTCTAGCCCATTCTAATCAATCAAAAACCACTTAGACAATTCGAATCCTCCATAATCTAGTAACATGCTCAAGTGGACTTTCAATCTTCCAAAAATCTTTCCAACATCCCACAAAGACCATGAAGTAACTCATTTCAATATAATGGAGTATGGAATCAAAAATATATATAATTAACTTCTGAAAAACTTACACAAAGGTTAAAGTTAGAAAAAAGAGTCATAAAAAGTAAGTGTATTGTCAAATCGAACAAACTACGAACCAAAACGTTAAAAATGTGAATCCAAGGATCGCAATCAGAAATTATCAGTGTTAGATTGAAATCGAGTTAATGATTGTGGAATGATCATTAACCGTTGCTTAATTGCTTAATAATTGAAAATCAATGACAATGAATATTGATGCTAAAGAAAACAATGATGTCAACACAATAAATAAAAGAACAATATTTGATTCAAAAGTATTTCATTAAAACTTGTCAATGTTTACAAATGAACAAATAATGAATGCTATAAACAATGATTGCTTCGAACGTGTTGATGTTTGCGATGTATTGATGTGACGGCTGCTAGGGCTTTGTGTTTAATTGATTGTGTGAATTGATGTGATGATTGGTAAGTTTCCGTCTATTGCTCGTCCTTTGATGTGAAATGGGAGGTGATCACAACTTTCTATGATGGGTTATCATCAGATGATATTCGGAACATTAATTCCATAGGTGCAGGTACTTTTCTGAAAAATACTGAGAAAGAAGATTGGGCAATTTTAGATAAGATAAGCACTAACTCAAAGAGACAAGCACAATCTCATCGGAAGATAAGAGGGATGTCTACTAAATTAGTGACAGATTATGATACCAAATCTAGGATTGAGGATTTAGAGTACGAACTAGCAAATATGGAGGCGTTTAAGGAATAAAGTGGTTTCGCTCGTACGAGTATAGTGGAGGCATAGAAAGGGTTCAGAGTCTACATGGGAAATGGAGGAAGAGATGAGGCGGCATTATTTGCAGCTATTCGAGGACTGACAGGTTTCGAGGATGAAACCTAAATAAGAGGGGTGGACTTGTAACGCCCCAAATATTTCAAGGAACAAAAGAAAGAGTAAGTTCTCGTGTGAAAAGTGGCTTCTCACGCGAGAAAGCATGCAAGAAGTGGAGTCAGTATAGAGATAGCTGAGAACACTGGTTTGACCCCATTTCCGCACGACAACTATTGCTGTTAGAGAGAGAAAGCGGCCGTGTAGAAAGAGAAAGTGAAGAATTGAAGTGTTTAAGGTATGTAACTCTTGTAGTAACTCCTGTGATGTATTAAGAAACGATTATTAATGAATGTAATGCATGAATGTGTAGTTTTTGTTGGTAAAGGCTCTCGGGAAGGTCAGTTTTGGTGTTAGAACCTTCAAGGTGAGTTTCTAGCCACCTTTTACAAATGTTTTTACATTTTGGGGGTATTATGCATACTAAAATGCTTGTTTATGCTTGTGATGGTGTTGTTTATGATTTTGAGCTTGTTAGAATAGCCTCAGATGTGGTAAGTTTGATTTGGGTGGGAATTTCGTAAGTTCTTGCGCGATAAGTAGGTCCTCGCGCGAGGTTTTTGCACGACTGATTTGACTTGATGTCCAGGGTATGACTGTTGTAAGGTTCCTGCGCGACAAAAGGTTTTCACACGAGATTATGTTATTGTATGGGTTAAGTTCTTGCATGATTTGTTGTGATATGTGTTTTGTTATCTTATGTTTTTACCGTTTTCAAAACGATAAGTTTTACAATATGACTTTGCTTGGTATGTTATGTATTACTATAAGTAAAGTATTACGTAATGAAAGTGGAAGATAACGATAATAAAAAGTGGAACATAATGAACGAATGAAAGTCTTGCAAGCAAAATGAATGGAGGTTCACAACTCATTGAGAGATTGTTAGCTTAACTGTGTGTAGTTTAGCTAACCCATGAGGATGCACACTGGGGTCTAATCCTAATGATTGGCCAAAGGATACGGGATCCTTGTCGCTCTACCCCAGTACGGTAGTCAGCTTTGTGCATAATGTATAGGGTTTTATTTATAAGCCTCGGTATAGTACCAGCTTCGTGCATAATGTTGGGGGTGTACCACATGACATTGATCCATTACAGTGAAAGATAATGATGAAAGTACGATATGAACAAAATGACGAATGAATGAAAGAATGAACGATGAGTAAAGATAAGAATGAATATTATCAAGATGTATGTATTGATGTATGCTCACGTACGAAAATGATATGTTTTTTTAACGAAAGTAAAGTATTTCATTTTAAAAACTAAAACTCATTCAGCATCGCTGACTTTTGTATGCATAATAGTTGGCAGGTAAATAATGATGTTGAGGAGGTGCAGGCATGGATATGGATGTTACTGAGATAGTTCAAGTTTGGCATCCATATTTTTGAGAATGACACGGTGTTAATAAAATTTTTAAAGTATAAAGAAAATGACATGTTATTTTGACACAAGAATAGTTTTTAATGAAAAGTTATGTTTTCCGCTGCAAATGTTATGTTTTTAAACGTTTTACACAATATATGTCCAACTGTGATGTTTTTTTGGGATCGGGGCCTTACAAGCTTTAACCTTAATAATCCAAGTAGATATGATCATTCGTGATAATTTTCTTACAGACAAAACATAGATACTTTGTGTGTATACATTAACAATATAACACATAATATTTTTCATGACACTAACAATTTAAATTGTAATAGTTGAAATTAAACTTATTCCGTGATAACAGTTCACAATAACCATTTAAAATGCACTTCTAACTCACTTTTGTTACTATTGGCATTCTACTTAATAATTATCATAGAAATAATCATCAAAAAACTTAGATAATTATCATAGAAATAATCATCAAAAAATTCCACTTCATTTTGCACATCTAGATGATTATGAGCAAAAAGGAAAAGTTATCTCTCTGGCAAGTAAAATAGAGTGCAAATTAAATGTAAATATACAAAGATTATTCAAATAGTATTGCACTTGTGAATGAAAAATATAAGTGTCATTTATCATATTACCTGTATAAACTATTAGGGATAGATGTGTTATAGTTTAATGATTAAATTCAATTTATCCTTTTACATAGATCATGGTAAAAAAATCATGTAGAATACAAATTTTAAAGCGTAAAAGAAGTGAAAATTTTATACTTGTCACACCAAGACTTGAATGATTAAGGGTTATGGATGTTCCTCAGCTTAGAGCTTTAAGGGTACCTGCTAAAAAGCAACGTATCGTTAGGCTGACCGCAAGGGGATGTATTTTCCGATCAGTCTCTGGTGTTAGAATAAGGGATATATTCTTTGAAAGGTGATAAGTATAACAGTAAAAAAATAAAGAGTTGTAGAGAGTTAAGGGAATGAACTTACTCAAGCTCACATTTTATTTTAGGTGTGATTTATCTTTTTGATTTTATATGTGAAAATGGACATTTCCCTTTTGGTTTAAGTACTAAATAAATATATATATGTTTATGATATTACCACCCGAAAGAGAGAAAAAAAATACTTATGTCATCCAACGTACATTCAAATATAAAAAATATTAACTACAAATTCTTTTCATAATCGTAACAAAGAAAATGTATTTATATATGGTCTCCATTCTCCATACACACACATTCGCAAGCAATACAAAAACAAAAATGTTGGGTTCCCCACCGACCAATCTATACAACGAGCATTCCTATCATACAACACACGAAATTATCGATTTCTTTAACAAAAAACAAGAAAACAAAAAAGAAAAAATAGAAAAAGAATCTATAAATATTAAATTTGCCGGCCGATCACGAGTGGAGGGACTAAACATGTAATTCCCTCAAACTCCAATAGAAAAATAATGTAGGGTCCACCTCCGATTTGACCCAGCAATTACCATTTCTTTATTCCATTATTTATTTATTTCTTTATATTCATCCATCATTTATTTGGTTATTTGTGTAATTAAATATCACAACTACATACAGTTGAACAAAGGAGACCATCATCATCTTCATCTTCATCTTCTTCATCATCTTCAACTTCATCTTCATCTTCAACTTCATCTTCATCAGTTTCCCCAAATTCTCAAATCTCAATCTTCAACGCCATGGACTCGCCGGACTTCCCCACCGGCAAGTCTCCGCGGTCCCTCCAAGGCCCCCGTCCGGCGCCTCTAAGAGTCCACAAAGACTCCCACAAGATCCGCAAACCACCGGTGGCACCACAGCACCACCACCAACCACCACAACACCACCACCACCAACAACAACAGCAACAGCAACAACACCGCCCTCCGGTCATCATCTACACCGTCTCCCCAAAGGTAATCCACACAAACCCAAACGAATTCATGACCCTAGTCCAACGGTTGACCGGCCCATCTGCGTCATCTCCGGTGGGATCGTCGTTCTCCGCCTTCCAAGACGACGGCGGCGCTGTATCTCCGGCGGCCAGATTCGCTTCAATTGAGAAGGCGGCGAAGTCGCCGGAGGGGCGGAAGGCGGCGGCGGCGGCGACGGGGGATTTGGCGACGGTGGAAGGGGTGGAAATGGGTTATTTTCCGGGGATTCTGTCGCCGGCGCCGGGATCGCTGCCGCCGATTCCGGCGAACTTGTTTTCGCCGTTGACGAATGATTTTTTTCATGGATTGAGCCCTGTGTTACATAGCAATCGGAGTTATAATCATTTAGAGGGTAATAATTTCATTGCAAGCCCTACGAATCTTCTATCTTCGCATATAGTTTCACCCACAAATGCAAATGTGGATCTGTTTCATAGCATATTTGACTTGTAATCTGCAATATCATTGGTTGATTGTTAGGGTTCATAGTTGCCTTTGTTTACCAATGACTAGGGGTAGGATTGGAATTTCACGATTATTCATTTTTTTATATATTTTTCGGTGGAGAAAAATGAGATGGAAAACTTTGTTGACTTTTAGATATGTATATATCTTTCTTCTTCTTATTTCTCCCTATTTTATTTTTTTATTTTTTTCTATGGGCTTGTTAGGGTTAGGAATTGAATCGACTGTTTAAATCAAAGCAAATTAGCTGGTTTTAAGAGCATTCACATCCAAATTCTTATTTTTATCCATATAATTACATTAAAAATCACCACTTCTTCTCTCTCCTTTTAATTACATAATATATTTTCATACATTTTTCATTACCTTTTCTCTCTCTTTCACTCACAACCATTTTCAAAAATATTAAAAAATTTATAAGGGTTGAACAGTGAATCCTTAAATTTACAGATGAACAGTAACATTTTCTCTCTCCTCCACTCACAACCACTCAAAACAATCCCATATAATTTAAGGACTCACACTCACATAAATATAAGGCATGGGTTGTGAATGCTCTAAGATGTCATTGTTTGAAGGGTGGTTTGCGGGTAGAAAGCTTAGTTTAATAATTGGTTGACGATTTAGCTCTTACTATTTGATGTGTAAATTGTCATACCAAATTATTAAGACCGACTCAGTCAATATTGTTAGTTTTGTTTGATGTTATTTAAAATTTAATTTAGTTGTTTGGTATATATTTTCTTTAAAACATGCTTATCTTAAGAGTATACATAGTAGGTTATTTGTATATTTGTAAGCATGTTATCTATATTATATCGAATGTTTGCGAGTGGTTATTTGAATAAAATAAAAAATATATTACTGTTTATCAATATTTTTAGTTCCTTATTAATATTTAGTAAACACCTCTAAATTGTACATATAGTAATATAAACATTGTTATTATAGCTTGTAACATGCATTTGGTTTGTGCCAGTTTGGGTGCCATTATCTGCAATTTGATATTTCTCAAGTGAACCACATAATATTGGGCTGAGATATAAGCCTAATAATTGATATGAATAAATAAACGAATTAATATGATTTATTTAATATTTGTTATTGAAGTATTCTTGGTTTTCTTACCTACTTCTTGTTATTATTTAATGTCCAATAGGCCATCTTTTTCACTCGGAAAAAAGCGTCTAGATTTTTTTAAATAGACAGCTTCTCCTTAACAATACTATAAATATATTAATATACACGTATCAGCTACACAACAAATCTTAGATGAGTGAGTAGATTACTCCTAGTTTATATGTTTTTTGAAAATTTAAAATAAATAGACTTTACAAAAAGCTGATTATAAGTTAATAAACTTAATTAAAAACTTTCTTTTATGACTTACAAAAGGCTGATTATTAAAAGTTGATTATAAAAATAATTAGGTCTAAACTGTGAAAACCTATAATATTTATTGTTTAAAGTTTTAACTTTAACATAAAACTAGTTTTTTCTGCCGCGCGTTGCCGCGGCTATGCGAGTTTTAACATAACCTTAAACCAAAATCGAAATGAAGGTTCGAAACCATAAAATCAGCAAAACACACAAAGTAAAACACACCAAAACCCTAAATCCATAACACACAAGAATATTTAGAACCCAAAACTAAATCAAAACCCAACAACATACACAAAACAAACGAAAATCAAAGCCGCAAGAAGGCGACAGTCAAAAATAGAAAACCGACGAAAACCAAAGCCCCAAAAAAAGCAAACAAAAAGAAAACACAAACCTTAATAGCGAGGATCGTCAGGGTATCGATAACGAAAGAAAGAAAGTAGAAACCCGGAGAAAGACAACGACAACGAACATAATCGAAACACACATCAAAGAGACGTGCCCGGACACAAAAAACCAACAAGAAAAACTCCACCCCTAAACCTCGAACGCACACCCCAAACAAACTGTATAAAAACACATACAAATACAAAAAAAAAAAAAAAAAAAAAAAAAAAAAAAAAAAAAAACATCACCGACCAAATGGTTTAATTAGAATAGTAATATATGATGACTTTTAAGTTATAAATTTAGCATTTATAAGAAAATATATTTAAAAAAAATGCTTAACCCCTAGCTTCGGTCATCATCTCCTGCCACTAGTTTGGCCATCAAGATTTTTGTAGATTATAAGCCAGTCACCATCTCCTAGATAAGTACCAAACACTCATTTTAAGTTGTCTCTTATTTTTCACATTTTTTTCATTAAAACAATGGTTCTTGCCTTCGGTCCAACAACTCATGCAAGCCTCAACGCCATATCAAGAGGGGTATCGTAACGAGGCTGGGTCAAAGTCTCAAATCGCGCAATGGGATCCTTCGATTCCTTTTGTGGAATCCTCCCGTCTCTCATCATCAAACACTTCGTAGATAATCCACAAAATCATCAACTACATTTTGTAGAATAACCAATTAGCATTGGCTTGTACTTGTACGATTTCAACAACACAACTTTTGTATGGGGTAATCATTAATGTCACTAGGCTATGTATATTTGATAGAGATGGTTTACAAAACTTTAGATGGTCTTCGATTTAAATGGTTTTCTGGTGATTGTTGATTTAGATGGTTGACTCGTGGTCTTCGATTTCATTTTAGGGATCAAAACAATGACAAGTGAGTGAAGAACAATTCAAAGATACGTAAGTTTTGAAATGTTAGAACCAAATATGAAATTTGACTTAAGGGGACCATCTATTTAATATACTCCCTCTAAATATGAAATAGCGTATCCTATAAGAAGGCCAAATTTACTAGCAAACAAAATCCACATAAAAATCTCAATGTTTCTCAATAAATGTTTCTCAATAAATGAACCATAGAAATAAAAGATAGAATTTCAACAACCATTTAAGCTGGTAACAAAGTAAAAGCATCAATTTACATAATTTTCATAGCAAATTTCAGTTTAACTTTCCTTGCCAAATTGAGTCGTTGGGTAGATTATCGACCATAAAGTCTCAAACTCATCACCACCATCATCGACGATCAACTTGGCATTACAGACTAGATCACCACCATTTCCTTGCCAACACGTCCTAAAGCATTAGAACTCGTTTATAGGTATAGTTTTTTGTTTGTTTGAGAACTCTTAAATTTAACATATAAGTTTCTATTAACTTTTCGAAACTCATTATTGAGGGTAAGTATCAGAATCTTGAACTATCACGAGTCACATTTAACAGGTGAAGTTGTAATGGGTTAATATGTGATTCTCCACTATTAAAAAATCATCTAGAAAAATAGTAATATATTTTCTAAGTGAGAAAGCACATACATCCCCTCGAGCTACATCTATCCTTTACCTTTTGTCATTTTCAAACCATAAACTTATTGTCTTAAAGTATTTGTTTTGGGAAAAACAATAGATTGCGTAAAATAACCAATATTATGCTTCATTTTATATTAATTTCTTATTATGTTTTTGGGGTTACTTATAAATAATGTGTTTATGTTTCATGATTTGTATCGAATGTAATTTATCTTTCTCTTGTCTACATAAACATAAGCTCTTAAAAGCATCCGTATATGTATTTTTTGTTTCTCGTTATTTCCTTCTTTATACTCGCTCGTCTTGATTTCTTTTTTCAGGCCGTTTATCACATCTTTATTGACATGTTACAATGGAATTTATATTTAAAAACAAAAAAAACAAAAAACATAGGTTGAAGAAAATACCTTAGTTCGAAACATTGTCCGACACGATGAAAGTACATGTTCTTATGTAAATGGTATGTGCCCACCAATTTCATGTCGATATGATATATTTTGTATACATTAAAGCTTAATTGCTATACCACGTTTATATAGTAAATTTCTAGTAATATGAAAATCACCATCTAACTGGATAAGTGAATTCATCGAAGACTTGTTCTAAAAAAGTTAAAATATATGTTGTCTTCCTTTTGTGTAATATTCGATTGTATTTAAATCTAAGGTCATCAAATTAGATCACTCGTCAAACTTATATTAAGAAAGATTGTTAGACACATTTAGCGCTTCACCAAAAGAGTCAAACGATATCATATAAACAAACGAGTGGATGTGGTGGATGAAGAAAATTTTCCACCTACTAATGATAAAAATTATTACATTTTTTCCTTCTTTGGCAATATAGTTTTCAAGGAACCCATACGGCCATACAACTATAAAAAGTTAATTGGTGAAGTTTCATTACCAAGTTGTTAACATTTAATTCATTTTCCAAAACTGCATATTGATTTCTTTAAAACCGTGAAACATTGTCCTATATGTTTAAAAAGTAGTGTGAATAAACAGTGTTTGGGGTTATTTTCGGTATTTCACAATGGTTTTGGGTATTGTGCATTTGTGCTCCTCCTTTAAATCTGTTTTGTTTTCCCGAGGTGTTCTTGGTGGTGGTCGCCGGTTGTTTTAGAGAGAGAGGATGCGTCGCCACCACCGTCTCCGGCTTACCGGCCAACGGCCTCATGCAGGAGAGAGAGGGAGGGTGTGATAGCGGTGGTTTGAGCGCGTTTGTGTCGTCGTCGCTGTCCACGGCTTGCCGTACAATTGTCTCCGTCTATCTTTCTCTCTTACTCGCCTGAGGTTGGCTGATCATGATGCTGCTACTACATTTGTCTGGTGGTCGTTGATGGCGGTGATGCGGGTGGTTTTCCCATTCTCTTCTTTTCTATCTGATACCCTTTTAGGGTTTTCAAATCTACTCCTGTTAGTGCCCTTGGATGTTGCTAGCGGTCCCTTGTTGACCACCTTCTGTGGTCTCCGAGTGTAGCTAGTTACCTTTTGGTCCGCCCTCCGTTTCAGCACTATCGCCAAGGTGCCACTCGAGGTTGGTCTCTTTTGGGTCGATGATGATGAATGATTTATCTGAGGCCAAGGTCGGTGATGGGGATGCATATGGCTTTAGACCATCGGTTATGTTTGGGTGTTATGTACCGAGGTTGATGTGGGTTTACTGGTACCTCTGCTCGGATGTCGTCCGTGGTCCCTATGGACTGCCTTCGGTGGTGTCCGAGTGTAGCTGGTTGCCTCTTAGTCCGCACTCCATTTCAGCACCGTCGCCGAGGTGGAGGCCACACAAGGTTGGTCTCTTTCGGGTCGATGATGATGAATGATTCGTCTGAGACCGTTATGTTTTGAAACCGAGGTCGATGACGGGGATGGATCTTGGCTTGAGACCATTGGTTTTGTTTGGTTGTTGTTTACCGAGGTCGGTATGGGTTTGCTGGTACCTCTGTTTGTTGGGGTTTTCTTATGAATGGGTTTGGTTTAAACCCTGACTTTAGGATGTTGATAATGAAGATCTCTCCATATTTATTGAAACTGTTTTGTTATGATTATGTATATCTTATTTTGGTATCTTTCGGGCGGTGATTAGAAACCATAGTATTATCGGTTGCTTAGGTTTGGTTGTCAAATATGACTAGCAGTCGTAACCGGACAATATTTCTGAGACCGAGCCTAGAGTTTCAAATTGTTTTGAATCGGTGATCATGCGCGCAGCGCGCGCAGATGAAAAACCTAGTTTAATTAATTAAGAAAATTTGAAAATTTATTTTAAGGTTATGTTTGTTATATATATGGCTTAATGAATTGATCATCAAAGTGTCAAGTAACACACCACCACCCAATGGCCACCATCATTAATCACCTTAGTTTTTGTGCCTTGTGTGTATATATATATGCTTATCTTCATTTGCCTTGTGTGTAAAGGTTTTTTTAAGGGAGAATTACATATACCCCCTATAAACTTTATCAATTACATATATATCCAACTTAAATTTAAATTACATATATATTCTTGTAAAACTTAGTTAATTATATATACACCCAAATTAAAAGTTTAATTACATTATCCCCTTCTAAACATAGTTAATTACATATATACTCAAACTAAAAGTTTAATTACATATATCCGCTTTATTAAACATAACTTTTACATATTTACCCATTTATTACTTTTATTAAAACTAGCTATATATAATTAGTATTTTACTCTTATTTTTATTAAACTATAAAATTATGTTTTTTTCTTCTTTACTTGATTTTCGAGTTTTAATTATTTATTAGTATTTCTATACTAACATTTTTTATGTTCTTTTTATTTTTTTACCTTTTTATGCTACTTTTGTACGGTACCTGTACCAGACACTTACAGTCTCATTATGCAACATAAAAATATGTGTTCGGATCATATTGCATAACGAGACTGGACATGTCTCGTACAAGAACCAGAAAAGACTAGCATCAAAAGGTACAAAACAAAAAGAACATAGAAAATGTTATAGAAATATTAGTAAATAGTCAAAACTCGTAAAGCTAGTAAAAAGATACATAATTTTATAGTTTAATAAAAATAAGAATAATTAATCAAAAAATATACATAATTATATAAGCTATTTTTAATAAAAATAATCAAATGAATAAATATGTAATATTATATTTAATAAAACAGATATATGTAATTAAACTTTTAGTTTAGGTATATATGTAATTAACTAAGTTTGAGAAAATAATATATGTTATTGAACTTTTAATTTGGGTATATATGTAATTAACTGAGTTTACAAGAGGATATATGCAATTAAAAATTTAAGTTGGGTATATGTGTAATTGATGAAATTTATAGGGGAAAATATGTAATTCTCCTTACTTTTAACTATACTAACATATGTTATTTTTTGTTATCATATTTCTTTGTTGAAATATGTATATATTCATATTGTGTGATCGCGCTGAAGCTTATGGTCAAGAAGAACCTAAACTTATGATCTATCAATTGTAAAATCTAATAAAGAGACGCAAAAAGAGGGTATTGATTTACTTGGTTTCATAAAATGATATGTATTTGTAACACCCGGTTATTTATTTATTTTGAAGCCGACGAATGAAGAAAAAGAAATAAAGTCCAAAGTCGAGGGACCAAACTCGCCAACAAGAGAAAGTTGAGTATGTGGTGGTATTTAAAGGGAGAGGGCAGCCCTTACCCTCTCCCCACACTCATATTTCAGCCAAGAGAAAGACAGGAGAATAAGAAGAGAGAAAAGAGAGAAAAAGGGTGATTCGAGTGGTTTTTAGTGTGCCAAATCGTCGTGTAGCGAGTCCAATCGAATCTCTTCTCGTTGTGGTTGTTTGTGTGAGTACTAGGACCCCTCTTTTACTTGTTTTTAACCGATTTTGGGGCTGGAAAGCATAGAAACCCCGTTTTTGTATGTGTGTGTGTGTTTGACCCATTTGGGTGTGTTGCGTGTGATGCGTTTGGAGTTTGTTTCCGGGCTTGTGTGTGCTTGAATGGTGTTGTGGTATGCATTTCTAAGGTTTAGGATGGTTGATTTAGGCTTAGAATGGGTTTGGATGAGCTTGGAGGCCGAAAATGGCAGATTGGGTTCGGGATGAACACCATTCTGCATCAGCTAGGGCTAGGCGACCGACTGGAAGCCATACGACCGACTGAGGTGCGATTGAGGTTCATTCGCACGATTGAGGGTTCATTCGCACGATTGAGGGTTCATTCGCACGATTAAGGGTTCATTCGCACGATTAAGGATTCATTCATACGATTGGGGGCTAGTCGCATGGGGAGTCATACGACTGAGGGTCCAGTCGCATAGGTGCTTAGTCGCGTTAGTTCCAATCGCATGAGACTCATTCACATTGAATCCATTCGCATGAGGTCAATCGCATAGGTGCTCATTCGTATTAGTTCCATCCGCATGAGGTCCATACGCACGACTGGGTGTCCATTCGCATAGATGTTCATCCGCATGAGTCCAATCGCATGATGTTCAGTCGCCTGGAGGCCATGCGACTGAAGGGTGTCCATACGCCCAAGTAGGGCTGTTGTACCCGGGGAAATGTGTAGTTTAATTACTGACTTTCAGGGGAAAGTGCAGGTGTGAGTTTTGACATGAAAATTCCTGTAAGTTCATGTAAGATGACTATTGAGGCCTTAGAGGGTATGTTGGGCATGATGATGATGATGTTGCATATTTATGTATGATGTATGTTATGTATGCATGATGTTGCCTTGTATGATGTTGATGATTATCTTTGTTGATGTTCCTGATTATGATGAATGTTTATCTTTCCTGTGGCTTTACGTGTTACATTAATTGAATGAAATGAAAGTATTATGTAACGTAAAGTTGAAGATAATGAAAAGAGGAACATGATGAATGCATGCGTTAATGAATGATGAATGTAACAAAAGTCTTGCAAGCATTGGATATCGGAACACGCCAATTATAAGGTGTTAGCCCAACGGTGTGCGGGTTTGCTACCCCGGGAGGATGCACATTGGGGTCTTTCTTTGTGATTGACTATTTGTATGGAACCATTGTTGCTTGCCTTAGGTACTGTGGCCAGAGGTGTTGGGCACCGTGAATGAAGGTCTATGATAGGCTTAGGTCCAGTACCATGAGCATGAAGGGCATAGCACATGACAATGGTATACCTGAACTTTATCCTAGGTACTGTGGCCAGAGGTACTGGACACCGTGAATGAAGGTCTATGATAGGCTTAGGCTCAGTATCATGAGCATGAAGGGTAAAGTTCATGGTGTTGACGAAAGGAAAAGATGTAATGATGAACGAACGAATGAAAGTAAGAAATGATGAATGAACGAATGGAAGTTAATGAATGAATGATGAAGATAATAATGATATTATCTATGTGTACGTATGATGCATGAAGTAAAGTACGGTTTTAACGAAAGAAAAGTATGTTTTATTTTAAAACTAGAACTCACTCAGCAACGTTGACTTTTTATGTGTTTCCAGTTGGCAGGTAATATTTCTGAGGATGGCGCTGCGAGACTACTCATCTCTTTTGGGATGGCATCCATTTATATAAGGTTTTTGTGATGTAATGCAACAATATATTTTGTAACTGGTTAACAATGTATTATTTGGCAAAAGCTTTTATAATGAAATGAGATGTTTATTTTGATAATTCCGCTGCGATGTTTTATGAAAGTTAAATGTAATTATATGTTTTATGTGCGATGAGGATCCAACTGTAAGCGTCCCGGGAACGGGGCCTTACAAGTTGGTATTAGAGCCAAAGTTTAAGTGAAATGGTTAAATTTTCAAAATAAACCTTAACTTAAACTGAAAATGGGACGGAATGGAAATGGGATGCCAATCTGAGTAGTTGCGTGCCATCAGGTATTTTCTTAATGATAATCGGTATTATGTGCGCATGTTATGTGGTTTATATGTTGTATGTAGATTTAGATATTGATGTAGTCAGGATAGGTAATGCTCGGGGTATGAAGAGTAAAGTAAGTGGCTAATCACAACTGGTCACTGTAATTAGGGACTTACTTTACTTGACATAAACTGAGTTGTTCCCTTGAATGACCGTGTTGGTGTTTGAATCTTTCAGTGTGATAGAGAATGGCCGGTGGTAGATCTTCTAAAGCTTCTAGGGGTGGAGGCCGTGGTGGGCCTGGTGCTGAACCACGACCCAAAAGGGGAAGGCCTAGAGTTGAAAAGGTGGTTCCTGAAGAACCTGAGACCCCTCATCCAGAGGCTGGGGATGAGAGTGCTAACTTGGGGGCCACGGTAAAGGAGGCTGTTGTTGAAGAAGTGCATCAGGTCATGCAGACAATCTTACCGTCTGTGGTGACCGAAGTTATCAAGGCAGTAAAGGAAGGAGAAAGAAAGGAGAGAAACAGGGCCTCGGGGGAACGGGAGCAACTAGAGCCTGAAACGATTTTCTCTGATAATGAGGAGGAGGAAGAAGAAGAGCCTGCGCCGGAGGCTACCTACTCGTTTGTGGACACAGCTTTATGCTGGTGGGACAATATTGTCCAAGCTGAGGGTAGTCGGGCAATCGGGAGAATGAGATGGCCCGAACTGAAGAAGTTGGTGATTGAGGAGTTTTGTCCTCATAGAGAAATGGATAAAGTCAAGAGAGAGTTCCTGCATCTGGAGGCGGGGACCATGACACATCAGCAGTATACTACCAAGTTCAATGAGATGGCGCGTCTGGTGCCGGACCAAGTGACACCTTTGTCACGGAAGATTAAAAGATACATTCAGGGTTTGCCAGCGGATATTCGCAGGCACATGATCGTTGCCCGACCGAGCACGTTTAGATCGGCGGTGGATTTGGCAGGGAGACTGTATGATGAGAGGACGGTGGTGGTGACTGAAGGTAGCAAGAAGGGTAGTGGTGATCGAAACTGGCATGGGAAGAGGTTTGGTCGGGGTGATGCCTCGACGGGTAACAAGAAGGCACGGGTGGACGACCGTCGTGTGGTCGCATCGGGTGCTGGTTTGAAAAAGTGTGGTAGGTGTGGAAAGGAGCATAGTGGGGAGTGCAGGCTGTGGACGAATGTGTGCTTCAAATATGGGAAGGCGGGGCATATAGCCAGGGACTAGCGTACGGTCCGATGCTTTAACTATGGCGTGGAAGGCCACATGAGTAGGGATTGTAAGAAGCCGAGGGCTGAGGGTTCCGGGGTGAAAAAGACGGGAAGTGAATGACCGAGGGCGAGCGCCAGGGCATTCATTATGACACAGGAGGAAGCTAGGACGGACCCTGATGTTGTGTCCGGTACGTTTGTAGTGAACCAAACTTTAGCTTCTGTGTTATTTGATTCTGGTGCTAGTAAAAGTTTTATTTCTGCTGCTTTCTGTGCTAAGCTGCATGTTAGTAGTAGACGTGTCGATGGGCCCTTTGATGTAGAAACTGCTATAGGTAAGTCTACCAGGATTTCTGAGATGATAGAGAACTGTGATGTGGAGCTAGAGGGTCATAAGTTTCCTGTTAGACCATTTGTGATGACCTTAGGTGGTTTCGATTTGGTTCTTGGAATGGATTGGTCAGCGGACTACGAGGCGAACATTGTGTGTCGCAAGAAGATGATTCGGTTGACAGCGCCTGACGGGAGTTTGGTGACGGTTTATGGTGATCGGGTCACGACGATTTCGAAAGTAATTTTGATGGCGGTGGCGGGAAAGTGTATGAGGCATGGATGTAGTGCCTACTTGGCCTATATAAAGGATGTGGATACGCCAACACCACAGTTAGCTGATGTACCAGTTGTGTGTGACTTTCTAGACGTGTTCCCAGAAGACTTACCAGGAGTGCCACCTGACCGATAGATCGAGTTTCAGATTGATTTGATACAGGGTGCCCAACCTGTTGCCAAGGCACCGTATCGGCTGGCTCCGACGGAGATGAAAGAGTTGATGGAGCAGTTGCAAGAACTGCTTGATAAGGGGTTCATTAGACCGAGTATCTCTCCTTGGGGTGCTCCGGTACTATTCGTGAAGAAGAAAAACGGTAGTATGAGGATGTGTATTGACTACCATGAGCTGAATAAGTTGACGATAAAGAACCGATACCCCTTACCAAGAATAGATGATTTGTTCGATCAGCTTCAAGGTGCCAGTTGGTTTTCAAGGATAGATCTTCGATCGGGCTACCATCAGTTGAAGGTAAAAAAGCAGGATATCCCTAAAACAGCTTTTCGCACGCGATATGGTCACTACGAGTTCCTTGTCATGTCTTTTGGTTTGACCAACGCGCCAGCTGCTTTTATGGATCTAATGAATCTAGTGTGTCGGCCGATGTTGGATAAATAAGTTGATTGTGTTTATTGATGATATCCTGATTTATTCGAAGAACGAGGAGGAGTATGCCGGTCACATTCGAGAGGTAATGGAGACGTTGAGAAAGGAGAAGTTGTATGCTAAATTCTCCAAGTGCGCGTTTTGGTTGCGTGAAGTTAAATTCTTGGGTCATGTGGTGAATCCTGACGGGATTATGGTGGACCCGGCAAAGGTGGAGGCAGTGATGCAATGGAAATCTCTTAAGACGCCATCCAAGATCCGTAGTTTCTTGGGTTTGGCGGGCTACTACCGAAGGTTTATTCAAGACTTCTCCAAGATCGCTTCTCCACTAACTAAGTTGACCCGGAAGGATGTGAAGTTTGTATGGGGTCAAGCTCAAGGGAAGGCGTTCGAGGAACTGAAGGCGAGGTTGACTCAAGCTCCTGTTCTGTCATTACCCGATGGAAGTGAGGATCTAGTGGTTTATTCGGATGCTTCCTACTCGGGATTGGGGTGTGTATTAATACAGAGAGGAAAGGTTATAGCCTATGCGTCCCGACAGTTGAAGGTTCATGAGGTCAATAATCCCACTCATGACTTGGAGCTAGCGACCGTGATCTTTGCGTTAAAGATTTGGAGTCACTATCTTTACGAGACGAAGTGCACCATATTCACTGACCACAAAAGCTTGAAGTACTTCTTTGAGCAGAAGGACCTGAACATGAGGCAGAGAAGATGGTTGGAGCTCATAAAAGACTATGATTGCGAGATCCATTACCATCCGGGCAAAGCCAACATGGTGGCGGATGCCCTTAGCCGAAAGGAGAGACCCGAGCCGATTCGGGTGAAAGCTTATCAGCTGATCATAACCTCCAATGTAATGAAGCAAGTCAAGGAGTTTCAAGATGAATCATTGAAAGAAGATCATCTTTACTCTGAAAGAATGAGAGGTCTGGTCGCAAAGTTGGGTGAAAACACACTTGGTGTTAGAACCCGATTTGGACGAATGTGGATTCCTCGCTTTGGGGATCTACGGGTGAAGATTATGGATGAAGCTCACAAGACTCGATACTCTATTCATCCTGGTGCTACGAAAATGTACCACGACATGAAGAAAGATTATTGGTGGCCGGGTATGAAGTGTGACGTAGTGGAGTATGTGAGCAAGTGCCTTACTTGCTTGCAAGTGAAGGCCGAGCATCAGAAGCCGTATGGGAAGATTCAACCTTTGGATATACCGGAATGGAAGTGGGAGCACATCACCATGGATTTCATTACAAAGCTGTCGCGTACCCCGAAAGGGTATGATGCCATATGGGTGATAGTTGACCGTTTAACGAAGAGTGCTCACTTTCTACCGATCCGCGAAACATATTCATCTGAGAGGTTGGCTGATCTGTTCATCAGGGAAATTGTAACTCGTCATGGTGTGCCGGTGTCTATTGTGTCTTATCGTGATACCCGGTTTACATCTAAATTCTAGAAGAAATTCCACGACGCCATGGGGACGAGGTTACATATTAGCACGACTTATCATCCCCTGACTGATGGTCAGTTAGAAAGGACCATTCAGACATTGGAGGACATGCTTCGGGCATGTGTGATTGATTTTGGGGGAAGTTGGGATGACCACTTACCGTTAGCTGAATTCTCGTACAACAATAGTTATCATGCCAGCATTGGTATGCCCCCATATGAGAAGCTATATGGTGAGAGATGTAGAACACCCGTTTGTTGGGGTGATATTGGTCAGAAGGAGTTAGGGAGCGTCGAGGTGATCGAGGCTACGACTGAGAAGCTTGAAAAGATCAAAGCCTTTATGAAGGCAGCCAAAGATAGACAGAAGTCGTATGCTGATAAACGACGTAGACCGATTGAATTCCAGGTGGGTGACCGGGTTATATTGAAGGTCTCACCTTGGAAGGGTATCATCCGCTTCCAAAAGCGGGGTAAGTTGAGCCCGAGGTACATGCCCTTTTCGAATCATTGCTCGAGTAGGAGAGGTGGCCTATACACTGGAGTTACAGGATGAGTTAAGTGGAATTCACCCGACATTCCATGTATCTCATTTAAGGAAGTGCTTGACAGATGAAGATATGACTGTTCCACTAGAAGATATCGAAGTAAACGAACGACTCAATTATGTGGAGCAACCAGTGGCAATCATCGATCAAAAAGAGAAGAGGCTGAGGAATAAAACGGTTACTCTTGTGCGTGTTCAGTGGAAGCACGTGAAAGGATCCGAGTCTACGTGGGAGACTGAAGAAGAGATGAGGCAGCATTACCCACATTTGTTCGAGGAATAACAGGTTTCGAGGACGAAATCTATTTAAGGGGGGTGGACTTGTAACACCCGGTTATTTATTTATTTTGAAGCCGACGAATGAAGAAAAAGAAATAAAGTCCAAAGTTGAGGGACCAAACTCGCCAACGAGAGAAAGTTGAGTATTTGTTGGTATTTAAAGGGAGAGGGCAGCCTTACCCTCTCCCCACACTCATATTTCAGAAAAGAGAAAGAGAGGAGAAGAAAAAGAGAGAAAAAATAGAGAAAAAGGGTGGTTCGAGTGGATTTTAGTGTGCCAAATCGTCGTCTAGCGAGTCCAATCGAAGCTCTTCTCGTTGTGGTCGTTTGTGTGAGTTCTAGGACCCCTTTTTTACTTGTTTTTAACCGATTTTAGGGCTGGAAAGCATAGATAACCCATTTTGTATGTGTGTGTGTTTGACCCATTTGGGTGTGTTGCGTGTGATGCGTTTGGAGTTTGTTTCCGGGCTTGTGTGTGCTTGAATGGTGATGTGGTATGCATTCCTAAAGTTTAGGATGGTTGATTTAGGCTTAGAATGGGTTTGGAAGAGCTTGGAGGCCGAAAATAGCAAATTGGGTTCGGGATGAACACCATTCTGCATCAGCTAGGGCTAGGCGACCGACTGGAGGACATACGGCCGACTGAGGTGCGATTGAGGTTCATTCGGACAATTGAGGGTTCATTCGCACGATTGATGGTTCATTCACACGATTGAGGATTCATTCGTACGATTGGGGGCCAGTCCCATGGGGAGTCATACGACTGAGGGTCTAGTCACATAGGTGCTTAGTGGCATTAGTTCCAATCGCATGAGACTCATTCGCATTAAGTCCATTCGCATGAGGTCAATCGCATAGGTGCTCATTCGCATTAGTTCCATCCGCATGAGGTCCATACGCACGACTGGGTGTCCATTCGCATAGATGTTCATCCGCATGAGTCCAATCGTATGATGTTCAGTCGGCTGGAGGCCATGCGACTGAAGGGTGTCCATACGCCCAAGTAGGGCTGTTGTACCTGGGGAAATGTGTAGTTTAATTACTGACTTTCGGGGGAAAGTGCAAGTGTGAGTTTTGACATGGAAATTCCCGTAAGTTCATGTAAGATGACTGTTGAGGCCTTAGAGGGTATGTTGG
>CM046033.1:29963782-30142976 GCA_025215565.1 Flaveria ramosissima
AAACTTTGTATTTAACAAAAAGTTAAGGTGTTGAATTAAAAAAGAAGAAATTACAAGATTGATGACCATCTACGCAAGTTGTTACAAAATTATGATGAAACTACTTAACCAACTGTGAAATTTACTCTTAAATATATTACATATATTTGTGAAGAGTCGACCATTTATTCAAATATCATTCGTATCATATGGTTGGAAACATCAAGTTGTTACAATAAGCCTATGGAGTTACTTGATTACACAAGCTCTAACCTTATATAGACCGGATTGATGAATATGGAATGTGCACACAAGTGTTGGACATTTATGGCATTTACTTGAAAAAACATATTCTAGTATGGCTTTGCAAAAAATGCATTATAAATGTGAAAACAAGGTAACTCTTATAGCCTTCTATTATTATTTATTATGACTTTCTTGGAGATTAGCATTTCAGTTACAACTTATTGGAAATTCTATAACCGGTGGCAGTCTTGCACTTTAGAATCTAGAAGGTTTGATTTTATTCTATAGTACCCTTGTTCTAAACTTTAGAATCGTTGAAGGATTCAAACGTTAATTCAATTGTGATCTATAATTTATCAATGATAAATTTCGACAATAACTCTCTCTTTTGAGTTATTTAAACTATGCGGCTATAACATACAAAATGCATAAAAAAACTAGAGATGAAGCATCTTATTGCTATTTATAAGTAATACACCACTTATTATGATGAACCCAACCAAGGAGTAAGTCTTGGTCAAACTATGTTGGCAATCAGACCCTTTATCAAACTCACTTACAACCACAAACCGAATATGATAAACACAAACAAGAAAACACATGATTATGAAATCTCTCACATGACTCTTCTATTAATACATCAATGAAAAACACAATAAGTACAATACCTTGACACTCCTATTTATAATGAACTAATACATCATTATGTTTATTTATGGAACATTTCTTGTATAATAAAAGCATTATGTTTCATAAATAAACCTTATTCGATAATATCAATTAAAAAGTAATAAACCTGAAAAATTAATAATAATTAATCATTGATCACTCCCTTAATATTGATTTCAGAACTTGATCTTCATAGCAATAGAGAACCATCATCTTGAACCAAATTTGTTATTTCTTCCATTCCCCACTTTAGACACTCTATCATATAATGCCCGAGTTCATTGCATTTGAAACACCAGATATAACTTTTGTCACGCTCCTTTTGACATTTATTTTATTGGAGTCAACCATCCTTCCCTTGATCAGCCCTATGACCCCCACTCTTGCTACATCCATGATCTTCACTACTCAAACGTCCTTGACCACCCGATCATATTGCTCAAAAAATAAGCCGTTCTCTTTTTCCTTCCCACGTCCTTTTTGAAGTAACAATCCCACAAATGGATCTTCACCTTGATCTGATTCATTGATGTGCTATTCATAGGATTTATTTCGATCCTCATCATCTTCGAATCCTATAGTCTTGAGATCCCAGACTTGCTCAATCGAGGCAATAATATGAATAAATTTTGCTACTCGGAAGACTTTTAAAAACTTTTTGACTAATTTTAACTCTTCAATTATCTCCTTTAAAGTTGTCAACATTTAGCCTGTCCCTATTAGATTTACGACAAAATCATCTATTATATTTTAGACATTTGTCTTTGGACTTTTAAACGCGGTCATTATCTCGCATCTTTCACCCACTCAGCCCCCAAGTATCGGGTTTTAACACACCCCACATACCCTCTTATTGTCTCTAGAATTTCAATTTGTAAAGTTAACTATGAAACATTTCAAAAAAAAAACTTTATTTCATAAGTGAACTCCATACCATAATATCAAGTAAAAAGAATTAATGACCCTAAATAATAATAATAAATCAATATTACTCCATTAATCTCGTCGAAGTGTATGTGACTCGTATGGAAATAAAATAACAAAAGTGGAGGTTAATTTATCATACTTTTTACTACAACATAATTTATCACCGACCATTTTTCATTATAAACATAACTACAACATGGATTATCATATTTTTTACTAAATCCAGTTTAACGAACGAAAACAAATAAGTTCATATTCTTAACAAACAAACACAAATTAAGTATATGTTTATTTACATTTTTATGTTTGCTTATTTATTCGCTTTAAATTAAATGAACGAACATTCATGTAACTTGTTTAATGTTAACTATATTTATTTGTGAAATGAGGAACATATATGTGTTACAACTATGAAATTTTCAATTTACATAATGGATACAAACATTAAACTAGAAACATTATTTTGTATATATGACCTTATAAAATCATATTGTATATGAAACCATGTTGCAATCATTTAAGAAAAAGGGCATTTTGAAGACGGTAAATCAACGGTGGAATCTCCAGTGACTGCCATACGACCGCCCTTGATCAAACCCGCAAGTAGCTGGCCTCTGTCATAAAAGAATTGTATCTTCACGATCTTGAATCTCTCATCCAACTGAAACATGAATTTTGTAAAATAATCTAACATTCAATTTAGAAACCTAGCTTTGGTAAGAAACAAGACCAATAACCGTAAAGTATTAGAGCTTATATGATCATGGTTTTATAAGTCGTTGAAACTAAAGCAAATCGGCCCGTTCAACTTGTTTGGGAATCATATGGTGTGAATAATGTTCTATACAAAAAGGGTTTATCATTTCATTTTTGTACATATCTTGAGATCAATGATGTAAACAAAACTAGTCAACCTTAGCTTTTCGTCTATGTCATACACATTCTCGCTGTATATATGCATGTGTGTAATATCCATTTACCATCTTATAATGAAAAAACAACACAAACTAATGATTCTAAAGAAGATTCAATAAAAACTAGTGTAAACTACTAAAATGAATCGTTAGTAATAATAGGTAGTTTTTTTTCACCTTGACTATGGAGACACCAAAGAATTCTACCATTTCATTTGTAGGTTGATAACCTTTAAATGGACCCTCCATGTATGCCCAATGCCTAAACTTATAGACAATCACCGGAGGACCCGAGTAAACCTCCAGAACCTCCAATGCAAAACCACGAGGAAATGTGGTTGTGAAGATTTTATGAGCTGAATCTGCAGTTTCTTCATTAGGGTTATACAACTGTAGTTGTTCCGGAAATGATGTTTGAAGAAACATATTGTAGCCACCACCGATCTTAGCTACCTCTTCAAGCGTTAAGAATTTCCCGCCTGATAATAAAAAGTTTCATATGTCATTAACGTCTAAACTTTAAAATTTGTGAAATCAAGTGGAACAAAAGTTGATGTTTATACCATTAACAGAAATTGTTACTTTTGTGACATCAAGAGATTTAAAATCTTGAGGATTCACTTTGTGGAACATCTCCATTTCCCATGTTTTCACAAGATTTTGAACTTGTTCTTCCAATGAACCTATAGGCCATATCTTGCAAACCAAAGTATACAATGCTAATTAAAACAAGATAACCTATGTTTGATCTAGTATTATCAGTGTTAGAATACGATTTTACTTTTTTAAGGGATAACAGAGAGTTCTCTTATTCATGTCCGAATCTATCGAATTGAGTTATGAATATGCAATTTTCTTCTAATTAGATGTTTAACTCAACGAGATGTCAAATTAATTACGGCATAAGCAACAATTATTCGTGTCGTAAATACATGTCACATGATAGTAACCGACATTCACGCATGTAAAAATCATAAAAAGAGAAAAGATGGGAATACATGGATGTAACATTTCTATGGTTATCAGGATGTTTAATATTTATATCCAACTTAAATACAACGTATGACATAATTATATCCTGATCTTTTTGGACCAAGCAAAACAAAGAAACTGAAAGTAGATAGGAGATAAGGGTATTTCAAACTAAAGGTGCATTTCCTCATTTGATAAAAGAAAGAGTGCAGCCCCTAAAATTCAAACCAAACAAAATTTGAATTGTTTTTGCCTTTTTGGATTTTAAATTTTAAAATAATTTATTTAGAACACAAATATTAAACTGAGTTAAAGATTTATGTATTTCAAATCGAATTGGTTCAAATATCTTTACTCTGATTGTATTTGATATATTGTTAACTATTACATAAAAATATATCATTTTGTTTAAACTACCTAATTGAATTACAAATTTACATCGTTTTTAATTCAGTTTCGTTGAAACAACATAAATTCATATCGAATACAGCGTAAGCAACATTAATGTATGTATAAAAATATGTTAGGGAGATAGTAATCATATATGATATTTTCATGCGTATATATGTATTTATGCATCTGTCTAGTACAACTCAAGTAAGAAAAACATATAATAAAATAGATATGAATACATGAATTGCGACATGTGTCACATTATCTTCCATTCCTTTTTCTCTATCGTTCGCTTCTTATCACATATCGTTTTCAGTTAATTTTATTTCAAGTTTCTTTACATAAAAATATATACAAATAAAATAATCAAATTTAAATAAATAACACCGTATTTGTATGATGTTAATGAGTTGTGTAAAAGAGAAAGAGAAACTCTTATGGGTTTACATAACTACATTATATATCATAGCTAAACCGATATGCATATGTTTTTATATATTTTTATTGTTCTTTATATAAAATTGATTAGTGAGGGTTAACGTTCCACTCTCACTACTTGAAACCTTTACCAACTTTGTACATCATGATTAATATTTTATGCATCGTCTAAGTTAAAGTAAAGAAAAGTTATATGATGATCGAAAGATTAATAACCTTGGTTCTTCCTTCTTCAAAAAGTTTGTTGACTGCATCATAGTTAGGTGGTGCACCATGCTTCCATATGGTGTTCTTCTCACCTTCTCCACTCATGAAGCATCTATACTTGTCTACATCTGACCCTTTATATTGATCCATATTTGTGCCCAGTTAACTCTTGATGATACAACAACATATGATCATGCCTTATATAGAAAGTTGAAGAGCTAGGGTGGGACCAAGCTACCACTAGTTGTGTTTAGGATTGGTTATTTAAATCTCAATCTTATATAAAATAATTATAATTATATAGTTTGGATTTCTTTATGTTGTATTAAATCCTTGTAATTGTTAGATAAATTATAATTGGTTTTTTGGTTGATGTGTCGAAGTTTACTAAAAATAACTTTGATATGTACTTTCACTTAATTTTTTTTATTTTTATAATATATAAAAAAATCAAGTAAAGGGGTTGTGTTTGTGTCAACATGTGTAGATTTGTGTGTGTTTATGTTTATGTATCTTGTATGATTTTCAAGTTTGTGTTAAAACACTTATATAAATCCATGTAAATTCATTTTCGATTCATATATTTATTGTATTATATAACCATCAAAAAGATGATTCTCTTTGGATTTTGCAACGAGAGAAACATATACCTAACATGGGGCCTTAACTAAATCCAAAGGCTAATATTGAATTTTCCTATGCATAGTCCAAGGTCAAAATTTGTGAACTTGTAGCACTAGTACACCTTTAAATATGGCTATTCTTTATCTATATTTATATCCATATTCATATACTGTATAAAGCATTTAAGATATACACAACAGTAATTTTATTTAAACTTTAAGACACTTGATATAATTTTTAATCATGTGATACAAGCGTTTTATGAAAGAGTTCTCAAATTTTCATTATTTAATAAACTTATGAGTAGAGTTATACCAAAAATGAGACTTAAACTAAAAAGTCTAAGAAGAATTGTAAGTTTGTAACGTGTACTTTCAACATTTTTTGATGAGCAGGGTATTTTGGTCACTATGTCTTATACGTTCATTGTCAAGCATCAGTTTATTGCGTCATATATTATATCATTTGTTATATGTATTAATCATTGTGTTTTACGTTTTAAATCATTTTGTACTATTTTTATCATTGATTCTATAGATTATATAGGTTAATTATTTATTATATGTTTTACAATTGAAAATTTACAATAATATACTTTTATCAATGTGTTTTTTAAAACTCATAGTGTTGAAGATAACACAATATGTTATTTTTATCATTGTTTTTTATAGTTTATATAAACTTGTTGTTTTCTATCATTGTGTTTTACAGTTAGAAATACCACAATGATGTTATTTCATTAATATATTTTTCAAAACACAGTGTTTAAGATGACATAATAACGATCAAAAGGAACAATGAAATATTGTGTTATTTTGTCATTGTTTTTAATGTATTAGAATATATAGTTGTTAATTTTTTATTGTGTTATATATATTAAAGATACACAACAATGTGATTCTACCATTGTATTTTTCTTAAAATCATTATTTTTGAAAAATACAATAGTATTTAAGAAAACATAATAACCAACAAAAAAAACACAATTAACTGCACTAAAAACACAAAGACGAGATATAAACTTAAAACATAAAAAAATATATTATATTGTTATGTAACAATATTGTGCTCGTTTTAAAGAGAAAAAACGCTTGTTTTATGGTGTAATTTTTATAGAAAAATAATGTCGTACATAAAAAATATGAACGTTTAAAAAATGAGAACTTGTAAAAAGTCAACAAAAATGATTATTTTTATCATACCACTCTGACAAACTTTTCTTTATAATTTGATCTCAACCATTGATTAAAAAAATTAGGTTAAAATTAATTCTTACACTTTTTAGATTTAGAAGACTTTTTATTTAAATCCTTCTCGAAAGCTTATTCTAATTAATACATATTAGATTATTTAATTTAATAAATTAAGTATAATCTTATCTATAATACTTTAAATTATCATCTATATTTATGTTTATAATTTATATTTTATAACTAAATACTATTTAAATTAAGTATAATCTTATTTAAATACTTAAGTATATAATCATCAAATAATTACATAGTTATATAATAATATAATAATAATAATAATAATATAATAATATAATAATAATAATAATAATAATAATAATAATAATATAATACAATAATAATAATAAATAATAATAATAATAATAATAATAATAATAATGATAATAATAATAATAATAATAATAATAATAATAATAATAATATAATAATAATAATAATAATAATAATAATAATAATAATAATAATAAAATTAATAAGAGTTAATTACGCAAATGGTCCATGTGGTTCATTGAAAATAACAGGTTTGGGTACTAAGGGTTTTTAATAACTGGTAGGGGTATTGTGTTTTCAATTTGTAACAAGTTAAGGTATTAACACTAACAGCAGTTAGTTTTTCAGTTAAGTTCAAGGGTATTTTAGTTTTTTTCAAATCTAAGGGACTAGTTATGTAACATTTATATTTGATTGGCTGATTATGTAATCAATTCTAACTAATAAACAAAATATATAAAACAAAATTTCTTTGCAACCTCATTGTCATCACCGAGGCTACCACCACAACCATCGTCGCTATCGGAGGCACTCCGATACCCTCACACCATCGCATCCATCTCCACCGCCCATCTCTGTATTTTCTGTTACACCGAACACAAGCTACTGCTACCACCACCAACATCACCATCGTCACATCATCTCCCCCTCCCTTTGCCCAGACCTCTACCTCCAACCTTTTTTCTCCATCAGAACACTACCGTTAATTTACTCCTCTAGTTCAAAGCTCCTCCTACAATCCCCATTTAGGTAACTCTTGATGTGGTTTTTAGGTTTTCTAAGCAGAAAATTATGACAGAGGTGGTGCTTATGTTGGTATGGTGGCGGTGAGGATGATATGACAAGGTGGTAGCCAGTGATGAGGGTTGTCAGAGGGTGGTAGCCGGCGATGGGGGCTAAGTGGGGGTGGTGGCTGGTGGTCGGAGCCGGCGCTGGGGGCTGGTGGTGGTGGTCGACGGTGGGGGCTTGGGGGTGGTGGCCGGTGGTAGGGGCTTGGGGCTGGTGGCCGGCGGTGGGGACTGGGGTGATGGTGGCCGGCAGTGGGGGCTTGGGGGTGGTGGCAGGCAGTGGGGTCTGGGGTGGTGGTGGCCGGTAGTGGAAGCCGGTGGTGGTTATGGTGACATTGGTTCTGAAATGTAAGAGGTGTGTGTAGGGGTGTTTTATGTATTTAATTAATTACACAAACAATCATTTTTGTGGATTAAATGACATAAACAATCCCTGTAAGGTAAAACGTCAAAAATGCCCTTAAATTTAACTCGAGACTAACGGCTGTTAGTGTTAATACTTTAACTTGTTACAAATTGAAAACACAATACCCCTACCTGTTACAAAAAAACCTTTAGTACCCAAACCTGTTATTTTCAATAAACCACAGGGACCATTTTCGTAATTAACTCTAATAATAATAATAATAATAATAATAATAATAATAATAATAATAATAATAATAATAATAATAATAATAATAATAATAATAATAATAATAATAATAATAATAATACAAGAATAAAATAATAATAATAATAATTATAATAATAATAATAATAATAATAATAATAATAATAATAATAATAATAATAATAATAATAATAATAATAATAATAATAATAATAATAATAATACTCATCATCATCATAATCATAATAGTAATAATAATCATAATAGTAGTAGTAGTAATAATAATAATAATAATAATAATAATAATAATAATAATAATAATAATAATAATAATAATAATAATAATAATAATAATAATAATAATAATAATAATAATAATAATAATAATAATAATAATAATAACAATAATAATAATAATAATAATAATAATAATAATAATAATAATAAAATATAATAAGTGTTTAAGGTAGATCGAAAAAGAGACGGTGACACTCGATACATCATGCGGGCCAATTCATTATATATAACAAATAGAAAACTAATGAATATATATATTATCTGTACTACTTATAAAGCATATAAGGATGGAAAAATAATAGTTTCATATCGATTTTAAGATATAGGATTAGTATGGTAATGTTATGGTAGATTTTAGTTTTTTTCTTTCAATCCATACGAATGCATTAAATTTAATAATAATAATAATAATAATAATAATAATAATAATAATAATAATAATAATAATAATAATAATAATAATAATAATAATAATAAATAAATAAATAAATAAGTAAATAAATAAAAATAGAAATACCTTAAAGTAATAATACTTGTTATATTAGAAAATAAAAATAATTCTACTAATAATTTTAAAAGTAATAAGGGTAGGACCCATTACTTTTGGGTAACTGGAAAAATGTAATCACGTCGAGTTGAATTAAGATTCCATCGTATGGAGGTGGTGGTTTCGTGATGGTGTGAAACATGGTGAGTTCAATGGTGGTGGAGGTTAGGAGAGAGAATATATAGATGAGGAACAAAATATGTAAGACTATCCCCATCGTGCGCCCACGGCTGGCCCGTCACCGACGTGGACCATGCCCGCCAGAAGGGCGGCGATGAGGAGAGTCGCCTGTAAAGCGGCCGCCCGTCCGGAAGGGCAGGGGAAAAGGAGGGGTTTGTGGGCCCCACCACCATAAATAATAATTATTAATAATTTTAAATTAAAATGTTTTTAATTAAAATATTTTAAAATCTTTTAACTAAAAATAATAATTTAAGTATAATATTTTTAATTAAACTGAGTTAATTAAATAAAAATATTTTAATTTTTTTACATTTATAGTATTAAACTAATTAGTTAGAGTTTATTTTTTATTTTTAATTTTTTTTTCATAACGACTACTTTTTTTGTTTTTTTCATAACGCCTACTTTTATTTTGTTTTTTTCATAACGGTTACTTTTTTGTTTTTTTTCCATAACGGTTATTTTTTTTGTTTTTTTCATAACGGCTAGCTTTTTTTTGTTTTATTCATAACGGCTAGTTTTTTGTTTTTTTCATAACGGCTAGTTTACCTATTATAAATATGTTTTATTCACTTGAAAGTTTTTCTCAAATCACACTTCATCATTTTTCAAATATTATAACTCTCTTCTAAACACAATTCAAAATTCAATTCTCAATGGATATAATAGCTCCATTCTCTTTCGCACAAATGTTAAACGATGAAACCTACAGGACCGTTTAAGGGATGGTCAATACAACACAACACACAATGAGGAGAGTGTTTAAAACACTTAACAGATCAAATAGAGAACTGGTAACTATATGGTTTGATACTTAGAACACAAGTAAATATGAGACAGAAAAAAAAGCAAAATAACACAAGTATTGGTTTTCAAGAATGTTGTATATTGCTCTCAAGTTCTTTACAAGTGTTGCAAAAGCATAAGAAAAGATACAAGGACCTGAGATACTTTATACTACATCCTACAACCGGCCATACTTAGAAGGCCAGTTGGAAACATATGATCTAGACAACAAAAAATCAAAAACAGAGTCAAAAGGCAGATTGTCTTTTGACTAGTGACTATGACATGTCATAGCTCACATCCTAATATATTACAAAAAAGATAAAAGTACATAAAGTAGAAAGCACAGACTCAAGACTTCAATGTACAGTTACCAAAAGCATGGACCTTTTTACCAACTTGTGAAAGTTAGTGAGTCAACAGAGTTGCAGCGGAAAGTGGTTCAGCTTTATGGAACAATACAATAGATAAAGCATATTTCAAAAGTCTTCGGAAGAAATCAATATTCTCTTGGCTTCGGAAGACTTTGTCTTTAAAGCTTTGGAAGACTTCACTTTTTGGCTTCGGAAGATGTTGGTCTTGGCTTCGGAAGATTTTACACTTAGAATAATTCTGATGCAGGGTGTAAAACTTCCGAAGCATTTCTACTCTGTACTTCAGTGCATGCATGCAGGAGAGACTTTGAATGTTTTAGGTGCATCAGCCTTACATTAAACCTTACAAACTCCCCCTAGGTTGATGCTACCAAAACATTTGAAGACCTTAAATGTTGACAGTCCTCATCATGATAATGACCATACCTTTCTTCATAAGATGGTCAGGATCACTCAGACTTTCAAAGTGTCTTCTCATATCAAAGAGATCATGCAGAGGTAAGTTGAACATGTCCTGCCATGTGTAGACATCTTCACCACCTTGATCTCTGATTACATGCCATCTTTGGGATTAGTAGTGAAGGTCCAGGATAAGATTGGTCTTCCTGATGCAAGAGGAGCTGCTTGGATTGGAGTTGATTGAGCTCCCTCTTGTTGCACTTCCTCAGGATGTTCTGACTCATTCTGAGGTCTAGAGGTGGATGACTTGGATTTCTTCTTTGACTTTTCTCTTCTAGCCATCCTTTTCTTCCTCTTTAAAGTCTTTGACTGAGAGGACTGTCTTTACCACCATGTTGTTTTGATTTGTCCTTCTCAGTTGGGTCCTTCTCTCTCACAGGTTCAGAAGGAGAGGGAGTTTGACCCTGCTGTGGATCAGAAGATGAAGCTTACTGAGGTTCAGCAGGAGGTCCAGGTTGTGTTGTCTTAAATTGTTTAACCTTAACCTCCACTTCAAGAGGGGCTTGACTTGGTGGGGAGTGTAAGTCAATGAGCTCTCCTCTCTTGATCTTCTGCTTGATCACCTTTATGTGCTCATCCATGGTGGATAGAGACATTGGGCCAAGTCTCCTTCTGGAGAATCCATACAGCTTCAAGAAGCTCATCATCCTCTGCTTATCAGCAGACTTCTTTTGACTCTTTTGGATGATAGCTCTTGACTTGGCTGCTTCTTCCCTCATCTTTCTCTTTGTAGCCTTTTGTTCTTTGAGTACATGAAGTTCAAGTCTTTTGAGATACTCAAACTCAATAAACTCCAAGGACAAGGGAAGGAGTGCAGCTGCCTGGTAGAGTCCTATGGCAGTCAGGTAGCTGATCATATTTTGCCTATCAGCTTCTTTATCTACCTGAGGTTGTGGAGTTGCCACAGTCTCTTGCACAGGGCTTTCTTGAACTAGGGAGAGGGTAGGAACATGTTTGTACAGTCTTTTCTGCCTCCTTTCTTCTCTGATTTGGAGGAGCAATTTTGCATCCTCTGCTTCCTTCCTCTCTTTACACATTTCCATGTCTGCCAGTTCATTTAGTTCTTCTAAGGGGAAAGAAATAATCTCATCAATGTCATAATTCCTGGTCTGCAGGTAAGTAATCGTGACTTCTCTTAACTCATCATCTTGAGTATTTGGTCTGGGGGCAGCCCTGATTGCAGCTTTTGTGAAGCCTAAAGACCTAGTGGAACTTTCTCCCCTTAGCTTCTTCTTCCTCTCTCTCTCTCCTCCTCCTTAATCTCCTTAGGAGTCATTATCCTTTTCCCTTTGTCACCCACAGACCTTTGTGACTCAGGGTGAAGAGAGATTTGGCCTTCATTGCTTGGAGTAGCATCCAGGCTCTGGCCAGAGAGAGGTTGTGATACACCTTCACTAGCAGGTGTTTCACTGAGGGGATGGATTGTTGAAGTTGTTGGTTCTGCGACAGTGCTTACAGGTTCTATCACTGGGCCTTCAGTCAAGGTTTTTCCTTTGAAACTAATCTTAGGGTCCACCTCAACATCTAGTTGACCAATAACATTGCCTGCTTGCATTTGCCTTCTTGCTTTGAACACTTCAGCAATCCAGTCTTGAATCCTTTGAGCCATTCGGCTAGCTTGCCTAAATTGACTTGGGTTGGCAAGTGACATGCTGACTAGATCAAGACCTTCATAGTAGTTCAAGGTCTGAAAATTGAAGACTTCTTGCTGTCCTTGAACTCTTTGAAGTATAAGGGATCTTCTCTTAGCATCATACCTCCACCTAATTATGTAATTAGAAGCTCCTTGGGGTGGAGTCGACATAGTCCTTGGAATTCCCTCCTCAAATAGACTCTGAATGAGTGAGTCCACATCAATGTGAAATTGAGAAGGTTGCTGAGTATGGACAAATGCAAGTGAGGATGGTGAGTCCTCAATGTCCATACTCTATGAAGACCTCTCAGGTTTTGTGATTGCTATGACTTTCTCCTCCTTTATGGTAGCATCATCTACTTGCACAGGTGAGCTAGGAGTTAGGTCAATCACATTCATAAGTTCTTGTGTTCCTGGATGAGCTCCTCTTAAAGATCTCCCAGCTAGTTTTTCCTTAAGATAAGATATCTCAAGTTGCTGATCATTGACCCTGTTTTGTAAGGTAGTCACCTGAGATTCAAGGTGACTAACCTTAGAGACTAAATAGGTGCAGGTTTTTGTCAGTTTTTGCACCTTTAGTCTCATGTTCCTCTCATCTTCATCAGAAGAATCATTAGGGGGATGAGAGAATTGGACCAAAGTCTTCTCTCTCACCACCAACATAGTGTTCTTGGCTACTGGATTTCCCTTGCTCACTGACAACTTCAGTTGAAGTGTCAATGGGCTGAGTTGCCATGGTTGAGGTCTGAATGATGTAATCATTTGCAAAAGTGAGAGCCTTTTCCATATGGACCTCCTGAACAGGTTTAGGGAGATCCACCTCAATAATGGGTGAATGATGTGGCTAGACATAAGAAAATCGGGAGCACTCATCTCTCTTTGAGTAGGGGAGGAGTAGAGAGACTCATGGTACTCACTGAATCCTATGTCTTCATCATCATATAATTCTAGGTTGGGAATGGGTTGTTTTAGATCTAGAGGCTGGGGATACTACTTTCCCCTGAAGGTTGTTCACTTGAGTGTCGAGACTCATAGTGAAGGCTTAAGGCTGATGGGCTAATGAGCTCATCAGGCTGAGCATGAGGAACCTCAGCACTGATTCTTGATGAGATAGGAGTGGTTTTCTCCTCAGGAGAAGTGGGAGCTACAGTGTCCACTTCATCCTGTATGGGGGATGATATAGGGGCCTTCACAAGCTGAATAGTCAAGAGCAGGGGTTCGTTTGGATTTTCTTTGATAGGTGAGGATGATTTGTGGCTATTTAGGTGGTTGAGAAGTAGAAAGTGTGGGTTCAACACTAGCTTGTGTTGCTAGGTTGTCACCTTGAGCAATGAGCTCTAACATTTTTAGGACAAGGGATGTTTCTACCCCAGAGAAGCCAACAGTTGGCTTCTTTATTATTTTAAAGATCCTGCGTTCCATTAGTCTCAATTTAAGAATATTACCTGTTCCCCTTAACTGTGAGCCCAGTTCACAGTTTAGAATGTCTTAAACATATCTAGGGAACATATAATACTCTAAGGAGTCCAAATTTGCAAGTAAATTTGTATAAACAAATTGGGAGTAGCTGAATTTGACCCCTTAGACCATTCCATGGACAATGAAGGAGAGATCTCAGAAATCTGGTCCCACCCCCCATGCTTGTTGGACAAGCTGTGGATATCACATGAAGTATGTACTTCCACTGGGATAAGACCATCCCTTTCCTGAAGGTCTTTATAGAGAAATCCCCCTCATACCCCATCTGCTTAAAGGAATGATTTACAGCTTTCTTTGGAAAGGACAACTCACCTTCTTCATCATCCAACTGAAGAATGAATGTTGATGATGGCTGGAGTGATGAAGATTGTCTTCCCCTACACTCTGGCAGACAGTGCCTTCTCCCCATCTATAATGACCTCTTAGCAGGTCTTCCAGAATTCTAACAACTGATCCTCATAGAGAGGAAGATCAATGGTAAGGGAGGTGAAGTAGTTGGATAGAGTCAAGAATTGACAAACCTCTGAGAAACTAGGATCTTTCTCAGAGTTCAACAGGGCAACCTGATTGTGCTGCCGGTGAAGTTGCATGGAAAAATCTGGGCTATTTCTACGGTTGAGGTTGGCCATTTTAGAAAGCTTAAGGGCGAAGAAAGTGAAGAACAAAGGCGGTTTGTGGGTGAATTTAGGTTTTGGGAATAGTTCAGATGAAGAAGAGAGTGAAAGAGGGGGAACCGTTGGGTATATATATGAAATGGATCTGAGACAAAGTTAATGAAAGAGGATAAACTTTGAAATCTGGATGTCAGTCCCACCTTTGAAAAAGTGCCCAAAAAGGTAGTTTTCTTGGAAGTCTAAAAAGCTTCAGAAGGTAATTAAGCTTCGGAAGTTGTTGATGAAAAAGCTTCCGAAGGCAAAACGACTACGAAAGATATTCCAAGAGTTCGGAAAATTTTGCTTCGGAAGAGATTTTACTCAAAGATTTTATTCTAAGGAGAATAAAATTTCCGAGAGTAAATTGCTTTTGGAAGAAAATTGTTCTTCAAAAACCTATAAGTACTCAGGAGGAATTTAAGCTTCAGAAGATATTTTGAGATTTTCTTCCGAAGGTAAATTTTATCTAAGTAGTTATTATTTTTGAAGACATAAGTTTCTTTCGAATAAAAATTTATATCTTCCGAAGAATAAATGATCAAAATTTTCAAAAATCTAGGGAATGTCTTTCAAAAAGATTTTTTTTCTATAGAAAACAAGGGCTATGAAGGTGATAAAATAGACAACTTAGGACACACAGATTTTAGGAATAATATGATTAAGTTTTAAGAAAAGATACTCAAAGTTAATCATCCTAATAGCTGATACAAGACATTTAAATCTCTGATCATCAAAAGCTTTGGTGAACATATCAGCATATTATTCATTTGTGTTAACTTTGATTAGTTTGATGAATCCATTTTCAAAGTTATCTCTAATCAAATGATACCTGATATTGATGTGTTTTGTCCTTGAGTGCTGCACAGGATTCTCTGTAATAGAGATAGCACTGTTGTTGTCTATGTGGATGGGAGTCTCCTTGAAGTTGAATCCATAGTTCAGCATCTGATTCTGAATCCAAAGCACTTGAGCACAGCAGCTTGCAGCAGCAATGTATTCAGCTTCAGCAATTGATGCAGACACACAGGATTGTTTCTTGCATTGCCAAGAGACTATCCTTCCACCAAGGAACTGACATCCCCCTGATGTAGACTTTGAAGTCATGTTGTAGCCACTATAGTCACTATCTATATAGGCATACAGATTGAAGTCAGAATTCTTTGGATATCAAAGGCCAAGTGTTGAGGCACCTTTGAGATATCTTAAAATTCTCTTGACAGTGACCAGGTGTGACATCTTGAGGTTGGCTTGATATCTTGCATAAATATATGTGGCAAATATGATATCAGACCTGCTAGCTGTGAGGTACATAAGAGACCCAATCATAGCCCTGTAGAGATGATCATCCACACACTCTCCCTCAAGATCAGGTCCAAGGGAGTGGTTTCTGGCTATGGGTGTCGTAGCAACCTTGCAATCAGTCATATTGAATCTTTTAAGTATGTCTTGTACATACTTTGACTGACTTATGAAGATGCCATTTTCAACTTGCTTCACTTGAATTCCTAGAAAGAAATTAAGTTCTCCCATGGAACTCATTTCAAATCTATCCTTCATCAGTTTGTCAAAGTCTTTAGCAGAGCTTTGGATTAGTTGACTCGAAGATAATGTCATCTACATACACTTGAACTAGCGTTAAGTAATTCCCTGTTCCTTTGATGAAGAGAGTTCCAACTATAGTACCCTTTTTGTAGCCATGCTTACAGAAATACTGAGATAGAGTCTCATACCACTTCCTTGGTGCTTGGTGCAGCCTATAAAGAGCTTTATCAAGCCTGCAGACATAATCAGGATGATCAGGATTTGCAAACCCAGGTGGTTGTCTGACATACACCTCTTCATCAATCACCCCATAGAGAAAAGCACACTTGACATCAAGTTGGTAGACCTTGAAATCCTTGGATGCAGCAAAAGCTAGGAATATCCTGACAGCTTCAAGTCTTGCTACAGGAGCAAAGACATCTGTGTAGTCAATTCCTTCTTCTTGTGTGTAGCCTTGAACAAATAGTCTTGCCTTATTATTGACGACAAATCCTCTATCATTCTTCTTATTCCTGAACACCCATTTGGTTCCTATGGTAGTCTTCCCTTGAGGAAGAGGACATAATGTTGAATCTAGAAAGGCTGGTGCAACCAAAACCAAATCACTTACACTATTTTTGGGTGCAACTAATAAAGGATTTCCGAAGCTAAGTGTGGAACTTTCGAAGGAAATGGAGTTCTTCCGAAGACAAAGTGCAAGATCACCTTCCGAAGGAAAACTCCAACTTCCAAAGACAAAGTATTCACTTCCAAAGTTCATGACTTAGAAGAAAAGATAAGAAGTCAACTTCTAAAGTATGAAGAAATGAAGAAGTCCTCAAGCCTCGGAAGGAGTAGCCTCTTTCGAAGTATAAGTAGCTTTGGAAGAACTTGTTCTTCCGAATCCAACTAACCTTCGGAAGACACTACTATGAACCAGTGGACATAAGTATGGTCCCTCTGACACTCCGCTGCAGACCTCTGAGATACTACATGGTGTTTTCTCAAAAGCCATGTAGTTGACCATACTTTATTCCATTGTTTACCTTTAGCAGTTAGTACAGTTACCAACTTTAGTTGGTGACAAAAGGTAAGTCATGGACATGTCATGACTACCATATCTTAGATAATACTTTATCTAAGATACCTTAACTTATTTTAGTTATAGGTTTCCAGCTGGTATCAAAGTATATCCGGCTATAGGATCTAGTATATATAGTTTCTCATGGTAACTTCTGTTTCATGCTTGTAAGAGTCTTGTAATACTTTGAGTTGAGAAGTAGTATATACAAGTGCCTTGAAAATTATTTCTTTGTGTTTTTGCTACTTAGTATATTATTATCAACTCTTAGAAGAGATTCTACTTCATCTTATCCGAGTGTGTTAACAAGTGAGTATTGAGAGAAAAACTAAGTGTTTAAGTGACAAAACCCAATCCTGCACATAAGTTTCAAACTTTTTGCCTTTTGAATTGAAGCAGCTCCTCTTGCATAGCTTCAACCCAACTTCCATCCTTTAAAGCCTCATCAATCTTCTTAGGATCTATCTGGGATAGAAAACAAGAGTGAAGACAAACATTTGCATCATGGGTTTGTCCTCTTGTTCTTACCTTTGTCTCAACATTTCCAATGATGTTTGTGGTGGGATGAGACTTGTGGATCCTTAGTTGAGGGATCACAGCAAGTTGCTTGGAGAGATCTAAATTAGAGAAGTTTAGATCTGGCATTGATGATTCACCCATCACATCAGCACACTTATCAAGAGAGACTTGATCCAATGAGTGTGTGATATCATTAATGTTGTCTTCAATGGAGTGGCTATCAGCATCAAGAAATTCTTGATCACTTTCACCACCACCATTTCCTCCTACATTTGAAGCTCCTTCATCTAAGTTTTATGCCTCTAAGCTGGAATTTGAAGGAACCCTTTAGTGTCAGCTGAATTTGTCATTGTTGTACTGATAGAAACTCCATTTACAGGGTTAGTTACAACTGGAGCTGAAGTAGTGTAACTTGATGGTCTTCTCAAATCTTGGATCAGGATCACCTGTTGATAATATATATGTAGACCCTGAAACATGCTCACAAGATTTGTTAAAACAGTTGGTAACTAAATTAAGATCAAATAACCAATCCGGACCAGAACCTTTCACACTGGGAGTGTGCTCAATGAGAGTTACATTGGCTGAACTCCTCAACTATTCTAGTTCTAAGATTGTATACTCTATAAGCTTTAGCTTGAAAAGAGTATCCAATAAAATTTCCATCATCTGATTTCTCAGAAAACTTGGCAATTTGATTTTAGGTATTCAAGATAGTGCAAGGACATCCAAATGACCTGAAAAAACCAATGAAAGGTTTCCTCTTGTGCCAAAGTTCATAAGGAGTATTACCATGTGTCTTGACTACTAAAACTCTGTTTTGCACATAGGTAGTGTTCACTGCCTCTGCCCAGAAGGTGATGGACAGTTTAGACTTAGACAATATAGTTCTTGTAGCTTCAATTAGTGTCTTGTTTCTCCTCTCAGCAACACCATTTTGATGAGGAGTCCTGGGAGCACTATATTATTTTGTAATACCTTTTTCATCACAAACTATATCAAGGATTTGGTTCTTAAATTCAGTTCCCTGATCACATCTTATGGCTTTGACCTTGTGATCATATTGATTCTCAATCTTTAAGATGAAATTCATCAGAATCTCAGGGGTCTCATCTTTAGTTCTAAGAAAGAAGACCTAAGTGAATCTTGTAAAGTCATTTGTGATCACCAAGCAGTAAGAGGTCCTTCCTAGACTCATTACACTGGTGGGGCCAAAGAGATCCATATGTAATAAGTGTAGGGGAGTAGTGATAGAGTTTCTTTCCTTTAGCTTGTGAGATACCTTGTGTTGCTTCCTTTTGAAGCATGCAACATAGTGGTCATCATGGCATTCCAATTACCAAATCATTCTTAATTAATTTATTCATGTTTTAAAGTTTACATGGCATATTTAATGTCAGATGAAAGACTCATCACTATTGGCTTTAGATAGAAAGCATGAAACTTCTCCTGAAGGAGATGTTTCTTGCAAATTCATCTTGTACATGTTCCCTTTCCTGGGGGCTCTGAGCAGGATATGCTCATGAGGAATAACCACCCCGGGCCTGAGAACAATGCACTCATGCTCAGTAAAGAGCATGTTATGACTCTGATCATAAAATTGAGATACACTCAAAAGATTGTATCCAAGCTCCTTGATAAAGTTTACCTTTTTCAATGCTGAGCTTACCATTTGTGACTCTGTCCCTTCCAGTTATGTAACCTCCAGCATCTCCTCCAAAAGGAATTGGTCCTCCATCAATTTTCTCAAAATTTTGGAGTAGTGACCCATTCCCTGTCATGTGCCTGGAACAGCCACTATCAATTATCCATAAATTCTTGTTTGTCTTGATCTGTTCCTGTACAAAAGAGATGGTTAGTTACATTTGGAAACCCATGCCTTATTGGTCTTGGGCTCATCAAAAGAAGTTGAAGACAATGCAATAGTAATTGATCCTATTGTCATGTTTTGAGGATCATTTGCTGATGTTGATGAAGAACTTTCAGCCACTTGGTCTTTCTTTGTCTTCCATACCACCTTTGGAAGCTTAGACTTGACATTCAACACCTTGGAAGTTTTGATGATTCCGGAAGTTTTGATGACTGGACCTTCGAAAGATCTTGCTACCACTGCAGCAGGTTTTAGTACTTCGGAAGTATTCCTTTCTTCCGATACCAAATTATCTTCCGAAGGCAAGTTTCCACTTGTCTTCTTCTTCATTTTGAAGCTTCCGAAAGGAAAATATTTTCCTTTCGAAGCTTGCTTCTTATTCAAACTCTTAGAAGTTTCTTTCTTGGTCATGTGGACAGTACTCTTTGGATTGTAGAGGCAATCCTTAGCAAGATGAGAGATACTTTCACACATGACACAATCTATTTTCTTCTTCCTAAGAGTCTTCTTCTGTGAACAAGGCTAAACTTGATCACTTTCCTTCTCCATCTTCATCTTTGTAGATGTTGTGGCAATCCTTTTAGGGTGAGAACTACCTTTGGAGCTGGATGGTTCAGGTTGTGCAGCAATGGTGCATAACAGATCAGCCTTCTTCTTGATGTTGGGATGATTTGGACATGAACTAGAACTCCTGTTACTAGAGTTCAAGTTTGTGTCTTCAGCTTTAACCACCTCAAAACCTGTAGAGATAAAGGCTTGTTTCTGCACAGGGTTAAAGGTGGCCTTAATCTCTTGAGCCTTCTTTGACTTCCTCTTGGCCTTCCTGATCAAGTTCTTCCTTCTTGACTTGGTCATCCCAACTCTTTTACTCTCTTCACAGGAATAGTGACCCTTCTTAGAATGCTCTTCTTCACTCTTCTTAGAGGCATCCTTCACTATTTCCTCTTTATCCTCTTCACTCATGGGGTTTATGAGGGGAAGCTCATCTTCACAAGTTTCACACCTAGGAGATTTAACATACAAGATTGTGTGTGGAGGAGCTATCTCACTAGATCCCAGTCCCTGCTTATTCTGATAACAAACTTTTACATGCAAGGATGAAGATAATATGTTCTTTGTTAGGATTATGTATTGAATGAAATACTAACTGATTAACGTGTATACCAAATCAAATAGTGCGGAATCCTATTTGATTGGCGATCCAATCAGTGAGAATGCACGTAGAATCAATTATGGATTGAATCTAAACGTTAAGAACGATATGGAACGATCTAGTGCGATCTGTGAACTTGGAACAGGTTCTTAGAGGTCTCTGGACGACTAGGGTACGTCTGTAGTCGAAGTGAACTGAATTATTACGTTTTTCCACAAATTAAATGGTATTTATAGGTTAGGGTTTCTCATTCGGGCGACTGAACCATTTGGTTCAGTCGTGCGATTGAGCCATGCGGTTGATCCATTCGCACGACTGAGTGTTCAGTCGTGCAACTGAGTCAATCTCATGTTATACTCGTGCAACTGATCCAGTCTCCTGGTTCAGTCGTGCGACTGAGTCATTCGCATGAAGTTGTTCATGCGTATGGTCCATTCGCATGGGCCATTCGCATGAGAACTTCATATTACTAAGTTTGAATGTATTTATTAATCATTACATTATCAAGATTCATTCAAACAACCACAAACCTATATAATCAGTTCAATAAGCGTTAAACTACTATACAATAAAATAATAAACATTATAAGCACAACCATATTTGTATTTTGTTAAGTACCCATTCAATTACATATGTGTAAGACAATAAAGACATATTACATTAAGCTCAGAAACTAGGTACACATGTATCTACAAACTCCCCCTTGGACCTAGATTCATCTATTGTCTTACATTCTTCATAAGCTCCTCATATTTCTTGTACTTCTCCTCTCTTGTAACTCCTGCGTGTATTTCAAATGCAAAGCAGAGTCTGATCACGTTTTCGAATTGGAGGGCTTGTACAATATCCTGTGAGTCATAGAACAGTGGCCACTTGTATAAGGTATAAACATCATCAGCTGACAAGTTGGTAAGCCATATTGGGTCAAATACCCTGATAGTATCCATTCTGCCCTCTTTGTTCAGAACTATGACTGCCTCCCCTGTTCTCCAATCATAGTACCACCACTTAAAGTGTGGAGTGAAGTCCTGTGGCATTTCCCTTAGAGGGATTCTTGACATCGTACGTGGAGGACTCCACTTCAGCACTATCTTAGGCTTTCCAGTTATGGCATCAACTTCAGACTTTCTGATATACCTCGTAGGTTGTTGAGGTTTGAAGTTGACCCACCTGGTGTGGTACTCTCTCTTCAATGCAGCCTCAAACCAGCCTGACATCTTTCTTGGGTCAGCATATAACAGCTTCAGTTTGGCCAGCTGGTTGAGCTCAAAACCAGGTAGAGTCTTTAGATCATGTGGGAATCTAAAGTACTCAATACCCTTCTCTCTCTTGACCGCATATACGTTAAGATCATCAAAATGGGCCCAAGCGATAATCTTGCCTGACACCTTGTGATGTTTCTTCACTTTGTAGAGCTTGGTGTAGACATTCGGTTTAGGAGCAGCGCGTTGGGCTCGGATCTCCTCAAAACATGCAGCCCATTCAGCCTTTCGGATGTTGACATCAGCATCTGAGGCTTGGGCTTGTTGCTTAATCGTCTCGGACACTTGCTCCATTTTATCCACTATCTCAAACGTATCATGACTAGGGAATCACCCAGGTTGGGAACCACATTTCCCTCTTTGTCAGCATACTCTGGATAGTGCTCTACAGTGACGTCCTCGATCTCGATCTCATTAATGTCGTTCAGATCGTCGTCACTAGTTGCTTCAAAGGTTGGAGCGTCCTTGATAATCTCATCAGGATTGAGCTTGAACATTTCAGCCAGTTGCTCATTAGTAAGATCATGAATTATTTCCCCCTCTTCAGGGGTGTAACTCACTGATCTCCTGACAATCCCTTGCAGATCAAGAATCATGGTTAGTTGAGTCTTGACCTGCTGAAGGGGAGCAACATCGTATTCATCCCTCTGAAAATTTGGATCTGCTTGATTTAGACATGTAACACATCAATCATTAGTTAATAATCAAAACAGAAACACATTAAATATATATAAACATTAAGTACAGAAGTTTAATACATGATATAAGTACAAAGATTTCAAATACATAAATGTCTAATCATTACTTTTGTCCTGAATCGCAGGCTCATCAGTAGGTTAGGCAGAAGACGAAGTTGTTGGTCTTGATTTCTCTTTGTACGTCTCTCTTGACCCTGAGCTGAGGCAGATGCAGCAGCATCTCCTTCTTCATCATCATCATCATCATTCTGCCTTTCCCTAGTCTCTTCATCATCACTTGCCTCATCATCATCACTATCATCATCTTCTTCATCATCATCATCATCATCACCATCATCATCACCTTCTCTGATCTTGAGGGGCTCATTTTTGGAGCCTTTGAGTCGCAACATCAGCTTCTTGTTCTTCACCTCAAGATCATCTATCCGTTGTACTGATGAAGTCTGCAGCTCACGAAGCTCAACAATCTCCTGACTCTGAGCTGCTATCTGATGAGCTTGAGCAGCATTGAGCTCCATCAGCTAGTTTAGCTGTGTAGCTCGTTGCTCATCAGTAGCAAGCAGCTTAAGCACAATCCGGTTTAGATTGGCCAGCTGCTCCTCTAACCCAACGGAGGGCAGAGAGGATCCAAAACTCAGTGGGACCTGTGATGAAGTCCCGGCTCGATGGTGGTGGTAGTGGTGGTAGCTGTGGTAAAGATGGGTGGTGGTATAGGTATAACTGGTGGAGGTATGGCTGTAGTAGTGGAGAGTGGAGGTGTGGTAGTAATGGTGGGTGGTATGGTAGTAGTGGTGGGTGGTGTGGTAGTAGTGGTAGAGGGTGTGGTAGTGATGGTAGAGGGTGTGGTAGTGGGTGGAGTGGTGGTAGTAGGTGGAGTGGTGGAGGTGGAGGTAGTAGTGGTGGTGGTGATGAAGGTCAACCTTCTCTTCTTCTTTTTCAACCTGTGGGGCTGAGCCATCCTTTTCTTCCTCGATCCTTTCGAGGTGGATGCTCCCCCTGGAACACTGCTAGACTGATCAGGAGCATAAGTAGAATCAGTGTCAGCCTCCCCAGATTCGCCAGGGCGTCCACCAACCTCCTGAATACCTCGGTCGGTGGCAACCACCTTGCTGCCCACCGTTCGAGTCAACGGCTCCTCGTCTGACTCGTCCTCCTCATCAGGTCGGAAGTCCTGATGGAATCCTGCCATCTCAGCTTCTCCGTGGGTGGATGATGGAGATATAACATCTGTGGTAGTGGCCCTAGATTGGGTGGGGGCAGTATCTCCACCATCACCATTGTCATCATCATCAGAATCATCGGATGGGAGCACAATCGGCTCAGAATCTGAGTCACTATCATCGTGACGCCACTTCCTCTTCGCTGGCGCCACGTAGTCCACTCGAATCAAATGCCCAAACAGCCTCTTTACCGGGGGCTTCACCTGCTTGCCCCGATAAACTTCATCCTGCCTAAGGTGGTATCATCCATCACCTCAAGCATCACAGCGTCTTCTTTCTCCTTGGGCAGTTGTGGCAGCTTCTCATCAAAGATCATCTGAAGAAACCTAGGGTACATGCAGAACCCTCTTTGCCCTTCGCCTCCAAGTTCTCTATCAGATAAGAGAAGATCATGCTAGAAAAGCTGAAAGGGTGGTTCAGCACCAGTGCCACATAGGCATTTTGTATCTGGTCTGAAAGGTCATCGAACCCACCCCTTCGTGAAGCTAAGCACTTGAGGATGACGTGTGCCAAGTACTTGTACTGGGGACACATGTTGCTCTTGTTGAGCACCCCTGCGTTGATATCCCCAGCATACTTCATCCTCATGAAGCACCCTCTCACCGTCAGTGGGTGAAGTCTAGTGGGGTGGTCTGTATCATCTCCCAACCCAAGTACACGCTGAATGTCTTCAGTGGTGATCTCTATATCCAAACCAATGATAGAACTCCTTATGCGGTACGGCTCACGTGATTGATCAACTGATGCATTCTCCCAGAAGGCCTGTTGTATAGACCTGTAAGGGGTGCATGGTGTAGAAATGGCCCGGTAGATCCTGGATCGCTTAAGGAAAGCAATGATCCCTGCAAACTCGGCACCATTCCGAGTCGTGGAATCTAAGTGAGCACAGATGTTGTGCTTGGGGTTGATAGACCATCTATCAGCCATCAATCTGTAACACAAGACACGTAGACATTAGATAACCACACGAAACAAATCAGTCTTAATTAACTTGGTTGAATTCATTCTGGTTCATTCATGTGATTGAACCATGCGACTGTGTTCAGTCGGTTGACTTGGCATGCGACTGGATTCAGTCGGGTGACTGAGTAGGCGACTGAGTTCAATCGGGTGACTGAGCCTGTGATTGGATCATTCGGCCGACTGAGCTCATTCGTATGATCCATTCGGCCGATTGAGCCATTCGACCAGCTCAATCGTGCGATTGGAGTTCATCCTGGCGTCCAGTCGCATGACCCACTATTCGGTCGACTGAGATTCGAATTTTTTTAACCAAAACTTTAAATTAGACATCGTGTAATGGTTCTTTAGACTCGCAATCACTTAACTAATAACCTAATAACTTTAATTTTAACATTTTACTTGGTTTGATTAGGTTATTTGTCCAGTAGGTGGTTCGGTTCTTGTGTAGGTCAAGATTCTTAAAATTAGGGCACCATTTCATCCGATTTTAGTGAGATATCATCATATTGTACCTGTATAACAATCCACAATCGTCAGAATATCAATATGTAACATCCGCCATTTTTCCAAGTTAAAACCCAAACCCGAACTCATTTTGAGCTTCCATTATTATTACTTAATAAATGGATCAAATACATTAAATATGTAATCAGCTTATTGATTGATAAATAATTCTTTTTCATAAAATTATAAAGTTTATTAATCATGTTACAAAAAATAACTAAATGGAAAAGACTTATTAAAACTTATAAAGTTATAAAATGAATTTTAATAAACTTATATAAAGTTTTATTAGGAATTATGAATTTTAAATACTGAAAATAAATAATCAAATTATAAAGTTTACAAATTTTATAAAAGTTATAAAGATTAACAAATAAATAATTTGATTAATTAATCAAATTAATTTTATAAAGTCTATTAATATTTTATAAAAAAAAGTTATTAAAATGAGAGTCTTCAAGAATTTAAATTTTAAATTATAATTATTCTTTTATTTATTTAAATTATTTAATTTTATATTTATTTCAAATTCCAATCATAACCCCCTTTTAAAAGACTTATAAATTACCATTAACACCATTCATAACCTCCTCCTAACCTCAAGTATAAAAGCAAGGCTTAGGCCTCACTTTTCATTTGCTCATTCTCTAAAAATCTCACTCTCATATCTTTCTTTCATCTATTGGTTATGATCAATTTGAAAAATTTTATTTTACAAGAAATTTCAAGAATTCTTAATACTAAGGTAATCTTTTATTGCTTTTATATTATACATTTTAATCATCCTAACATCCAATTGTTCTCATGATTTTATGTTCTTACTATTATTCTTTCTTCTACCAAATCTCTATTTATTTTAATAATTATCATTTGATCATTAACATTTTAATAATCACTAACCTTATAACAATCACTAACATTCCTAAATTAAGCTAACAACATACTAACATAAACAAAGAATCCCGTTTGCATATGGACGGCTATGCCGCCGCATTCGGTTATTCAACAAGATTATTGTTCTAAATGATGGTTATGCCAAAGTATTAGAATATTTTTATAACTAAAATAAATACTAATATACCATATATTGACATAATAAAATGTCTAACCCGTTTCATGCTTTAACGATTTTAAAAGTGCACATAAGTGCCTTACTACAATTCTGACAGAATATAATCTTACTTCAACTGACCATAACTTGATCATAAAAAACTAAATTTGAGTAAAATCAGACTCCAATATTAAGTTCATTGAATTACCTTTTCAACGACAGTTTATACGTCTTCAAACTCAATTGGACGACTCAACAATAGCCTTCACAAGATAAGTGCGCATTTCAGCACCTTCTGTCTTGTGCTGCTTGTTTGACCTATTTAAAGATCTTTTCATAAAATTGTTTCTAAATGAAAGTTTTCCGAGAGACTTTCAACTAGTCAAATATAAATTTTTATAATTTTATGAAACCGTTTTCTATTTATAAGACCTGTTCAAACACATACCAAACATTCTGTCCAGAATCTAAAATTGATGCAATAATCCTTTCTCAATCTACCTTTCGCTTTTTAGCATTCTCTAAACGTCCTAACTTCTTGTAATGAATTCCAACCTTAAGTTACTGTTTCTTTTTATCATTTAGGACATCATCTTTGACTCTTGAACATTCAAGCTTTCTTATGTACTCTACAACCATCACTATTATTGTGAGTTTTCCATGTGAGTATTTTATACCCCTTTTTCATATTTTCACACTTTGGGGTGAAACATGTTATCTTATAATCGTTGCACTTGTAAAACGTTTGATGCTTGTAAACTTATGGCAATTCACTTGTATGTTATGGTTAGTTGATCTTTGTAGCTACCATGTAATGTCGAATATATGTACAATCATTAACTATTGCTAGCCTGGCGACGTCATAGATCTATGGGCCTGACAAGCCTGCTTGGTTGATCCAAGTACACTTAGCTAATCGTAAATGCTTGTAAACGTTTGAGACTTGTTAAACTTTGTCAATGTTTGATTGTGCATTCTGTCTTACATCCCTAGTTTACTTTGTTCTCTAACTTACAACATGAATTGCCATCTTTTATATACTTATGTATTGAAAACTATGGAAATCTCACCAACTTTCAAAATTGACCTTTTATTTTTAACATGTTTCAGGTTTACTACTTGTGGATTCTCTTCGTGCTCATATAAGACTTGGACCTAGTTTAACTTAACATGATATTTCTTTGTTTGATGCTTTTGTATTGTATGAACTTATTTGTCTTGTAATGTTTCATGAATAATGACATTTAATAATATTCCAACTTAATTAGTTCCATATGCTATGAGCAATCGTCTCCTATTCGTCCGCCCCGATAATTCCACCGTCGGTCGGGGTGTGACACAATAGGAGTCAGAAATTTTGATCTAATGAAATTTGGGCAGGGTAACGGTAGTCTGTGCGAAATGAGGGCGATTAGGGGGTGATGAGTCGAATGTGATCGACTGTGGCCCTATTTATACTAAATCTGATTTCAATCGGCCGACTGGACCCATTCGCTTGGTTCATTCGGGCGAATGGACCTCAGTCGTGCGATTGCCTCAGTCGATCACATTCACTCAGCCGACTGGAGTTTAGTCGGGCGACTGACTCATTCGCACACTCTCATTCGATCGAATGGCTCATTCTGATAAGCCATTTGGTTGAATGGTCCATACTCATGTCCATTCGGCTGTTTAGTGCATGAGTATGGTTCATTCGTACGGTTGGACCATACTCATGGTCCAGTCGTGCGATTGGAACATATTCATGATTTTGACTTTATGTCCATTTTTCACTTAAACCTCTTTTAACTTTTGATTAAACTTTATGAGCATTTGATCATCTCAGACATGATCATTTTAACTTGAAAAACTTTTGACCACCTCAGACGTGATCTTTTTAAAACACTTTGTCACCTCAGACGTGACTCAGTTGACATTTGAAAACATGTGTGGTCACCTCAGACGTGACCTTTTTAGGTGATTAAATCCCCGATAGAATTCCATGGCATAATCCGATGTTTAACAAACTAAATTGACAAAATTTAAACAAAATAAAAGAACTAAAACTAAAAAACAAAACTAAGACATGTTTTTGTGGTTTTGTGAGGGTTAAATCCTAAGATATAAATCTAAAGATTTCATTTCCTGAAAAAGCAGCTTCAATTCATTTTGACCATACATGGACTAATTCAATTTGGAATCATACAAAAAAGTCAAATCATTCGGGACATGTTATCACAAACCTTTTGATGCTCTATTCTTGTTTTTCATCCAAAGTCGTTAGCAAATTTAGGAAATCATACTAGTACCATTAGATCCCCACATTGATTTGTACTTTCAAGAATTGTAGCCATGATGATTGTCAATATACTTGTCCTCTTAAATCCATACACAGACTTTTGACACAGATTGGTGAAAGTTTAAGATTTAATTATTTCAACAAGCTTTTGTGGATCCCACGCTTATATGGTAATCAACATTCCTCAGGAGATTTTTGAGCGGTCTCAGGGTAGTATTCAAGAAGAAACTATTATTAGAGCTTTCAAGCCTCAGGTCAGTGCCATCGCACAGCAGAGAGGCGGCAAACAACAATGAATTCTAGAATATATAGGTTATGCTTATCCTCAGGTCAGTGCCATCGCACAACAGAGAGGCACATAACCTATCTTCTTTTTTGAGCACTTTTATTCTTTTTGCACAGATCTCACCAACAACATATGTTATTAGTTTGATTGCTTTTGCATTTTTTCATCATGTGCTTTTTGCTCATATTTTGGTCATACGCACACATTTGCTGCGTTTATTCTACTCGTCACCCCTTATTGGAATTTTGTTGATTGTGGTAACCAGGGGTAAGATGATAACCCACAGCTTGTTGAACAACTTAGTTTGTTCCTGAGATGACCAACAAGGTCTAATAATCTATTGTGTTGAATCTACCGACATATCATCTGTGTTCTAGCAACCTCTAGGTCTACTTTCTTTGTGTTACCTTAGTAGTAACCAGTTTTACTATCATTTTTCCTTTTATAATGCTCAGACTACACAGACTTATACATTAAACTTTGCATCTAATACAATTTAAACTTTTAAAAGTCCTAAATGGTTTGTTCCTGTGTACTATCATCTTCCAAAGTTTTTGAATCGGTATCACAAGTACGATCTGATTTCTATCAGCTGGCCTCTCCTTCTCCCTTGTTTTTTTTTTAAATTTATAATGTTGTTAACTAAACCTATTCTCCCCTAAAATTATAAAACCATAAACGAGTTGCGGTTTTAGGATTTTAATAGGCGAGGAAAAACATCAATTTAATTCAAAACCTAAATTAAGATAAATAAACTAAAATAAAATAAAAGAAAAAATTGAATATACGCATCGGACTAAACATGGTCATCTTCTGGAATTACATCACTTTTCTTTTTAACGCCATTGACCTCTAACAAATATAGAAAACGTGGTTTGTCAAAAGCCTTTGTATAGTGGTCAGCGCGTTGAAAATCAATGTTTATTTTTACCACATCGATTAGATTATTTTCAAAGCAGTCACGTATAAAGTGATATTTATGCCGATGTGTTTGGTCTTAGGATGTTGTACCGGATTTTTAGTTACTGCAATTGCAGCAGAGTTATCAACAAAAATAGGAGTAGAAGAGAAATTCAAACCGTAGTCTCGCATTTGCTGTTGTATCCATATGATTTGTGAACAGCAACTTGCGGCAGCAACATATTCGGCTTCACAGGTTGACAAAGCAACTGAGGTCTGCTTCTTACACTGTCAGGTCACTAATCTCCTCCCAAAGAATTGATATCCCGCTGATGTAGACTTGTAGTTCATCTTGCAGCCACCGTAATCCGAGTCACTATACGCCGTAAGCTCGAAGTCATCGTCATGAGGATACCACAACCCAAGTGTTGGAGTACCCTTCAGATAACGGAATATCCTTTTGACCCTATCAGATGGTTAACTTTTGGCTTTGCCTGATATCTTGAACATAGACATGTAGCATACATGATATCAGGTCTTGAGGCAGTGAGGTACATGAGAGATCCAATCATTCCTCGGTACATGGTGGCATCTACCAGATCACCATTCTCATCGGGTGCTACATCATGGTTTGTAACAAGTGGAGTCCCAGCTGCAGAAGCATTCTCCATGTCAAACCAACTGAGAATATCACCTACATACTTGGTCTGATGTAGGAATATTCCCTTTGGTGTCTGATCCACCTGTAACCCGAGAAAGAACTTCATCTCTCCCATGGAACTCATCTCAAACTCAGCCTTCATTACTGCTTCAAACTCTTTACATAAATCTTCGTTCTTTGACCCGAAGATGATGTCATCAACATAGATTTGAACAAGCAGTAAATCACCATCTTTCTCTTTGATAAACCGTGTGCAATCAATAACACCTCTGTGAAAGCCGTGTTTCACAAGGTGAGGTCGAGAGTTTCTCATACCAGGCCCTTGGGGCTTGATGAAGCCCGTATAAAGCCTTGTCGAGTTTGTAAACCCTGTCCCGATGATATGGATCTTCAAATCCCTCGGGTTGACTGACGTACACTGTCTCTCGGATTTCACCATGAAGGAATGCACTCTTCACATCCAATTGATAAACTTTAATCTTCATATACGATGCATAGGCAAGGAAGATGCGGATGGCTTCCATTCTTGCCACGGGTGCAAACACTTCATTGTAATCTATTCCCTCGACTTGTCGAAATCCTTGAACTACAAGTCAAGCCTTGTTCCTGATGATGACGCCTTGGTCATCTTTCTTGCATTTCAAGACCCATTTGGTGCCAGTGACCTTAGCACCTTTAGGTCTATCCACCAGAGTCCATACACCTAACTTTTTGAACTGAAGAAGTTCTTCTTGCATTGCACTCACCCATGCCTCGTCATTCAGTGCTTCACTGACGTATTTTGGCTCAAACTGCGTAACAAAACAACGATAAGCACCGTCGTGAAGGTATCCTTTTTCCATTACCGAGGCATAATCAGCCGAATATAGCTGATTTCTTGTCTGCACTCCTGATCTGACATCTCCAATGACATTATCCAGAGGATGATAGACATTTAAGCGTGATCCAGGAGTGGTGGGAACAACTACCTCAGAGTCAAGATTATGAACGTTTGGTTCTGTATCTAAGGCAGTAGGAGTTTGAGGTTCCGAAGATGCAGAGGCATCACTGTTAGATGCTTATGGACTTGCAGGACTTGGAACCTGTTCCTCCTGATTGTTCTAGTCATTCTCCACAGCTTCATCTTCTGAGGAGGAGTCACTTACTTCGAGTGCTCCCCCTGAGTGTTGAGACGAGTCACCTTGTGAACCAGAAGATGTTGAATCTAGTGACGGTGAGTTCAAGACATCATACATCATCTTGGTTGCTAACTCTTCGTCAGAAGTGGAGAGAGGTATGTTGAAGGACTTGAAGAATCCATCATAGTCGAAAAAGAAGGCGGGTCCTTTTCCAGCAGGTGGGGTGGTGTATCTTTGAACGTCCACGTTACACCACACTTCAACTAGACCCATTGAGTTGTTCTAAACTCTCTTGTTCGGTTTGTATCCTAGAAAGATACCTTCTTCAGCCTTCTCGCTGAATTTTCCCTCCTGAGTCTTCTTCAGTAGGGTGCACGGTGCGCCAAACGGTTCGAGATACTCTAGATTAGGTTTACATCGTTGTAGTAACTCGTAACACGTCTTGCCATGGCGTTTAACTACCAGAACTCGACTTAACGTGTAACACGCATTTGCCACTGCCTCATTCCAGAATTGGATAGGCAGTTTCGAGTCTACTAACATCGTCCGTGTTGTCTCTATCAATCTGCGATTCTTTCTCTCAGCAACGCCATTCATCTGAGGCGTGTAGGCAGAAGTGAACTGGTGCACAATTCCCTTTTCCTTGCAGTAAGCCTCCATCCACTGAAACTTGAACTCGGTTCCGTTGTCTGAGCGTACCCGTCTTACCTTCAGCTTGTAGAGAGACTCCAGTGTAGTTACTAATTCCTTAAAAGACTCAAATGTTTCTGATTTGGATTTCAGAAACATTACCCAAGAAAATCTTGAGTAGTCATCAGTAACCACATAGCAGTACAAGTCGCCTGCAATGCTTCTTGTACTGACTGGACCAAACAGATCCATGTGAAGAAGTTCAAGAGGAAGCTCGATGGAATGAACTTTCTTTTCCTTATGAGACTTCTTCGTCTGTTTGCCTTTCTTGCACGCCACACAGAAATCCGGAAGTTGGAAGTTTTTGATGTTAACTCCTCTCACTAGATCATTCTGGATCAAGTGGTTCATTTTCCATTGATTAATGTGTCCCATTCTTCGATGCCAGGATATGGAGTCCTTCTCAGTAGCCTTTGACAAGAAGCACTGAACTTGATGATCTGTTGTGGAGGCCTTTGAAAGATCCAATACATAAAGGTCATTATATCTTGAGGCAGACATTAAGACTTGGTCCTCCGGGATCACATAGTCCTTCTTCAGGACATAGCACTTCTTGTTGTCGAATATAACCTTAAGACCTTTGTCACATATTTGGGATACAGAAAGTAAGTTGTTTTGAAGTTGTTTAACGCAGTTTACTTTATCAAACTTCACTTTCTGATTTCCCACTTCCCCTTGAGCTGTGATATACCCTCCTTTGTTACCCGCAAATGAAACATGGCCTTCTTTTATTTGTTTGACGTTTAATAAGATTGACCTTTAGTAGTTGACTTTTCTTTCCATAAACTAGCTTTGTGTAAGGCCTGTTTGTGATAAACAGATGACTGGCTAATGGGTTGAACTTTAGGTTCACTAGCTCTTCTAGGTGGAGTCAATGAGCTCCTCTTAGAAAACCTAGGTTTTGATTCCTGAAGTTCAACTTTCTTCCTATGTGTCTGATAGTAACGACACTTAGACGCAATGTGTCCACACTCTCCACAAGTGTAGCATGATCTGCTATCAACTTTATGATTTAACTGTCTTTGTGGAGACGTGTGTGACACCCGAGTGACATTGTTCTGTTTGGGTTTTGACTCTACTTCTTTAGATGTTTTATCTTGTTTCAAAAATTTAATTGTTTTAACATTTTTAACATCCTTTCCATTAGTTTATCTGGACTTTGACATGAAACACGTGATTGGTTAACAGTAATAGTCTTTTTAGGTTCAGATTTGACTGTGTTTGACCCAGACTTTATATTAACCTTTTCAAACTTTTTTTCCAGATTAACAAGGCATTTTACCTTTTGCCTTTTAAGTGGCCTCCTTTTGTTTAGTTCCAGATTCATTTGATGTACATGTGGAATCTGGATCACTTACAAGAGGAGTAGACACCACATGATCCTTGATTGGATTGTTATTGATTGGTTTACTTTTAGTGTTCATCAAGGTCTCCAGGTGGTGGTGGAACCACTTTATATCCCAAACCCTCCCCATTATTACACTCTCTCACTAAGTGTTGGACAATATGAGATGAACTTGTCCAACTATGCAGTTTTTGCTTTAATGAATTAACTTCAACTTCTAAAACTGCTTTTTGTTTCTTAGTGTCTTCTAGGGAGGTAAGATAGTACCTAATTTCATTAGCTGGTTAAAGGCTACTACTTCTGTTTCCCTAAGCTGTTTGTTCAATAGGTCTATCTTTTCTTTGTAACTATGCTTATTTTGTTTTAGAACTCTGTTAGCTTTAGTGCACAGTTGCAAATCCTTTACTAAGCTATCATTATGATCTAATAACCTAGCAAATTTCAAGTCAATGCTCTTCCTAAATTTATTACAATCAGAACAAGCATGATTATTGAAAAGTTGGTCAGTAGTACTTACCTGAGAAGGTTCTGATGAATCAGCCATCAAAGCAGAGTCTGGTGTTTCTGGTTCTGGTGATTCTGACGTTGTTGTAGTTGTCCCTTCTTCAGGCATGTAATTGACCTCAGTTGCAGTCTCTTCAGTGTTTGACATCGCGAGTTCAACTGCAATATCTCCTTCACTAGCTGAATCATCATCTAAATCCTCAACACTAGCAATGTTGGATTCTCATGCAGAGACAAACCGAAAGCTCCAGCCCTGTCCCTCGTCATCATGGGCAGTCAAGGCTTTAGGATCCTTGCTTGAAGAAGTAGGACTGCTAGTTGGCTTATCTTGACGATTGAAGGACAAGAATGGATTCCCGTTTCTAGTTTTCTTGGGCTTCACACACTCTCGCTTGTAGTGCCCCTTTTCTCCACAGTTCAAACAGGTCACCTTGCTCTTGTCGAAACCAAAGGTAGTGTCCTTAGTTGCAACCAAGTTTTGTCAGGTCTTCTTGACAAACTTCTTAGCTCTCCGGACAGCACTTGCTAAGGCCCACATTATAACCATCCTTTCGAGCTCTATCTCATCTACCTGCTAGTAGTCCTCGTCTGCCAGATGGGAGTTTCCAATTCTCCCAACAACTAATCCATCATAGGAGTGGACTACAGCTGCTAAGAGATCCATGTGCTCTCTAGCTACTTCTACTGTCATATTACCGAGATTCTCGGTCTTTAGTTTTGTAGCATTTGCTTCAGATGCAATGTATTGGGTACCAGAAAACCCTAACATTTCTGACCCTGAAGTAGAGGCTTGAGAAGGACCAGCTGAACTTGACACAAAAGCTGTCTGAAGTGGTGCTCCAGATGTTTTGGCTTGTGGAGTCGTGTTGTACAGTGTCGGATTCTGAGTATAAGAAGACTTTTGAGCTCTGTATTTCATCTTTAATGCTTCCTCTCTCAGCTTCAGAATGAAATCATTTATATCCAACTTCGCTAGCATACCATTCTGTCTGAGATTGGAGACAAAAGAAGCCCACTTCTCTGGCAACCCATCTGTGAAGTTTGACACTTTGTCCTCCATGGTCGTTATGACACCATGAGTGTGCAGCTCACTCATCACGTGGTAGAACCGATCGATGACGTCATCCAAACTCTCATTACCCATCGACGAGAAGTTCTCGAACTCCTTCTTCAACTCTTTAGCCTTTATAGCTTTTAATGACACATTCCCGTCATACCGTTTTTCTAACTCATCCCACAGCTTCTTTGCTTGCTTGTTCTCAGTAAATCAATGGAAGATGTCCTTAGGAATTGACTGAGTAAGCAGAGCATAAACTCTCTTTTCAGCATTGTACTTGACCTTTTGTCCATCAGTCATGCCACCTAGTGTAAGTTTGACTCCATCAGCACCTACTGGCATACTATACCCCGTCTCAATTGCTTCCCACATATTGGGATCTACTCTATTTAAGTAGATCTCGAAACGTTGCTTCCAGTGTGGGAATTCATCTAACGTGATTAGCTTAGGGGGTTTGTTGTGATTCCCTACTTCACTCTCCAGAAGCAGTAGGTTTTGAATTCTTGAATCTCTCCCTGTTGTGAATGCTGAGTATTGGTCCTCCATTGCTATCAACTTTAGTCTTTTGACCAAAGTGTTTCACTTGTGCGAATAAAGGTGTGCGATTGGGCTATTCGTGCGATTGAACAAGGCGAATGGTTTAACCACATGGCTAAACTAATGCGGATAGTTCAGTCGTGCGAATGAACTGATGCGGTTGAACAATGCGAATAGACTACTCAATCGTGCGAATGGAGGTACGAATGAGTCCAATCGTGCGTATGAGGGATGCGAATGTATCCAGTCGTGCGATTGAGTCAATCGTGAGACTGAAGCTGCTGGAATTCGAAAATTCGTAGGTTTAAGGTGTTTTGGCCGTAAAAACACGAATTTTCACTAACCCTAATTGCCGTATGCCGGAAATTCTAAACTTTACAAGCAGGAGACGTCTAAGACACTGTTAGACACGAAAAGATTGCGTTTTTAGTGAAAAACACAATTTTTGTATCAAAAACGATTGAATCACACGTAATCAAGAGCCAAAGCTCTGATACCACTTGTTAGGATCGTGTATTGAACGAAATACTAACTGATTAACGTGTATACCAAATCAAATAGTGCGGAATCCTATTTGATTGGCGATCCAATCAGTGAGAACGCACGTAGAATCAGTTATGGATTGAATCTAAACGTTAAGAACGATATGGAATCGATCTAGTGCAATCTGTGAACTTGGAACAGGTTCTTAGAGGTCTTTGGACGGCTAGGGTACGTCTGTAGTCGAAGTGATCTGAATTATTACGTTTTTCCACGAATTAAGTGGTATTTATAGGTTAGGGTTTCTCATTCGGGCGAGTGAACCATTAGCATGGTTTATTCGTGCGATTGAGCCATGCGGTTGATCCATTCGCACGACTGACTGTTCAGTCGTGCGACTGAGTCAATCTCATGTTATACTCGTGCGACTGATCCAGTCTCCTGGTTCTGTCGTGCGACTGAGTCATTCGCATGAAGTTGTTCATGCGTATGGTCCATTCGCATGGGCCATTCGCATGAGAACTTCATATTACTAAGTTTGAATGTATTTATTAATCATTACATTATCAAGATTCATTCAAACAACCACAAACCTATATAATCAGTTCAATAAGCGTTAAACTACTAAACAATGAAATAATAAACATTATAAGCACAACCACATTTGTATTTCATTAAGTACCCATTCAATTACATATGTGTAAGACAATAAAGACATATTACATTAAGCTCAGAAACTAGGTACACATGTATCTACATTCTTGAAGGTCTCTTCTTCAAGAACACATTATTTGCCATGACTTTGCTAATCACAAGCTCAGCCTGGAATTCAATCAACTTGGTTATGAGATCTTTGATCTGAGTCCTGTAGTTGGTGTGTTCATGTTTAAGAATGTAAATTGTTTTTTATAAGTCCTCTACTTTTAGTTTATAATCATTTTCAGCTCTTTTGAAATCAGATTTTAATATGTTTAAAGACTCAAGATCAGATCTCATCTCTAAGTTGTAGGACATGTATCCGTTAACTTTAGCAATACATTCAGGAGTACAAAGATGTTCCAATACCTTAGCTTCATCGTGGTATGCCATAAGTGCTTGGTTTGAAGATGCATCTTCCACCTGAAAGCTCCAGTCAAAGCCTCTTTCTTCAACAGCTACTGCAGCTTGCTGCTTTGGCTTCTCATTCTGGGGGCTTTTTCAGTGTAGTTTGGCCTGGCTTGTGTTTGGCCACCATTTGTCCTTGGTGCCTTACACTCCCTTGCAAAGTGGCCCATCTGGTTACAGTTGTAACACTTTACTTTGCTTTTATCCAGCCCAAACTTTCCACTGGCTGCATTGCTTGGAAACTTCCTCCCTGTCCTCTTGTAGAATTTCTTGGCTCTATGAGTAAGGAGAGCTATCTGCTGAACTATCTCCATGTATTCCAGGTCATCTGGATGGATACAGTCCAGATCTTCAAGGGTGAAGAGAAAGTTGCATGTGCTTTCATCAGCAAATACAAAGGCATGTGAAGAGCTTGTCTCTTGGAATGGGTTTCTTTGAGAGGAGCTTTCTCTTGGTGTCTCCGGGAAGGTGATGAAAGGACCCTTTTGTGAGTTGTCAGGGTAGCAGATAAGATGATGATGTGGTTCTCTACCATCCCTTTCAACCACATGGAGGGCTGAACTCTGCTGATTGTTGGAGTTACCAGATGAACTTTGCATGTTCATTTCCATCTGATATCCACTAAGAATACCATACTGCAGGATCGGTTTTGTCACTTAAACACTTGGATTTCTCTCAAACTCACTTATATAACACTCAAATCAGATGAAGTAGAGTCTCTTATAAGAGTTGATAATAATATAATAAGTAGCAAAGAACACACAGAAATAATTTTCAAGGCACTTGTATATATTACTTCTCAACTCAAAGTATTACAAGACTCTTACAAGCATAAAACATGAGTTACAATGAGAAACTATATATACTAGATCCTACAGCCAGATATACTTTGATACCAGCTGGAAACCTAAGACTAAAGCATATACTACAATGCTAAAGTTAAGGTATCTTAGATAAAGTATTATCTAAGATATGGTAGTCATGACATGTCCATGACTTACCTTTTGTCACCAACTAAAGTTGGCAACTGTACTAACTTATAAAGGTAAACAGTGGAATAAAGTATGGTCAACTACATGGCTTTTGAGAAAACGCCATGCAGTATCTCAGAGGTCTGCAGCGGAGTGTCAGGGAGACCATACTTATGTCCACTGGATAATAGTAGTGTCTTCCGAAGGTAAGTTGGCTTCGGAAGAACAAGTTCTTCCAAAGCCACTTATACTTCGGAAGAGGCTTCTGTACTTCCGAGGCTTGAGGACTTCTTTCATACTTCGGAAGTTGACTTCTGATCTTTCATTTTAAGTCTTGATCTTCGGAAGTAAATACTTTGTCTTCGGAAGTTGGAGTTTTCCTTCGGAAGTTAGTTTTACACTTTGTCTTCGGAAGAGCTCCTTTTTCCTTCGGAAGTTCCACACTTAGCTTCGGAAGTCCTTTATTAGTTGTACCAAAATAGTCTAAGTGATTTGGTTTTGGTTGCACCAGCCTTTCTAGATCCAACAAACTCCCCCTAGGCTGATGCTACCAAAACCTCACTTGTTTCTGCTTCTCAAAGCTTTCAACACCAGGGACAGAAGATATTTGTCTGTTTCCTTGTTCTTCCCTGAAGTGGTGCTGAGAAGCTTGTACAAGTCATTAGTGGATAGGAGATCCAGTCTATCACTCTGAATGACATGTACCCTCTGTTGTGTCCCCCTGAAAAGAGTTAGTTGACGGGAGTTATAGTCATACTCCCATCTAACTATGGATTCAAGTTCAGGACCTTCAACCATTTGTAGAAAGGCTTTGCCTTTGGTTGTTGATCCCTTCCTTTTCTCCTCCTCTCTCAGTTTCAACTCTTCTTCAACCTTGGTCCTAGCAGTTAGCTCGGCCATATGAAGACTGCCTAGATGATTTCTGATATGAGCAGCTACATCAGAGTTTGAGGGGTTGGAGAATGGCTTCTCTGCTAACTCAGCAATATCAAATCTGCTTAAGTGTAGCAGAGATGAGGCACTTAGCCTGTTGAGCTCTCCATTCTCTCTTTCAACAACAAAGTTGTGAGAAGAGTCTTCGAACCTCCACTGGATGATCTTCTTCCTAGGCACAAGAGGTTGTCTTGGCACCCGGTCACCTTTCTTGGTATCCAGCAGAGTCACCAGCCTTCTCCTTAGCTTCTTTTCTTCCTCATTCAAAGTATCTGAATTGAGGCCAAGGAGATTTGCAGCTTGGTCCAATGTTCCTCTGGGCAGATCAAGAAATTGATCTCTAGTGAGGGAACATGAGGATCCATCAACATAAGTCAATTTGACTGAATCCTCCTCACAGGAGATGTCGCTCAGGGTTGTGCAATTGATGAGCTTTGTCTTGATTGCCTTGAACTCCTCTAAGGGGAGATGTTTAGAAGGCTGAGGGGATGGTTTGAGAGGTTGTTGGGTAGGTTGAGGTGTTTGGGTTCTGGCTAGTGTTTTGGGTTGGAGGATGGGTAGTTTAGGTGGTTGAGGTGAAGAGGTTGGTAAGGGTGATGGTGTAGGTTCAGGGGTGTATGGTTCAGTGGTTGGTTCAGTTTTGATGGGGAATGGAAAGGGAATTGGTTCAGGTTGTGGTTGGGTTTGAGGTTGGGGTTGAGTAGTTGATTTGAAGATCATCCCCTGTCCCCTTCTGTACATCTCCTTCCTCTTCCCCGAGCGAATGTCAGCCTTTATGTCACTCATGTCGCTGGAGGGTCTTTTCAGACATAGGACCCACCTGCCTGCCAGAGAAGCCATGAGCCCAGAGATAGTTCTTCATCCAGGCCTTCTCACCTATCTTCTTGGCAGCAGCTAGTCCTGCTTCTTCTTCCTTCTTCCTTTTCAGCATCAGCTTTTCCTTGGCAGCTTTCTTTCTCTCTTTCTCCATTTGATCTTGCTCTTTGTTGAAGAGCCATAAGATCGTATCATTGTTGTGTGGAGATAATTCTTCTAGAGAGAAACCTCTGGAGGTTAGGAAAGTTATCCTTTCCCTCCTGAGCTGCTGATCAGCTTCTCTTTCTTTCCTCTCCCTTTCTTCCTCTAAGGCCAACCTTGCTGCCTCTTCTCTTTGCTGTTTTTGCAGCAAAGTTGCCTTTTCCAGCTCAACTAACTCCTCTAGTGGTAGCAGGAGTACATCTTCACTCGCAGCTCCTAGACTGACAAGTCTATCAATGATTTCTACTCTTCTTTTATTGTTGACTGCCTCCTGGTTGGCTGCAGCTGCTTTGCTACTGGCAGCTAGCAGTTTTCCAGTTGGAAGTCTACCTTTTCTTTTGAGTTTTTCTAACCTTTCTTCCTCCTGAAGCTCTTCCTTAGTCATCTTCCTCTTTCCTTTGATGTCTTCGGAAGTGCTAGACTTTGGGGGTTCTTGGATGGAAGGTTCAGGTTGAGTAGTAGAATGGAAGCTGGAGTTAATGCTGATGTTTGAGCTAGGGGTTGGGTGAGAAAATCCTCCCTATTAACCTCAGATGCAAGTTCTAGGATTGCATCTGTGACTATTAGATCATCGGATAAGGAGAATAGTCCTTCCGCAGCTGCAATCTCAGCTTCGGAAGATTGAAATTGTTCTTCCGAGGCTTTGACTTGTGCTTCGGAAGTCTGTGAGAATGCACTATCTATCCCAACTGTCTCAGTTGCTGGGCCATCAGTCCTTGTTTCCCCTTCGAAGTTAATCTCAGGTTCCACTTGGACCTTAGGTTGACCAACTTCCTCAATAGTGGTAGAAGGTGCATTTAACCTCTGAAGCTCTTGAGCTCCGAAGTAGATCACAGACAGATCAGGACTTGGCTGTTCAATAAGAGATTCCAACAGGAACTTGTTGAAGAACCTATTGAGATCTTGGAGCATCCTTTGATCCATTTGAATTACAACTGGAGGAGGCTCAGGAAAAACTGAAGCTTGTTGCATAGGGTATTTTGAGCTTAGGGAAGTGAGAGCTTGACTTTGTGGCTCCTCTTGTCTTTGGCTTTGTCCCTGAACACTCTCCCCCTTTTTGGTAGCATCATCTTGAGAGCTTGATGAGCTAGAGGAAGAGGTCAAAGAGACCTGAATTGGTACGTGCCTAACAGACCTCTCAATCTGTTTCTCAGCTAGTTTGGCCTTGAGATTTTCAATCTCAAGTTGCTGAGTGGCAGACCTATCCTCTAAAGTCCTAACCTTAGATTCAAGATTTGAGACTTTAGAAAGTAGGTCTTCAATGGTGAGTTGCAGTCTTCCCTCATCTTCTTTTGAAGAATCACGGGGAGATGAGGTAACATACCTTGTATGTTCATCCTCACCACCAGATGTGGTTTCTTGGCGCCCTGGTTTCCCTTGCTCAATGATGTCTCTTTCAGAGTCATCAAAGGGCATGGTTGCCGTAGATTCAGTCTCAGTAATGTTACCACTGTCCTGAGGATCCATTGAGGCTCCTTCAGTAGTGGCAGCTGAATCTACATGAGTCCCCTCCACATCAGTGGGACTCACCTCAGTAAAGGCTTGCTGATGGGGGCTAGAGATAAGAGATCTCTCTGGGCTCTGTTGATCCTTGAGAGGGTGTTGTGGATCAACTTCATTGCCCTGAAGAGACATAATCTCTTCATCAGCTCCAATTAGTAGGTCAGTAAAGGATATGGAAGTAAAACCTAGTGACCCGGGACTTTGATCAATGTCTAAAGGCATTGAGCCTGTGATGGGGCTGTCCCTTTTTGGCTGCTCAGGGGAGTATAAAGACTCTCCCTGAGGGTTTTCAGCTTGGGTTTCGGGCTCATGGGTCTGAGACTGAGGAGACTCAAGACCCATATTGAGGTCAATTGTGAAGGATGGTTGGACCTCAGGCTGAGTGGGAGCCCATTGTTCCACTCTAGCCTTTTTGGGTAGAACAGGAGGAGCTTGTTCAATCAGAGAAGATTGAACAAGGGTTCGTTTGGGGCGTCTTTGATAAGTGATGGTAATGGGGGGAGAAGGTAGATTTGGCAATGTGAGGGTAGTTGCTGGTGTGGGTTCATCACCTGTGGGGTTAACAGGGATGTCACCAGGAGCCATTGGCTCAATCATACCTGGAAGAAGTGCAGTATCTCTTCCGGTGAAGTTGGTGGACACTCTCTTCAAAGTTTTGAAGATGGTCGGCCTCATTTGAGGAACAATCAGAGCAGCTGCACAGACAAGCTTGCTCTGGTCCAGCTCACAATTGATTATGTGCTGAAGAAACCTGGGATACATGAAGAATGTGTCCCGTTGAAGGTTTCCCATGAGATTGGTCAGCACAAATCTTGAGTAGTTGAAGCGGAGGCTACATGCAGCAGGAACTTCTAGTTGTAAGAGAAGTTCATATGGGATTTGATCCCATCCCCCAGATTTGTTGGACAAGCAGTGAAGAACTACATGCAGCAGGAACTTCCAGTTGTAAGAGAAGTTGAACTTGTAAACGGTTGACCTGCTAACATCTCCACCATATCCCATTTGGATATAAGTTTGTCCAAATATGCTTTGGGAAATTCTGTAGGAGCGCCCTCATCATGAAGCTCTAGATGCTCCCTGATGATTTGTTCAGAAATGACCAACTCCTGGCCACAGATGCTCGATCTTATGACACGAACCCCATTTAGGGTTTCAATCTGACCGTTTGCCCAAAATTCAGACATATGATTTGAGTAAACCGTGGGGTTAACAGTCAGGGCAGTGTAGTAAGAAGATTGGGTTAGAAAGGAGATGATATCTGAGAAGTCGGCATCCCTTGAAGAATCAAGGAGTGCGACTTGGTTGTGCTGAGGGTTTAGTGCCATTTGAGAAAGTTGGAAGAAGATAGTTTGGAATTGGGTAAATTGAAGATGAAGAAAGCTTTTAGGGCAGTAATTTTGGTAAAAAGGATGAAAGTGATTAGCCGGAGGTATTTAAACGGGTGGAATGGCGGTTTAAAGGGGGTTTGGATAAGATGATGGGATGTTTCAGTGGATGATGTGACAGGGGCGGTAAGGTTAGTCCATTTAAATAATCCGACATCATTAACAAAATCTTTACTTTTTACAGAGTGGGGCCCAAAAGATTTCCGTTACACAGTAAAATCTTTCTTCCGAGTATAAAGCATTTCCGAAGGTAATGTTCTTCCGAAGGCAAATTTACTTCCGAAGGTAAAGTTTTTACTTCCGAGAGTATATGTTGCTTTCCGAATGGAGAGTGTTACAAGCTTCGGAAGTAGATCTGATATGAAATCAATCGCTTCTTCCGAGACTTAACAACTCTTCCGAGAAGAAAATTATCCTGGGAGGAATTTGCTTCGGAAGATATGGAAAATATCTTCCGAGGGTTAATTCCTCTTCGGAAGAATTCATACTTAGATAAATTTTAGAGAAAGACCTTTTGTAACAGGGCTTAGATTGTTTTGACATAAAACTTTACACATTAAAAGGTTTCAAATGAGATAGACTAATCAAGGTTTATCATCCCAATAGCTGTAATGAGATATTTGAATCTTTGTTCATCAAAGGCTTTGGTGAACAAGTCAGCATATTGTTCATTTGAATCAACTTTGATTAGCTTGATAAGGTTTTTCTCATGAATATCTCTAATGAAATGATACCTGATATCGATGTGTTTAGTTTTGGAGTGCTTCACTGGATTTTCAGTAATGGAGATAGCACTGTTGTCAATGTGGATAGGAGTGCTCATGAAGTTGAATCCGTAGTCTATCATCTGGTTCTGAATCCACAGCAGCTGAGCACAGCAACTAGCAGCAACAATGTATTCAGCTTCAGCAGTTGATGTAGAGACACAGGATTGCTTCTTGCATTGCCATGAGATGATCCTTCCACCAAGAAATTGACATCCACCAGATGTTGATTTCTTGTTGATATTGCAGCCACCATAATCACTGTCAGAGTAACCATAGAGATTGAAATCACTATTTCTTGGATACCAGAGACCTAGTTTAGGTGCTCCTTTAAGGTATCTGAGGATTCTCTTGGCAGCAACTAGGTGAGACACCTTTGGAGCAGCCTGATATCTTGCACAAATACAAGTTGCAAACATGATATCAGGTCTACTTGCTGTGAGATACATCAGAGAACCAATAATTGCTCTATACTGATGTTGATCAGTATCCTCCCCCTTAGAGTCAGGGCAGAGATTGTGGTTTCTGGGTATAGGTGTTTTTGCTGCTTTACAATCTTTCATATCAAATCTTTCTAAGATGTCATTGACATACTTAGATTGACTGATGAAAAACCCTTCCTTCATTTGCTTCACCTGAATTCCAAGGAAAAAGTCCATTTTTCCCATGGAACTCATCTCAAACTTCTTCTTCATGATGCTCTCAAAGTCTTTACACATTTGGTCATTTGAGGAACCAAATATGATGTCATCAACATAGACTTGAACGAGCAAGATGTCTTTCCCAGACTTTCTTATGAAAAGAGTCTTATCAATGGTACCTCTAGTGTAACCATTCTTCAGGAGAAACTGAGACAATGTTTCATACCACAGCCTAGGTGCTTGGTGCAGCCCATATAGAGCTTTATCCAATTTGCACACATAGTTGGGATGCTGTGGGTCTTCAAATCCTGGAGGTTGGCATACATAGACTTCCCTATCTATATCCCCATATAGAAAGGCACACTTGACATCAAGCTGGTAGACAGTGAAATTCTTGGATGCAGCATAAGCAAGGAAGATCCTAACTGCCTCAAGTCTTGCAACAGGTGCAAAGACATCAGTATAATCGATTCCCTCCTCTTGAGTGTATCCTTGAACCACCAGTCTTGCTTTGTTCTTGATAATCAAGCCTCTATCATCTCTCTTGTTTCTGAAAACCCATTTAGTGCCTATAGGTACTTGACCAGATGGTAGCGGACATAGGTTCCAAACCTTTTGTCTTTTGAATTGAAGCAGCTCCTCTTGCATTGATTCAACCCAGCTACTATCTTTCAAGGCATCTTCCACCTTCTTGGGTTCCATTTGGGATAAAAAGCATGAGTACAAGCAGACATTCCCATTGTGAGTTTGTCCTCTTGTTCTCACGCCTTCAGAGACTTCCCCTATGATGTTCTCAGCTGGTGAGTGTTGTGAATCCTAAGTCTAGGAATTACCTCCAGTTGCAAAGATAGATCCAAATTGGACATATTTTGCTCAGGAGCTTGAACACTTGGTCCAGCTGCTGTTTCAAACTCATTCAATGAGGACTGATTGAATGAAAGAGAAACATCATCATTTGTTTGCTGTGAAGCAGCATTAACAGTTGCCTGTTCCTTCAAGATGTTGCTTCCATCAGCTTGGTGTTGTGCAGTGTCACCTGAAGAGGTTTGAGAGTCAACAGGTGAACCGCTTGTTGAAGCTCCACTATCTCTTGAGATGGTTATACTATCAGATCTGCCAATAGTGGGAACTTGATTTGTTGCAGCTCTTGGAGAACTTGGAATAGGTCTGGGAAGCTCAAACAGTTGATCATCATCAGAATCACTTTGAGCACCTGTTCCAGCTGAAACATTCTCACAAGATGGTTTAGAATAGTTTGGAAACAATTCTAAATCAAAGATATGATCAGGGCCATTTCCCCTAACACAAGGAGTGTGCTCATTAACTACAATGTTGAAAGATTCCTCAAATTGTTGATTTTTAATGTTATAAACTCTATAAGCTTTAGAGTTAGAGGAATATCCAACAAAGATGGCATCATCCGACTTTTCAGCAAATTTTGCCAAATTGTCTTTTGTGTTAAGTATGGTACACCTGCTGCCAAAGGACCTTAGAAAGCCAATGAACGGTGGCCTCTTGTTCCATAGCTCATAAGGGGTTTTTCCATGTGGCTTAACTACAAGGACCCTGTTTTGCACATAGCATGCAGTGCTGACTGCCTCTGCCCAGAATGTTAGAGGCAGCTTTGAATCAGCTAACATAGTCCGAGCAGCCTCAATAAGTGTCATGTTCCTCCTCTCAGCAACACCATTTTGTTGAGGAGTTCTAGGGGCACTATATTGTCTGGCAATCCCTTTTGAGTTACAGAATGAGTCAAGAACGTGGTTCTTAAACTCAGTCCCTTGATCACTTCTAATTATTTTAACCTTGTGATCAATTTGATTTTCTATTTTAAGAATAAAAGATTTTAAAGTTTCAGCAGTTTCATCTTTGGTTCTTAAAAAGAATACCCATGTAAATCTAGTAAAATCATCAACAATCACAAGGCAATATGATTTCCTTCCAATGCTCATTATCTTTGTGGGACCAAATAGATCCATGTGCAATAAGTGTAATGGAGTGGTGATGGAGTTAACAACTTTGGATTTATGAGATGTCCTGTGTTGCTTCCCTTTCAGGCATGCAACACAGTTATCTTTGCAGAAAAATTCCTTTTTAGGCAAACCATGTACCAAGTTATTTTTAGCCAATTTATTCATTGTCTTAAAGTTTACATGACAATTCGTTTATGCCATAGTGTTGACTCATCACCATCAGCTTTGGAAAGAAAGCATGATACTTCTCCCATTGGGGAAGCATTGTTCATATCCAGCTTGTACATATCCTCTTTCCTGGGAGATCTAAGAAGCACCAATTCTGAGGAATTGTCATCCCGGGTTTGAGGATTATGCACTCATGTTCTGTGAAGAGCATTTGATGCTTTTGATCACAAAACTGAGAAACACTTAACAGGTTGTGTTCAAGCTGTTTGACAAATTTAACTTTGTCAACTTTTAATTTTCCGTTGGATATACTTCCTCTGCCAGAAATATATCCTCCGGCCTCACCTCCAAACTGGACAGGACCTCCATCATAATGTTGAAATTGTTGAAGGAGAGATTGTTCCCTGTCATGTGCCTGGAGCATCCACTATCCACAATCCAAACATTGTTATTCTTGTCATATGGATGTCCCTGCACATAAATGGGATGATTAGTTTTGATTAGAAACCCAAGCCTTGTTGGTCTTGGGTTCTTCCAATGATAGTGACATAATTGAACCAAAATTTATGCATGGGGGTTCAATGGATGTCTTTGAAGAAGAGGTTTGGGCTACAGCATCTTCCTTGATCTTCCATTCCATCCCTTGGTTGATCATGGAGGATGAGCTTGTTGAAGCTTTTGCAGCTTGGCATTCTTCCGAAGCTTCTTTCTTTTCGGAAAAAGCCTTCACCACCTTTTCTTCCGAAGCAGTCTTCTTCTGGGATGGTTTCGAGGGGACTCTTTTATTCTTTTGAGTCTTGATAGCTTTAGCTTCCGAAGCCTTTTTCCCTTCGGAAGAAGGACCTTCTTCCGAAAGCAACCTTGCTTTGGAAACAAGCTTTCCCATTTTCATCACTTGAACCATTTGATATGGTCCAAATGAGAAACCTTCCCTGACTCCTTCCTTTTTAACATTATTTGCATAATGTGTGCTAGCAGGATTGTAGTAACAATCTTTGGCCATGTGGTTTTGCAGACCACACATTATGCATGCAATGTTAATCTTTTGGGGATTTGAGGATTGCTGTTTCTTGTTCTTTTTCTCTTCATCAGCAACCTTTCCCTTTAACTTCTGATCCTTTGGTAGGACAGGAGTGCTGGTACTACACTACTTTCCTAAATCAGAGTTTCCTACCACCTGGAATCCAGCTGAGATGATACACCCTTTTGCTTTGGGTTTATCTTCAGCTTAGACTCAGCCACTTTCTTGGCAGTTTTTCTGGCTGCCTTAGCTCTGCTTCTTCTGGCTTTGGTGGTCAGGGATTGATCATCACCGGTAGGAGAGGGTATAATTACCTGGTTCTTCCCTGTGATGGTCTCCATGGTTGCATCATTCTTTGACTCATAGAAGGTGGGTCAGCAGATGGAACCTCTTGCTCTTCAGTACCACACCTTGGTTGTCTTATAGACTCATAGGAGTGTGGTGGAGCAATTTCATTGGTTCCCAACCCACCTTTGTTTTGGTAACAAAGTTTTGAGTGAGAGGATGATGCAAGAATGGCTTGGAAGTTTTGCTCAGAAATAGCATACTTCCTGGCTTGAGCCTCAGCTGTGACAAGCTAGGCTTGAGCCTCAGTCAATTTGGATATTAAATCCTTTATTTGAGTCTTATAGTTTGTGTGTTCATGTTTTAATATGGACACATTTTTCTCTAACTCCCTAATTTTTCTTTGATAGTCAGATTCAGCCCTTTTAAAATCAGATTTTAAAACATTTAAAGACTCAATATCGGATTTAATCTCCATATTGTAATGCTGATACAATTTAACCTTAGCAATACAGGCAGGAGTACAGAGATGTTCATATACCTTATTCTCATCTGTTCCGGCCATGAGTGCTTGAGCAGGAGTCACATCCTGTACCATAAAGCTCCAGTCAACTTTTTGAGCCATTGCAGTTGTCTCTATTGACTTTCTAGTGGGCTTTGGTGTAGAGGGATGTGTGGAGGCCTGTGGGGTTCCCGGATTCGACTTGGGAGCCTTGCATTCCCTTGCAAAATGACCAAGTTGTTACAGTTGTAACATTTGGCCTTGGTTTTGTCAAACCCAAATTTACTGTTGATTGGGTTCTAGGGAAATTGCCTTCTAGTTCTATTAAAGAACTCTTTGCTCTGTAGGTTAATAGATCCATTTGTTGGACTATGTCCACGTATTCCACGTCATCTGGGCTGAAGCACTCTAGATCATCAAAGCAATATTGATAATCATTAGAGTGTCCATTTCCTGAGACAAAAGCACAGCTGTCCTGAAAGGAGCTTTGCTGAGCTTGTTGAGACCTTGGAGTCTCAAGAAATGTGATGTATGGCCCAGAGGAACAGGATGGCTGCTGGGTGTAAGTCAGGTATTGTTAAGGCTGGGAGGGTCCTGAGCCTTTAGCAACTATTAAAGCGTTGCTAGCAGGAAGACTCAAGGGTCTGCTTGTCTGATGACCTCTCTTATTCTCCATTTCCAAATGGTATCCATCAAGGATGCCATAGAGTTCGGTCATGGTGAGTGTATTCAGGTTCTCTGTTCTCTTGATAGAGACACAGTAGAATGTCCACTCATTGGGTAATACACTCATGAACTTTCTTGTAAGATCTCTAAGTTCATGAGCAATTTCCACAGACTAAAAGGAAGAAATGAGATCCATGTACCTGAAGTATTGCTGGCTGAGTGTCACTCCAGCAACGTAGGTGAAGTTCTTGAACTGCTGCTTCAGTGAGTCCTTCTTGGAGTCATTTGAGCTAGAATACATTTGAGCAAGTGCATCAAACAGTTCTTTGGCTGACTTGCAATGTTCAAACCCCACCATGATGGAGTTGGGAATTGCAGTCATGAGAACAGTCATAGCATTGCTATAAATGTCCAGCTTCTTCCGGTCCTCATCAGAATAATCTTCAACAACTTTCTCAATCATGGCACCGTTTCCACCAGCTACATTTGGCTTATACGGGCCATTGACAATAGATTGCCACATCTTGCTGTCTTGATACCTGATGAAGCCTTCCATTCGTCTGCTCCATGCCCTGAAGTTTTCAGGGGTGATGATGGGTGCTTTGGTCATCGTCCCCATCTCTACTTCAGATTTGTTGAGGGCCATTTTGAGTGTGGTGTAAGGAGGAGTGAAAAACAGGTTGATTCTACTTCAGATTTGTTGAGGGCCATTTTGAGTGTGGTGTAAGGAGGAGTGAAAAACAGGTTGATTAGGATGGTAAGATCTCACAATCAAGAGCCTAAAAAGCTCTGATACAAATTGCAGGATCGGTTTTGTCACTTAAACACTTGGATTTCTCTCAAACTCACTTATATAACACTCAAATCAGATGAAGTAGAGTCTCTTATAAGAGTTGATAATAATATAATAAGTATTATAGAACACACAGAAATAATTTTCAAGGCACTTGTATATTTACTTCTCAACTCAAAGTATTACAAGAATCTTACAAGCATAAAACATGAGTTACAATGAGAAACTATATATACTAGATCCTACAGCCGGATATACTTTGATACCAGCTAGAAACCTAGGACTAAAGCATATACTACAATGCTAAAGTTAAGGTATCTTAGATAAAGTATTATCTAAGATATGGTAGTCATGACATGTCCATGACTTACCTTTTGTCACCAACTAAAGTTGGCAACTGTACTAGCTTATAAAGTAAACAGTGGAATAAAGTATGGTCAACTACATGGCTTTTGAGAAAACGCCATGCAGTATCTCAGAGGTCTGCAGCGGAGTGTCAGGGAGACCATACTTATGTCCACTGGATAATAGAAGTGTCTTCCGAATGTAAGTTGGCTTCGGAAGAACAAGTTCTTCCAAAGCCACTTATACTTCAGAAGAGGCTTCTGTACTTCCGAGGCTTGAGGACTTCTTTCATACTTCGAAAGTTGACTTCCGATCTTTCACTTTAAGTCTTGATCTTCGGAAGTAAATACTTTGTCTTCAGAAGTTGGAGTTTTCCTTCGGAAGTTAGTTATACACTTTGTCTTCGGAAGAGCTCCTTTTTCCTTCGGAAGTTCCACACTTAGCTTCGGAAGTCCTTTATTAGTTGTACCAAAATAGTCTAAGTGATTTGGTTTTGGTTGCACCAGCCTTTCTAGATCCAACAGTATCGATTCACCAAGCCTAGGGGAGATTGTAGGGGCTGAACCTAGAGTCATGAGAAATCAAATCAAGATGATGAAGATCTAGTCGCACCAGAAGATCAACTTGCCGCGCGAGAAGTTTATCTCGGGCGAGAACTACGTGAGAAGTTTTGTTTTTTAGTATAAATAGTTAGTTTGCAATATTATTAGTAAGTTTTTGCCATTTTCCTTATTCACTCATATTGTAACCATTATAAATCAAAGAGCAATGAATATTATTATATTTACTATTGTGTTGAAGTTCATTTGATATTACTCAATCTTCTTATCATGAGTGATTACATTCTGCATTCTCCTCACGAGATTGATTTATTAGTATTGTTGATTCTTACTAAAGCTGAGTCCCAAATTCGTTGGACCATTAAAGATAATAGATCATGTGGGAGAAGTTGCTTACAAACTTGATTTACTAGATGCTAAAGTTGACATGTGAATGCTAAAGTTATAATCTTACAAGGGACACAAGAGTTTGCATGTGTTGGATTCTCACCTTGATAGTAGATGCATCTTCTATGTAAGGACCTAGCCTTTATGGATTAAAATATCAAGTGAAAAGTAAAAACTCAAACCATGCAAGAAATACAAGAAAGCAAGAACTCCAAGATAATGGATAAAAATCTCATCGCGCGAAAACTTAAATTTGCCACGTGACAACTTAATTTTCTCGCGCGAGAACTTGATGTTCTCGCACGAGAACATCTGGATAGTATTTATAGATGTTTTTCCTTTGTATATTATTAAGTGTGTTCATTTGTAAAGATGCTCTGAGAGTGAGAAAGCATATAGATGTGTGATAGGCCACCCGAGGGGAGCTCACCTCGGGTGGATCGAGCTTTAAAGATGTAAACTTCTTCGCTATTGTAATCATTTGATTAGTAATATTCTATTGAGTTGGCTTGAAGTTTGTTGATATCACACACGCACACATCCGTCTTAATTTGATTATTAAGTGCAATAATATGTGGAATCGATCGTGACGATAATTTTACATTTGTATCAGAGCAATGTGTTGCTCTTGATACACGGATTTTCATTCCGCGATCATTCGTTTAAAAAGTTAAACATGGAGGTTGAAGATCTAAAGGTTTAGATCGAGTTTGGACTGGTTTCGAAGGAAAAGAATGTGAAATCAAGGGTGAACACACGTGTAATCGACTTTGTTACATCATTACACACGGTATCCTCAACCCTTTTGGTGGAAAAGGAAGATTTCAGACCGTAGCAGTTATTAAAAATCATAAAAGTCGATTTTGGTTGAAGCTTTCGTAGGAGTAACTGCATCGTGCGAGAACTTTGCAAAAATAATCGTATTTTGCGAAACTTTTCATGAGAAAACTCTTCATGAGAAAACTTTCATGCAAAATATTCACCGTTGTAACCGTCATTTGCGAAAATTTTCTCATGCAAAAATTTCACCATGTTAAAACTTCATCATCCATAAACTGTGACCGGATGATTTGAAGTTTGATACTTAAACAGGGTTTTTTGTGTTGTTTGATCAAGTTCAAGTTTGATTTGGGTGGTTCGTGAATTGACACTTGATAGTGTGGGCTTATCTTATCTTACTGATGGAGACAATGATCAAACGGGTTAACTAAGTGAAGAATCAAGATTGTTTGGTATTCTTGCTCTGAAAATATGGACTTATTACATCTTACTTAGGGGGAAGAATACTTTAGATGATCTAGTTCGTTGTCACAGAATCTTGTCGTCGGATTGAAGAATCGGGTTCTTCGTGAATCATAAATGGAAGTCGGATCTCTTTGTCATATGCCTAATACATCTCACCTTATTGAAGTATTAGGCATATGATGATTGATGAATCGATTGTGACGAGGACTTTACATTCTATAATCTCACCTTATTGAAGTTGTACCTTGTGTACACTCGCTTGATAGAATTTATATTTTGTACACAAATACATGAAAGGGGCCTACCCTTGGCCCACTCACCTTAATAGGAGTTATGACTAGTACACACTCAAATGATATAGTTCTTGCCTTGTACTGTCTCACCTTGACACGAGTTATACCTCGTGTGTGCTCATCTGATAAAAGAGCTTCATACTTGTACAAGCTTAAAGATAAAAAACCAGTTAATGGTAAAAATGATGTTACTAAAAATGCTAAAATATGATAGTTATTAAAGTAGACAATTAAAGCTAAAGTAACAAATAAAGCATAAGGTGAGAGTTAAAGATAAAAGTAAATAATAAAATTAAAGTTTGTTTATGACTAATATGCTAATGTATATTAATAATGTTACAATTAACACTCACTCAACAATACTACTTTTGTCTGCATATTAGTTTAGCCGGTATAATTATTAAATAAACAATGACGGCTTGACATGGATTTTAAAGCTACCTAACTATATCCAGACTTGCATTATGTTGATAATAAAGTTCACTTGGAATTTATTATTGTAGTAGATATTGACAACAGTTCAAATAGTGACATTTGATATGAATTAACGGTTGCTTAAAGTTAAGAATTATGTGATTCTGATACGTAATTCTAATTGTAAGGCTGACTAGAAATAATACCTTACAATATAAACTTACAAGAATACATAGCATGTAAATACTAAACGATTCACATTTTATTCATAATCATTCCAAAGGCTAATGAAATAACCTTTAACAAACTATTACAGGTAGTTGTACCAATTTACTATATTAATTTGGAACTCCATGCAAGTTAAAGTAATCATACGTGACTTCATAACATAACACCAAACCAAATAACAACATAGAAACTATAAAACACAAGAACTATTACATTCCTACTAAGGTATGGTGCAAGCATGGTGGCAATGTTGATGCCATCAATAATAGAAGAAGCACCAAGGCTGCTAACGCAGAAGTGTTAAATTTGTAATACTTGAAGATGATTTCCATTCATTAGTACCATGAATTAATGGTACATCGTAAAGATCAGATTGCTCAACTTCTAGGACTAGACTTGTAGTCTCGATACATGTTTGTTGTTGAACCCAAGGATGAGTTGTGAACTTCCTCAAGCCATCTAGCTCCATAGCCACCTCTTTCATTGTAGGTCTATCATGGCCTACAAAACTAAGACATCTCCTTACCAACTCACCTACTACTTCTAACTGCTCAAGAGTCCCTTCAAGTAAAAGTCTAGGTTCAACAATTTCAAATAAGCGGTTTCCTTTAACTAAATTGACAAAATAGGTGGCTAGATTTTTTTCTTCATTTTTTCTATCAGAACCAATTGGTTTTTACTCAGTCATGAGTTTTGCAAGGACTACCCCAAAGCTATATACGCCACTTTTTTCAGTTAGTTGGCTTGAGTTGAAGTATTCTGGATCCAAATAGCCAAGCGTGCCTTGAATAAGAGTAGTTACTTGGTCGTGATCTAATGGTACTAACCTTGATGCACCAAAATCTGAAATTTTTGCCATGTAGTTATCATCTAATAGTATGTTGGTAGACTTGACATCTTTGTGTATGATTGGCATACTAATTTCTGAATGAAGGTACCCAAGAGCACTTGCAGCTTCGATGGCTACTCTCAACCGATTTTCCAAAGATAACCAATTCATTCCACCCAATCGATGGTGGATGTGATGGAAAAGAGTGTTATTGGAGATGAATTCATAAACTAGTACTGGTACCTCCTCTTCCAAGCAACAACCCAAAAGCTTTTACCACATTCCGATGAATGACTTGCGTAAGGATTATACCTCATTGATGAACTGCTCTGCTTGGGTCGTATCCACTAGTTTAGACTTCTTTATTGCAAGTACACGTTTGTTAGATAACACTCCCTTGTACACCACACCATAAGCACCTTTCCCAATACTTTGAACTGGAGAATAATTATCAGTGGCTTTTTTAAGTTGATCGGAGCTAAACAAAGTCATTGCTTCATTAGATCCTTGTGATTTGATCTTTTGTCTTAGTAACACTCCCCCATTTTGCTCAAAGAACCTTTCTTGAAGTCTTACTAGCTTCCTCCTTCTTATACCAAAGAAAATTACCACTGTTCCACATAGTATTGCAAACATGCTAGATACAATTGCTACATATGTCAACAATATGAACAAACACATTAATCAGTAGTCATTTGGAAAACCAACATGTTAAACATAGCGATTTTCAAGGTTGGAATAGTGGGCATAAAGATAGTCATATTAACATGAACGAGTTACCTGTAATTATTACCCCTATGGTATTTGTGCAAATACCATGACAAGGGTATTTCTTTTGATCTTTGCACTCATCGATGTCTGAGAAGAAATTGAAAATAAAATAAACAAGTAAAAAACCATAAGGGAACAAACTTTACATAAATAAAGATCAAATTAAATATATTATTATTATAGTTTGGTCAAATTATAACTAGTCATATTAATTCTATTAATTGATCGATACGATATTATTTTAACCTATTGTTGTCAATCTTGGTATTTATGAACATGTTAAATCTTGCTTTTTGACCCTTAAAATTTGTTAATTAGATTTACTCCTTGAAAAGATGTTATATAATATTTTGTTTAGTGCTGGTATTTTTCTTAGAGTATATGGCATTAATTGGCTCTATGGTAATGTTATATTGTAAATTTACTCTTTAATCACCAATGTTATATACATGCATTTAATAACAAAACAAAATAGCTTAAATAAAACAATAACACCACAAAAGCATGGTCGCACATTTGCCGTTCAAAAAAAAAAACATAACACCACAGAAAACACAAGTGTTTATGTTGTGGATAAGGTAAAATTAATTTTAATAATTCATATTATTATCAATTAGTCAATAATATTATATATTAAAACTGGACTAATCATACTTTTAAATTTTATTTTCATTGTCAATAAGATTAAAACACTAAACAAAAAAAGCTATTTTGTGGCATACATTTTTAATGACATCTACTTCTTGTACCACTAATATAGGTTTTTAATAATACTTTCTGTAATTCATATTTTTCTGAGACATTTTTAGTGAGATTAAACTTTTATATCACTAATTTAGATGTTTAATGACATTTGATGTATGCCATATTTGCCTGTGTTTACAAAATTTCATAACTGATCGTGTTTATCTTCAGTTGCCTATGTTTACAAAATTTCAACCACTAAATGCGTTTGACTATTGCTTAATCCAACTGAAAAGTTGGAACGCAACATGATCTCCGTTCTTGGTGAAAAAAAAAACATAACTGATCGTGTCGACAATACATATAAAGACGCAAAAGAAGCCTCAAAATCTTTCTTCAACGGGTCATGGAGGCATGATATATCACGCTTGTATTTCATTAGATTAATCTCAACATGTTTCGTCAATATTTTCTATTGCTGGAGAAGAACCAATTAGTATCTCATTGTTAATACTAGAGATGGGAAAAACTTGCTACATAATACTTAGGTTTATAAACCCTCTAAAACGTACTCATGGAAATGGAGATTTGTGTAGGTATGCTTTCTATTTGAAGATGATATGTGTATATTCTTTCGATTTAAAGATGGTACTACCAGCATGTGTTAATTTGTTATATGTAGTTACTTTTTTTTATATTTGCTTTCAGTTTGATGCTAGTGTTTGTTAATGATATATAGCTACTTGTTAATCATATATCTTATATATTAAACTAGGCTATAATCGTGTTTATTACACGGGTTGAATAAAAAAATACTAAATAATTATTAACGAATAGTTAGTAAGTGTAAAATATTAAATATACAATTATTTTGATTAGCGGATAAAACATTTTTACTATTTTTAAAACTTCCGATTTAAAAAATTATTGCTTTGAAAAATTTTCGTTTTGTTTATCAATATTTCATTGTTTAAAAACTCTGGGTGTGTTTTGTAAAAATTTTATTTTTAATAAAAAATGATTTTAAAAAATTTTATAATTTAAAAAAAGTTTTGTTGTTTTGAAAAAATAATAGTTTTAGAAAAAAATGATTTTAAAAAATATATTTTTAATCAAAATTCTCAGGTTTTATTTAATAGAAAATGTCTTTTTAAATTAATAACTAAAAAATAACTTGAATTTATAATATACAGAGGGAAGGAAAATTGTGGTAATTAGTTATTTAACTTTTTTAAATAAAATAAATAGTATGGACGGGAAAACTAATGTGAAAAGACTTATGAAAATGTCATGTGACATCACATATAAAGGATTATTAATTAGGTTAGATATAACTAAACATGCAACATATATAGCTAGTCATGTTTTTTATGTCAAGTTTTTTTAAACCTTTGAGGCATAGGTTTAAGCTACTGTTTTAACTTTTAAGCTATTCTATTAAAGCATTGGGTTGAAGCTTTGTTCAAGATTTTAGCCCAATGGTGAGCCTAATTCAACAATATTAATCACATAATCTGTTCTATAGGAATTGTTTAAGACTTGAAACCGTGAGACCCATTATAGTTTCAAATTATTCTGGTTCTTTAAGTGTTTTATAAGGTATATATCTTACTTAATTGGTATTGTGATTTCCATCTAAATGATTTTTACTAATTGAAATGAGATACTAATGTACCTTGGCGGCCTGTATAAAGATAGGGGTTGTCCTCGTAACCGTTATTGCATTCACAACGATACCCACCACCTTGTACATCATCGCACCAACTGTTTTCTTTGCATGTGCTATCATCAATAGTGCAATTTCCATCCATTACCCAATCAAGCACAAGGGGCAAAGTGGACTCTATCCTGTTCACAAAGTCCGTGTGATCAGGGGCGCCATGAAACCGTAAGCTGCCTTCCTCAACAAGAAAGCCATAGCCACATTGATTGAAGTCCCAAACATCTGCATGATTTTGTAAGGTATGAAGTGTAACATCCTAATATTGGAGACCATTGGGTATGGGTATTTGACAACAACCGTTTCCTGAACATTGCCCATCTAGCCTGATACGAACCAGCTGCACTCACAGTCGGCCCAAAAGGGACATAAGGAGGCCAGCCCGGTTCAATGAAGGCTGAACAAGTCGTCAACTGCATGCATTAATTTAGGAAGTTTAGTGGGTCCATGTTTTCATGTAATTTAGTTAGTGGTAGAAGTGCTTAGCTCACGTTTCTGAATTCTAGTTGCAGTTAATAAAGTGCACGATAGGAACTTGCATATTTAAGTAATTGTTTTGAGTTATAAAGGAGATCAGAAAATTGCCCCAAGAGTTTCTTTGTTTTCTCTGTTTCTTCTTCTTGTTCTTGGAGACTCACCCGCTCTAAGGGTGCATCATTTGGTGCTTTCATTCCGACCTCAACCCTTCACCATGCCGCCTCGTAGAGACCCGTCCACCACCGCTGAAACACTACCTTCCTTGAATGAGCAAATGGCTCAACTGATCGCCGCCACCACTTCCGCCTCTAATGTGTCCACCGCAGCAGCCTACCAGCAAACCACTCAATTGAACAATTTAATCAAAGCCACCGAAAACCTCAACACAAAACTGGATGCCTAGACCCAAAACACCGCTCACCTTGTAACCCACATCACCAAACTCACCGATCACCTTAACACAGAAATCCCCACATCCGCAGCTCCCAAAAACCCACCATTTACGCCACCATCAGGCCCTTCTACTCCACCCATTCTAACCAATCAAAACCACAACCCAAGACCACCCAAAATTACTCTTCCCCTGTTCGATGGATCGAATGCTCTCGATTGGATCTTCCAAGCCGAGAACTACTTTTCATACTACCAAATTCCCGCTGCCCAACGATTATCTCTGGCAGTTTTTTATTTCACTGGGGATGCTTTATCATGGTATAAGCACCTTGCGAATAATGAACTGTTAGGAACATGGCACACGTTTAAGCGTGAAGTTGAATTGCGTTTTGGCCCGTCAACTTATGAAAACCATGAAGCCACTCTTTTCAAACTGAAGCAAACCTCTACAGTCGCGGCGTACCAAACGGAATTTGAACGAGTTAGCAATCGGGTAGTCGGACTCTCACAACAAGCACTTCGAAACTGTTTCATCTCGGGTTTACGACCCGATATCCAAAATGAGATAGCCATTTTGAAACCGACTACACTTCATCAAACCTATGCATTAGCTCGTTTAGTGGAAGAAAAGTTGAACCAACAACCAAAAACTCGATCCAATACCTATTCAAAGCCAACAACCACCCCGTGGACATCTCCGTCCTTAACACAACCACCGAGAGTAGCGTCCCCAACCACACCAAAACCCTCGTTGTTACCTACCCCAACCAAACCCACCCAAAACCTCCCATTTACCAAGCTATCTGCTGACGCACTCATTCAACGTCGCAGATGGGTTATGCTTTAAGTGCCCTGAAAAGTATTTCCCAGGGCATAAATGTTCTCCCCCACAATTTATGTTGATTGTTGATAATGATGAACGGGAAGATTCACAGGAAACCATCACCGAGCCACCAACCGGCAATCCTTCGACACCACAGTTCTTGTCATTATCAGATGCAGCATATTTTGGTGTTTTTTGTGCTCAAACCCTTAGAGTCACCGGCCACATAACCGGTACACCCGTCACCATCTTGATTGACTGCGGAAGCACACACAATATCATCCAACCTCGAGTTGCCACAGCTCTCCATCTACCTACAAAACCAATTCCACCCTTCTCTGTTATGGTTGGCAATGGTGAACACATATCTTGCCAAGGATATTGCCAAGATGTGAAGTTACAATTGCACAAGGTACAATTTCATGTTCCGTTCTTTGTGTTTCCAGTGGAAGGCGCGGACATCATACTAGGCATTGGATGGTTAGGCACACTGGGTCGACTCTCCGCAGATTTCTCAATCCCAGAAATTTCATTCTCCAAGGACGGGAAAACATGCACGTTGATTGGTGAACCATTGGGACATCAAGTCTCGTCTAGCACACTCACCACCCTTCTCAAACATGGTTCTGTTGCTTCCTTACATACATTAACCTACAACCAACCTACACCAACCACCAACAATGACCTTCCTTCCCATGCAGACCCTATCATCCATAACCTTATTTCTAAATACCAACCAATTTTTGATGAACCCAATGCTCTTCCACCCAACAGAAACCATGATCACCATATCCCATTACTTGATGAGAACCACACTGTTAATGTCAAACCCTATAGATACCCGCATTTTCAGAAACAAGTAATGACAAACCTCATTTCGGAAATGCTTGCCACAGATGTCATACGTCCCAGCCAAAGCCCTTTTTCCTCCCATGTCCTTTTGGTTAAAAAGAAAGATGGCTCGTGGCGTTTTTGTGTCGACTATAGGGCCTTAAATGCCGTCACAGTCCGTGACAGATTCCTGATCCCTACAATAGACGAACTCTTAGATGAACTGCATGGCGCGAAAGTGTTCTAAAAAATTGACCTCCGTTCGGGGTATCATCAAATTCGTGTAGCGGAAAAGGACATCCACAAAACGGCATTTCGCACCACCGACGGTCACTACGAATTTGTAGTGACGCCATTCGGGCTTACTAATGCCCCGTCAACATTCCAAGCAACCATGAATGATTTATTTCGACCGGTACTCCGTCGGTTTGTACTCATATTCTTCGATGATATACTCATTTACAGTACCACTTTACAACAACATTATGATCATCTTCAGTTTGTTTTTGATACTCTATCATCTAACAAATATCATGCTAAGCCTTCAAAATGTGTGTTTGCTGTCCATGAGATATCATTTTTAGGACATCGTATTTGTGGCAAAGGGGTAGCACCGGAGCCAGACAAGATCTAAGCAATTCAAAATTGGCCAACACCAACTTCTTTCACGACCTTAAGAGCCTTTCTTGGCCTAACCGGTTATTATAGAAGATTTGTTCCCAATTATGCTAACATAGCTGCACCACTGACCAATCTGCTCAAAAATAAGGAATTCAAATGGAATGATTTAGCCCAGACATCATTTATCTCCCTTAAAAATCAGATGGAAAACTTGATCACTTTGGCCTTACCCGATTTTAATGAACCATTTGATGTGACTACCGACGCATCCGGAGTAGCCATCGGTGTCGTTTTATCCCAGCACAACAGACCCATTTCCTTCTTTAGTAAGAAGCTGTGCCCTACAATGCAGAACCAATCCACTTACACCAAAGAGCTATATGCCATTACGGAGTCCGTAAAGAAATGGCGACAATACCTCCTTGGTCGTCGATTCCGTGTTTATACAGATCATCATAGTCTGAAGCACTTACTTACACAGACTATCCAGACACCAGAACAGCAGAAATGGGCAACAAAGTTGATGGGGTTCGATTATGAGGTTCACTATAAACCCGGGAAAGGAAAATATAGTTGCCGATGCCCTCAGCAGAGTTGACTTGAATACTTGCTTGGCGATTTCTCATCCATCTGCCACTTGGTTAGATGAATTGCGAAACTACTTCAAATCTGATATAAATGGGAAACAACTGATCGATCAACTGTTACAAGACCCAGGTAGTTTTCCACACCACTCATTCCGTGATGGTCTTGTATACAGGAACGGGAAGATTATGATACCAGCGATTGCTTCCTTACGGGAAAAACTACTCGAGGAATACCACTCTTCATATTTGGGCGGTCATTCGGGTGTCACCGCTACCACCAGACGTATGGCAGCAATCTTTTCCTGGGTAGGATTACGCAAAGCGGTGGCAAAATTTGTACGACAGTGCGTGGTGTGTCAAGCAACTAAAACTCCAAATCACAAACCATTTGGGTTGCTCCAACCGTTACCAACACCGGAAGCACCATGGATAGACATATCCATGGATTTTATTACTCACCTTCCCACATCTAAAGGCAAGACAGTTATTTGGGTCATCGTTGACCGGTTATCAAAATTTGCTCACTTTCTTGCACTACCGACTCATTACACAGCGGTTTCCTTAGCAGCCGTCTTCATGCGGGAGATCTATCGTTTGCATGGCCTCCCCAAAACAATTGTTTCCGACCGTGACCCTGTGTTTCTGAGCTGCTTCTGGTCGGAGTTGTTCAAACTGATGGGAACGAAGTTGTTACACTCGAGTGCTTACCACCCGCAAACGGACGGACAAACGGAGGTCGTTAATAGGTGTTTAGAAGCTTATCTTCGATCGTTCGTTTTCGATGAACCACGTACATGGTACAGGTACCTACATCTGGCAGAGTTCTCTTATAATACAAGTTTCCACTCGGCTATTAATATGTCGCCATTCAAAGCGGTATATGGTCGAGATGTTACCTCTATTTTCGAGTACACAGCAGGGGATACAAGAAATGCTTCAATTGAATCTTCTTTGTTAGAGTACCAACGCCTGATTACCCAGCTCAAAGAATCAATTGAGAAAGCGAAGCACCGTATGACAAAACAAGCTAACAAAAAAAGGTTGGAGAAGGAATTACAGGTTGATGATTGGGTGTATCTGCGCTTGCAAAAATATCGACAGAGTTCGGTGCGTGACAGGTCCAATCAGAAGCTTTCTAAACGTTATTATGGTCCTTACCGGGTGATGGAACGGATCGGTAAAGTTGCTTATAAATTGGAGTTGCCAGCGGGGTCAAAGATACACCCTGTGTTTCATGTTTCCTTGTTAAAGTTATGTCAGGGAGATATTCATATACCAGCAGATGACATTTTGGACGTGCAAGTTGATGATCAAGATGAAGTTCTTCCAGAAGCAATACTAAACAACCGGAGAACCAACCAAGCCAAGCAGATATTAGTTAAGTGGCAATCGCACCCGCTCGAGGAAGCTACATGGGAGCTGGAATCAGATTTTCTTGCAAGCTTTCCAGATTTTATCAACATTGGGGACAATGTTACTTTTCAGGGAGGGAGTGATGATACGAACCAGCTGCATAACCCACAGGAGCTGATGGACCAGCCCACTCACAGTCGGCCCAAAAGGGACATAAGGAGGCCAGCCCGGTTCAATGAAGGCTGAACAAGTCGTCAACTGCATGCATTAATTTAGGAAGTTTAGTGGGTCCATGTTTTCATGTAATTTAGTTAGTGGTAGAAGTGTTTAGCTCACGTTTCTGAATTCTAGTTGCAGTTAATAAAGTGCACGATAGGAACTTGCATATTTAAGTAATTGTTTTGAGTTATAAAGGAGATCAGAAAATTGCCCCAAGAGTTTCTTTTTTTTCTTTGTTTCTTCTTCTTGTTCTTGGAGACTCACCCGCTCTAAGGGTGCATCATAGCCCATCATGTGTTTTGCGACATAGTCCAAAACAACCACTAGTAAAGTCATTTCCTTCTTTCCCTGTTATCAAAGCACAATCATCACAATCGATTACGGTGAACTTGTTCTTTGATGAAAAAGTGAAAGGCCCCGCATCGGTCTCCCATGAAAATCCATCACCTGGAGACCCATTTTCTGTGTAGCATCTATAAGTAACTTTAGTGAAGATACGTAGCTCTGAATCTGAAATGTTGAATATTCTGTTACTACCATCGCCAAATAACAACTTTGGGTCTTCATAATCAGAACTGTCACACGTGAGGTTAAACCACTCACCGAGGGAACAATGTGTGCCAATACCAAAAGGGTAAGGAACTGTAACATTCCCACAGTGTGTTGAACAACTTGGTTTTGTTGTGTCGTTCATGAAAGCGCCTTCTACGACTATAAATGTAAATAGAAAAAGGATGAGAAGAAAATGCATTTTATTTATCTCTCTAGCTATTATGCGGTACGTTTTTTTATGTGTGCTTCAACAACAAGTATCAGCCAAATTTATAGAGTGGCTAGCTACTAGATTGTGTTAAACCTCATTGAAGAAAATTAACTGATGGAGCTAACTTGTGTTATGGTTCAATGACTTTGGTTTCAGTTTGTCGTCTAAGGGTGGAGACGTGGAGTTATCAAAATGTGACCAGAATAATAGCGAAAAAATATTCTGTTGGTCCCAAGTGCATATCTACCGTGGATTTTCTTATAAGCAAAAAAAAAATGTTGTATGTGGACCATATGTACACATCGACTTTTTACCTTACATATATATAGCTTAGTTTATCTTTTATACTATAACTAAGCCACCCGTTTGTGACGTAAAATCGCGTCAGACAGGATCAATGTCAGATCACCATTGTAACTATTAATACTGGAAAAAACTTGTATTTAATAGTAAAAACAAAAACTTAAAGGTAAAACCAAACGGAAAGTATACATAAAAATATTAAATCACACACGTGAAAAGTAAAATAGTAAAAACAATAATCAAGTCGGTCTAGGGCCCATGCTTAATGGGAAAGAAATATGTGTAAAAACGTTGAACCACACGTGCACATTGCCACCTGATAAATCTTATAATTTAGACCGAAATGTAATATGAAAAATTTTTAAGAATGAAAAATATATGGGATTAAAGTTGAAAGTAAAAAATTTGTAAGGGTAAAATTGTATAATATATAAAAGTATTTGGGTTAAAAAAAACAAAATTATATACAACCCAATAAAGATAAAATACAAACCATGATGCATAAAAACCTTGTTGATTAGTAATACACAATTACCTTCGTGAAACAGGTTGAATACTTGATACAATATTAAACAAAAGAGGGTTTGATAGTATGATCCAATAATATAATTTCAAGGCAAAAAAAAGGTCTTGTAAATTAAAATACGCAAAATTTTATAATAGTTGATAAATTTGAATAAATAATAAAAATGTCAAGGAAAAAAGATATCTTGCATAAAAATATCTATAAAATTTGATATATTTGACGCTTTTTTATACTAAATTTGAATATTTGAATTCTGAATATTGATAATTAGATATAACAAAATTGTTACTTATTAATCAGATTTAAATTTTGTGTGTATATAAGAATTTAAAATTTTAATTATTTGAAGTTAATAAATATAAAAATAAAAACTTTTAAAATTAGGTTTGTAAAACTATAAAATTTATAACCATTATCATATTTGATAAGGTCTAAAAAAATTTATCATAATCAAAATTTCAATTTAGAAAATCAGTATCATACTTTTTCTTTCTACTATAATAAAATAATAACTAGACGTGACACATGACAGCATTATATTCCTCTAGTCGTTTAGTAATTCTAACCATCGTCGCTGTCTAATTGCAGGACCGTTTAAGGGCTGGTCACTTACAATACAACAACACAACGAGGAGAGATCTTTAGTTTGAAATCAAAAGAAAATTATATATTCAAAACTAATAACTACTTACTAAGGAATTAATATTCGGAAGAAATTCTGATATATCTTTTGAAGCTTAGATCTACTTTTAAATACTTATATGTTTTGAAGGATAAGTTTCTTCCTAAAGTAATTTAGGCTTGCAATTTTTATTTACTCTTCAAATAAGATTTATGAAGCTTAATATCTTCCGAAACCAAATCTGTCTTGGAAGCAAAATTACTATAAGTATATTTTCTTCCGAAGCAATTCTTCTCAATTTAAGGAATATCTTTTAAAGTAAATTTAGCTTCGAAAGTTTTCATTAAACTTCCGAAGGCAAATTACATTCGGAAGATTTTGAACTTCCAATATAACAAACTTTTTGGGCACTTTTTCATAGGTGAGACAGACATCCGAATTTTAAAGTTTATCTTTTGCAATAGCTTTGTCTCAAATCTGATCATATAAATACCCTTACAACGGATCTCCCTCTCTCTTCTTCTTCTTCATCTGCAAATCCCAAGCCCTAAATTACCCATTAACCCTTGTTGTTCTTTCAATCTCTCTTACAAAAGCTTCATAAAATGGCCAACTCTGAACCCCAAAGCCAGCCAGCCTTTGTCATGCACCTACACAGGCAACACAACAAGGTTACTCTATTATCCACTGAGAAAGGCCCTGGTTTTGTAGGGATCTGCAACTTTCTTTCTCGCTCTTCCTATCTCACCGCCCTCACCATTGACCCTCTATCATATGTATATCAACTCTTGGTGTTTTGGATGACCTGCAAAGAGGTCATAATGGACGATGAGAAGCCACTATCTGCCTCAGCGCAGGGGATGACGTTTTTCATCACTCCAACAACCATTAACCAACGCTTGAGGTTGGATGATGAAGATGGTGAACTGTCCTTCACCAAGCAGGCAGTCAATGGATCATTCTAGCTGATGAGCTATGAAGGTGACTTCTCAGTCGAAACCTTCAGGAAAGAGAATGTGTCCTCTCAATGGAAATACCTCCTCCATGTATTCATACACTCTTTATCCAACAAGCATGGAGGATGGGACCAAGTTTCAGAAGATCTTTCCTATATAGTCCATGGAATGGTCTAGGGGACAAGTTCAGGTATTTCCTACTTGCTAACTTAGACTCCAATGAATAATACATGTTCCCTAGATATGTCCAGCATATTTTTAACTGTGAACTGCGCTCATATTTGAGGGGAATATGTATTGTTCTAAAGTTAAGACAGATGAAGCCTGACATCTTTACCATAATGAGGAGAATCACTGTTGGTTTTTCCAAGGTAGAAACAACCCTTGTCCAGAAAATATTAGAGCAACCTGCTCAAGGTGACAACTTGGCAATCCTAGCCAATGTTGAACCCGCACCTTTATCATCTTCACCACCTACACATCCCCAAATCACCATCACCTACAAAAGAAAATCCAAACGAATCCCTGCTTAGTCTATTTACATTGAGCATGCCTCCATATACTCACCCATGTAGGAATAGGTGGAACTAAAAGCTCTCACTTCTACTGAGGAGCATACCTCTCACATCCTTCTATGAATAGTGTTGAGGTTTCTCTTGCTCAACCAGATGAGCTCATAACCCCGGCCTCAAGTAGGGGTGCTCAAAAAATCTGATATCCAAAAATATCTGAAATCCAATCCGTATCCGAATCCGAATAAATCGATCCGAATCCTTATTCGGATATCCGAATTCCTTATTCAGATTTCGGATCGGATTTCGGATATCACAATTTTTTATTCAGGTTATTTTGATTACTCGGATATCCGATTAATCCGAATAAGACTTCGACTATGTTTCTAGCCCAATACTCATACCCAACGATCTATTATTATTTCAACTCAATACACAAGAATATATGCACATTCTAGTCATAATCCTAATAATCTTGCAATAATCGACCGTCGTTCTAAATTAGAGATTCTAATCTTCGGGTTCTATACAATTACCTATTATATTTTAATTTTGAATTTGCACACAAGTCAAATTTTATTTTTTAGTTTTATATTTTTTATAGAGATTCCAACTTATAAAATGTTAATAATAAAAATTAGCAAAAAAAAAAAGAAATATAAGATAGAAAAAGATTGTTTTATGGTTTATTCGAATTATTCGGATATATCAGAATCCGATCCAAATTGAATTAGGATAAATTCAGATCGGATAAAAAAATCAATATTCGGATCGGATCGGATTTCGGATAGGGTCCTAAATTTTTCAAATCCTAATAATCCAATTCGAATAATCCATTATCCGATCTGATGAACATCCCTAGCCTCAAGCCTTCATCCTGAGTCTCAAAACTCAAATGAACAACCTTCATGGGAAAGCTACCATCCCCAACCATTAGATCTTAAGCAACCAATCCCTAACTTAGAATTCTTTGATGATGAAGACATGGTATTCAGTGAGTACCATGAGTCTCTCTTCTTCTCCCCTACTGAAGGAGTGATGAGTGCTTCTGACACTCCCATGTCCAACCCACATCATCCACCTATTACTGAGGTGGATCTCTCTAAACAAGTTTAAGAGGTACATGTAGAAGAGGCTCTCACTTCTGCAAGTGATTATATCATTAACACCTCAATCACGACAACCACCCTCTTGACACTTTCTATGAAGCTGTCATAGAGTACGGGAGATCCAAAGACCAAGAAAATATATCTGGTGGTAAGAGGGATGACTTTGGTTATGTAATCTTATCCCCCCATGTTTCTCTTCTGATGAAAATGATGGGAATATGTGACAAAAGGTGCAAAAACTGACAAATACTTACACATATCTGGTCTCTAAAGTTAGTCACCTGGAATCTCAGGTGGCTACCTTACAAATGCTGGTGCATAATTGTTGGATCAAGTAAGGCTGGTACAACAAAAAAAAACCCCTAGAAACAATTTTGGTACTACTGTGAAAAAACTTCCGAAGGGAAAAGCTGCACTTCTGAAGATTAAGGCTAAAAGAACTTCAGAAGAGGAATTCTGACTTCCGAAGACAAAGTCATCCTTCTTCATAAGTTCAACACTTAGAAGATTTCAAGACAATGACTTCCGAAGTATGAAGTCATTAAGACCAGCACAAGTCTCGGAAGAAGTACACTCTTCCAAAGTATAAGTGGCTTCGGAAGAACTTGTTCTTGTAAGGCCCCGTTCCCGGGATGCTTACAGTTGGTCATTCATCGCACATAAAACATATAATTACATTGAATTAAGAAAACATTGCAGCGGAAGCATTCAAAAATAACATCACGTTTCATTATAATTACTTTTGCCAAATAATACATCATTATCCGGTTACAAAATTCATGTTTGCATTACATCACAAAAGCTATATAATTGGATGCCATCCCAAAAGATCCGAGTAGCCTCGCCGTGCCATTCTCAGCAATCATTTACCTGCCAACTGGAAAATGTAAAAAAAGTCAGCGTTGCTGAGTGAGTTCTAGTTTTATAACATAAATATACTTTACTTTCATTGAAAACCATTCCTTTATCATGCGATCATTCAACATACGTATACACAGATATTATCATTATTATCTTTCGTCTCACTCATTATCTTCCGTTCTTTTCGTTCATTCTGTCTTCCGAGTCTTTTGCGACAACATAGTCGCTCACCTCAATGGCAATCTCAATGATTGCACGCTATCCGAGTCTTTTGCACCCCTAGGGTTGCTCACCTCAATTGCCCATCACGATAGCAAGCTATCCGAGTCTTTTGCAACAACAAGATTGCTCACCCCAAGGCAATATCACGATAGCACTTTACTCGAGTCTTTTGCAACGACAAGGTTGCTCACCTCATAGGCAATCTAAATGATTGCACTTCTTCCGAGTCTTTTGCAACACAAAGTCGCTCACCCTAATATATATGCTTGCAAGCCTTTCTTTCGTTCACTCATCATTCATTAATGCATGCATTCTTACTTCATGCTTCTCTTTCATTATCTTTCGCTTTACATTACATAATACTTCATTCATTCATTAGCATGACATGTAAAGCCACAAGAAGGATAAGCATACATCATAATAAGGAACATATCATACACATTCATCATCATCATACAGGGCAACATCATACATTCATAATATGCATAAACATGCAACATCATCATCGTCATGCCCTACATGCTCTCTAAGGCCATAACCGTCCTCTTACATGCTCTTACGGGTCACTTTACGTCCAAACCTACATCTGCACCTTTCCCCGAAGGCCAGAAGTCAAACTACACATTCCTTCGAGTGCAACAGCCCTATTCGGGCGTATGAACACCCTTCAGTCGCATGGCCTCCATGCGACTAAACATCATGCGACTGGACTCATGCGGATGAACATCTATGCGAATGAACATCCAATCGTGCGTATGGACCTTGTGCGAATGGGATTACTGCGAATGGGCACCTATGCGACTGACCTCATACGAATGGACTCATGCGACTAAGCATCTATGCGACTGAACCCTCAGTCGTGCAATCCCCATGCGACTGGACTCCCAGTCGTGCGACTGAAACCTTAGTCGTGCGATTGAACCCTCAATCATGCGAATGAATCCCAATCGTGCGAATGACCCTCAATCGCCCCTCATTCGGCCGTATGGCCTTCATTCGGTCGCCTAGCCCTAGCTGATGCAGAATGGAGTTCATCCCGAACCCAATCTGCCATTTTTGGCCTCCAAGCTCATCCAAACCCATTCTAAGCCTAAATTAACCCTCCTGGACCTTAGGAATGCATACCATAACACCATACAAGCACACACAAGCCCGAAATCATACTCTAAACGCATCATACACATCACACCCAAATGGGTCAAACACATACACACACAAAAACGGGTTTTGAACATTTTCCAGCCCCATAATCGGTTGAAAACAAGTAAAAGTGGGGTCCTAGAACTCACACAATCGAGCACAACGTCAAGGGCTTCGATTTGGCTTGCTACTCGACGAATTTGGACACCCGAATCACCCGAAACACCCCTTTTTCTCCTTTTTCTCCTCTTTTCTCTCTTCCCCCTCTTGAAATCTGAAAATTGTGGTGTGTGGGGAGAGTGGGCTGCCCTCTCCCTACACATATCACCACACTACCCAACTTTTCTTCGTTGGCGAGTTTAGTCCCTCAACTTTGGACTTTATTTCTTCTCTTTCTTTGCCGGCTTCAAAATAATAAATTTCCAGGTGTTACAAGTCCACCCCCCTTAAATAGGTTTCGTCCCTGAAACCTGTTATTCTTCGAACAAACGTGGATAATGCTGCCTCATTTCTTCCTCAGTCTCCCACGTTGACTTGGATCCCTTCCTATGCTTCCACTGTACACGCACAAGAGGAACCACTTTATTCCTTAGCCTTTTCTCCTTTCGGTCGATGATTGCCACTGGTTGCTCCACATAATTGAGCCGTTCATCTACTTCGATATCTTCCAATGGGACAATCATATCTTCGTCTGCTAAGCACTTCCTTAGATGAGATACATGGAATGTCGGGTGAATTCCACTTAACTCATCTGGCAACTCCAGTCTATAGGCCACCTCTCCTACTCGAGCAATGATTCGGAAAGGGCCTATATACCTTGGGCTCAACTTGCCCCGCTTTCGGAAGCGAATGATACCCTTCCAAGGTGAGACCTTCAACATAACCCGGTCACCCACCTGGAACTCAATCGGCCTGCGTCATTTATCAGCATACGAATTCTGTCTGTCTTTGGCTGCCTTCATGAAGGCTTTAATTTTCTCAAGCTTCTCAGTCGTAGCCTCGATTACCTCGACGCTCCCCAATTCTTTCTGACCAATGTCACCCCAACAAACGGGTGTTCTGCATCTCCTACCGTATAGCATCTCATATGGAGGCATGCCAATGCTGGCGTGATAACTGTTGTTGTATGAGAATTCGGCTAACGGTAGGTGGTCATCCCAACTTCCACCAAAATCAATCACACAGGCCCGAAGCATGTCTTCCAGTGTCTGAATGGTCCTTTCTGACTGACCATCAGTCTGGGGATGATAAGCCGTGCTGATATGTAACCTCGTCCCCATCGCGTCGTGGAACTTCTTCCAGAATTTGGATGTAAACCGGGTGTCGCGATCCGACACAATAGACACCGGCACACCATGACGAGTCACAATCTCCTTGATGAACAGATCAGCCAACCTCTCAGATGAATATGTCTCACGGATCGGTAGGAAGTGAGCACTCTTCGTCAAACGATCAACTATCACCCATATGGCATCGTACCCTTTCGGGGTACGCGACAGCTTTGTAATGAAATCCATGGTGATGTGCTCCCACTTCCATTCCGGTATATCCAGAGGTTGTATCTTCCCATATGGCTTTTGATGCTCGGCCTTCACCTGTAAGCAAGTAAGGCGCTTACTCACATACTCCACCACATTGCGCTTCATACCCGGCCACCAATAGTCTTTCTTCATATCATGGTACATCTTCGTAGCACCAAGATGAATGGAGTACCGAGTCTTGTGAGCTTCATCCATTACCTTCACCCGTAGATCCCCAAAACGAGGAATCCACACACGACCGAATCGGGTTCTAACACCGAGTGTGTTTTCACCCAACTCCCCAACCAGACCTCTCATTCTTTCAGAGTTAAGATGATCTTCTTTCAATGCCTCATCTTGAAACTCCTTAACCAGCTTCATCACATCGGAGGTCATGATCAACTGATAGGCTTTCACCTGAATCGGCTCGGGCCTCTCTTTCCGGCTAAGGGCATCAGCCACCACGTTGGCCTTGCCCGGATGGTAGTGGATCTCACAATCATAATCCTTTATAAGTTCCAACCACCGCCTCTGCCTCATGTTCAAATCCTTCTGCTCAAAAAAGTACTTCAGACTCTTGTGGTCAGTGAATATGGTGCACTTCATCCCGTAGAGGTAGTGCCTCCAAATCTTTAATGCAAAGACCACGGCTGCTAGCTCCAAGTCATGAGTAGGATAATTGACCTCATGAACCTTCAACTGTCGGGATGCATAGGCTATAACCTTTCCTCTCTGCATTAACACACACCCCAACCCCGAGTAAGAAGCATCGGAATAAACCACCAGATCTTCACTTCCATCGGGTAATGACAGAACAGGAGCTTGAGTCAATCTCGTCTTCAATTCTTCAAACGCCTTCTCTTGAGCTTGACCCCATACGAACTTCACCTCTTTTCGGGTAAACTTAGTTAGTGGAGAAGCAATCTTAGAGAAGTCTTGGATAAATCTTCTGTAGTAGCCCGCCAAACCCAAGAAGCTACGAATCTCAGATGGCGTCTTTGGTGACTTCCATTGCATAACCGCCTCCACTTTCTCCGGGTCCACCATAATCCCATCAGGATTCACCACGTGACCCAAGAACTGAACTTCGCGCAACCAGAACGCGCACTTTGAGAATTTAGCATACAACTTCTCCCTTCTCAACGTCTCTAGAACTTCCCGAATGTGACCAGCATGTTCTGCTTCGCTCCTCGAATAAATCAGGATATCATCAATAAACACAATCACTGATTTATCCAACATAGGCCGACACACACGGTTCATCAAATCCATAAAAGCAGCTGGCGCGTTGGTCAAGCCAAAAGACATGACCAGAAACTCGTAGTGACCATAGTGCGTACGGAAAGCTGTTTAGGAATATCCTGCTCCTTCACCTTCAACTGATGGTAACCAGATCAAAGATCTATCCTTGAAAACCAACTGGCACCCTGAAGCTGATCGAACAAATTATCTATCCTCGGTAAGGGGTATCGGTTCTTCACTGTCAACTTGTTCAGCTCGCGGTAGTCGATGCACATCCTCATACTACCGTCCTTCTTCTTTACAAACAGGACCGGAGCACCCCAAGGAGAGATACTCGGTCTAATGAACCCCTTATCAAGCAACTCCTGCAACTGCTCCATCAACTCTTTCATCTCGGTCGGAGCCAACCGATACGGTGCCTTGGCGACAGGTTGGGCACCCGGTATCAGATCAATCTGCAACTCAATCTCTCTGTCAGGTGGCACTCCTGATAAGTCTTCTGGGAACACATCTGGAAAGTCACACACAACCGGTACATCGGCTAGTTGTGGTGTTGGCGTATCCACATCCTTTACATAGGCCAAGTAGGCACTACATCCACGCCTCATACACTTTCCCGCCACCGCCATCGAGATCACCTTCGGAATCGTAGTAACCCGATCACCATACACCGTCACTGAACTACCGTCAGGCGCCGACAACTGAATCATCTTCTTGCGACACACAATGTTCGCCTCGTAGTCCGCTAACCAATCCATCCTAAGAACCAAGTCAAAACCACCTAAGGTCATCACGAACGGTCTAACAGGAAACTTATGACCCTCGAGTTCCATATCACAATTCTCTATCATCTCAGAAATCCTGGTAGACTCACCTATGGCAGTTTCTACATCGAAGGGCGCATCAACACATCTACTACTAACAGGCAGCTTAGCACAGAAAGCAGCAGAAATAAAACTTTTACTGGTACCCGAATCAAATAACACAGAAGCTAAAGTTTGGTTCACCAGAAACGTACCGGACACGACATCAGGGTCCGTTCTAGCTTCCTCCTGTGTCATGGTAAATGCCATGGCGCTCACCCTCGGTCCATCACCTCCCGTCCTCTTTGCCCCTGAACTCTCAGTCCTCGGCTTCTTACAATCTTTGAGCATGTGACCCTCTTCGCCACAGTTAAAGCACCGGACTGTACGACAGTCCTTTGCCATGTGCCCCGCCTTTCCACACTTGAAGCACAAGTTTGACCCAAACCTGCACTCCCCACTATGCTCCCGTCCACATTTACCACACCTTCTCGATCCCGCACCCAACATGACCACACGTCGATCATCCACCTGTGCCTTCTTATTACCCGTCGAGGCATTACCCCGACCAAACCTCTTTCCCTGCCAGTTCCGATCACCACCGCTCTTCCTGCCACCATTAGTCACCACCACCGTCCTCTCATCATACAATCTTCCCGCCAAATCCACCGCCGACCTAAACGTGCTCGGCCGGGCGGCGATCATGTGCCTGCGAATATCCGCCTGCAAACCGTGTATATACCTCTTGATCTTTCGGGACAGAGGCGTCACTTGATCCGGCACCAGACGTTCCATCTCGTTGAACTTCGTGGTGTACTGTTGGTGTGTCATGGTTCCCGCCTCCAGTTGCAGAAACTCCCTTTCGACCTTATCCATTTCCCGATGAGGACAAAACTCCTCGATCACCATCTTCTTCAGTTCGGGCCACCTCATTCTCCCGATTGCCCGATACCCTCCGCTTGGACAATGTTGTCCCACCAGCATAGTGCCGAGTCCACAAATGAATGGGTGGCAAACTTTACTTTTTGATCTTCCCGGCACTCGCTGATGTCGAGAACAGCCTCCATTTCTCTCACCCATCGGTGAGCAGCGGCAGCATTGCCATTACCGTCAAAAGTAGGGGGCTTGCATCTCATAACACCCCGTAGTTACAGCCTCGTGCCACCTCTCGCACAGGCTCCTCTTCCTCTTCCTCCTCATTATCGGAGAAAATCGTTTCAGGCTCCGGTTGCTCCCCCGAGGCCCTATTTCTTTCCTTCCTCTCTCCCTCCTTCACAGCTTTGATGACTTCGGTCACCACAGACGGTAAGATTGTCTGCATGACCTGATGTACTTCCTCAACAACAGCCTCCTTTACCGAGGCCCTCAAGTTCGCACTCTCATCCCCAGCTTCTGGATGAGGAGTCTCAGGTTCTGCAGGAACCTCTTTCTCAGCTCTAGGCCTTCCTCTTTTAGGGCGTGGTTCAACATCAGGGCCACCACGGCCTCCACCCCTAGAAGCTCTAGAAGATCTACCACCAGCCATTCTCTATCACACTGAAAGATTCAAACACCAACACGGTCATTCAAGGAAACAACTCAGTTTATGTCAAGTATAGTAAGTCCCTAATTACAGTGGCCAGTTGTGTTTAGCCACTTACTTTACTCTTCATACCCCAAGTATTACCTGTCCTGACTACATCAGTATTCAAATCTACATACAACACATAACATATACCATGCGCACATAAAACCGGTTAACTTTAAGAAAATACCTGATGGCACGCAGCTACTCAGTTTGGCATCCCATTCCCCATTCGTCCCATTCTCAGTTTAAGTTAAGGTTTATTTTGAAAATTTACCCATTTCACTTAAACTTTAGCTCTAATACCAACTTGTAAGGCCCCGTTCCCGGGATGCTTACAGTTGGTCATTCATCGCACATAAAACATATAATTACATTGCATTAAGAAAACATTGCAGCGGAAACATTCAAAAATAACATCACGTTTCATTATAATTTTTTTTGCCAAATAATACATCATTATCCGGTTATAAAATTCATGTTTGCATTACATCACAAAAGCTATATAATTGGATGCCATCCCAAAAGAGCCGAGTAGCCTCGCCGTGCCATCCTCAGCAATCATTTACCTACCAACTGAAAAATGTAAAAAAAGTCAGCGTTGCTGAGTGAGTTCTAGTTTTATAACATAAATATACTTTACTTTCATTGAAAACCATTCCTTTATCATGCGATCATTCAACATACGTATACACAGATATTATCATTATTATCTTTCGTCTCACTCATTATCTTCCGTTCTTTTCGTTCATTCTGTCTTCCGAGTCTTTTGCGACAACATAGTCGCTCACCTCAATGGCAATCTCAATGATTGCACGCTATCTGAGTCTTTTGCACCCCTAGGGTTGCTCACCTCAATTGCCCATCACGATAGCAAGCTATCCGAGTCTTTTGCAACAACAAGGTTGCTCACCCCAAGGCAACATCACGATAGCACTTTACTCGAGTCTTTTGCAACGACAAGGTTGCTCACCTCATAGGCAATCTAAATGATTGCACTTCTTCCGAGTCTTTTGCAACACAAAGTCGCTCACCCCAATATATATGCTTGCAAGCCTTTCTTTCGTTCATTCATCATTCATTAATGCATGCATTCTTACTTCATGATCCTCTTTCATTATCTTTCGCTTTAAATTACATAATACTTCATTCATTCATTAGCATGACATGTAAAGCCACAAGAAGGATAAGCATACATCATAATAAGGAACATATCATACACATTCATCATCATCATACAGGGCAACATCATACATTCATAATATGCATAAACATGCAACATCATCATCGTCATGCCCTACATGCTCTCTAAGGCCATAACCGTCCTCTTACATGCTCTTACGGGTCACTTTACGTCCAAACCTACATCTGCACCTTTCCCCGAAGGCCAGAAGTCAAATTACACATTCCTTCGAGTGCAACAGCCCTATTCGGGCGTATGAACACCCTTCAGTCGCATGGCCTCCATGCGACTGAACATCATGCGACTGGACTCATGCGGATGAACATCTATGCGGATGAACATCTATGCGGATGAACCTTGTGCGAATGGGATTACTGCGAATGGGCACCTATGCGACTGACCTCATGCCAATGGACTCATGCGACTAAGCATCTATGCGACTGAACCCTCAGTCGTGCAATCCCCATGCGACTGGACTCCCAGTCGTGCGACTGAAACCTTAGTCGTGCGATTGAACCCTCAATCGTGCGAATGAATCCCAATCGTGCGAATGACCCTCAATCGCCCCTCATTCGGCCGTATGACCTTCATTCGGTCGCCTAGCCCTAGCTGATGCAGAATGGAGTTCATCCCGAACCCAATCTGCCATTTTCGGCCTCCAAGCTCATCCAAACCCATTCTAAGCCTAAATTAACCCTCCTGGACTTTAGGAATGCATACCATAACACAATACAAGCACACACAAGCCCGAAATCATACTCTAAACGCATCATACACATCACACCCAAATCGGTCAAACACATACACACACAAAAACGGGTTTTGAATATTTTCTAGCCCGAAAATCGGTTGAAAACAAGTAAAAGTGGGGTCCTAGAACTCACACAATCGAGCACAACGTCAAGGGCTTCGATTTGGCTTGCTACTCGACGAATTTGGACACCCGAATCACCCGAAACACCCCTTTTTCTCCTTTTTCTCCTCTTTTCTCTCTTCCCCCTCTTGAAATCTGAAAATTGTGGTGTGTGGGGAGAGTGGGCTGCCCTCTCCCTACACATATCACCACACTACCCAACTTTTCTTTGTTGGTGAGTTTGGTCCCTCAACTTTGGACTTTATTTCTTTTCTTTCTTTGCCGGCTTCAAAATAATAAATTTTCGGGTGTTACAGTTCTTCTGAAGCCAGTTAACCTTCAGAAGAACCTACTATGAACCAGTGGATAAGTATGGTCCCTCTGACAAACCGCTGCAACCTCTGATATATTGCATGGTGCTTTCCCACGCCTATGTAGTTGACCATAATTTATTCCACTATTCATCCTTTATCAGTTAGTACAGTTACCAAATTTAGTTGGTGACAAAAGGTAAGTCATGGACATGTCGTGACTACCAAATCTAAGATAGTATTTTATCTTAGATACCATACTTCTAGCAATGTAGTATTTGTTTAGTCATAAGTTTCCAGCTAGTATCAAAGTATAACCAGCTGTAGATAGTAGTATATATAGTTTCTCATAGTAACTCATTCTGCATGCTTAAAAAGAGTCTTGTAAAACTTTGAGTTGAGAAGTAATATATATAAGTATCTTGAAAACCTGTCTCTTGTGTTTGTTAACTTATTATATTATTATCAACTCTTAAGGGATTCTGCATCATCAAACCGAGTGTGACTTAGTTAGTGTAAGAGAGAACACTTGTGTTGTGTGACGAAATTCGATCCTGCAATTGGTATTAGAGCTTCAGACTCTTGATTGTGAGATCTTACCATCCTAAATCACCTTGACTTTTCACTCATACACTCACCTCACTCAAAATGGCCACTAACCAGAAATTATTTGAGTTTGAACTGGGAACGATGACTAAAGCTCCTATCATCACCTGTGAAAACTTTAGATCTTGGAGCATGTGTATTGAAGGTTTCATTAAGTATCAAGACAACAAAATATGGAGATCTATCATCAATGGTCCTTACAAGCCAAAAGTGGTCGGCTGGTAATGGTGCCATGATAGAGAAAGGCTATTGAAGATTACTCAGATGAAGACCTCAAGAGAATGGACATCGATAGCAATGCAATGACTGTACTGCTTACAGCCATACCAAACTCCATAATGGTAGGCTTTGAGCACTGCAAGTCAGCCAAAAAACTCTTTGATGCTTTGAAATCAATGTATTCTGGTTCAAATGAGTCAAAGAAAGATTCCATGAAGCAACAATTTGAAAAGTTCACATATATTGCTGGAGAGACCCTCAACCAGCAATACTTCAAGCATATGGATCTTATTTCATCACTTCAGACTATAGGTGTGACTCTTGAGAAGAGAGATCTATCAAGAAAGTTCATGAGTGCACTTCCTCAAGAGTGGACTTTCTACTGTGTCTCTATTAAGAGGATAGAGAATATGAACACTCTCACAATGACTGAACTATACGGCATTCTTGATGGATACCGTGTAGAGATGGATACACAGAAAGGCCACTAGATGGGCAGAACCTCTAGTTCTTCTACTAGCAATGCTTTAGTTGTTGCTGAAGGATCAAGAAGCCCCCAGCCCAGCAGTACCTGACTTACTCCCAGCAGCCATCATGATCTTCTAGGCCAAACATCACTTTTTCTGAGACACCAAGGTCTCAACAGGCTCAATCAAGTTCCTTCCCGGACTATTGTGCCTTTGTTTCAGGAAATGAACATTCTAGTGACTTTCAGTTCTACTTCGATGATCTAGAATGTTTCAGCCCAGATGATGTTGAATACATGGACATAGTCCAACAAATGGCTCTGTTGACTTATAGAGCAAAGAAGTTCTTTAAAAGAACTAGAAGGAAGTTCCATCAAAACCCAATCAACTACAAATTCGGGTTTGACAAAACCAAGGCCAACTGCAATCAACTTGGTCATTTTGCCAGGGAATGCAAAGCTCCTAAATCCAACCCAGGAGCGGTCAAGCCTCCACACATCCTGTCACATCTAAAGCTGCTACAAGGTCAACTGAATAGCAAACTGCTGCTATTGCTCAAGAAGTTGACTAGAGCTTCATGGTGCAAGATGTGACCCCTGCTCAAGCACTCATGGATGGAACAGATGATAGCAAGGTATATGAACATCTCTATACTCCAGCTTGTATTGCTAAAGTCAAATTATATCAGGACTATGACATGGAAATCAAATCTGATATTGAGTCCTTAAACATCTTAAAATCTAATTTCAAAAGGGTAGAAACTCACTATAAAATAAAAATTGTTTAGTTAGAGAAAACTATATCATTTTTAAAACATGAACACTCCAACTATAGGGCTTAAATCAAAGATTTAATTTCCAAGTTAACTGAGGCTCAAGCCCAGCTAGTTATAGCTGAGGCCAAAGCACAAAAGTATGCTATTGAAGAGCATAACTTCAAAACCATTCTTGCATCATCCTCCCACTCAAATGTCTGTTATCAAAACAAAAGTGGGTTGGGAATCAATGAAATTGCTCCACCACACTCTTATGAGTCTACAAGATAACCAAGATGTGTTACTGAAGAGCAAGAGGTTCCATTTGATGACTCTCTACCTCATGAAAAGAAGAATGATGCAATTATGGAGACAATTATAGGGAAGGATCATGTAGAAAAACATATTCCCACTAGTGATGATCAACCCTTAACCACCAAAGCCAGAAGAAACAGAGCTAAGGCAGCCAAAAAAACTGCAAAAAAAGTGGCTGAGTCCAAGCTGAAGATAGACCAAAGCAAAAAGGTGTAATCATTTCAGCCAGACTCCAAGTGGTTGGTAGTTTTGATCCAAGAAAAGAGTGTAGTACCAGCACTCCTATTCAGCTGAAGGATCAAAAGCTGAAGAGGAAGACTGTTGAAGATGAAAAGAAGTGCAAGAAACAACAGTCATCACACCCCACGAAGAGTAACATTGAATGTATAATGTGTGGTCTGCACAACCATATGGCAAAAGATTGTTATTAGAATCCTCCAAGCACACATTATGCAACCAAAGTTAAGAAAGAAGGTCAAGAAGGGTTTCACATTTAGACCTTATCACATGGTCCAGGTGTTAGGAAAAGGAAAACTTGTTTCTGAAGCCAAGTTGCTTTCGGAAGAAACTCATTCTTCCGAAAGGAAAATAGCTTCAGAATACAAGACAAAGAAAATTCAAAAGAACAAAAGAATTTCTTTGAAACCTTCCGAGAAGAAGACTACTCCGGAAGAAAAGGTGGTGAAAGCCTCTTTCGACAAGAAAGAAGCCTCGGAAGAAAGCTATGCTGCTCAAGCTTCATCAAGCTCATCCACACTGATCAACCAAAGGATGGAATGGAAGATCAGAAAAGATGTTGCAGCCCAGACCTCTTCTTCACATACCACAATTGAACCCCATGCATACATTTCGGTTCAATTATGTCATCCATATTGGAAGAGCCCAAGACCAAAAAGGCTTGGGTCTCCAATAGTAACTAATCGTTTCACCTTATGTGCTGGGACATCCACATGACAAAAATAGAAATGTATGGATTATGAACAGTGGATGCTCCAGGCACATGACAGGGAACAGATCTCTTCTTCAACAATTTCAATATTTTGATGGAGGACTTGTTCAGTTTGGAGGTGAAACTGAAGGATAAATGTCAGGCAGAGATAGTGTATCTAATGGTAAGTTAAATGTAGATAAAGTAAACTTTGTCAAACAGCTTGAACACAATCTTTTAAGTGTTTTCTCAATTCTGTGATCAAAAGCACCAAATGCTTTTCACTGAACATGAGTGCATTATCCTCAAACCCGGGATGACAATTCCTCAAGAATTGGTGCTTCTTAGATCTCCCAGGAAAGGGGTTATGTACAAGCTAGATATGAATAATGCTTCCCCATCGGGTGAAGAATCATGCTTTCTTTCCAAAGCTAATGGTGACGGGTCAACTATTTGGCATAAAAGAATGTGTCATGTTAATTTTAAAACCATGAACAATTTGGTTAAAAATAACTTGGTACATGGTGTGCGTAAAAAGGAATTTTTTTGCAAGGATAACTATGTTGTATGTCTAAAAGGAGAGCAACACAGGGCTCCTCACAAATCCAAAGAAGTTAACTCTATCACCACTCCAATACACTTATTGCACATGGATCTATTTGGTCCCACAAGTATAATGAGCATTGGAAGGAAATCATATTGCCTTGTGATTGTTGACGATTTTACTAGATTTACATGGGTATTCTTTTTAAGAACTAAAGATGAAACTGCTAAAACTTTAAAGTCTTTTATTCTTAAAAAAGAAAAGCAAATTGATCACAAGGTTAAAATAATTAGAAGTGATCAAGGGACTGAGTTTAAGAATCAAGTTCTTGACTCATTCTGTAACTCAAAAGGGATTGCCAGACAATGTAGTGCTCCTAGAACTCCTCAACAAAATGGTGTTGCTGAGAGAGTAATACGACACTTATTGAGGCTGCTAGGACTATGTTAGCTGATTCAAAGCTGCCTATAACATTCTGGGCAGAGGTAGTCAGCACTGCATGCTATGAGCATAACAGAGTTCTTATAGTTAAGTCCCATGGAAAAACCGCTTATGAGTTATGGAACAAGAGACCACCGTTCATTAATTTTCTTAGGTCCTTTGGCAGCAGGTGTACCATACTTAACACAAAGGACAATTTAGCAAAATTTGCTGAAAAGTCGGATAATGTTATCTTTATTGGATATTCCTCCAACTCTATTGATTATAAAGTTTACAACATCAAAAATCAAAAATTTGAGGAATCATCTAACATTGTTGTAAATGAGCACACTCCTTGTATTAGGGGGAATGGTCCTAATCATGTCGTTAATTTAGAATTGTTTCCAAACTATTCTAAGCCTTCTTGTGAGAATGTTTCAACTGGAACATGTACTCAAAGTGATTATGATGATGACCAACTGTTTGAGTTACCCAGTCCTCTTCCAAGTTCTCCAAGAGTTGCTGAAAATCAAGCTCCCACAATCGGGAGATCTGAAAGTATAACCATCTCAAAAACCAGTGGAGCTTTAACAAGTTGACAACAAAGTGAGCCTCAAAACTCACTAAGTGACAACTCAAACAATGCACAACACCTAGCTAATGGAAGCAGCATTTTGAAAGAACATGCAACTTTTAATGCTACTTCACAGCCAAATGATATTGATGTTGTCTCTCCTTCACTCAGTCAGTCCTTGTTGAATGAACGTGTGACCTCAGCTGGTCCAAGTGTTCAAAATTTTGAGCAGAACTTCTCAAATCTAGATATCTCCATGCAATTAGATGTGATCCCTAGGCTCAGAACTCACAACACTCATCCAGTTGAGAACATCATTGGAGCTGTTTCTAAAGGTGTGAGAATAAGAGGACAAACTCATAATGAGAATGTATGCTTGTACTCATACTTCTTTTCTCAAATGGAACCAAGGAAGGTAGTGGAAGCCTTAAAGGATAGTAGTTGGGTTGAATCAATACAAGAGGAATTGCTTCAATTCAAGAGATGAAAGGTTTGGAACCTATGTCCACTATGTCAAATGTGCATTTCTATACAGGGATATAGACAGAGAAGTCTATATGTTCCAGCCTCCAGGATTTAAAGACCCATAGCATGCCAACTATGTGTGCAAATTGGATAAAGCTCTTTACGGGCTGCACCAAGCACTTAGGCTGTGGTATGAGACTTTGTCCCAGTTTCTCCTAAAGAATGGTTACACCAGAGGTACCATTGACAAGACTTTATTCATAAGAAAGTCTAGGAAAGACATTTTGCTCGTACAAGTCTATATTGATGACATCATATTTGGTTCCTCAAATGACCAAATGTGTAAAGACTTTGAGAGCATTATGAATAAGAAGTTTGAGATGAGTTCCATGGGAAAAATGGACTTTTTCCTTGGAATGCAGGTAAAGCAAATGAAGGAAGGGTTCTTTATCAACTAATCTAAATATGTCAATGACATTTTAGAAAGATTTGATATGAAAGATTGTAAGCCAGCAAAGACTCCTATACCCAGAAATCACAATCTTTGTCCTGACTCTGAGGGGGAGGATATTGATCAACATCATTATAGGGTAATTATTGGTTCTCTTATGTATCTCACAACAAGTAGACCTGATATTATGTTTGCAACCTGTATTTGTGCAAGATATCAGACTGCTCCAAAGGTGTCTCACCTAGTTGCTGCCAAGAGAATTCTTAGATACTTCAAAGGAGCTCCCAAGTTGGGTCTCTAGTATCCTAGGAATCAAAACTTCAATCTCTACGGCTACACTGATAGTGACTATGGTGGCTGCAACATTAACATAGAAATCAACATCATAAGGATGTCAATTTCTTGGTGGAAGGATCATCTCATGGCAATGCAAGAAGGAATCTTATGTCTCAACATCAACTGCTGAAGATAAATACATTACTGCTGCTAGATGATGTGCTCAACTGCTGTGGATTCAAAACCAAATGTTACACTATGGATTTAATTTTATGGAGACTCCTATTCATATTGACAACAAGAAAGCCATTTCCATTATAGAAAATCCTGTCAAGCACTCCAAGACAAAGAACATTGACATCAGGTATCATTTCATTAGAGATATTCATGAGAAAAACCTGATTAAACTAGTCAAAGTTGACTCAAATGAACAATATGTTGATTTGTTGATGAAAGCGTTTGATGAACAAAGATTTAAGTATCTTATTACAACTATTGGGATGATAAACATTGATTAGTTTATCTTTGAAAAACCTTTTTAAAATGTGTATTGTCTTTGTCATATAATCTAAGCCTTGTTACAAAAGGTATTTCTTCAAAATTTGTTAAGTATGAGTTCTCCTGAAGAGAAATGAACCCTCAGAAGATATCTTATTTGTCTACCGAAAGAAAATTCCTCCAAGTTAGTTTTATCTTCCGAAGAGTTTTTAGCCTCGGAAGAATATTTGATTTTATATCAAATCTATTTCCGAAGCTTGAAAACTTCTTCATTCGGAAGACCTCCTTACTCTCGAAAGTAAATTTCTCTTAAGATGAAATTTACCATCGGAAGTAAGTTTGGCTTCGGAAAAGATTACTATCGGAAAAACATTTACTCTCGGAAGAAAGCTTTAATGTGTAACGGAAATCTTTTGGGCCCTACTCTGTAAAAAGGTAAAGATTTTATTAATGATGTCTAAATATTTTAAATGGTTTTAACCTTACCAACCTTGTCACATCATACCCCAAACTGTCACTTCACCTTATCCATCCGTCATTTCACCCATTTAAATACTTCCGACCTATTCTTTTAATATTTTTACCAATTTGACAGCCCTATGTTTCCTTCGTCTTCACTTTTACTCCCAAATCGACTTCATTTCCTCTGTAATTTCCCAACAATGGCACTAAACACTCAGCACAACCAAGTCGCACTCCTTGACTCTTCCAAGGATGCTGACTTCTCAGAAATCGTCTAGTTCCTAACCCAATCCACCTACTACACAGCCCTAACTGTTTACCCCACCGTTTACTCAAACCACATGGCCGAGTTTTGGGGATATAGTCAGATTGACACTCTGAACGGAGTTAGGGTCATTAGGTCAAGAATTTTCTGCCAAGAATTGGTCATATCTAAACAGACCATCAGGGAGCACCTAGCGCTCCATGATGAGGGTTCTCATACTTAATTCCCGAAGTTCAACTTCTCTTACAACTGGGAGTTCGTGCTTCACATTGTTCTTCACTGACTATCAAAGAAGTACGGGGGTTGGGATCAAATTCCCTATGATTTAGGATGCATGGTTCACGGGTTGGTAAAGGGCCTCAGGCTCAACTATTTATGATTTGTGCTGAACAACCTCAGAGGAAACCTTTAAAGGGAGACATTTGACCTGTATCCCAGGTTTATTCAGCATATAATCAACTGTGAGATGGATTAGGAGAAGCTTGCCTATGCAGCTACTCTACCTATCCCTCACATGAGGCCGGCCATCTTCAAGGTACTAAAGAGGGTGTCTACCAACTTCATTGGAAGACATACTGCGCTTCTACCAGGTATGATTAAGCCGATGGCTCCTGGTGACATCCATGTTAACCCCACAGGTGATGAACCCACACCAGTAATAACCACCTCAATGCCAAATCTTCCTTCCTATCCCATCAAACATACATATCATAGACGCTCCAAGCGAACCCTTGTTCAATCTTCTCTGATTGAACAAGTTCCCCCTGTTCAATCCAAAAAGGCTAGAGTGGAAACATGGGCTCCTATTCAGTCTGTGGTTCCACCATCCTTCACAATTGACCTCAATATGGGTATTGAGTCTCCTCGGTCTCAATCCCATGAGCCCCAAACCCAAACTTTAAACCCTCAGGGTGAGTCACTATACTCCCCTGAGCAACAAAAAAGGGACAACCCAATCATAGGCTTAATGCCTCTAGACATTGATCAAGGTCTCGGGTCATTAGGCATAACTTCCATATCCTTCACTGACCTTTTAATAGGTACTGATGAAGAAATCATGTCTCTTCAAGGCCATGATGTTGATGCACAACACCCATCTAAGGATCAACTGAGCCTAGAGAAACCTCTGATTTCTAGCCCCCATCAGAGAACCCAAACTGAGCTAAGTCCCACTGATGTGGAGGGGACTCATGTGGATTCATTTGCCATTACTGAGAGTGTCTCATTGAACTCTCAGGACAGTGGTAACATCTCTGAGACTGAATCTACGGCAACTTTCCCTCTTGATGACTCTGAAAGAGACATCATTAAGCAAGGGAAACTATGGTGCCAAGAAACCACATCTGGTGGTGAGGATGAACATACTAGGTATGTTACCTCATCTCCCCGTGATTCTTCTAAAGAAGATGTGGGAAGTATGCAACTCATCATAAAAGACCTACTTTCTATAGTCTCAAACCTTAAATCAAAGGTTAAGACTTTGGAGGATAGGTCTGCCACTCAGTAACTTGAGATTGAAAATCTCAAGGCTCAACTAGCTGAGAAACAGATTGAGAGATCTATTAGGCATGTACCAATTCAAGTCTCTCTGACTTCTTTCTCTAGCTCATCAAGCTCTTAAGATGATGCTACCAAAAAGGAGGAGAATGTTTAGAGTGAAACACATATGGAGCAGCAAAGCTTGGCTCTTTCTACACTATCTTCAAGATACCCTGATCAGTAAGCAACAATTTTCCCAGAGCCTCATCTTATTATCCTTCAAGTGGACCCAAGGATGCTCATAAATCTGAATAGGTTCTTAACTAAGTTCCTAATAGGCTTCTCACTTGAACAACTAAGTCCAGATGTTGTTGTGCCATACTTTGGAGCTGAAGAGCTTCAAAGGTTGAATGCACCTCCTACCACTGAATGAGGAACTGGTCAACCAAAGGTCCACATAGAACCTGAGATTGATTTCAAATGGGATATAGGGACTGATGGCCTAGCAACTAAATCAGTTGGGACAGATAGTGCAATCCCACTAACTTCCGAAGCTGAAGTACAAGCTGCGGAAGGGTTATCTTCTTTGTTTGATGATCTAATCATCACAGAGGCAATTCTTGAACTAGCCTCTAAGGTGAATATTGAAGACTTTCTCAAAACCCCTCTCACTCAACCACCTTCATCACCACAAGCTCAAATCACCACTCACTAACCTAAATCCTTTGCACCAGAATCTCCAAAGGCTAAAGCTTCCAAAGACATCAAAGGCAAAAGGAAGTTGACCATGGAAGAACTGTTAGAGGATGAAAGGTCGGAAAAGCTTAAGAGAAAAGGTAGACTCCCTACTGGGAAGCTATTAGCTGCAAGTAGCAAAGCAGCTGTGGCAAACCAGGAGGCTATCAATAACCAAAAAAGGGTGGAAATCAATGACAGACTTAGAAAAGGAAAAGAAGAGAAAGAAAAAGGAAGCTAAACAACAGCTGAGGAATGAAAGGATAGCTCTCTTAAGTTCTAGGGGATACTCTCTTGAAGAACTAGCTCCTCATGATAATGATATGATCTTGTGGCTTTTCCACAAAGAGAAAGATCAAATGGACATGGAGAGAAAGAGGACATCCAGGGTAAAGCTTAGGGAGAAGAAGAAGAAAGAAAAAGAAGCTTAACTTGTGGCAGCTAAGAAGGTGGGAGACAAAGCCTGGATGAAGGCTTATCTCAAGGCCCATAGCTTCTCTAGGAGACAAGTTGGCCCCATGTCGGAAAGGACCCTGCAGCGACATGTCAGTGACATCAAGGCTGACATTCACTCAGGAAGAAGGAAAGAGGTATACAAAAGTATACAAGGGATGACTTCCAAACCATCAACACAACCTCAACCTCAACCTGAACCAATACCTTTCCCCTTCCCCATCAAAACCGAGCCAACCACTGAGCCTTACACCCCTGAACCCATATCATCAACCATACCCTCAACCTCTCCCATTGCATCACAACAACCACCACCACTACCTATCCTTAAACCTAAAACACTTACTAGAACCTAATCATTATCCACCCATCAACCACCCACGTCATCCTCTCAATCATCCAAACCTCTGACCTTGGAAGAATTCAAGGAGATCAAGAAGAATCTCATTAACTGCACTACTCTGAGCGACATCTCTTGTGAGGAGGGGTCCATCAAATTATCCTTCACTGATGGCTCCTCATGTTCCCTCTCAAGAGAACAATTCCTTGATCTGCCAAGAGGAAAATTAGACCAGGCTCTCAGACTCTTGGCAACTAACTCTGACTCCCTTGAGGAAGAAGATAAGAAGCTAAGAAGAAGGCTGGTGACTTTGCTAGATTCTAGGAAGGGACACAAGCTACCATCTCATCCCCTTGTTCCTAGGAAGAAGATAGTCTAGTAGAGGTTCGAAGACTCTTCTCACAACTTTGTTATGGAAAGAGAGAATGGTGAAATCAACTGACTTAATGCATCTTCTCTGCTACACTCCAGCAGATTTAACATTGCTGAGTTAGCAAAGAAACCATTCTCCAATCCCTCCAACTCTGAAGTAGCTGCTCATATCAGAAACTCTCTGAGCAGCCTTCATATGGCTGAATTGACTACAAAGGCCAATATTGAAGAGGAGTTGAAGCTAAGAGAAAGGGAAGAAAAGGAAGGGTCAACTACCAAAGGAAAAGCTTTCTTGTAAATGATTGAAGGCCCTGAATTGGAACCCATAGTTCGATGGGAGTATGAATACAACTCACGTCAACTAACTCTCTTCAGAGGGACACAACAAAGGGTGCATGTCATTCAAAGTAATAGACTAGATCTTCTGTCTACGAATGACTTGTACAAACTACTCAGCACCACCTCTGGAAAGAATAGAGAGACAGATAAGTATCTTCTCTCATTAGTGCTGAAAGTTTTGAGAAGCAGAAATAAATGAGGTTTTGGTAACATTAGCCTAGGAGAAGTTTGTTGGATCAAGTAAGGCTGTGCAACCAAAAAAAACACTCAGAAACAATTTTGGTACAATTGTGAAAGAACTTCTGAAGGGAAAAGTTGCATTTTTGAAGATTAAAGCTAAAAGAACTTCCGAAGAGGAATTCTGACTTCCGAAGACAAAGTCATCCTTCTTCCTAAGTTCAACAATTAGAAGATTTCAAGACATTGACTTCCAAAGTATGAAGTCATGAAGATCACCACAAGTCTCGAAAGTAGTAGACTCTTCTGAAGTATAAGTGGCTTCACAAGAACTTGTTCTTCTAAACCTAGTTAACCTTCGAAAGAACCTACTATGAACCAATGGACATAGGTATGGTCCCTCTGACAAACCGCTGCAATCTCTGATATACTGCATGGTGCTTTCCCACGCTCATGTAGTTGACCATACTTTATTCCACTATTTATCCTTTATCAGTTAGTACAGTTACCAACTTTAGTTGGCGACAAAAGGTAAGTCATGGACATGTCATGACTACCAAATTTAAGATAGTATTTTATCTTACATACCTTACTTCTAGCAATGTAGTATTTGTTTAGTCATAAGTTTCCAGCTGGTATCAAAGTATAACCGGCTGTAGATAGTAGTATATATAGTTTCTCATTATAACTCATTTTGCATGCTTAAAAAGAGTCTTGTAAAACTTTGATTTGAGAAGTAATATATACAAGTATCTTGAAAACCTATCTCTTGTGTTTGTTTACTTATTATATTATTATCAACTCTTAAGGGATTCTGCATCATCAAACCGAGTGTGACTTAGTAAGTGTAAGAGAGAACACTTGTGTTGTGTGACCAAATTCGATCATGCAATAATCAATAAATTGAGATCACTGATCTCAAGGGAAAGTTAGCTGAGAGGCCTTCCAGGCATGCTCAACTATGTCTTAAAAACCTGTGGATGTGGTGGACCTAACCTAGCTCACTTGTGCAAATAAGTGATGCTACCAAAAAGGGGGAGAAAGTCACCACAGCCATAGAACATGGGTGCTCTACTGCCCAGAGTACGGAAATTGAGGATTCACCACCCTCACTTGCAATTTTCCAGACTCAACAACCTACCCATGCCCATATCAATGTGGATGCCATATTTCATAGTTTATTTGAGGAGGGTGTTGTACCAAGGACCAGGTCTCCTCCATCCAACCCTTCTAACAATCCAATAGTAGGATGAAGGTATGCTACTAATAGAAGGGCTGTGGTGCTTTCTAGATTCCTAGGGTAACAAGAGATCTTTAACATCTACAACCAAGGTTTCTATGAAATCTTCCCTCTTGTTAACCTGCAACTTGTCAATCCAAGCCAAAATAGACAAGCCGAAAGGGTAGTAGAGAGGATCCAAATGAGGGTGTCTCAGGAGTTCAAAAAGAGAACAAGTTATATAGACAGATTCTAGCAGGGAAAACAGTTTGTCAACTGGACACTTAGTTGGACCCTAAAATTAGCTTCGAAGGGGAAACCTCAATTGAAGGCCCAGCTATGCAACCTGTGAACCTTGAGATTCATACTCCTTCAGCACCAATTACCCTTAGTGAGACACCAGTTAGTGAAGGTGTCTCACAACCCCTCTCTGGCCAGAGATCAAGTACTATTCAACTTCAAGAAGGCCAAAGCTCTCTCCTCCCTAAGTCATACAGGCCAGTGATTGATAAAGGAAAGAAAGTTTTAAATTCTGAGGAGATTGAGGAAGAGAAAAGGGGGAGGAAGAGGAAGGTAAGGAAAGAAAGAATAAGAGAGACCCCTAGCTTCATGAAGGCTGTAATCAGGGCTGTGCATAGGCCAAACACTAAGGAAGATGAGTTAAGGGCACCCATATTGAACTACCTAGGAACTATGAACTATAATATAGATGATCTAGTCTTTCTTTCCTTGGATATGTTGAATGAACTGGCAGACATAGAGGTGTTTAAACAGAGGAAAGAGGTTGAGGATGCTGCTTTGCTCCTCAAAATCAAAGAAGAAAGAAAGACAAGGAGATTATATCAAGCCCATGTCCTGTCCTAAGTTCAAGAAAGGTCTGAAGTAAAATTTATGGCAGTAGAAGAAGAAGCTCAAGTAGATAAGGAAAAGAGAGACGAAAGACGATCAACTACTTGAGTGCCACAGGTCCCTACCAGGCAGAAGCTTCACTTCCTTTATATCATGAGTACATAAAGCTTGAGTATCTTAAGAAGTTAAAACAAGAAGCTATGAAAGAAAAAAAAGTTGCTAAGAGAAAGATGAGGGAGGAAACTGCAAAATCAAAGGCCACCATCAAAACCAACAAGAAGAAATTTGAAGATAGACAGAGGATGATAAGTTTCTCGAAGCTGTATGGGTTTTTGGGAAGGAGTCTTGGTCCCATGTCTCTATCCATAATGGATAAGCACATCAGGGTGATAAAGCAGAAGATCAAGAGGGGTGAGCTTCAAGACTTGTATTCTCCGCCAGATCAAGTTGCAGCTGAAACTGAGGTCAAGCTTAAACCCCAATAGATAACACAACCAAGACCTAGTGCTGATCCACAGCTAGTTTCATCTTCTAACCCATAGCAGGGTCCTGAACCTTTTTCTAAACATGTGACGGGGAAGGACTAAACTGAGAATGAGAGAGGAAGACAAGGTGATCAAGACCAACCTTCTTAGTAGAAGTATACAAAGAGGAAGAGGATTGCCATTAGAAGAGATTTAAAGTCAAAGAAGACGAAGAAGTCTAAGGCATCCATCTCTGCACCTCAAAATGAATCAGAACATCCTGATGGTGAACCAAAAGAGGCTGCTTAATCAACTCCGTTACAAGTAGAGCCTCTAGCTACTGAGAGATCCATCTTGTCTTTAGTGAACTCTCCAAACCCAGACAGATGGTATGTCAAAAGAGATCAAGGAGGTCCACAAGTATACTTCTGGAAGAATATACTTGACCTTTCTGAGTATGATCTTATGGATATAAGGAGATACTATGAGAGCCTAAAGAATCCAGACCAATGATGAAAAGAGGAATAGCTCTGGTTCCAATGCTTGTTGTAAACAAGTGAAGGATCAAGGTGCATCGTAATATTCAAGTTTTGGTAGCATCAGCCTAGAGGCAGTTTGTAGCAAAAAAAATTAAAGGCTGATGCCAACCAAAGATCTCTCAGCATACGCTGAAGTACAAGGAAGCTACCTCGGAAGATTTGACCATGCAGAAACAAAATTAACTAAGTGCTAAATCTTCCGAAGCCAAAGACAGAATTCTTCCGAAGCCAAAAGTGAAGTGTTTCGAAGCCTGAAGACTGATTTTTTCCGAAGATAGAGAATACATGCTTCTCTGACATACTTTTGACAAAAGCAAACCACCTTTTCGCTGCCAACTCTAAAGACTCACCAACTTATATAAGTTGATGATTACCTTTTACATTTGTCAACTGTTTAGTATGGTATCTTTTTCTATAACTTTCTACTCTTATACTTTTATATACTTTTATAATACAATAGGATGTGAGCTATGGCATGTCACAATCAGGTGTCAAAAGGCAATCTACCTTTTGATTTTACATTCATCTTTTTGTCTAGATTAGTGTCCAGCTGGCCTTTAAAGTATGGGCGGCTGTAGGATGTAGTATAAAGTATTTCATGTAATTAGTCTTAGGACTAATCCTTGTAACTATTGTAAAACACTTGAGAACAATATATATCATCCTTGAAAACCAATCTTCGTGTTCTTGTGTGTTCTTAATTTTTTTCATTGTTTCTTTGCCTGGTTCCCCATTTGATCTAGTAAGTGTGTCTTCTAGATCCAACTGTAAGACTGTTGTAGAGCAACCATAACTAGTCCTGCAATCTCTATGATGTTTTGTATGTTTTATAGTTATTTATCGTTTAATATTGTCATTCGGATATACAACCAAACATATACATTTTATTCAACATAAAATATTTCCACGGGGTAAAATACTCATTCTTCACTTAGATATTCAACCAAACAACAATTATTAGTTTAGCAATTATTAAGTCAGAGTCTCTTAACCACTAAAACTTCTTACTGGTTTAGCACTTACTGGTTCAGATCCTGACAAATAGCCCCTAAGAAGGATTAAGATGTTGACACATATCCTTTTGATCAATAATCAGGTTAGGGGCAAAACTGGTAATGTACCCCGTTCTCAAGTTCCATCATTTTTTTAAACATTCATAACTTTTACATACGATATTAATTTTTTTAAATCACCGAGCATTTTTATCTTTAAAATGCATATAGTGTTGATATAAAAAAATAAAGTTTTTTTAACTTATTGTGTAATTTCATTAGATCATTGTATAATTTTTGAGTTGATAAAGATTACATAATTATCTGATTATGAATACACAATGAACTTGAAAGATAAAAAGTTTACATTTTGTATTCTTGTGTTATTCGAAAATCATCATTTTAAAAAACATAGTGCGTAACACAATGGCTAACATTAAAAAAAATGGGTAGCTCAATAAACAACATTAAACTCGATGATTAGCAATAGAAATAATGAGCTGTTTTAATGAGAATTAACAAAATGACATGATCATTATTACATATTGAACTAAAAAACATAAAAAAATTATATTTTTAGCATTATGTTATTTGAAAATTATAATTTTGAAAACCACAGTGCATAACACAATAGTCAACATTAGACACAATAGGTAACACAATGACAAACACTAGACTCGATAATTAGCAGTAAACACAATAAGCTTATTGTCAAGGATTACTCAATTATCTGATCAGGATTACATTATGAAGTGAAAAAAACATAGAAAAATTACATTTTTAGCATTATGTTATTTAAAAATTACCATTTTAAAAAATACAATAGTTAACATTAGACACATTGGTAACACAATGACTAGCACCAGACTTGATAATATAAATAGACATAATGAGCTGCTTGATAAGGATTACACAATAACCTGATAAGGATTACACAAGAAACTAAAAACATAAAAAAATTACATTTTTAACATTGGGTTATTTGAAAATCATCTTTATAAAAAAACATAATACATAACACAATGGTCAATATTATCCACAATAATCTGATTAATATTACATAATAACCTGATATTATATAATGAGCTGACGGATAATCTAATTAATATTACACAATGACCTTATATTAACAATAAGCTCACGAATATTACACAATGACCCGAAATTTCGTGAAAAGAAACTTGGTTTTTATGCATCAAATTTATAGGCATTTTAAAGATAGAAAAATGCTTGTTCTTATAGTGTAATTTTTAAAAAAAATAATGTTGCATGTAAACGTTATGAGCGTTTAAAAAAATGGTGAAACTTGAAAATGTGATTAATACTAAAATACATTTGACATATTATTTTAAGTTTTAATTATTTACTATTATGCCATTGAATTTTTTTAGCCATTAGATTTAAGATCTAATGGATAATAATCCTTCTCACTTTTTTAGTTTTTACACACTTTTTACAATAATCCCACACTTTAATTGATTGATCTTTGGTTTTGTATTTTAGGTCCTTCTAGATGTTGTTTACTTTAATATATCTCCTAACATTTAAAGAAAAGTATATTTTACTGACTTGTGTTAGTATGGATCAATCGTATAAATTGGTTAGATCTGGTTATTAGGATTCTATCTAAACCGTAAGAAAGACGGGTCAATCTTGTCCTGAGAATTATAACAAACAAATATTATTCGTTTATAAGGATATTAGGTTAGAACACATGTATACATTGGTGAAATAATTTTAACTTGTTAAAATCATTAGTTTTTATAAAAATATTGTATGCTAAATGTTATTAACCACTGATAAATAAAAAAAATAAAAAAATTATTTAGGAAATTATAAAGGACTAATAATGAAGATTAAACATAAAAAAAATTATATTTTAAGATATGATATAACTAAAATATTATAATTTAGCAAATTATGTAAATTATACGAATAAAAATATTTACATTTTAGATATTTAGTTTAATTTATTTACTTAAAATCTCTATTTATACTAATAAATCAATATATATACAAGGTACATGTCATTTTTCTACACTGTGCACCTAGATAACACTTAGGATTTGAACACGTGTCGGTAGTACGCTAAATGCTAATGATTATTAATATACTTTTCAAATAATAAGCAAATTTTTTGATAATTACAAACATAATATTTTCAAAAACACAAATTTATGAAATATGAAAATTATAATACAAAGAACTTTTAAGAAATGACATTCTTTATAAAGAGTATTTAAAAAAATTGGAGTGTTTACCAAACAATATTTAAAGACAAAAGTTCGAAAAAACATTGTTATTGTTTTATTAACTAAGTAGTTAATTATCAATCATATTCTATTTTAAAATATTATTTTAAAATTTTTAGATATTAATAAATAATAATTAATTTAATATTTTTATTCCACACGTGTAATGCATAGATTTTAGAGATACGGAAAAAAATACTGATTGCATCAAAAATCGCCGATGTATCATCTCTAAACTAGACAATATGGATCGGTGTTCTTTTTGTTTTACATTGATAAGCGAACTTGTGTTATGGTTTATGATTTGATGGCATGTGATACAGCTAATAAAGACCGGTTGACTTGTCATCTTGAGGAGACTATTAAATTATTGTGAATAATAATGAATATGTGAAATGAATCTCTATCATGGGACATGGCTAGTTGGCTACATACGTAAATCATACTACTCAAATCATGCTTTAGATATTCTGAACCGAAATAAGTTTTACAATCATGTTTTTTAGTTAAATATACTCCAAAATAGTTTTATATTTATTTTCTTTTTAGAACTTTATCAAATATAATTTTGATTTTCTGAAATAATTTATAATGTTTAGTCTGTGATATGCGTGTTAGATCTTTTATTGTAATTGATTTGATTACATGATCAATGAAATAATAATATTAATTAAACTAGTCTGAAGGTGCGCAGTGCACGTTATTTTGAACTTATTATGATTCCGATATTACAATCTCATTGGTTCTTAGGGGTGAAGCCTCTAAGTAAAGGTTCGAGAGGCAAAGGTCTGGCTACGCTAGTAATTTTTTATTTTGATAAATGTTCCTTCAATAAAAATGCATTATAATTAAATTTTTAAAGTTTCATATGTGAAATTCGGTATAAATTTGACCCCAATGTTAATGAAATTTGAATTAGAAAATGGTAATTGCCCAAAGACAATTTTAGAGGCATTTAGACTGTTTATCTGGAAACAAAATCTCTTTGAAATTGGTCATTTTTCTCTAGTTCGAATTTCACACAAATCCATACTTGTTCTTGATTCTCATCTAAGTTTTATCCTACTACACGTTTGAATTTAACCCTAAAATAGTTTCTCTATGAGTGATTTCACGACTCTCGGTTATTTCATGTTATTGATCATCCAAGTATGATTTATCTACGATGTGTACATCTATATCTATTGTTTGGTAAAAAAACTGTTCAAAATTTAGTATTAATTTATCACAAACCGAGTTATATACAACATAATGAGTTGTTTATGTTTATGTTTAGGGAAAATATATAACTTCATTTATTGTTTTAAAAGTAACTAGTTTTATTGGATAATATATATGGGGTGATTATTACGATTTGCATATGCAAAACTAAAAGTTATGGATATTTATAACTTCATCTTAAATCCGTCGTGAATGAAGAAATTAAATTAAATAAATTTATACAATTAACTAAAATAATAAGATCATAATTCACTTAACAACTAAAAAAGCAACTAATTAATAAATTATATAATTGGTTATATGTGGTTTTTACGGTTTTCTCACAAGTTGTTAGTTTTTTCTAGATCCCTTCAGTGTTATATATTAGGAGAAGTTTTATATATCCCTCTCTAAACTTGTATAATTACACATCTCTTAAAATATTGCTTGAACAATATATAATACATTATGCATTGAAAGTTTATATTTTATAAAGATATATGTAGTTCTTCCTATATAGGGGAATTAAACAACAAACTTAAAAGATTGATAAGATATAAGATCTTTATATATAGAATTGTGAACAAACGATATTTTTTTGATACGTACATGTTACGGCACTTTTTCTATGTAATTTCACCGGCAACCACGACATGTTAACTTCTAGTAACGTTATGGTTCATATCGATATCATGTGGAGACTATTAAAATATCTTGAGAATAATGCGAAAAAAAGATTCTCGGTGGTCCTAAATGAGCCTCAATCATGAAATTTCTTTCTTCACTTTTTCTAATACTAGGTTATATACATTTGTTTTAAATGGATTGAAATAGTAAAAATCGTATTTAAAAATATAAAATTATGAATATGCGAGTTTGAGCTATCAAAACATACTTAGATTTTATAATATGGAATAATGATATACATTAAAACTGAGATGTTATTTTTTAGTGAGTAAACGCTTATTATTATTGTGTTTGACTTTGTAAATATTGAGTATATTCAAAATGTTTGTTAAAAAAACGATGTTTAAAGTATTTTAATTTTAATAACGATTAGCTAGAAACTAAGTTTAATTTTGTCAAAATTAACTGTAGTTAAAATATTTTTAATAAAACATTTTATATATTTTTAGAAAAAAGTTACTTTAATTAACATGATAGTAAATTGACATTTATTATGTAAATTGATAAAGGAAACTACATTTATATACTAATTTGTAATTTTTATTGTAGTACGGATATGTGTCCAAATTCAAAGTGGAGTTTAGGTGGACATCTAAAAAAATTAGCACGTCACCTATAGAGATTTCGTTAATTAGTATAGATTGCCAACGTCGGTATATGAAACAACTCTTAATAATGATTTAATAGAATCATTAGGCTGAAAACTGTAAGGCCCCGTTCCCGGGACGCTCACAGCTGGCCAATCATCGCACATAAAACATATAGGTTCATTAACTTAAAGAAAACCTTGCAGCGGAAACACTAAAACAGACATTTCATTATAAATGCTTTTGCAAGTTAATACAATATTCGTTACAAAACATCGTTTGTTCACATTACAATGCAAAAACATTAAACAAAGGAATGCCATCCGAAAATGCCAAGTAGCTGCCCCGCGCCATCCTCAGCAATGCTCACCTGCCAACTGGAAACACATAAAAGTCAGCGTTGCTGAGTGAGTTCTAGTTTTATAATAAAACATACTTTATCTTTCGTTTAAAACCGTTCTTTACAATCGTACGTGATCATGCACTATACATACACATAGATATATCATTATTATCTTCATTATCCGTTCGTCCAATCCATACATTCGTCATTAAATCATTAATTTCATTCGAACCAATGCCATGTGCTTCACCCCACCGTCAAGCATAAAACGTGTACTGGGCCTGAGGTCTTTTATAGACCCCGAACATTAAGCACGAAGCTGACTCCTGTACCTAAGGTAAGCGACAAGGGTCTTATACATATGGTCAATCACAAGGATAGAACCCCAGTGTGCATCCTTCCGGGGTAATTAACTCGCACACAGTTGAGCTAACACCCTTCATTGGGTGTGAACCTCCATACATTTGCTTAATCACGCGGATCAAGCCCCAGTGTGCATCCTTCCGAGGTAGCTAACCCGCACACGGTTAAGTTAACACCCTTCATTGGGTGTGAACCTCCATACATTTGCTTGCAAGCCTTTCTTACTTTCATTAATTCATTAATGCATGCATTTTTTCATTACGTTCCTCTTTTCATTATCTTCCACTTTACTTTACATAATACTTTTCGTTTCATTTATTAACATTCAACGTAAAGCCACAAGAATATAATCATACATAACAAGGAACATGAATATAAACATACAACATCACCATACAATGCACCATCATACATACATAACATACCACATACATACCATCATGCATAAGCACCAGTCATACATCATACATGCCCATCACATCAACTATGACCTCAAAAGTCAACTTACGTACCCCCGGGAACCTCCCAAGTCAAAGCCTACATTTACTCTTTTCTCCCGAGAGTCAGAAAATAAACTAACTTTTTTCGGGTGCATGAGCCCTATTTGGGCGTATGGGCACCATTCAGTCGCATGGCCTTCCAGGCGCATGAGAACACTTAGGCGTATGGACACTATGGGGCGAATGGACACTTAGGCGTATGGAGAGTGCAGGATCGGGTTTGTCACTTAAACACTTGTATTTCTCTCAAACTCACTTATAGAAACACTCAAATCAGATGAAGTAATGTCTTTTACAAGAGTTGATAATAATATAATAAGTAGCAAAGGAACAAGCAGAGATATATTTTCAAGGCACTTGTATATATTACTTCTCAACTCAAGATATTACAAGACTCTTACAAGCATGAAACAAGAGTTACAATGAGAAACTATATATACTAGATCCTACAGCCGGATATACTTTGATACCAGCTGGAAACCTAAGACTAAAGCATATGCTACAATGCTAAAGTTAAGGTATCTTAGATAAAGTATTATCTAAGATATGGTAGTCATGACATGTCCATGACTTACCTTTTGTCACCAACTAAAGATGGCAACTGTACTAACATAAAAAGGTAAACAGTGGATTAAAGTATGGTCAACTACATGGCTTTTGAGAAAACGCCATGCAGTATCTCAGAGATTTGCAGCGGAGTGTCAGAGAGGCCATACTTATGTCCACTGGATAATAGGAGTGTCTTCCGAAGGTTAATTGGCTTCGGAAGAACAATTTCTTCCGAAGCCACTTATACTTCGGAAGAGGCTTCTATGCTTCCGAGGCTTTGAGGACTTCTGTACTTCGGAAGTTGACTTCAGATCTTTCTCTCTAAGTCTTGATCTTCGGAAGTAGGTTCTTTGTCTTCGGAAGTTGGAGTTTTCCTTCGGAAGTGTGTTTTACACTTAGTCTTCGGAAGAGCTCCTTCTTCCTTCGGAAGTTCCATACTTAGCTTCGGAAGTCCTTTGTTTGTGTACCAAAATCTTCTAAGTGACTTGGTTTTGGTTGCAACAGCCTTTCTAGATCCAACAAACTCCCCCTAGGCTGATGCTACCAAAACTTCACTTATTTCTGCTTCTCAAAGCCTTCAGCACCAGGGACAAAAGGTATTTGTCTGTCTCTTTGTTCTTCCCTGAAGTAGTGCTGAGAAGCTTGTACAAGTCATTGGTGGATAGGAGATCCAGTCTATCGCTTTGAATGACATGTACCCTCTGTTGTGTCCCCTGAAGAGAGTTAGTTGACGGGAGTTATAGTCATACTCCCATCTAACTATGGACTCAAGTTCAGGACCTTCAACCATTTGTAGAAAGGCTTTGCCTTTGGTTGCTGATCCTTTCCTTTCCTCCTCCTCTCTCAGTTTCAACTCCTCTTCAACCTTGCTTCTAGCAGTAAGCTCGGCCATATGAAGGCTGCCTAGATGATTTCTGATGTGGGCAGCTATATCGGAGTTTGAAGGGTTGGAGAATGGCTTCTCTGCTAACTCAGCAATGTCAAACCTGCTCAAGTGTAGCAGAGATGAGGCACTCAGCCTGTTGAGCTCTCCATTCTCTCTTTCAACAACAAAGTTGTGAGAAGAGTCTTCGAACCTCCACTGGATGATCTTCTTTCTGGGTGCAAGAGGTTGTCTTGGTACCCTGTCTCCTTTCTTTGTATCCAGTAGAGTCACCAGCTTTCTCCTTAGCTTCTTTTCTTCCTCATTCAACGTGTCTGAATTGAGGCCAAGGAGGTTTGCAGCTTGGTCCAAAGTTCCTCTGGGCAGATCAAGAAATTGATCTCTTGTGAGGGAACTTGAGGATCCGTCAACATAAGTCAAGTTGACTGAATCCTCCTCACAGGAGATGTCGCTCAGTGTAGTGCAGTTTATGAAGCTTTGTCTTGACTGCCTTGAATTCTCCATGGAGAGATGTTTAGAAGGCTGAGGGGATGGTTTGTTGTTGTGATGGGTAGGTTGAGGTGTTTGGGTTCTGGCTAAGGTTTTGGGTTGGAGGATAGGTAGTTTTGGTGGTTGAGGTGAGGAGGTTGGTAGGTGTGATGGTGTGGGTTCAGGGGTGAATGGTTCAGAAGTTGGTTCGGTTTTGATTGGGAAGGGAAGGGTATAGGTTCAGGTTGAGGTTGGGTTTGGAGTTTGGGTTGAGTGGTTGCTTTGAAGGTCATCCCCTGTCCCCTTCTATACATCTCCTTCCTTTCCCCGCGCGAATGTCAGCCTTGATGTCACTGACATGTCGCTGGAGAGTCTTTTCCGACATGGGACCCACCTGCCTGCCAGAGAAGCCATGAGCTTTGAGATAACTCTTCATCCAGGCCTTCTCACCTATCTTCTTGGCAGCAGTCAGTCCAGCTTCCTCTTCCTTCTTCTTCTTTTGCACAAGCTTCTCCCTTGCAGCTCTTTTTCTCTCTTCTCCATTTGATCTTGCTCTTTGTTGAAGAGCCACAAGATCGTATCATTGTTATGTGGAGACAACTCTTCTTGAGAGAACCTCTGGAGAGTAGGAAGGTTATCCTTTCTCTCCTGAGCTGCAGATCAGCTTCTCTTTCCTTTCTCTCCCTTTCCTCTTCTAAGGCCAACCTTGCAGCTTCTTCTTTTTGCTGTTTTAGCAGCAAGGTTGCCTTTTCCAGCTCTATCAACTCCTCTAATGGTAGCAGGAGTACATCTTCAGTTGCAGCCCCTAGACCAACAAGTCTATCTATGACCTCTACTCTTCTTCGGTTGTTGACTGCCCCTGGTTGGCTGCAGCTGCTTTGGTACTTGCAGCTAACAGTTTCCCAGTTGGAAGCCTACCTTTCCTTTTAAGCTTCTCCAACCTTTCTTCCTCCTGAAGCTCTTCCGAAGTCATCTTCCTCTTTCCTTTGATGTCTTCGGAAGTACTAGACTTGGGGGTTCTTGGATGGAAGATCCAGGTTGGGTAGTAGAGATGGGAGCTGGAGTCAATGCAGATGTCAGAGCTAATGGTTGGGTGAGAAAATCCTCCCTATTAACCTCAGATGCAAGTTCCAGAATTGCATCTGTGACTATTAGATCATCGGATAATGAGAATAGTCCTTCCGCAGCAGCAATCTCAGCTTCGGAAGTTTGAGTTTGTTCTTCCGAGGCTTTGAATTGTGCTTCGGAAGTCTGTGAAAATACACTTCTGTCCCAACTGTTTCGGTTGCTGGGCCATCAGTCCTTGTTTCCCTTCGAAGTTAATCTCAGGTTCCACTTGGACCTTAGGTTGACCAACTTCCTCGATAGTGGTAGAAGGTGCATTCAACCTCTGAAGCTCTTGAGCTCCGAAGTAATCACAGACATATCAGGGCTGGGCTGTTCTATGAGGGATTCCAATAGGAACTTGTTAAAGAACCTATTGAGATCCTGGAGCATCCTTTGATCCACTTGAAAAACAACTGGAGGAGGCTCAGGGAAATAGCAGCTTGTTGCACAGGATACTTTGAGCTCAAAGAAGTGAGAGCTTGACTTTGGGTTTCCTCCTGTCTTTGACTTTGTCTCTGAACACTCTCCCCCTTTTTGGTAGCATCATCCTGAGAGCTTGATGAGCTAGAGGAAGAGGTCAAGGAGACCTGAATTGGTACATGCCTAACAGACCTCTCAATCTGTTTCTCAGCTAGTTTGGCCTTGAGAGTTTCAATCTCAAGTTGCTGAGTGGCAGACCTATCCTCTAAAGTCCTAACCTTTGATTCAAGGTTTGAGACTTTAGAAAGTAGGTCTTGAATGGTGAGTTGCATACTTCCCTCATCTTCTTTTGAAGAATCATGGGGAGATGAGGTAACATACCTGGTATGTTCATCCTCACCACCAGATGTGGTTTCTTGGCGCCCTGGTTTCCCTTGCACAATGATGTCTCTTTCAGAGTCATCAAAGGGCATGGTTGCCGTAGATTCAGTCTCAGTTTCGTTACCACTGTCCTGAGGATCCATTGAGGCTCCTTCAGTAGTGGCAGCTGAATCTACATGAGTCCCCTCCACATCAGTGGGACTCACCTCAGTAAGGCTTTGCTGATGGGGGCTAGAGATAAGGGGTCTCTCTAGGCTCTGTTGATCCTTGAGAGGGTTTGTGGATCAACTTCATTGCCTTTAAGAGACATAATCTCTTCACCAGCTCCAGTCAAAAGGTCAGTAAAGGATATGGAATTAAAACCTAATGACCCGGGACTTTGATCAATGTCTAGAGGCATTGAGCTGTCCCTGTGGCTGCTCAGGGGAGTATAGAGACTCTCCCTGAGGGCTATCAGCTTGGGTTTCGGGCTCATGGGTCTGAGACTGAGGAGACTCAAGACCCATATTGAGGTCAATTGTGAAGGATGGTTGGACCTCAGGCTGAGTGGGAGCCCTTTGTTCCACTCTAGCCTTTTTGGATTGAACAGGAGGAGCTTGTTCAATCAGAGTAGATTGAACAAGGGTTCGTTTGGGACGTCTCTGATAGGTAAATGTAATGGGTGGAGAAGGTAGATTTGGCAGGGTGAGGGTAGTTGCTGGTGTGGGTTCATCACCTGTGGGTTAACAGGGATGTCACCAGGAGCCATTGGCTCAATCATACCTGGAAGTAGTGCAGTATCTCTTCCAGTGAAGTTGGTAGACACTCTCTTCAAGTCTTGAAGATGGTCGGCCTCATTTGAGGAGCAGTCAGAGCAGCTGCACAGACAAGCTTGCCCTGGTCCAGCTCACAGTTGATTATGTGCTGGAGAAACCTGGGATACATGAAGAATGTGTCCCTTTGAAGATTTCCCATTAGGTTAGTCAGCACAAACCTTGAATAGTTGAAGCGGAGGCTTTGTACCAACCCATGAACTAAGCACCCAAGTTCATATGGGATTTGATCCCATCCCCCAGATTTATTAGACAGGCAGTGAAGAACCACATGCAGCAGGAACTTCCATTTGTAGGAGAAGTTGAATTTGTAAACAGTTGACCTGCTGACATCTCCACCGTATCCCATTTGGAGATAAGAACTGTCCAAATCTGTTTTGGGAATTCCGTTGGAGCGCCCTCATCATGAAGCTCGAGATGCTCCCTGATGATCTGTTCAGAGATGACCAACTCTTGGCCACAAATGCTCGACCTTATAACACGAACCCATTTAGGGTTTCAATCCGACCATTTGCCCAAAATTCAGACATTTGGTTTGAATAAATTGTGGGTTTACAGTCAGAGCAGTGTAGTATGAGGATTGGGTCAGAAAGAAATGATATCTGAGAAGTCAACATCCCTTGAAGAATCAAGGAGTGCGACCTGGTTGTGCTGAGGGTTTAGTGCCATTGAAGAAGATGACAGAAAGATAGTTCGGAATAAGGTAAATTGGAGAAGAAGAAAGCTTTTAGGGCAGTAATTTGGGTAAAAAGGATGTAAGTGATTAACCGGAAGTATTTAAATGGGTGAAATGGCGGTTTAAAGGGGGTTTTGGATAAGATGATGTGAGGTTTCAGTGGATGATGTGACATGGGCGGTAAGGTTAGACCATTTAAATAATCCGACATCATTAACAAAATCTTTACTTTTTACAGTGTGGGCCCAAAAGATTTCCGTTACACAGTAAAATCTTTCTTCCGAGTATAAAGCATTTCCGAAGGTAATTTCTTCCGAAGGCAAATTTACTTCCGAAGGTAAATTGATTACTTCCGAGAGTATATGTTGCTTTTCAAGTGGAGTGTGTTAAATTCGGAAGTAGATCTGATATGAAATCAATCGCTTCTTCCGAGACTTAACACTCTTCCGAGAAGAAAATTATCCTGGGAGAAATTTGCTTCGGAAGATATGCAAGATATCTTCCGAGGGTTAATTTCTCTTCGGAAGAATTCATACTTAGATAAAATTTAGAAAAGATCTTTTGTAACAGGGCTTAGATTGTTTTGACATGAGACTTTACACATTAAAGGTTTTCAAATGAGATTAACTAATCAATGTTTATCATCCCAATAGCTGTGTGAGATATTTAAATCTTTGTTCATCAAAGGCTTTGGTGAACAAATCAGCATATTGTTCATTTGAATCAACTTTGATTAGTTTGATAAGATTTTTCTCATGAATATCTCTAATGAAATGATACCTGATATCAATGTGCTTTGTCTTGGAGTGCTTCACTGGATTTTCAGTAATGGATATAGCACTGTTGTTGTCAATGTGGATAGGAGTGCTCATGAAGTTGAATCCATAGTCTATCATCTGGTTTTGAATCCACAGCAGCTGAGCACAGCAACTAGCAGCAGCAATGTATTCAGCTTCAGCAGTTGATGTAGAGACACAGGATTGCTTCTTGCATTGCCATGAGATGATCCTTCCACCAAGAAATTGACATCCACCTGATGTTGATTTCTTGTTGATGTTGCAGCCACCATAATCGCTGTCAGAGTAACCATAGAGATTAAAAAATTTCTTGGATACCAGAGACCTAGTTTAGGTGCTCCTTTGAGGTATCTGAGATTCTCTTGGCAGCATTAGGTGAGACACCTTTGGAGCAGCCTGATATCTTGCACAAATGCAAGTTGCAAACATGATATCAGGTCTACTTGCTGTGAGATACATCAGAGAACCAATAATTGCTCTGTACTGATGTTGATCAGTATCCTCCCCCTCAGAATCAGGGCAGAGATTGTGGTTTCTGGGTATAGGTGTCTTTGCTGCTTTACAATCCTTCATATCAAATCGCTCTAAGATATCATTGACATACTTAGATTGATTGATGAAGAACCCTTCCTTCAATTGCTTTACCTGAATTCCAAGGAAAAAGTCCATTTTTCCCATGGAACTCATCTCGAACTTCTTCTTCATAATGCTCTCAAAGTCTTTGCACATTTGGTCATTTGAGGAACCAAATATGATATCATCAACATAGACTTGAACGAGCAAGATGTCTTTCCCAGACTTTCTTATGAAAAGAGTCTTATCAATGGTACCTCTAGTGTAACCATTCTTCAGGAGAAATTGAGACAATGTCTCATACCACAGCCTAGGTGCTTGGTGCAACCCATATAGAGCTTTATCCAACTTGCACACATAGTTTGGATGCTGTGGGTCTTCAAATCCTGGAGGTTGGCATACATAGACTTCCCTATCTATATCCCCATATAGAAAGGCACACTTGACATCAAGCTGGTAGACAGTGAAATTCTTGGATGCAGCATAAGCAAGGAAGATCCTAACTGCCTCAAGTCTTGCAACAGGTGCAAAGACATCAGTATAATCGATTCCCTCCTCTTGAGTGTATCCTTGAACCACCAGTCTTGCCTTGTTCTTGATAATCAAGCCTCTATCATCTCTTTTGTTTCTGAATACCCATTTAGTGCCTATAGGTACTTGACCAGATGGTAGCGGACATAGGTTCCAAACCTTTGTCTTTTGAATTGAAGCAGCTCCTCTTGCATTGATTCAACCCAGCTACTATCTTTCAAGGCATCTTCCACCTTCTTGGGTTCCATTTGGGATAAGAAGCATGAGTACAAGCAGACATTCCCATTATGAGTTTGTCCTCTTGTTCTCACACCTTCAGAGACTTCCCCTATGATGTTTTCAGCTGGATGAGTGTTATGAATCCTGAGTCTAGGAATCACCTCCAGTTGCAAAGATAAGTCCAAGTTGGACATATTTTGCTCAGGAGCTTGAATACTTGGTCCAGCTGTTGTTTCAAACTCATTCAATGAGGACTGATTGAATGAAAGAGAAACATCATCATTTCTTTGCTGTGAAGCATCATTAACAGTTGCCTGTTCCTTCAAGATGGTTTTCATCAGCTTGGTGTTGTGCAGGATCACCTGAAGAGATTTGAAAATCAGCAGGTGAATCCCTTGTTGAAGTACCACTATCTCTTGAAATGGTTATACTGTCAGATCTTTCAATAGTGGGAACTTGATTTGCTGCAACTCTTGGAGAACTTGGAATAGGTCTGGGAAGCTCAAACAGTTGATCTTCATCAGAATCACTTTGAACACCTGTTCCAGCTGAAACATTCTCACAAGATGGTTTAGAATAGTTTGGAAACAATTCTAAATCAAAGATATGATCAGGGCCATTCCCCCTAACACAAGGAGTGTGCTCATTAACTACAATGTTGGAAGATTCCTCAAATTGTTGGTTTTTAATATTATAAACTCTATAGGCTTTAGAGTAGGAGGAATATCCAACAAAGATAGCATCATCTGACTTTTCAGCAAATTTTGCCAAATTGTCTTTTGTGTTAAGTATGGTACACCTGCTGCCAAAGGACCTTAGAAAGCCAATGAACGGTGGCCTCTTGTTCCATAACTCATAAGGGGTTTTTCCATGTGGCTTTACTACAAGAACTCTGTTCTGCACATAGCATGCAGTGCTGACTGCCTCTGCCCAGAATGTTAGAGGCAGCTTTGAATCAGCTAACATAGTCCGAGCAGCCTCAATAAGTGTCCTATTTCTCCTCTCAGCAACACCATTTTGTTGAGGAGTTCTAGGAGCACTATATTGTCTGGCAATCCCTTTTGAGTTACAAAATGAGTCAAGAACTAGGTTCTTAAACTCAGTCCCTTGATCACTTCTAATTATTTTAACCTTGTGATCAACTTGATTTTCTATTTTAAGAATAAAAGATTTTAAAGTTTCAGCAGTTTCATCTTTGGTTCTTAAAAAGAATACCCATGTAAATCTAGTAAAATCATCAACAATCACAAGGCAATATGATTTCCTTCCAATGCTCATTATACTTGTGGGACCAAATAGATCCATGTGCAATAAGTGTAATGGAGTGGTGATAGAGTTAACAACTTTGGATTTATGAGAAGACCTGTGTTGTTTCCCTTTCAGGCAAGCAACACAGTTATCTTTGCAGAAAAATTCCTTTTTAGGCAAACCATGTACCAAGTTATTTTTAGCCAATTTATTCATTGTCTTAAAATTGACATGACACATTCGTTTATGCCATAGTGTTGACTCATCACCATCAGCTTTGGAAAGAAAGCATGATACTTCTCCCATTGGGGAAGCATTGTTCATATCAAGCTTGTACATATCCCCTTTCCTGGGAGATCTAAGAAGCACCAATTCCTGAGGAATTGTCATCCCGGGTTTGAGGATAATGCACTCATGTTCTGTGAAAAGCATTTGATGCTTTTGATCACAGAATTGAGAAACACTTAACAGATTGTGTTCAAGCTGTTTGACAAAATTAACTTTGTCAACTTTTAACTTTCCATTGGATATACTTCCTCTGCCAGAAATATATCCTCCGGCCTCACCTCCAAACTGGACAGGACCTCCATCATAATGTTGAAATTGTTGAAGGAGAGATCTGTTCCCTGTCATGTGCCTGGAGCATCCACTATCTACAATCCAAATGTTGTTATTCTTGTCATATGGATGTCCCTGCACATAAGGTGAGATAATTAGTTTTGATTGGAAACCCAAGCCTTATTGGTCTTGGGTTCTTCCAATGATAATGACATAATTGAACCAAAATTTATGCATGGGGGTTCAATGGATGTCTTTGAAGAAGAGGTTTGGGCTACAGCATCTTCCTTGATCTTCCATTCCATCCCTTGGTTGATCATAGAGGATGAGCTTGTTGAAGCTTTTGTAGCTTGGCATTCTTCCGAAGCTTCTTTCTTTTCGGAAGAGACCTTCACCACCTTTTCTTCCGAAGCAGTCTTCTTCTGGGATGGTTTCAAGGGGACTCTTTTGCTTTTCTGAGTCTTTAAAGCTTTAACTTCCGAAGCCTTTTTCCTTTCGGAAGAAGAATTTCTTCCGAGAGAAGCCTTGCTTTGGAAACAAGCTTTCCCTTTTTCATCACTTGAACCATTTGATATGGTCCAAATGAGAAACCTTCCCTGACTCCTTCTCTTTTAACATTATTTGCATAATGTGTGCTAGCAGGATTGTAGTAACAATCTTTAGCCATGTGGTTTTGCAGACCACACATTATGCATGCAATGTTAACTTTCTTGGGAATGAGAGGATTGCTGTTTCTTGTTCTTTTTCTCTTCATCAGCAACCTTTCCCTTTAATTTCTGATCCTTTGGTAGGATAGGAGTACTGGTACTGCACTCCTTTCCTGAATCAGAATTTCCAACCACCTGGAATCCAGCTGAGATGAATACACCCTTTTGCTTTGGGTCTATCTTTAGCTTGGACTCAGCCACTTTCTTGGCAGTTTTTCTGGCTGCCTTAGCTCTGCTTCTTCTGGCTTTGGTGGTCAGGGTTTGATCATCATTGGCTGGGGAGGGCATAATTACCTGTTCCTTCCCTGTGATGGTCTCCATAGTTGCATCATTCTTTGACTCATGAGAAGGTGGGTCAGCAGATGGAACCTCTTGCTCTTCAGTACCACACCTTGGTTGTCTTATAGACATCATAAGAGTGTGGTGGAGCAATTTCATTGGTTCCCAACCCACCTTTGTTTTGATAACAAAGTTTTGAGTGAGAGGATGATGCAAGAATGGCTTGCATACTTCCTGGCTTGAGCCTCAGCAGTGACAAGCTGGGCTTGAGCCTCAGTCAATTTGGATATTAAATCCTTGATTTGAGTCTTGTAGTTTGTATGTTCATGTTTTAAGAGGGACACATTTTCTCTAACTCCTCAATTTTTCTTTGGTAGTCAGATTCAGCCCTTTTAAAGTCAGATTTAAAAACATTTAAAGACTCAATATCAGATTTAATTTCCATATTGTAGTCCTGATACAGTTTAAGGTTGTAGAAGTCACGGGCCAGAATGTTCATATACTGTTATTGTCATCGTTTCTGTTCGGCCATAAGTGCTTGAGCAGGAGTCACATCCTGAACCATAGCAGATCCACAGTCCTCTTGAGCCATTGCAGAGTTTATGTTGACTTTCGGTGGGCTTTGGTGTGAGGGAGTCCTTGTGGAGGCCGGTGGGGTTTCCGTGGTTGGACTGGGAGCCTTGCATTCCCTTGCAAAATGACCAGTTGGTTACAGTTGTAACATTTGGATTTGCTTTTGTCAAAACCCAAATTTACTGTTGATGGGTTCTGAGAGAATTGCCTTCCAGTTCTCTTAAAGAACTTCTTTGCTCTGTAGGTTAGAAGAGCCATTTGTTGGACTATGTCACCGTACTCTACGTCATCTGGGCTAACACACTCTAGATCATTAAAGCAGTATATTGATAGTCATTGAGTGTCCACTTCCTGAGACAAATGCACAGCTGTCCTGAAAGGAGCTTGCTGAGCTTGTTGAGACCTTGGAGTCTCAGGAAATGTGATATAAGGCCCAGAAGAACAAGATGGCTGCTGGGTGTTAGGTCAGGTATTGCTGAGACTTGGAGATTCCTGAGCCTTCAGCAACCATTAAAGCGTTGCTAGCAGGAAAATCAAGGGTCTGCTGTCTGATGACCCCCTCTTGCTTTCCCATTTCCACAGTTCCATCATCAGGATCCCATAGTGTTCGGTCATGGGTGAGTGTATTCAGATTCTCTGTTCTCTGATAGAGACACAATAGAATGTCCACTTATTGGGTAGAGCACTCATAAACTTTCTAGTAAGGTCTCTGAGTTCATGAGTGATTCCCACAAATTGAAGGGAAGAAATGAGATCCATGTACCTGAAATATTGCTGGCTAAGAGTTTCCAGCAGCATAGGTGAAGTTCTCAACTGCTGCTTCAATGAGTCCTTCTTGGAGTCATTTGAGCTGTTAGTACATTTGAGCAAGAGCATCAAAGATTTCTTGGCAGACTTACAATGCTCAAACCCCACCATGATAGAGTTGGGATTGTAGTCATAAGAACAAACTCTATTTCAATTTTTTATTAAAATATAACAAATAAAAGAAACTAGTATTAAGCTCATCGTGTTACGGCAAGGGGCGTAAAATTGTGCCAACTAACACAAATGTCACATCACCACCAGCGACTTGCCACATCGAAAAACTCGTATTAAAATAGATTAAGAAAAGAAAAATAAAACCGAATAGAATGTAGACATAAAAACATTAAACCATGCACGCGAAATGTAAAAATATTAAAACAATAACTAAATCGATTTAGGACTGGCACGTTGCAAAGATGTCGTTAAACCAAAAAAAGACGTAACAACGTTGAGCCATGCCACCACATTACGACATTTTAACTCTAATAATTTAGACCGAAATGTTGTCTTCATCAGAATAATCTTCAACGGCTTTTTCAATCATGGCACCGTTTCCACCAGCTACTTTTGGCTTATACGGGCCATTGACAATGGATTGCCACATCTTGCTGTCTTGATACCTGATGAATCCTTCCATTCTTCTGCTCCAAGACCTGAAGTTTTCAGGGGTGATGACCGGAGCTTTGGTCATCGTTCCCATCTTTACTTCAGATTTGTTGAGGGCCATTTTGAGTGAGGTATAAGGAGGAGTGAAAAACTGGTTGATTAGGATGGTAAGATCTCACAATCAAGAGACTAAAAAGCTCTGATACCAATTGCAGGATCGGGTTTGTCACTTAAACACTTGTGTTTCTCTCAAACTCACTTATGGAAACACTCAAATCAGATGTAGTAATGTCTTTTACAAGAGTTGATAATAATATAATAAGTAGCAAAGGAACAAGCAGAATAATTTTCAAGGCACTTGTATATATTACTTCTCAACTCAAGATATTACAAGACACTTACAAGCATGAAACAAGAGTTACAATGAGAAACTATATATACTAGATCCTACAGCCGGATATACTTTGATACCAGCTGGAAACCTAAGACTAAAGCATATACTACAATGCTAAAGTTAAGGTATCTTAGATAAAGTATTATCTAAGATATGGTAGTCATGACATGTCCATGACTTACCTTTTGTCACCAACTAAAGATGGCAACTGTACTAACATAAAAAGGTAAACAGTGGATTAAAGTATGGTCAACTACATGGCTTTTAAGAAAACGCCATGCAGTATCTCAGAGATTTGCAGCGGAGTGTCAGAGAGGCCATACTTATGTCCACTGGATAATAGAAGTGTCTTCCGAAGGTTAACTGGCTTCAGAAGAACAAGTTCTTCCGAAGCCACTTATACTTCGAAAGAGGCTTCTATGCTTCCGAGGCTTTGAGGACTTCTTGTACTTTGGAAGTTGACTTCAGATCTTTCTCTCTAAGTCTTGATATTCGGAAGTAGGTTCTTTGTCTTCGGAAGTTGGAGTTTTCCTTCGGAAGTGTGTTTTACACTTAGTCTTCAGAAGAGCTCCTTCTTCCTTCGGAAGTTCCATACTTAGCTTCGGAAGTCCTTTGTTTGTTGTACCAAAATCTTCTAAGTGACTTGGTTTTGGTTGCAACAGCCTTTCTAGATCCAACATTGGATCATAATGGTTGTTCCGCACCAAGTATCATTTCGATGGTACCATTGAACGACACAAAACTAGGCTTGTTGCCCAGGGTTTTAGTCAGACACCTGGACTAGATTACTCATATACCTTTAGCCCTATGGTCAAAGCTTCTACAGTGCGAGTTATACTCTCCTTGGTTGTCATTAATAATTGGAAGCTTCATCAGCTTGACGTTAACAATGCGTTCCTTCATGGGCATATTCAAGAAGGTGTCTATATGGAACAACCTCCAGGATTTCATAACCCTCAATTCCCTAATCATGTTTGCAAGCTAAATAAGGAATTATATGGTCTCAAACAGGCACCCCGAGCATGGTTTCATCGGTTGAGCACATTTCTACTTAATAATGGCTTCATTGGTAGTCGGGCTGACACGTCACTTTTTATATTTCAAAAAGACTCTTGTATAATGTACTTAGTGGTTTATGTTGATGATTTGATCCTTGTTGGGAATCATGAGCATGTTGTCACTGCGTTTGTTGATCGGTTAAATAAGGAATTTGCCATTAAGGATTTGGGGGAGCTTAACTACTTTCTTGGGCTTGAGGTTATTCATACTAATGATGGGCTCTTCCTAAGTCAATCCAAATACGCTCGTGAAATTATTGAACGGTCCAAAATGTTTGATGCTTAGCCCGCTTCCACTCCTCTGTCGGCTCATGTTTCATTCCCTACTTGTGGTGAAAAATATGCAGATACTACAAACTATCGTTCCATTATTGGTGCTCTTCAGTACCTAACTATAACTCGCCTTGACATTTCTTATGCAGTGAATCAAGTCAGTCAATTCTTGCATGACCCAACTACAGATCACTATCAGCCAGTCAAATGGATTCTTCGGTACGTCAAGGGAACAATGGCTTTTGGTTTATCTTTCACCAAACAATCCAAGTCTAATCTCGTTGGTTATTCTGACGTTGATTGGGCTCGTTGTCTTGAGACTAGACGCTCCACTTATGGTTATTCTATCTTCTTGGGTGGCAACCTTGTCTCTTGGAGTGCTAAAAAGCAACCTACGGTCTCTCGTTCCAGTTGTGAATCTGAATATCGAGCAATGGCTAATACACTTGTAGAACTCATATGGCTAACCCATCTCCTACAGGAACTTTGAGCTTTACCCGAGCAACGTCCTACACTCTTATGTGATAACCGTAGTGCCATTTTCCTCACTCAGAACCCCATCTCTCATAAGCAAGTAAAGCACATTGAATTGGATTATCATTTCATTCGGGAACTTGTCAACTCCGGAACACTTCACACATGTTTTATTCCTTCCAAGCTTCAAGTGGCGAATATATTTACAAAAAGTCTTCCAAAACCACAGTTTGAGTTTTTCCGTCAAATGCTTCGTCTTGGGCCACCACCCTCTCGCTTGCGGGGGGTATTAACTGACCAACTCTTGGTCTTTGTAACTTGTACCTTTAATTATTTCATTTATTGTATTGTAATTTCTATATTATATATTGATCTCTCTACTTCCTTGTGGAGCATTCAAGATTCCTATATCACATTTACCTTTAAAATTTAACAAACACACTTAAAATCCTCATCAAAGTTGAGAGGATATTACAATACTAAGTGGGATGTGTGTGTATGTGTATGCATTGATTGGAAGCAAGGAAGAAACCTCTCTTTGATACAACTTGCTTTGGTAAGTCATGAAAACTCAAAAACTATTACTCAAATGATTGATTGAGTTATCCGATGCTAATTACATATGAAAATATCATGAGTTATGGATGATAGGGTGAATTAGGAGGAAGCACAGAAGGTAGATAAGGTTTAGAGGTAAGAATAAATATTCCAACGTAAAAATTTTATAATCAAAACTATAGCAAAATGGCTAAGGGTTAAGCATAAATTTAAAGTCTGATGGTTATGATAGGTAATAACTACAGGAAAAAGTAACCAGATCGGGAGGTTCATCGGTGCTTCTACAACCTTCGTCATCTTAACGCTGAAAAACCTTACTTAGAAATGAATGAAAGTTTTTATAAGTATCAACACGAAGAAGTGAAGTTTATGTGATTACAATACGATGTTAGGAAGGACAAAGTGAGTAGAGTATCATAACTAAACCAACTACATTGGTAAGATCCTTGTTGCACATAAAACTAATACAATAAGGTTATTACCCACTGATCTTAAACGTGTTATGGACCAAGAATGGGTCAAACACATAAAAGTGTCAAAATATCCAAAACTGGCCAGAATGCATCAAACAGGTAAACATGTTAAAGCTGGTCAAACTGTTTTGAATTAGTCAAATAGGGCAAAGTTGGTCAAACGGGTCAAAAACTACTAAACATGTTAAAAGTTGGTCAAACTGATCAAAATCAGTAAAAAAATGTTCAAAATTTGTCAAATTAGTCAGGGCTGGTCAAGTGGGTCAAAGCCGCTCAAATGGGTCAAAGTAGGTCACAAAGCAAAGCTGGTCAATGGGCCTTAAATATATTTTGAGACAAAATATGATTTGAGTTAAAATTTTAAACTTAAGTAGTATTAGCCAATTATCACAGTTAACTAGTTGGAAGCCCAAAAATAGTTTTAGATAATTAAAAATAAGATTTAGATAATAAGTGGGTAAAAAAAATTTAAAAAAATAAGCAAATCCATCTAGTGTTGTAGGTTTGACCATCTGAGCATTAAAAAGGAAGCTACTAGGTACTAAAAGAAAAGGGGTGAGTTCTTGCCAACATTTTAATAACTAACACATGCTAATAAAAATAATTTTAATGTAAAAATTCTTGATTTGTACATTACATTGTACATACTTATGGTAGTTCTAAGTGTATATACACGTAACATGGATATCGGTTATATTCGATGTTACAACCTCTATGTTATTTCAGTTGTCTGTTAGTACATAAATCTTCAATACATGTGTTTATATAGTCTGCCTGAATTAAAAGTATGTAGTGCAAAGAGCTCATGGATAATGTCAAGTTATGTATTATGAAGTTTTGGTTAAATGTGTTTGTTGCAGGATCCACTAGTGATCGGCGTATGTTTTTCAGCGCGGCGTATGTTTTTGAGCATGTCTTACAAGTGGACTGTGAATATCAGGTTTTAAAAGAATACTGTGGAAGTGCAAGTTCTATTTAAGATTTTCTAAGATCTACTGAATCCTTGTATTGTATTAATTATAACTTGTTTGGGCTTATTTAGTATTGTACTTTTTATGTAATGGATGTTTAAGATTTTTCGTTGCGTAAGAATGATATCAATAAGTTACATCTTCCTCTATTTTCGGTGGGTGTGATAATTGTTAACCTATTTAGCTCATTAATTAAAACCTACCAACCAGATTAAGATGTTTACTAAGTGAATACTCCCTCAACCCATTTGACACATTTAGCACCACCAAGTAGGATCGAGACTAGCCCCTTGTATATAAGGCTCCAAACCTGTAGGATTGAGACTAGCCCCTTGTATATAAGGCTCCAAACCTGCGCCTCTTTAAATATCCCATCCCAACAGGGGCTTTAAATCTTAACTAAGAGAAAGTGGAAAGAAAAGGGGAGTGCCAACTGCAATTAAACTGAAATAAATGTGTTAAATGAGTCGTGTAAGTATCTTCAACTTAGGATTAATGCTTTGACAAGAAAAAAATGTGTCGTGTTTGGCAGGGGCGTCTCAACAGCTTAAAAAAATAAGCTAGAGCTTTAGGCCCACTTATTCTAATAGGCCACCAAAAAATAAATTTTATTGTATGGCTCATTCTCGATGTAAGCCCAAAATAAACTAATTTAAAAAAAACAGAATGAATGAAAGAAAGAAAGAAACCTAGGTCGGCATGTCGTAGATCTTCAAAACAGGCTATTGGTGAATTCTGATTGGGGGTTGGAGTGAGGGGGAGTTGAAAGGAAGAGACGAACAAAGCCAAATGGTTAAGATGAACAACCGCGCACCCATGATTCGCTTATGATTTTGCTTGCCCCAAACGAACCGAGCCTCCGATTTCATCTTCGCTTCAGGCCTCTAAAAACGTTGAGACGCCCCTGGTGTTTGGACACCTCTAAGTTAAACAAAGTTGGAAAATAAAGATGGGACACCACACTCACATGAACTCCTAATCAATCACATGAACTTCTAGAGAAATAATTAAAGATACTAAATAATGGGACAACACACTCACATGAACTCCTAATCAATCTAATATAGACTCGATTCAAGGAAGAAGATAAAGACTATGTTGTTGAAGAGATGAAAGAGAGAATAGCACGTTCAAGTTTTAATCTTAGATTGTTAAAGAATAATTGGAAAAAAGAACTTTCAAACTTGATGCATACGACCCTTGAGCTTCCACTGCTACACAGCTTCTTGAGAAATATCATTTTTATCTCCGAACATAAATTCACCAAATTAGTAAATCCTACTTTTATATATAGTTTGCAACATCAAATTGTATGCCTTCAACAAAGCTCTAAACTACGCACATCTTAAAAAGAAAAAAAGATAAGAAAAAACATAAGCTACAAATTGTTTAAAGATTTGTGCTAGTAGATTGACAAGTGAAATTAGCATGAACATAAAGACGACTCATGTATTCACGAGTTGACACAAATATCATTTTAATAACCAGATTTTGTTTCCTCCTTGCCCTCATATTATTACAATCAACGAAGAGTTTTTGAGATATATATGTTCGTGTTTGAAGTCAAGAGATGGTTATGAAACTCTATAAATATGATTATGTACCTTAACATATTCATTGTTTACCAAACACAAGATTCAGTTTTTTTTAGCAATTGTTTTTTTTTTTACTTTTAATTAGTTAATACCACATACCTTTCTCTTATAAAGACTTGAACTAACGCCATATCAATCACAAGTTTACTAATTTTACAAACTTTTAAATTAAACTACACTTTGATCCCTTAACTTATGGATGTCAATTTTACACCCTTGTACATATCTTTGATTGACAAAAAGATAAGTCACTTGAAAATGGTAGTTAGCTAACCTTTCAATGTTACTTAATTGGGAAAATTAAAGTTCTACAAACAGAATGATGTAATTCAAAGTATAATAGCTTCAAAGATAAGCATTGCATTGCACAATCTCTTTTTATTAGTTTTGCTCTCTAATCAAAAGTGGAATTCTCCTGCGCGTTACAACGAAAATTATGTATGTACATAAAATATTAAAAACTATTTATAGTAGTTGTGAGAGTGAAATTGATGAATCTGTACACGACTTGTTGTTATATAAAAATTTATATCGATACGTTAACTAAAATAAACATGGCTCAACAGTCTATGCTTTATTTCATATCAAAAGTCATAAAAGAAAACCAAATTATATTCAAAATTATAAATAAATAAATAAACAAATAGAAGTTAAAAGATTAAAAAGGGTGTTTTGGTTATATTTGCTTTGGTTTTTTTGTTTTTTAAATACTAACGCCCAAACCTAGCTCTTACCCACGCCATGGACCAAATATGTTAAAAACTGCCAAACACAGAGGATCAAATCCGTAAATTTTAAAAATTATCAAAGACGAAAGCTGAAACTATAACAAAATTAGACACGACTTGTGTAAGTTACTCTAACTTGTATTTGAAAGTCAATACAACATGTTTTGTTACATAGTTACAAGTAGAAGTGGATCATTTCTCATAACTAACTTAATAGTGACAACTCCGGCATTAAACGGTAGTTAGGTGCTTTAATCGTTCGCAACCACAATTATTGCGAAAGCTTTGAGAAAAACACATTGTCAAGGGTTTATTAATCGTTATTAAAACCAATGTTTGATTTCTCACAGAACTTATTAAAAAATTTCAATTAATATTTATACTGTTACTTTATTAGGTGAGTATTAGACATTTCATGGTCCTTCACTTGTGCCATTATGTTGTTACTTTGTTTACAAATTGGCTATATTGTTACAAAGTGGTCCGCTGGTGGCTAAGCGGTATATGATTGCATCCGATCGGTATTATGACCCTAATCCGATTTGTAAACCGTTAATTTCCTCTGTTTTTTCGCTACAAAGTGAAAATTTATATGTATTTCGTCTGAAAATTTTATACGTATTGAATCACCCCTCTGATATAATGATACAAAACAAATTTATGAATCTCGTGACTTCCGGCCCCCTGTATATTTTTCAAGTTCCATCTCTAAAGATAGATAGGTGGTGCAAAACCACACACAAGAATATAGTTTTCACAAACTATTATACATCTAAAAGATATGTGACGGAACAGTACCAAGGTGTATAGAAAATGTGTATCTTTTTAAGTGGTTGATGGTTTAAGTCGTATAGCATACAAAAAATATAGACTTATGTAAGATTGGAGGACGTGTGAGTTAGCCGTTTTAGAGAACTATTATTCATCTGAAGATGATACGGGAGATAGGCGGCTCGAAAACACACAAGAATACAATCAGTAAAAGTTTTCACAAACTATTATACATATGAAGATGATACGAGAGAGAGGTTTCATCAGAAAGTTTGGTGCAAGAAAGCATGCAACTTTCTCAACATGTTGGCGATGTTCCAGCAGCAGCATTCATCTAACACACTTTGATTGCAACACATCTCCAAACACCAACACAATATATATAAACACACACTATACACACAACAGCAACACACACACACTGATTACTTCACTTCACTTCACTCCACTTAACTTATTTACAGTCATGCAAAGCCCCAGAATAAAAGCAACCCAAAAGAGTGCGAAAAACACTTGCTACAGCAATGATCATGCTGTTCGTTCGCCAACTAGACCTGTGAAAACAGTCTCCACTTCTGTTACTACTAAAACAAAACCTTCGGTACGACCTTTTCACTGCTATTATTGATGTTGTAATGTAAGTAAGAAGTTAATTTAGTTGCAGGGTATCCCCACGAAGGCATCGGTGAAAGAAAACATGAAACCTGTGGATTACAAACTACAAACAATGGCGAAAGAAAACACCAAATCTGTGGATGTTAAACTCCAAACCAAAGAAAGAGCAGTTAAACGCGCTTTCTTTAACTACTCGGTCAGTTCTAGTGACCACATATTTGCTATAAATGTGGATATCTTCTCTACTGAATCTCTAAACGTGTAGACGGTTTATATGCAGGTAGCAACAAAGCTCTATCTAATGGAGCAACAAAAGCGACAAGTAGAGAGGATACAAAAGGCATGTATAATCAAACTTGCAAGATTTGTGCTAAAACATCTGTCTTTTTGAATTTGCAGTTCCTTTTAGTAATACATAGTACAAAAACAGACAAAACCATAGAACCTTAATAGATGTTGACATATATATTGACAACAAAACCTAAACTTAAACCAGATGATCGAGGAAGAGGAAGTCCGAATGTTAAGAAAGGAGATGATCCCACGAGCGAAGTTGATGCCATTATTTGATCGACCTTTCATTCCACGAAGGTTATAAGCGAATTTTAGAAAAGAATACTGATTGATATATGTACTTGTAGTTAAATGATTTCTTTTCTGCAGATCTACAACTCCCACAAAAGTTGCAAAAAAGTCGAGTTCTCAGGAAAAGCATCGAAACAGCTTTTCGTGCACGCGTGAATTCTACAGTTTGGGGAAAATGAAGCCCATTGATCACCATATATCCTCATTGATCTTGTATAGACAAGCCAATTAAGCTCGTGCTTGTTGAGCTGTTAGCCGTTGATGAGGTGTTTAGACTTAGAGAGTGTGGTTTTTAATGTCTGAAGCATTGAATTTAAGTAGGATTCTGCTGAATAAAGTTAAGAAGCTGCAAGAACAAATGTGGGCTGGTGGCCTGAAGACTAATAAAAAACTTTTTTTTTTTTTTTGAGATTGGTTTTTTTGTGTAATCATGTATTGGTTTTGACTTTTGAATGGAAATTAATGGATTTTTTTTCTCTTTATTATCTTTAACCATTTATTTAATCTTCTCAAGTCACATAAGTTGTTGGCCTTTTAAAGGAATTGATTTAAAACTAGAACTGGTCAAAATAAAATTATTGATTTGTAAATTTATTACAGAAGTTGGAGTATGGTAATAGTATCGGTGCCTAAGATGGCGGTGGGCAGATGTTGGGCTGTGGTTTGAGCGGTTGCAGCGACAGTGGTGGTGGCACTACGCATGACAATGGCGGTGGGCGGCAACAATGGTGGTGACACAACGGCATGACAGTGAGGGTAGAAGAAATCTCAAGTAACCGAACGTTGAATTAATAACTCAAAAGTAATTAAACAAATTCATTATAATTCTGGTTTTAGCTCTTTAAACAAATATGCTAACCGTCCAAATAACATTACAATTCCAACTAATTTAATAAGCGAGACAAGTATGAAATAGAATTTAAATTCCAATTTTATTGAACTCCAAAAGAATTTCAATGAAACAGAAAATGGCTCTGTATGAATCAACAGTTTACTAAGCCAAACAAAGCCAAACAAGTACAAAAAACATTACAAATTCTAATTTTATTGAACTACAAGAAAAAACCAATGAAAAGATGACGCCCCTATATGAAATAGCAGTTGTTTGTCCTTATAACCCTGTTCAGTGTTGTTAAAATTGCTATCCGCTAGTCGGACGTTGATGTACCGACTAGTGATTAATCAGGAGTAATCGAAATTAATCGGATTAGAGTTTTTATATATTAATTTCACTTTTATATATAAAAACAAACATTTTTACTTGCAATGTTAATGACAATGTTCAGATTTTTATATATATACACACATATTTAACTTGAAATTTCATGTTTTTTCCTGTATTTCTAATATTCCGCTGGAAATTTTACACCTCGCAGAATCTAGCCGGACAGTCGCCAGAATCTAGCCAGAGAGTTGCCGGAATTTCACAAAAACCAATGATTTTTGGCTAATTAGGACCAACTAGGTCCGATTTTGATCATAAAGCAGAAAAAACACAGTTGACAGACTTTAGCCGCCTAGAAAAATTGATCCGATTACTCCGGTTACTAGCGATTACTACAGATTAGTTCCACCTAGGACCGAATACCAATTTTGGGTACCGATTAGTTGAAATTGACAAGGTAATGGACCGACTACCGATTAATTGGCCGCCTAGGCCAATTTTTACAACACTAACCCTGTTAGTGACCCAATGTGGAGACAGGGTATGTTGTTCATGACTCATTTAGAAATGACCAATTCCTTAGGCACTTGGGAGTATCAAGACGAGGGGGACCATAAGGACACAATATAGAGATGTGGCCAAAGCTTAACCTAGCCAAATAGCCATTAGCAAATATCACATAGGAAAGCCAATGCTCGTAAAGATGTAGAAGACATGTTTATAACTAGACAGGACGAGAGTTCAATTACAAGCTACATTTTCAAACGAAATGAGTCGATATATGTCAAAAATTGAGTCTGTATAGTTCAAACTACCTACATATTATTGACCTAATAAACATAATTGAGAAGGTGGCGGTTTCAACATCCTCACGACATGTAACTTGGTTCTTGTTACCTTTACGATTCACATTGGGCAGTAGCAGAAGCATCAGCCTAAATGAAACAGCATAAAACAAAACTTTTAACATGATTATACAGAGACATACATGTGCATGTGAGAGGAGTGTGTGTGCGTGACTGCGCGTGCTTGTAATGTATCGTAAAAACCTGAGTACTGTAGGTTGAATGTTGGGCTTCTATTCACACTTGATGGAGCGGTATATGTGTCGGACAAAGAACAGGGCAGCACGGAAACCAACCATCCCAAGCATGAGAAAGAAACCATAACAGATGCAAGCCATGTAACCAAAGAAAAATGATGTTTGCATGAATCCCGACATGTCAGAGCGCTCATAGTAATAATACAAGCAATAACCAAAGATGAAAACACCCGTTGAACCACCACAGAGAAAGACCTGAATAAAATTTACAAAACAGGTCAACTGTTGCACAAACAAAATCCCACAAGTCAAATGTCAAAAATGACAGGATATTGATAAGTGATAATACATACCTCCACCACCATTCATGGTCTTCGGCAGCAAGTTGGAAATAAGTCAATGCAACAGTGATAAAGGCGGTAACAATGAGGAGGATGATAAAAACTATAAATAAGATACTGTAAATGGTATAAATCCTGTGGCCCCACACACTTGCAAATATGTAGTAAAGCTCGATGTAGATTGCACTGAAAGGAAGAAAACCAGCCATGGCCATCTGCGGGATGGTTTTACGGTACCAAGGCAAAGGTGGGATCTCTCTTGGATACTTTGTGGTGCGCACAGGCGCCTGAAACTCAGCCTTGCTGTTCTTTCCAGCAATACCCCCCAACACTAGCAACGGTGATGTCACCAGAGTCCATATTAGCACAATCACAACAATTGTACCAAAGGGCAGGGCAGCAGTAGCAGTATAGGCAATTGCAACAGTGTTTAGGAAACAGAAAGTAAGAAATAGAGGTCCACAAAACAGGCAGCCAGTCAATAGTAAGTTCCTCACCTGTTGATTAAAATTAAAAAAAATAGATTAACATCAATTAATATTTAATAGTGTTTATTAAACTTCATAATATGTATAGCATACCCAGTTAGTTCCTTCTAGCTGGTGATAAAAGGAGGCAGCGGTGTAGCCAGCAATCCCAGATGTAAGTGCATATATGACAACAAGTGCTGTAAACAGAGCTCCTCGATTGTATGGATAAAATACCCCAACAAGAGCGAGTATAAATATAAAAAGTGCACTGAAAGAACAAAAAAGTAATCAATGATAAGATTTTAACAATCAATTTACTGAAATAAGGGTGTGATAAATTAAATAACAAGTGTTTTACTTACAGAGCAAAGAGCTGGGTACCAGAACCAAGGGCCGCAGCAAACAGGGATTTGTACTTTGGATACCTGAAAACATCACCATGAATGTACTTCCACCCAGTTTCCTCTTGGTCATCAGCTGCCTCCTCATCATGAGCATACCTTGTTTTGCAAATTTTGTAAGTAAAACAGATTAATGGATAGTGGAAACCAAGAGACTGTATCTAAAATATAAGAATTTAACTACTTACTTAACAAAGTCATTCTTAAGGACTCGCATAAGAATGGTAGCAAGGAAACCGGTTAAGAGGAGAACCGTCACACATGAGTTAATTATTGAAAACCAATGGATCTCCAAATGATGTGGTGGGAAGATGATTGGGCGTACTTCTCCATCCTAGTTTCATAAGGAACATTTGTTTCTTTCCACCTCACTGTGTACATAAATTCTACATCAACTTCCTTGTCTTCAGTGAGATCCACAACAGCATTAGGGTCAGCTTTTGCATTTATCTCTATCACACGATCATTATTGTAGTGGATCTCAAAGTGAAGATGTTTAAAAAGGTAATATTTTTCCTCATTAGGGTCAGTTTTGTCTTTTTCAACCTTCCCTAGAAAGCCCCAGAAAGGCAAGTCATCATAGTACATTTGAAAATAGTAATCTTTCTTAACAGCACTTCGGAATTTAGATACTTCGTCTTTTGTCAGTGTTTTTCTGCAAACAATTTCAGAATCTTTTTCAACCATAAAGTCAAGCTTATAAGGAGCACTGACTAAACGATCTCCATTCAGTACTTCACCAAGAGCTTCTGGTTTTCCTTTAAATGAGCTGCAAACAGCATAGCAACAATGATGTAGAGAGGCAAGAACAATAAGCTAAATCAACAAAAATTAAACAAATGATAATAAATAATAAACAAGATAATAAAGGATTGAAGACAAGCTCACACACCTGGCAAACAGAAAGGTAGATCAAAAAAACGGTATGTTTCACTGTAGAGAAAAGAAAATAATGTGATCAGTTTTTACAGAACAGACGAATAATAAAAAGAATATGTTGCAGCAAGCTAAAGTTGTTCTAAAGATAAACCAAAATATGAAAATTAAATATTTGGATAACTAAACCCATTCTCTTCCTAGTAATCTTCAGGAATATTCTTTATGGCATGTCAAACTTCCTTGAACCTTTTTGATACATGCCAGCACTTGCAAAAATGTTCATCAACTTAAGATATCATCTTATTTCACATATATACCCTTTAATAATACAAGAAAGTTTATCAAGGGCACACTGCACCCAACACTTTCTCATTACTGAAAATGCATCCTATACATGCTAGTGATTATATTGAATGGCATCTACTGCTATAGGCTAGTTCAAATGTACATCCGATACAAGTTCAAATACAGCCTAGCATCTTTTCATTATAATTATCCTAATAATCACCAATTTGAACTATACAATTGATAGTCGCTCACAAAGAGCACATCAAGTTTCATTACAAATAGCTCACTATTGACCAAATAATCCAATCAAACCTAGTTATGTATTTGGTGATAGAAGCAGAATTATATACAGATCAAAAATAATTCAATAAGGACGTAATGTACCTACAACTAAAAAGCATAAATTAATAAGATTCACTGCATCAAAAAAGAAAGTTCATTTATACTGGTACATCAGACTCTTAGAAAACAGACTGAATTCAGCCCATCTCCCTGCCCATTAAGTTCAATGGCAGCATAAACTTCCAAGCTACATATCTGATTCGCAATTCGTATCGATCTGCAGGCTTGCAATGCATACACAAATTGTAATACGGGCACCCAGCACAACAACTACTCCTACATCTAAACTCAGCAGAATAATCAGTTAAAAACCAAACCCCCAATTAACTACACTCAAATCCAACCAAAAAACCCTAATCACCATAACCAAACTTAGATCCACAAAACCGACACCCCAAAAACCCTAATTCCCCCAAATCAGATCCAATCCACAAATTGACAACTCGCGGGTACCAAGAACCCAATGTTCAACACAAATCATACATCCAACCAACACCCAGAAACAAATGCTCACCTAGGGTTATGAAAGGGGCCGACTTTGTTGGCGTACAAAGGCACTTCATCACCAGGTTTGTATTTGTGATCTGCACCTGATCGAACTTCTTCAACGCAGAAGGCCACCAGCAGCGCCACCACCAACCACCGTATCACCGACATTTTGCTCCGACGTCTGCTATGGTGGTGCTGGTAGATCCAATCTTCACATGTTGTGTGAATCTGTGTGTGAGGTTGCTTATATAGGCCTGCAACAATTGTTCAAGGGGGTTTTGTGTTGTTAGAAAAAAGTGATGAGAAGTTACATGAATGGCCCATCATGTTTGGGTTCTTTAACTTTTTGCCCACCATCTTTGATATGAGGAATCACTAATATGGGTTGAGAGTTTACAAGAAGAAAATCGTTGAAAAAAAATTATAGCAACGGGTCTTGAACCTGTGATCCCTAATAAGAGGGGTAGGGCGTTAATCGTTGGGCTAGTAGCTTCTTTGTTAAAATTTGCGACATAAATACTCATATTAAACTTTTTATTACGGTTTATTAGAAAAAAGTGGCTGCCACATCAACCAATGAGCATTATATATTGTAGATAAGGATTGTAACTAATAATAAGATTAACTAATAATTACAAACATGGTTAACGTGGAAATGTCATATTGTGGTCTTGGTCTTGGTTTTTAAGAAATTGCATCCACCATCCCTAACATTAACTCAATTATAGCACATTTTGTTATTTTTATTAACTAATCGTAAGTGTTTTCTTATATTTCTAGCCACCACTCCACCCCCATCCTTTTTTTGTGGTATGTTCCTCATTTCTTCGATTTCAAGATTTAATGGTAGTTTTAATATATTCGAAAACACATTAGAAGTTATCTGAGGTTGGAACTCTGTGAAACATCATACGATGATGAAGTTGCACTCAAATGCTTGATTGTTACATAATGTGTGTATGTGTATTTCATATGTATGGTAAGATTTAAAGAGAGTATACGCAAAAGAACAATGATAGGAGTAAGAGGTAGAGAGATTTCCTCCATTACATAAGAGCCCTAAACCAACATGTCCAACTTTTACTAGCCATGGTTGGGTACAAAACGAAAGAGATGAAACCTTAATTTTACATGCACATAAGAGTATATACTAGTATGGTAAACTAATGCTTCTGGCCTAACAGTTGTAGCTGTAGGCCCAGTAGAGTGTGGGAGCCCAAGAACCAAGTAGCAAGGCCCCAGAAGAAACAAATTAACAAACAGCTCCGCTTCATGAAAGTAGTGGTCAAGATTAGTTGCTGACTTTTTCATTCAAGTTCCATATTTATTTTCATGCATGCATTAGTGGGTAGTTAATTCCTGAATAAATTGATATTTGTAGGAGTGTAGTTGGCATTGGCATGTTTAATTCCTTGTATTGTTCATTTGAAGTTATTAAGCAGAGAAAATCGTCCCTCTGTGTTATTCCCACCTAATTTTCTTGGAGCTTGACCCTCTCAACGGGTGGCTATCAATTACATACAAGATTACAATAAAATCAAATATGATTGGTTAGTCGGACCTATTAAACCTTCTTTCATGCTTGATCTCTATTGTTTTTTGTCTTTTAAATGTGTACATAAGTGGTCCTATAACCAATACTTATAAAGTAAGTATCAAGTAAGCAATATCAATACTAGCATAGATAACTAAAAGATCATATTGTAACGTCCGATTATTTTCTTTGAAGCCCATAGAAAGAAGGAAAAAGAAAGAAAAAGAAAAGAAATAAGTCCAAGTCGGGGGACCAACCTTGCCAAAAAGAAGAAAAGTTTGAAAGAATGGGTGTAAAAGGGGATGGCTGCCCATTCTCCCTCATTCTCCCCCTTTCATTCGGCTAGAGAGAGAAAGAGAAAGGAGAGAAGGGCAAGTTCAGGTTTTGAAGGATTCAAGGTGCAAAAGTCGAAGTCTAGCGGGTTTGTGTGAAGTTATACTCGAAGAGGCTGCTAAGGTGAGTTTTAGGACTCCTCTTTTACATGTTTTTGACAGATTTTGGGGTTGAAACACATAGCAAAATCGTTTTGAAGTGTTGGGTGTTGAACCCGTATGTATGTGGATGTGTGTGTTTCGGGTGGGGTTTGATTTCGGGCTTGGTTGTGCTTGAATGGTGTTGTGGTAGGTGTTTCTAAGGTTTAGGATGGTTGATTTGAGCTTAAAACAGGGTTTGGAGGCCGAAAATTGCAGATTAGGTTCGAAGAAGACTGCATTCTGCATCAGCTAGGGCTCATGCGACTGAGAGCCATGAGTCCGAATGGCATGCGATTGGAGGACATACGGCCGAAAGGCATGCGACTAAGGTCCATGCGCGTGGGTGCCATGCGACTAAGGTTCATACGCATGGAAGTCAAGCGACTGAAGTTCATGCGCCTGAAAGGCATGTGATTGAAGGGTATGCGACTGAAGCCATGCGGTCATGCACTGAGTGTCAATGGCTGTGATGGTAGCGAATGTAGGACTGAAGTGTAAGGGTCCATGTATGATGTCATGCGTACTGAAGTCTCATAGTCATGCGACTGAATGTTATGCGACTGAGGGTCCATACGCCTAAGTGTTCATGCGCCTGGAATGGCCAGGCGACTGAGTGGTGTCCATACGCCTAAATAGGGCTCATGAACCCGGAAGAACTTTGTTCATTATCTGATTCTTAGGAGAAAAGGGTAAATGTAGGCTTTGACTTGGGAGATTCCCTGGGCTTTATCTAAGTTGACTTTTGAGGTCATGGATGTTATAATGGGCATATATAATGTACGGTTGATGCTTACGCATGATGGTATGCGTGTTGTATGCTATGTATGTATGATGATGCCCTGTATGGTGATGATGTATGTTCATGGTCCTATTATGTATGATTATTTCCATGGTTTTACGTTGGATGACTAATGAATGAAATGAAAAGTATTATGTAACGTAAAGCGGAGAGATAATGAAAAGAGGAACGTAATGAAATGAAAGAATGCATGCATTAATGAAAAATAACGGTAAAGAAAGTCTTGCAAGCACGGTATATAGAGAACACACTCAATGAAGAGTGTTAGTTCAACGTGTGTGGGATAGCTACCAAGAAGGATGCACACCGGGGTCTTTCTTTGTGATTGACCATTTGATAGAACCTTTGTCGCTTACCCTAGTACTGTGGTCAGGCCACCGGGCAATATATGGGGGTCTATGATAGACCGGCCCAGTAGTACATGCTTTATGCATGACGGTGGGTATAGCACATGACAATGGTACATCTAAATTTACCCTAGTACTGTGGTCAGGCCACCGGGCGCAATGTATGGGGGTCTATAATTGTAAGGCCCCGTTCTCGGGACGCCTACAGTTGGTCATTCATCGCACATATAAACATATAATTACATTTGCCTCATGAAAATATTGCAGCGGAAACATTTAAAAATGACATCTCGTTTCATCATAAACGCTTTTGCCAAATAATACATCATTATCCGATTACAAAATACATGTTTGCATTATATCACAAAAGCATTATAAATGGATGCCATCCCAAAAGAGCCAAGTAGCCTTGCGGTGCCATCCTCAGCAATCATTACCTGCCAACTGGAAAACATAATAAAAGTTAGCGTTGCTGAGTGAGTTCTAGTTTTATAATAAAACATACTTTACTTTCATTTAAAACCGTTCGTTACTTTTGCATGATCACACATCATACGTACACATAGATAATATCTTTATTATCTCCTTCATGCATCCATTCTTTCTTTCAATATAACTTTACTTGCGCATCGGATCCTCCGTACCAATACCATATGCTACACCCCGAACAATTTAGCTATTGGGTTGAAGTCAATAATTGAACAGCTGAGCGTATGCCGCAGTACTAGAGGTAAGCGGTAGATGTTCTACATAAATGGTCAATCACAAAGAAGGACCCGATATCCGATACATGCAAGACTTTTCATTTCTTTCCACTTTACGTTACATAATACTTCATTTCATTCATTACCATAACACGTAAAGCCACAGGAAAGATAAACATACATCATAATAAGGAACATTAACATGCACAGACATCACGTCATACAGGGCAACATCATACATACATAACATGCATCATGCATAAACATGCAACATCATCGTCATCATGCCCTACATGCACTCTAAGGCCTCAATCGTCTCCCTACATGAACTTACGGGAACCTTTACGTCAAAACTTACATCTGCACTTTCCCTCAAAAGTCAGAAGTTAAACTACACTTATCCTCGGGTGCAACATGGCCTCCATGCGACCGGCCCTTCATTCGGCTGACTGGACCTTCATTCGGGTGACTGGACCTTCATTCTCCTTCCAGTCGGGTGACTGGACCTTCATTCTCCCTCCAGTCGGGTGACTTGCCTTCAGTCTCCCTCCATTCGGGTGACTGGCCTCCAATCTCCCTCCATTCGGGAGACTGGCCTCCAGTCTCCCTCTATTCGGGTGACTGGCCTCTAGTCTCCCTCCATTCGGGTGGCTGGCCTCCAGTCTCCCTCCATTCAGGTGGCTGGCCTCCAGTCTCCCTCCATTCGGGTGACTGGCCTCCAGTCTCCCTCCATTCGGCCGAATGGCCTTAGCTGATGCAGAATGCAGTTCATCCCGACTGCAGCCAAGGGTTTTCGGCCCCCAAACTCATCTAAACCCATTCTAAGCCTAAATCAACCATCTTAGACCTTAGTAATGCATACCACAACACCATACAAGCACACACAAGCCCGGAAACATACTCTAAACATCACACGCAACACACCCAAATGGGTCAAACACATACACATACAAAAACGGGGTTTTGATGCTTTCCAGCCCCAACATGGGTTGAAAACAAGTAAAAGTGGGTCCTAGAACTCACACAAACGAGCACAACGACAAGGGCTTTGATTTGACTCGCTCCTCGATGATTTTGGTCACTCGAACCAACCCGAACCGACACTTTTCCTCTTTTCTTCTTCTTTCTCTCTTCTTTCTCTTTTTTGGCTGATTTGTGAGTGTAGGGAGAGAGCAAGGGCTGCCCTCTCCCTTATATACTCCCACTCACCCGACTTTCTTTCGTTGGCGAGTTTGATCCCTCGACTTTGGACTTTATTTTCTTTTCTCTTTTCGTCGGCTTCAAAATAATAAATAACCGGGTGTTACAAGTCCACCCCCCTTAAATAGGTTTCGTCCCCGAAACCTGTTATTCTTCGAACAAACATGGATAATGCTGTCTCATTTCTTCCCGGTCTCCCACGTCGACTCGGATCCCTTCCTGTGCTTCCACTGTACGCGCACCAGGGGAACCACTTTATTTCTCAGTCGTTTCTCTTTTCGATCGATGATTGCCACTGGTTGCTCCACATAATTGAGCCGTTCGTCTACTTCGATATCCTCTAATGGGACAATCATGTCTTCATCAGCTAAGCACTTTCTCAGATGAGATACATGGAATGTCGGGTGTACTCCACTTAATTCATCCGATAACTCCAGTCTATAGGCCACCTCTCCTACTCGAGCGATGATTCGGAAAGGGCCTATATACCTTGGGCTTAACTTACCCCGCTTTCGAAAGCGGATGATACCCTTCCAAGGTGAGACCTTCAACATAACTCGGTCACCCACCTGGAACTCAATCGGCCTGCGTCGTTTATCAGCATACGACTTCTGTCTGTCTTTGGCTGCCTTCATAAAGGCTTTAATCTTCTCAAGCTTCTCAGTCGTAGCCTCGATTACCTCGACGCTCCCCAATTCCTTCTGACCAATATCACCCCAACAAACGGGTGTTCTGCATCTCCTACCGTATAACATCTCGTATGGAGGCATACCAATGCTAGCATGATAGCTGTTGTTGTATGAGAATTCACCTAACAGTAGGTGGTCATCCCAACTTCTGCCAAAATGAATTACACATGCCCGAAGCATGTCTTCCAGTGTCCAAATGGTCCTTTCTGACTGACCATCAGTCTAGGGATGATAAGCCGTGCTAATATGTAACCTCGTCCCCATAGCGTCGTGGAATTTCTTCCAAAATTTAGATGTAAACCGAGTGTCGCGATCCGACACAATAGACACCGGCACACCATGACGAGTTACAATTCCTTGATGAACAGATCAGCCAACCTCTCAGATGAATATGTCTCGCGGATCGGTAGAAAGTGAGCACTCTTCGTCAGACGATCAACTATCACCCATATGGCATCATACCCCTTCGGGGTACGCGGCAGCTTTGTAATGAAATCTATGGTGATGTGCTCCCACTTCCATTCCGGTATATCCAAAGGTTGGATTTTCCCATACGACTTTTGATGCTCGGCCTTCACCTGTAAGCAAGTAAGGCACTTACTCACATACTCCACCACATCGCGCTTCATACCGGCCACCAATAATCTTTCTTCATATCATGGTACATTTTCGTGGCACCAGGATGAATGGAGTATCGAGTCTTGTGAGCTTCATCCATTATCTTCACCCGTAGATTCCCAAAACGAGGGATCCAGACACGACCGAATCGGGTTCTAACACCGAGTGTGTTTTCACCCAATTCCCCAACCAGACCTCTCATTCTTTCAGAGTTAAAATGATCTTCCTTCAAAGCCTCATCTTGAAACTCTTTGACCTGCTTCATCACATCCGAGGTCATGATCAACTGGTATGCTTTCACCCGAATCGGCTCGGATCTCTCCTTTCCGCTAAGGGCATTCGCCACCACGTTGGCTTTGCCCGGATGGTAATGGTTCTCGCAATCATAGTCTTTTATGAGCTCCAACCATCGTCTCTGCCTAATGTTCAGATCCTTTGGCTCAAAGAAGTATTTAAGACTCTTGTGGTCGGTGAATATGGTGCACTTCGTCCCGTAAAGATAGTGCCTCCAAATCTTTAACGCAAAGACCACAGCTGCTAGCTCCAAGTCATGAGTAGGATAGTTGATCTCATGAACCTTCAACTGTCGGGATGCATAGGCTATAACCTTTCCTCTCTGCATTAACACACACCCCAACCCTGAGTAGGAAGCATCAGAATAAACCACCAGATCTTCACTTCCCTCGGTGAATGATAGAACTGGAGCTTGAGTCAACCTCGCCTTCAGTTCCTCGAATGCCTTCTCTTGAGCTTGACCCCATACGAACTTCACGTCTTTTCGGGTCAACTTAGTCAGTGGTGAGAGCAATCTTAAAGAAGTCTTGGATAAATCTTCTATAGTAGCCCGCCAAGCCCAAGAAACTACGAATCTCGGATGGCGTCTTTGGTGACTTCCATTGCATAACCGCCTACACTTTCGCCGGGTCCACCATAATCTCGTCGGGATCCACCACATGACCCAAGAACTGAACTTCGCGCAACCAGAACGCGCACTTGGAGAATTTAGCATACAACTTCTCCCTCCTCAGCGTCTCCAGAACCTCCCAAATGTGACCGGCATGCTCAATCTCGCTCCTCGAATAAATCAGGATATCATCAATAAACACGATCACTGATTTATCCAGCATCGGCCGACACACACGGTTCATCAAATCCATAAAAGCAGCTGGCGCGTTGGTCAAACCAAAGGACATGACAAGAAACTCGTAGTAGTAGACATAGCGCGTACGAAAAGCTGTTTTAGGGATATCCTGTTCTTTCACTTTCAGCTGATGGTAACCAGATCAAAGATCTATCCTTGAAAACCAACTGGCACCTTGGAGCTGATCGAACAAATCATCTATTCTCGGTAAGGGGTATCGGTTCTTCACCATCAACTTGTTCAGCTCGCGGTAGTCAATGCACATCCTCATACTACCATCCTTCTTCTTTACAAACAGGACCGGAGCACCCCAAGGAGAGATACTCGGTCTAATAAACCCCTTATCGAGCAGCTCTTGTAAACTACTCCATCAATTCCTTCATCCATCGGAGCTAACCGATACGGTGCCTTAGCGACAGGTTGGGCACCCGGTATCAGATCAATCTGAAACTCGATCTCTCTGTCAGGTGGCACTCCTGATCTGGGAACACGTCTGGAAAGTCACACACAACCGGTACATTGGCTAGTTGTGGTGTTGGCGTATCCACATCCTTTACATAGGCCAAGTAAGCGCTACATCCACGCCTCATACACTTTCCCGCCACCGCCATCGAGATCACTTTCGGAATCGTCGTGACCCGATCACCATAAACTGTCACTGAACTACCGTCAAGCGCTGTCAACCGAATCATCTTCTTGCGACACACAATGTTCGCCTCGAATTCCACCAACCAATCCATTCGAAGAACCAAATCGAAACCACCTAAGGTCATCACGAACGGTCTAACAGGAAACTTATGACCCTCAAGTTCCACATCACAGCCCTCTATCATTTCAGAGATCCGGGTAGACTTACCTATGGCAATTTCTACATCAAAGAGCGCATCAACACGTCTACTACTAACAGGCAACTTAGCACAGAAAGCAGCAGAAATAAAACTTTTACTAGCACCAGAATCAAATAACACAGAAGCTAAAGTTTGGTTCACTAGAAACGTACCGGACACAACATCAGGGTCCATCCTAGCTTCCTCCTGTGTCATAGTGAATGCCCTGGCGCTCGCCGTCGGTCCTTCACTTCCCGTCTTCTTCACCCCAGAACCCTCAGCCCTCGGCTTCTTACAGTCTCTGCTTATATGACCACTTTCCTCACAGTTAAAACATTTGCCTGCCAGGCAATCCTTTGCCATATGCCCTGCCTTCCCACACTTGAAGCACACGTTCAAACCCAGCCTACATTCTCCCGCATGCTCCTTCCACACTTGCCACACCTCCTTGATCCCGCTCCCAGTATGGCCAAGCGGCAGTCATCCCCGTGCCTTTTTGTTACCCGTCGAGGCATCACCCCGACCAAACCTCCTCTCATTCCAGTTCCGGTCACCACCACCCTTCTTATTCGCTTCAGTCACCACCACCTCCCGCTCATCATACAGTCTCCCTGCCAAATCAACCGCCGACCTAAACGTGCTTGGCCGGGCGGCGATCATATGCCTGCAAACATCCACCGGTAAGCCCTGAATATACCTCTTGATCTTCCGAGACAGAGGCGTTACCTGATCCGGCACCAAGCGTGCCATTTCATTGAATTTGGTGGTTACTGCTGCTGTGTGTCATGGTTCCCGCCTCCAGCTGCAGAAACTCCCTCTCTATCTTATCCATTTCCCAGTGAGGACAGAACTCCTCAATCACCATCCTTCAGTTCGGGCCATCTCATTCTCCCGATTGCCCGATTACCCTCCGCTTGGACAATGTTGTCCCACCAGCATAGTGCCAAGTCCACAAATGAATGAGTGGCAAACTTCACCTTCTGATTTCCCGACACTCGCTGATGTCGAGAACAGCCTCCATCTCTCTCACCCATCGTGAGCAGCGACAGCATTGCCATTACCGTCGAAAGTAGGGGGCTTGCATCTCATAAACACCACATAGTTACAGCCTTGTACCACCTCTTGCACATGCTCATCTTCCTCTTCCTCGTCTTCATTATCAGAGAGAAAATCGTTTCAGGCTCCGGTTGCTCCGGTCCCCCCGAAGAGCTGTTTCTCTCCTTTCTTTCTCCTTCTTTCACAGCCTTGATGACTTCGGTCACCACAGACGGTAAGATTGTCCGCATGACCTGGTGTACTTCTTCAACAACAACCTCATTTGCCGAGGCCCTTAGGTTTGCACTCATCCCCAACCTCCGGGTGAGGGGTCTCTGGTTCTTCAGGAACCACCTTTTCAACCCTTGGCCTTCCTCTTTTGGGTCGCGGCTCACATTAGGCCCGCCACGGCCTCCACCCCTAGAAGCTTTTGAAGATCTACCTCCAGCCATTCTCTAAATCACACTGAAAGATTCAAAACACTAACACGGTCATTCAAGACACAGCTCAGTTTATGTCAAGCATAGTAAGTCCCTAATTACAGTGGCCAGTTGTGATTAGCCACTTACTTTACTCTTCATACCCAAGCATTACCTGTCCTGACTACATCAGTATTTAAATCTACATACAACACATAACCACATACCATGCGCATATAAAACCGGTTAACTTTAAGAAAATACCTGATGGCACGCAGCTACTCAGATTGGCATCCCATTCCCTTTCGTCCAATTTTCAGTTTAAGTTAAGGTTTATTTGAAAATTTACCCATTTCACTTAAACTTTGGCTCTGATACCAACTTGTAAGGCCCCGTTCCGGGACGCCTACAGTTGGTCATTCATCGCACATAAAACATATAATTACATTTGCCTCATGAAAATATTGCAGCGGAAACATTCAAATGACATCTCATTTCATCATAAACGCTTTTCCAAATAATACATCATTATCCGATTACAAATACATGTTTGCATTATATCACAAAAGCATTATAAATGGATGCCATCCCAAAAGAGCCGAGTAGCCTTGCGGTGCCATCCTCAGCAATCATTACCTGCCAACTGGAAAAACATAATAAAAGTAGCGTTGCTGAGTGAGTTCTAGTTTTATAATAAAACATACTTTACTTTCATTTAAAACCGTTAGTTAGTTTTGCATGATCACACATCATACGTACACATAGATAATATCTTTATTATCTCCTTCATGCATCCATTCGTTCGTTCAATATAACTTTACTTACGCATCGGATATCCTCCGTACCAATACCATATGCTACACCCTGAACAATTTAGCTACTGGGCCGAAGTCAATAACTGAACAGCTGAGCGTATGCCGTAGTAGTAGAGGTAAGCGGTAGAGGTTCTACATAAATGGTCAATCACAAAGAAGGACCCGATATCCGATACATGCAAGACTTTTCATTTTTCCACTTTACGTTACATAATACTTCATTTCATTCATTACCATAACACGTAAAGCCACAGGAAAGATAAACATACATCATCATAAGGAACATTAACATGCACAGACATTACGTCATACAGGACAACATCATACATACATAACATGCATCATACATAAACATGCAACATCATCGTCATCATGCCCTACATGCACTCTAAGGCCTCATCGTCGCCCTACATGAACTTACGGGAACCTTTCGTCAAAACTTACATCTGCACTTTCCCCCAAAAGTCAGAAGTTAAAACAACACTTATCCTCGGGGTGCAACAGCCCTATTGGGTACGGACCTTCGATGCCTCCAGTCGCACTCCAGTCGCCTGGCCATGCGACCAGCCTTCATTCGGCTGACTGAACCTTCATTCGGGTGACTGGACCTTCGTTCGGGTGACTGGACCTTCATTCTCCTTCCAGTTGGGTGACTGGACCTTCATTCTCCCTCCAGTCGGGTGACTGGACCTTCATTCTCCCTCTAGTCGGGTGACTGGCCTCTAGTCTCCCTCCACTCGGGTGACTGGCCTCCAGTCTCCCTACATTCGGGTGACTGGCCTCCAGTCTCCCTCCATTCGGGTGACTGGCCTCCAGTCTCCCTCCATTCGGGTGACTGGCCTCCAGTCTCCCTCCATTCGGGTGACTGGCCTCCAGTCTCCCTCCATTCGGCCGAATGGCCTTAGCTGATGCAGAATGCAGTTCATCCCGACTGCAGCCGAAGGTTTTCGGCCCCCAAACTCATCTAAACCCATTCTAAGCCTAAATCAACCATCTTAGACCTAAGGAATGCATACCACACACCATACAAGCACACACAAGCCCGGAAACATACTCTAAACACATCACACGCAACACACCCAAATGGGTCAAACACATACACATACAAAAACGGTTTTTGATGCTTTCCAGCCCCAAAATCGGTTGAAAACAAGTAAAAGTGGGGTGCTAGAACTCACACAAACGAGCACAACGACAAGGGCTTCGATTTGACTCGCTCCTCAACGATTTTGGTCACTCGAACCCAACCTAACAACCGGAAACGACATTTTCCTTTTCTTTCTTCTCTCTCTTTCTCTTTTCTTGGCTGATTTGTGAGTGTAGGGGAGAGGGTAAGGGCTACCCTCTCCCTTATAACTCCCACTCACCCGACTTTCTTTCGTTGGCGAGTTTGGTCCCTCGACTTTGGACTTTTTTTCTTTTCTTCCTTCGTCGGCTTCAAATAATAAAAAAACCGGGTGTTACAATGATAGACCTCGGCCAGTACCCGCTTTATGCATGATGGTGGGTAAAGCATTGGTTTTTGATGGATGTAAATAAGAAAAGATGAACGTACAAATGATAGTAAATAATGAAGTTAACGAATAAATGATGAAGATAATAATTATATTATCTATGTGTACGTATGATGTGTGACCACATACAAAGGTTAAGAACGGTATTAATGAAAGTAAAGTATGTTTTATTTTAAAACTAGAACTCTCAGCAACGCTGACTTTATATGTGTTTCCAGTTGGCAGGTGAGCATTGCTGAAGATGGCATGGGCAGCTACTTGGCATTTTTGGATGGCATCCGTTGTATATAACTATGACGTTTTGTGATGCAATGCAACGATATTAACAGTGGTGTATTATTTTGCAAAAGCAGTCATTAATATATGAGATGGTTTAAATATTCCGCTGCGATGTTTTTTATAGATGTAAATGAATATTTTATGTTTTATGTGCGATGATGGTCCAGCTGTAAGTGTCCCGGGAACGGGGCATTACAAGTTGGTATCAGAGCCAAGTTTAAGTGAAACGGGTAAATTTCAAATATAAACCTTAACTTAAACCGAAAATAGGACGGAAAGGGAGGGATGCCAATCTGAGTAGCTGCGTACCACAGGTATTTTCTTAATGTTAATCGGTATTACGTGCGCATGTTATGTGATTTATGTGCCTTTAGTAGATTTAGATACTGATGTAGTCAGGATAGGAAATGCTTGGGGTATGAAGAGTAAAGTAAGTGGCTAATCACAACTGGCCACTGTAATTAGGGACTTGCTATACTTGACATAAACTGAGCTATTCCCTTGAATGACCGTGTTAGTGTTTGAATCTTTATAATGTGTTTAGTAGGATGGCTGAGGGTGGCCGGTGGTATCTTTGAAGGTTTCGCCAGGTGAAGGTGTTGTTGTGGTGGACGTGGTGCTAGACCGCGTGTCACGAGAAGTATGACTAGGGCTGCTGATATGGCACTCGAAGAGCCTGAGATCCATCACCCGGAAGGCGGTGATGAATAGTGCTAACCTGAGGACCGCATTGAAAGAGGCTGTGGTTGAGAGTTCAACAGGTTATGCAGACGATTTCTCCGTCTATGGTGACTGAGGTAATTAGGGCGTTGAAGAGAGGAGACCGTTATTGAAGTGAACAAGAAGGGTAGCAGCGCGAAAAGAATTGGAAAGGAAGCGGGTTGAACGTGAGAGTTTCACTCCAAACAACAAGGCTGCGAGGGTGGATGACCGGCGTGTTGTCACATCAATATAGGGGGTGAAGAGTTGTGGTAATTGTCACATACAGGAGAGTCTAGGTGGGATCAAATCTCTGTTTCAAATAGGGGAGGCTCGGTCATCTGGCAAGAGATTGTGGGGGGTGATGAAGTGTTATAACTGTGACGGAAGGGGTCACATAAGCAAGGACTGCAGAGGCAAAGAGAGTTCTGGAGCAAGGAAGACGACCAGAACTAGAGGGAAGGAGGCGAGCGCCAGAGCCTTCATGATGACTCAGGAGGAGGCTAGGACGGACCCTGATGTTGTGTCAGGTAGGTTTCTAGTAACCAAACTCTAACTTCTGTGTTATTTGATTCTGGTGCTAGTAACAATTTATTTCTATTGCCTTTTGTGCTAAGTTGTCCATTAGGAGTAGAAGTATTGATAAGCCCTTCGATGTATGAGAACTGCCATAGGTAAGTCTACCAGGATTTTTGATGCGATAGATGGTTTGTGACGTGAATTAGAAGGTCATAAATTTCTGGTTAGACCATTCGTGATGACCTTAGGAGATTTCAACGTAGTACTTGGGATGGATTGGTTGGCGGACTACGAGGTGAACATTGTGTGTCGCAAAAAGATGATTCGGTTAATAGCGCCTGACGGGTGTATGGTGAGGTTTTATGGTGATCGAGTCACTACAATCCTGAAGGTGATTCGGATGCAGGGTGGCTGGCGGGAAGGTGTATGAGGCGTGGATCAGTGCCTACTTGGCCTATGTAAAGGACGTGGATACGCAAACACCACAATTATCCGATGTACTGGTTGTGTATGACTTCCCCGATGTGTTCTCTGTAGATTCACAAGGGTGTAACACCGGATCGTGAGATCAAGTTCCATATAGATTCAATACCCGTTGCCCAACTTGTTTCTAAAGCGCCATAGCGTTTAGCCCCCTCTGAGATGAAGGAATTGATGGAGCAGCTGCAGGAGTTGCTCGATAAGCGGTTCCTTTGACCAAAGTATCTCTCCTTGAGGTGTTACGGTCTTGTCTGCGAAGAAGAAGGACGGAAGCACGAGGATGTGTATTGACTAGGCTGACCCGTAGGGATGTGAAGTTTGTATAGGGTCAAGTTTAAGAGAAGGCTTTTGAGGAGTTGAAGGCAAGGTTGACTCAAGCTCCTGTCTTGTCATTACCCGAAGGAAGCGAGGACTTGGTGGTCTATTCAGATGCTCTTACACGGGGTTGGGTTGCGCAATAATGCAGCGAGGAAAGGTTATAGCTTACGCATCCGACAATTGAAAGTCATGAGGTTAACTATTCTACTCATGATTTGGGGCTAGCAGCCGTGGTCTTCGCGTTAAAGATTGGAGAAATATATTTATATGGGGCGAAGTGCACCATATTCACTGACCACAAAAGCTTGAGGTACTTCTTCGAGCAGAGAAGGACTTGAATATGAGGCAGAGGCGATGGCTGGAGCTCATAAAGGATTATGATTGCGAGATCCATTACCATTCGGGCAAGGCCAACGTAGTGGCAGACGCCCTTAGTCGAAAAGAGAGACTCGAGCCGATTCGAGAGTGAAGGCTTACCAACTGATTATGACCTCTGATGTGATGATGTAGGTCAAGGAGTTTCAAGACGAGGCGTTGAAATAAGATCATCTTAACTCCGAAAGAATGAGAAGTCTGGTCGCGGAGTTGGGTGTGAAACACACTCGGTGTTAGAACCCGGTTCGGACGAATGTGGATTCCTTGTTTTGGGGAATCTACGTGGGAAGATTATGGATGAAGCTCATAAGACTCGATACTCTATCATCCCAATGCTACAAGATGTACCAAGACATGAAGAAAGATTATTGATGGCGGGTATGAAGCGCGATGTTGTGGAGTATGTGAGTAAATGCCTTACTTGTTTACAAGTGAAGGCCGAACATCAAAAGTCTTATGGGAGGATCCAACCCTTGGATATACCGGAGAGGAAGTGGGAAACATATCACCATGGACTTTATTACGAAGCTACCACATACCGCGCAAGGGTATAATGCCATATGGGTGATAGTTGATCGTTTGACGAAGAGCGCTCACTTCCTACTACGATTCGCGAGACATATTCATCCGAGAGGTTGGCGGACCTGTTCATTAAAGAAATTGTAACTCGTCATGAGTGCCGCGCCGTTGTCTATTGTGTCTAAGTGATACCCGATTTACATCTAAATTTTGGAGAAAATTCCACGACGCAATGGGGACGAGGTTACATATTAGCACGACTATCATCCTCAGAAGGGATGGTCAGTCAGAAAGGACTATTCAGATGTTGGAAGATATGCTTCGGGCATGTGTCATCGATTTTTGAAGGAAGCTGGGATAACCACTTACCGTTAGTTGAGTTCTCATATAACAATAGTTATCAGGACAGCACTGGTATGCCTCCTTATGAGATGCTATACGGTAGGAGATGTAGAACCCCTATTTGTTGGGGTGATATGGTCAGAAAAAGTTAGGGAGCGTCGAGGCGATCGAGGGTATGACTGAGAGATGAGCTGGAAAAGATCAAAGCCTTTATGAAGGCAACCAAAGATAGACAAAAGTCGTATGCTGATAAGAGACGTGAGACCGATTGAGTTCTAGGTGGGTGATAGAGTTATGTTGAAAGTCTTACCTTGAAGGGTATCATTCGGTTCAGAAAGCGGGGCAAGTTGAGCCTGAGATACATAGGGCCTTTCTGAATCATTGCTCATGTAGGAGAGGTGTCCTATAGACTAGAGTTACTAGATGAGTTAAGTGGAATTCATCTGACATTCCATGTATCTCATTTGAGAAAGTGTTCAGCAGACGAGGATATGATTGTCCACTGGGAAGATATCGAGCTAGATGACGGCTCAATTATGTGGAGCAACCAATGGCGATCATCGATCATAAGGAGAAGAGGTTAAGAAATAAAGTGGTTCCTCTTGTGCGCGTACAGTGGAAGCACAGAAAGGGGTCTGAGTCTAGGTGGGAGGCTGAAGAAGAGATGAGACAGCATTACCCACATCTGTTCGAGGAATAACAGGTTCGGGGACGAAACCTATATAAGGGGGTGGACTTGTAACGCCCGGTATTTTCTTTGAAGCCAAAGAAAAAGAAGGAAAAAAAAAAAAAAAGAAAGAAAAGGAAGAAAAAGAATAAAGTCCAAGTCGAGGGACCAACCTTGCCAAAAAGAAGAAAAGTTGGAAGAATGGGTGTAAAAGGGGATGGCTGCCCATTCTCCCCTTTTCTCCCCCTTTCATTCGGCTAGAGAGAGAAAGAGAAAGGAGAGAAGGGCAAGTTCGGGTTTTGAAGGATTCAAGGTGCAAAAGTCGAAGTCTAGTGGGTTTGTGTGAAGTTTATACTCGAAGAGGCTGCTAAGGTGAGTTCTAGGACTCCTCTTTAACATGTTTTTGACAGATTTTGGGGTTGGAAACACATAGAAAATCGTTTTGAAGTATTAGGTGTTGAACCCGTATGTATGTGTCTGTGTGTGTTTCGGGTGGGGTTTGATTTCGGGCTTGGTTGTGCTTGAATGGTGTTGTGGTAGGTGTGTTTCTAAGGTTTAGGATGGTTGATTGAGCTTAGTTAGAACAGGTTTGAGAGGGTTTGGAGGCCAAAAATTGCAGATTAGGTTCAAAGAAGAAGACTGCATTCTGCATCAGCTAGGGCTCATCCGACTGAGAGCCATGAGTCCGAATGGCATGCGATTGGAGGCCATACGGCCGAAAGGCATGCGACTAAGGTCCATGCGCGTGGGGTGCCATGTGACTGAGGTTCATACGCATGGAAGTCAAGTGACTGAAGTTCATGCGCCTGAAAGGCATGCGATTGAAGGTTATGCGACTGAAGGCCATACGGCCGAATGGTCATGCAACTGAAGGTCACACGACTGAAAGTCATGCGACTGAAGCTATGCGACTGAGGGTCCATACGCCTAAGTGTTCATGCGTATGGAAGCTCTCCACTCGCATAATTGTCCATTTGTCCATAATGTCCATACGCCTAAGTGTCCTCATGCGCCTGGAATGGCCATGCGACTGAGTGGTGTCCATACGCCCAATAGGGCTCATGCACCCAGAAGAACTTAGTTTATTATCTGATTCTCGGATGAAAAGGGTAGATGTAGGCTTTGACTTGGGAGATTTGCGGGGGTTTATGTAAGTTGACTTTCGAGGTCACGGATGTTATGATGGGCATGTATGATGTATGATTGATGCTTACGCATGATGGTATGCGTGTTGTATGTTATGTATGTATGATGATGCCCTGTATGGTGATGATGTATGTTCATGTTCCTATTATGTATGATTATTTTCCATGGTTTTACGTCGAATGACTAATGAATGAAATGAAAAGTATTATGTAACGTAAAGCGAAAGATAATGAACAGAGGAACGTAATGAAATGAAAGAATGCATGCATTAATAAATAAATGACGGTAAAGAAAGTCTTGCAAGCACGGTATAGAGAAACACACTCAATGAAGAGTGTTAGTTCAACGGTGTGTGGATAGCTACCCAAGAAGGATGCACACCGGGGTCTTTCTTTGTGATTGACCATTTGATGGAACCTTTGTCGCTTAACCTAGTACAGTGGTCAGGCCACCGGGCGCAATGTATGGAGGTCTATGATAGACCTCGGCCCAGTACACGCTTTATGCATGAAGATAGGGTATAGCACATGACAATGGTACACCTGATTTTCCCTAGTACTGTGGTCAGGCCACCGGGCGCAATGTATGGGGGTCTATGATAGACCTCGGCCCAGTACCCGCTTTATGCATGACGGTGGGGTAAAGTTCATGGTTTTGGATGGAATGTAAAGAAGTAAAGATGAACGTACAAATGAAAGTAATAATGAAGTTAACGAATAAATGATGAATAATAATGATATTATCTATGTGTACGTATGATGTGTGACCACATACAAAGGTAAAGAACGGTTTAAGAAAGTAAAGTTTTTTATTTAAACTAGAACTCTCAGCAACTCTGACATTTATGTGTTTCCAGTTGGCAGGTGAGCATTGCTGAGGATGGCACGGGGCAGCTACTTGGCCTTTTGGATGGCATCTGTTTGTATAACTATGACATTTTGTGTGTAATGCAACGATATTAACAATGGTGTATTATTTTGCAAAAGCCGTCATTATATATGAGATGGTTTTAATTATTCCGCTGCGATGTTTTTCATAGATGTAAATGAATATTTTTATGTTTTATGTGCGATGATGGTTCAGCTGTAAGTGTCCCGGAACGGGCCTTACACATATTATGTGCAGGACCGGTGAAGGGTGGTCACTTACAACACACAACACAACAACACAAGAGGAGATTAACCAAACTTAATCAAACAGTATACTGGACTAACCACAAGTATGATACTGAAAACAGAAGTAATAAGTAAGAGACAAAACAAGAGAAGACAAGAGATTGGGTTTCAAGGATGTAGTATATTGCTTTCTCAAGTTCTATTACAAGTGTTACAAAGCATAAAGAAAGATACAAGAACATGGAATACTTATACTACAACCTACAGCCGCTATACTTTGAAAGCCAGCTGGATACAATTGACTAGACACAAACAAAATCAATTGTAGAGTCAAAAGGCATATCTGCCTTTGACTTGTGACTATGACATGCCATAGCTCACATCCTAATATATTACAAAAAGAATAAAAGTACATAAAGTAGAAAGCATGGACTCAAGACCTCAATGTACAGTTACCAAAAGCATGGACCTTTCACCAACTCTTGTAAGTTGGTGACTTTACAGAGTTGCAGCGGAAAGGTGGTCCAACTTTATGGTAAAGTACATCAGATAAAAGCATGTCTTTAAAAGTCTTCGGAAGAAATCTGTCTTCACTCTTTGGCTTCGGAATACTTTGTATTAAAGCTTCGGAAGACTTCAGTTTTGGCTTCGGAAGATATTGGTCTTGGCTTCGGAAGATTTTACACTTAGAATATTTCTAGTGCATGGTGTAAAACTTCCGAAGCATTTCTACTTCAGTTCTTTAGTGCATGCTTGAAGAGAGACTTTGGATGTTTTGGCTGCATCAGACTTATAGGAATCCTTACAAACTCCCCCTAGGCTGATGCTACCAAAACATTTAGAAGATCTTTAGATGTTTGTAGTCTTCAGCATAATGATGACCATACCCTTCTTTATATAGATGGTCAGGATCATTCAGACTCTCATAGTATCTTCTCATTCAAAGAGATCATGCAGAGGTAAGTTGATTATGTCTTGCCATGTATAGACATTCTCAACACCCTGATCTCTGATCACATGCCATCTTTCTGGATTAGTAGTGAAGGTCCAGGATAAGATGGGTGTCTCAGCTGCAAGAGGAGCCACTTGAATTGGAGTTGGTTGGGCTGCCTCTTCATGCACTTCCTCAGGTTGATCTGACTCAGCCTGAGGTGTAGAGGTAGATGATTCTGGCTTCTTCTTCTTAGACTTTGGTTTAGAAGCCATCCTCTTCTTTCTCTTAGAGGACTTTAACTAAGAAGACTGGTCTGCAGCACCTTGATGATCATCCTTGTCTTTCTCAGTTGGGTGTTCCTCCCTCACAGGTTCAGAAGGAGAGGGAGTTTGACCCTGCTGTGGATCAGAAGATGAAGCTTGCTGAGGCTCAGCAGGAGGTCCGGGTTGTGTTGTCTCAGGTTGTTCAAACTTAACCTCCACTTCAGGTGGGATTTGACTTGGAGGAGAGTATAAGTCAATCAGCTCTCCACTCTTGATCTTCTGCTTGATTACCCTGATATGCCCATCCATTGTGGATAGAGACATAGGGCCAAGTCTCCTTCTGGAGAATCCATACAGCTTCAAGAAGCTCATCATCCTTTGTCTGTCAGCAGACTTCTTCATACTCTTTTGGATAATAGCTCTTGACTTTGCAGCCTCTTCCCTCATCTTTCTCTTTGTAGCTTTTTGTTCTTTGAGCACTTGAAGTTCAAGCTGTTTGAGATACTCAAACTCAATGTACTCAAAGGACAAGGGAAGAAGTGCAGATTACTGGTAGAGAACTGTGGCACTCAGGTAGTTGATCATGTTTTGTCTGTCTGTTTCTTTGTCTACCTGAGGTTCTTGTGTAGATGCCATAGTCTCTTGCACAGGGCTTTCTTGAACTGGGGAGAGAGTAGGAGCATGCTTGTATAGTCTTTTCTGTCTCTTCTCCTCTTTGAATTGGAGAAGTAACCATGAATCCTCTTTTTCTTTCATCTCTCTTGACACTTTCATGTCAGCCAGTTCATTTAATTGCTCTAAAGGGAGAGATATAATCTCATCTATGTCATAGTTCCTGGTCTGCAGGTAAGTAATCCTGACTGCCCTCAACTCATCATCTTGAGTGTTTGGTCTGGGGGCAGCCCTGATTGCAGCTTGCATAAACCTGAAGACCCAGAGGAACTTTCTCCCCTTAGCTTCCTCTTCCTCTCTCTCTCCTCCTCTCAATTTCCTCAGGAGTCAAAATCCTTTTCCCTTTGTCACCCACAGACCTTTGTGACTCAGGTTAGATAGAGGTTTGGCTTCATTGCTTGGTGTAGCATCCAAGCTCTGGCCAGAGAGAGGTTGTGAGACACCTTCACCAGTAGGTGTTTCACCAAGAGAATGAATTTCTAAAGCAGTTGTTAGTGTGACAGGGCTCTCAGGCTCTATCATTGGGCCTTCAGCCAAGGTTTTCCCTTTGAAGCTAATCTCAGGGTCTACCTCAGCATCCAGTTGACCAATGACATTACCTGATTGCCTTTGTCTTCTTCTTAGGCTAAACTCTTCAGTAATTCTGTCTTGAATTCTGAGTGCTAACTTGTCAGCTTGTCTTGATTTGCTTGGATTGACAAGTGGCATGTTGACTGGATCAAGACCTTCATAGTAGTTCAAGGTCTGAAAATCAAATATTTCTTGTTGCCCTTGAACTCTGTGAAGAATAAGGGCTCCTCTATCAGCATCATACCTCCACCCAATGATGTAGTTTGAAGTTTCTTGAGGTGGGGATAACATAGCCCTTGGTATACCTTCCTCAAAGAGACTCCTGATGATAGAGTCTATAGAGTCCACATTAATATGAACTTGAGGAAGTTACTGAGTATGCACAATTGCAAGTGAGGATGGTGAGTCCTCAAAGTCCATACTTTTGAAGAACTCCCAGGTTCTGTGTCTGTAATGACTTTCTCTCCCTTTTTGGTAGCATCACCCTCTTGCATAGGTGAGCTAGAGGTTAGGTCAACCACATTCACAGGTTCTTGTGTTCCTGGTTGAGCTCTTCTTAAAGGTCTCCCAGCTAGTTTTTCCCTAAGATAAGATATCTCAAGTTGCTGATCATTGACCCTATTGTGAAGGGTAGTCACCTGAGATTCAAGGTGACTAACCTTAGAGACTAAATAGGAGTGTGTTTTTGACAGTTTTTGCACCTTTAGTCTCAGATTCCCCTCTTCTTCATCAGAAAAATCATTGGGGATGAGATGATTGGACCAAAGTTCTCTCTCTCACCACCAGTTCAGGTTCTTGGCTGCTGGATTTCCTCTGCTCATTGACATTCTCAGTTGAGATGTGAATGGGCTGAGTTGCCATGGTTGAGGTCTTAATAATGTAATCACTTGCAAAAGTGAGATTTCATATATGGATCCTGAACAGGTTCAGAAGTATCCACCTCAGTTATAGGTGAGTGATGTGGGCTAGACTGAGGAGACTCAGGAGTACTCATCTCTCTTTGAGTAGGGGAAGAGAAGAGAGACTCATGGTACTCACTGAAACCTAAGTCTTCATCAGTATAGAATGAGAGGTTGAAAATGGGTTGGTTTAGATCCAAAGGCTGGGGATGGTAACTGTCCCCTGAAGGTTGTTCACTTGAGTGTTGAGACTCAGAGTGAAGGCTTAAGGCAGTTGGGCTTGTGAGCTCATCAGGGTGAGCATGAGGAACCTCAGCCCTGATTGTTGAAGAGATGGGAGTGGTTTGCTCCTCAGGAGAAGTGGGAGCTCTAGTGTCCACTTCCTCCTGTTTGGTGAGTGTATGGGGACCTGCACAGACTCAATAGCTTGAGCAAGGGTTCGTTTGGATTTTCTTTGGTAAGTGAGGGTTACTTGTGGCCTTTTTGGTGGTTTAGAGGTAGAAGGTGTGGGTTCAACACTAGCTTGTATTGCTAGGTTGTCACCTTGAGCAATGAGCTCTAAAATTTTGGGGACAAGGGCTGTTTCTACCCCTGAGAAGCCTACAGTTGGCTTCTTCTTGATTTTAAAGATGTCGGGCTTCATCTGTCCCAATTTAAGAATATTATCTTTTCTCTCAATGTGAGCCCAGTTCACAGTTGAGAATGTGTTGAACATATCTAGAAAACATATAATACTCTAAGGAGTCCAAGTTAGCAAGTAAATTTGTATAGACAAATTGAGAGTACCTGAACTTGACCCCTTGAACCATTCCATGCACTATGAAGGAGATCCTCAGAATCTGGTCCCACCCTCCATGCTTGTTTGACAAGCTGTGGATAACCACATGGAGTATGTATTTCCACTGGGATGAGACCTTCCCTTTCCTGAAGGTCTTTACAGAGAAATCTCCCTCATAGCCCATCTGCTCAAAGGAATGATTGACAGCTTCCTTTGGGAAGGACAGCTCACCTTCTTCATCATCCACTGCAAGTGAGTGTTGATGATGGCCGGAGTGATGAAATTGTCCTCCCTTGCACTGTGGCAAACAGTGCCTTCTCCCCATCCATGATGACCTCTTGGCAGGTCTTTCAAAATTCAAGCAGATGATCCTCATAGAGAGTAGGATCAATGGTTAGGGAGGTGAAGTAGTTAGATAAAGCTAAGAAACGGCAAATCTCTGAGAAACTATCATCTTTCTCAGAGCTTAATAGAGCAACCTGATTGTGTTGCCTGTGAAGTTGCATGGAGAAATCTGGGTTGTTTCTGCGGTTAAGGTTGGCCATTTTAGAAGCTTAAGGATGAAGAAAGATGAAAAGCAAAGGAGGTTTGGGAATTAGGTTTGAGGAATAGTAGAATTGAAGAAGATAGTGAGGGAGAGGGGGAACCGTTGGGTATTTATGTGAAAAGGATTTGAACCAAAGTTAATGAAAAGGATAAACTTTAAAATCAAATGTTGGTCCCACCTCTGAAAAAGTAGTTTACTTTTGCTCAGTAGTTTTCTTGGAATTCGAAAAGCTTCCGAAGGTAAATTATCTTCGGAAGTTTTATTGAAAAAGCTTCCGAAGCTAAAATGACTTCGGAAGAATTTCCTGAGAATCTTGAAAATTTTGCTTTGGAAGAGAAATAAAAACTTGAATGCTTTGTATATAAAACAACAAAGCTTCGAGAGTTAATTTTGCTTCGGAAGGAAAAAGTCCTTAAAAACAAATAAGTGTCTGAGACAAGTATTTAAGCTTCGGAAGATAGATTGAAACCTCTTCCGAAGGTAAAATTTCTTAGACAGTTATTTATTTTGAAGACATGATTTGCTTCCGAAGGTAAAATGTATCTTCCGAAGGATCAGAAAATTTTCAAGAATCTAAGGAAAATCTTCAAAAAGGATTTTTTATCCAAAGAACATGAGCTTATGAAAGTGATGAACTAGACAACTTAGGACACACATTTTTTTTAAGAAATTATTAGAATTAGTTTTAAGAAAAGATCTACTAAAAGTTAATCATCCCAATAGCTGATTTAAATCTCTGTTCATCAAAAGCTTTTGTAAACAGATCAGCATATTATTCATCTGTATGAACTTTGACTAGTTTAATTAATCCCTTTTCATAGTTATCTCTTATTAAATGATACCTGATATTGATGTGTTTGGTCCTTGAGTGCTGCACAGGGTTCTCAGTGATAGATAGCACTATTGTTGTCTATGTGAATGGGAGTCTCCTTGAAGTTAAATCCATAGTCTAGCATCTGATTTTGAATCCAAAGCACTTGAGCATAGCAACTTGTAGCAACAATGTATTCAGCCTCAGCAGTTGATGCAGACACACAGGATTGTTTCTTGTATTGCCATGAGACAACCCTTCCACCAAGGAATTGACATCCCCCAGATGTAGACTTTGCAGTCATGTTGCAACCACCATAATCACTATCTGTATAAGCAACAGATTGAAGTCAGGATTCTTTGGATACCATAGACCAAGTGTTGAAACCTTTGAGGTATCTTAAAATCCTCTTGACATGGGGGTGAGACATCTTAGGGTTGGCTTGATATCTTGCACAAATACATGTAGCAAACATGATATCAGGCCTGCTAGCTGTAAGATACATAAGAGACCCAATCATAGCCCTGTATAAGTGTTCATCTACACACTCCCCCTCAAGATCAGTCCAAGGAATGGTTTTCTGGCTATGGGTGTCTTAACAATCTTACAATCAGTCATGTTGAACCTCTTGAGTATGTCCTGAACATACTTTGACTGACTTATGAAGATACCATCTTCAACTTGCTTCACTGAATTCCCAGAAAGAAATTGAGTTCTCCCATTGCACTCATTCAAATCTGTCTTTCATCAGCTTCTCAAGTCTTTGCAGAGCTTTGTCTTTCATCAGCTTCTCAATCACTCCATACAGAAAAGCACACTTCACATCAAGCTGAAAGACCTTGAAGTTCTTGGATGCAGCAAATGCTAGGAATATCCTAACAGCTTCTAGTCTTGCTACTGGAGCAAAGACATCAGTGTAGTCAATCCCTTCTTCTTGAGTGTATTCTTGAACAATTAGTCTAGCCTTGTTCTTGATGATAATGCCTCTATCATCCTTCTTATTCCTAAACACCCATTTGGTTCTAATGGTAGTCTTCCCATGAGGAAGAGGACAAAGGTTCCAAACTTTTTGCCTTTTGAATTGAAGCAACTCCTGTTGCATAGCTTCAACCCAACTTCCATCCTTTAGAGCCTCATCAACTTTCTTTGGCTCTATCTGGGATAAGAAACAAGAGTGAAGACAAACATTTGCTTCATGGGTTTGTCCTCTTGTTCTTACCCCTATGACAACATCTCCAATGATGTTTGTGGTGGGGTGAGACTTGTGGATCCTAAGCTGAGGGATCACACCAAGTTGCTGAGAAAGATCTAAATTTGAAAAATTTAAATCTGGCATAGATGTTTCACCCTCCACACACCACACTTATCAAGATTACTTGATCCAATGAGTGTGTGACATCATTGATGTTGTCATCTATGGTGTGGTTATTAGCATCAAGGAATTCTTGATCACTGGTCACACCACCATTGTTGTCTTCCACAATTGAGGTATCTTTATCTGGTTGTGGAGCCTCTGAGCTGGAATTTGAAGGCACCCTAGATGTATCAGCTGAGTTTGTCATTGTAGTGCTGATAGAAACCTCATTTGCTGAAGTAGTTCCAACTGGAGCTGAAGATGTATGAGTTGAGGGTCTTCTTAGCTCAAATCTTGGATCAGGATCACCTGTATTTAAATTTTCTACAGATCCTGAAACATTCTCACAAGATTTGTTAAAACAGTTGGTAACTTAATCAAGATCAAATAGCCAATCAGGACCAGAACCAGCCACACAGCGTGTGTGTTCATTGAAAGTCACATTGGCTGACTCCTCAACAATTCTAGTTCTAAGATTGTATACTCTATAAGCCTTAGCCTGGGAAGAGTATCCAATGAAGTGTCCATCATCTGATTTCTTAGCAAATTTGGCAATTTGATCTTTGGTATTCAAGATGTGCAAGGACATCCAAATGACCTGAGAAATCCAATGAAAGGTTTTCTCTTGTGCCAAAGTTCATAAGGAGTCTTACCATGTGTCTTAACTACTAAAACTCTGTTTTGCACATAGCAAGCAGTGTTTACTGCCTCTGCCTAGAAGGTGATGTGCAGTTTAGAGTCAGAGAATATAGTTCTTGCAGCTTCAATTAGTGTCCTGTTTCTTCTCTTAGCAACACCATTTTGCTGAGGAGTCCTGGGAGCACTATATTGTCTTGTAATACCTTTTTCATCACAAAATGTATCAAAGGTTTGATTCTTGAATTCAGTCTCTTGATCACATCTTATGGTTTTGACCTTGTGATCAATTTGATTCTTAATTTTTAAGATGAAATTCTTCAGAATCTCAGGGGTCACATCCTTAGTTCTAAGAAAGAAAACCCAAGTGAATCTTGTAAAATCATCTGTGATCACCAAACAATAAGAGGTCCTTCCTAGACTGAGGATTACACTAGGCTTAGACTCAAGAATGTGGGAGTTGTGAAAAGGAACTTTCATACCTAGCACTCCTTCGCTACTGGGGCTGGTATGATCCCCAAGATGTGGCTAACTACTCTGATGAAGATAGGAAGAGAGTAGAGATTGACAGAAAAGCCATGACAAGCTCTTCAAACTGCCCTTCCAAACTTGTGTACAGAGGTTTCAAGAAGTGCAAAACAGCTAAACAGCTATGGGATGCACTAAAACTAATGTATGAAGGCTCCTCTGAAGCCAAGAAGAACAAGAAGGATCTCCTGAAGCAGCAGTTTGAAAACTTCACCTTCAAAACAGGTGAAACCATGACTCAGCAATACTTCGAGTATGTTGAGATGTGGATACCCTTGTGGATGGAGGAGTTCCTCTTGAGAATAGAGACATTGTAAGGAAGTTCATGTCCTCACTTCCTAGGCAATGGACCACATTGTGTGGTGATCAAGAGGACTGTAAAATCTCAAACTCTTACTCTGACAGAGTTATATGGGATTCTCGTGGCTACCAGATGGACATGAACATGCAAGGTTCATCTGGCAACTCCAACATCAATTGGGTTCAGCCCTGCACGTGGTTGAAAGGATAGCATAGAACCCCAACATCATCTCATATGCTACCCTGACAATTCACCAAAGGGTCCTTTCATCACCTTCCCAGAGACACCCAGGGAGAACTACACTCAAGGAAGCCCATTCCAAGAGACAAGCTCTTCTCAAGCTTTGTGTCTTCTGATGAAAGTTGTGGCAACTCTCTTTTCACTCTTGAAGACCTGGATTGTATCCATCCAGATGATCTGGAATATATGGAAATAGTCCAGCAGATGGCTCTTCTCACTCACAGAGCCAAGAAGTTCTACAAGAGAACTGGAAGGAGGTTTCCAAGCAATGCAACCAGTGGAAAGTTTGGCTTGGACAAAAGCAAATCAAGTGTTACAACTGTAACCTGATGGGCCACTTTGCTAGAGAGTGTAAGGCACCTAAAACAAATGTGGCCAAGCACAACCAGACCAAACTACACTGAGAAAGCCCCTCAGAATGAGAAGCCAAAGCAACAAGTTGCTGTTGGTTGAAGAAGGAGGCTTTGACTGGAGCTTTCAGGTGGAAGATGCTTCTCCAAACCAAGCACTAATGGCAGATCATGATGAAGCCAAGGTATTGGAACATCTCTGTACTCCTGAATGCATTGCTAAAGTTAATAGATACAGGTCCTATAACTTGGAGATGAGATCTGATCTTGAGTCCTTAAACATTTTAAAATCTGATTTTAGAAAGTCTGAAAATGATTATAAACTAAAGATAGAGGACTTAGAGAAAACCATTTCAGAAAACATGAGCATACAGATTTTAGGACTCAATCAAAGATCTCATAACCAAGCTGACTGAGTGCCAGGCTGAGCTTGTGATCAGCAAAGCCAGGGCAGAAAAGAGTGTTCTTGAAGAGAGACCTTCAAGAACATGATATCCTCATCCCTGCACAACAAGGTGTGTTATCAAAATAGACAGGGACTGGGATCCAATGAGATAGCTCCTCCACACACAATCTTGTCTGTAAGATCTCCTAGGTGTGGAACTTGTGAAGATGAGCTTCCTCTCATAGATCCTATAAGTGAAGAGGATGAAGAAGAGATAGTGAAGAATTCCTCTGAGAAGAGTGAAGAGGAGGATTCTAAGAAGGGCCACTATCCTTCTGAGGAGAAGAAATTACTGTGATGACCAAGTCAATGAGAAAGAACTTGATCAGGAAGAGCAAAAGAAAAGCAAGAAGGCTCAAGAGATCAAGGCTACTTTTGACTCTAAGCAGAAACAAGTTTTTATCTCTGCAGGGTTTGAAGTAGTAAAGACTGAAGACATCAACCAAAACTCTTCAGCTAAGAGTTCTGGTTCTTGTTCAAATCATCTCAGTACCAAGAAGAAGACTGATCTGCTGTGTACCACTGCTGCATAGCCTGGACCATCAAACTCCAAGAACAGTTCCCAGCCCAAAAGGACTGTCTCAGCATCTGCAAAGATGAAGGTGGAGAAGGGATGTGACCAAAGACAGTCTTGTTCTCATAAGAAGACTCTTGTGAAGAAGAAAATGGTGTGTGTCATGTGTGAAAGTACCTCTCACATTGCTAAGGATTGTCCATACAATCCTAAAAGTACTGTCCATATGACCAAGACAAAGACTTCAAAGAGTTCCAAGAAGATTCAAGCTTCGGAAGGAAGATCTGTTTCCTTCGGAAGCTCCAAATCTAAGAAGAAGGCAAATGGAAAATTACCTTCGGAAGAGAAGTTGGTCTCGAAGAAAGGAATTCTTCCGAAGCACTGAAGTCTGCTGCAGTGACTGCAGAATCTTCCGAAGGTTCAGTCATCAAAACTTCCGAAGTCCCAAAAGCTTCCGAAGTTTTGAAGGTCAAGTCCAAGACTCCAAAGGTGGTGTGGAAGTCTAAGAAAGACCAAGTGACTGAAATTTCTCCATCAACAACAGCTCAAGATCCTCCTAGCACAACCATAGGATCTATTGTTGCATTACCTTCTATTATACTTAGTGAGCCCAAGACAAAAAGGCTTGGGTTTCCAAATGTAACTAATCATTTTCTTTGTGCAGGAACAACTCAAGACAAACAAGAATGTCTGGATCATTGATAGTGGCTGTTCCAGGCACATGACAGGCAATAGGTCACTACTCCATAACTTTGAGAGGATTGATGGAGGACCAGTTGCTTTTGGAGGAGATGAAGGTGGTTACATTTCTGGAAGGGGCAAGGTCACAATGGTAAGCTCAGCATTGAAAAGGTAACTTTGTCAAGGAGCTTGGGTACAATCTTCTGAGTGTATCCCAATTTTGTGATCAGAGTCATAACATGCTCTTTACTGAGCATGAGTGCATTGTTCTCAAGCCTGGAGTGGTCATTCCTCATGAGCACATCCTGCTTGCTTAGAGCCCCAGAAAAGGGAACATGTACAAGATGGACTTGCAAGAAACATCTCCCTCTGGAGAAGTTTCATGCTTTCTGTCTAAAGCCAATAGTGATGAGTCTTTCCTATGGCATAAAGAATGTGCCATGTAAACTTTAAGAACATGAATAAACTAATTAAACATGATTTGGTAACTGGAATGCCAAAGAAAGAGTTTACAAGTGATGATCATGCCTGAAAGGGAAGCAACATAAGGTATCTCACAAGCCTAAGGAAAGGAACTCTACACTACTCCCCTACACTTATTACATATGGATCTCTTTGGCCCCACCAGTGTAATGAGTCTAGGAAGGACCTCTTATTGTTTGGTGATCACAGATGATTTTACAAGATTCACTTGGGTTTCTTTCTTAGAACTAAGGATGAGACCCCTGAGATTCTGAAGAATTTCATCTTAAAATTGAGAATCAAAGTGATCACAAGGTCAAACCATAAGATGTGATCAAGGGACTGAATTCAAGAATCAAACCCTTGATACATTTGTGATGAAAAAGGTATTACAAGACAATATAGTGCTCCCAGGACTCCTCAGCAAAATGGTGTTGCTGAGAGGAGAAACAGGACACTAATTGAAGCTGCAAGAACTATGTTGTCTGACTCTAAACTGCCCATCACCTTCTGGGCAGAGGCAGTAAACACTGCTTGCTATGTGCAAAACAGAGTTTTAGTAGTTAAGACACATGGTAAGACTCCTTATGAACTTTGGCACAAGAGAAAACCTTTCATTGGTTTTCTCAGGTCATTTGGATGTCCTTGCACCATCTTGAATACCAAAGATCAAATTGCCAAATTTGCTGAGAAATCAGATGATGGACACTTCATTGGATACTCTTCCCAGGCTAAGGCTTATAGAGTATACAATCTCAGAACTAGAATTGTTGAGGAGTCAGCCAATGTGACTTTCAATGACACACACCCTGTGTGGCTGGTTCTGGTCCTGATTGGCTATTTGATCTTGATTTAGTTACCAACTGTTTTAACAAATCTTGTGAGAATGTTTCAGGATCTGCAGAAAATTTAAATACAGGTGATCCTGATCCAAGATTTGAGCTAAGAAGACCTTCAACTCATACATCTTCAGCTCCAGTTGGAACTACTTCAGCAAATGAGGTTTCTATCAGCACTACAATGACAAACTCAGCTGATACATCTGGGTGCCTTCAATTCCAGCTCAGAGGCTCCACAACCAGATAAGGATACCTCAATTGTGGAAGACAACAATGGTGGTGGTGAAAGTGATCAAGAATTCCTTGATGCTAATAACCACACCATAGATGACAACATCAATGATGTCACACACTCATTGGATCAAGTCAATCTTGATAAGTGTGGTGATGTGGAGGGTGAATCATCTATGCCAGATCTAAATTTCTCAAATTTAGATCTTTCTCAGCAACTTGCTGTGATCCCTCAGCTTAGGATCCACAAGTCTCACCCCACCACAAACATCATTGGAGATGTTGTCACAGGGGTAAGAACAAGAGGACAAACCCATGAAGCAAATGTTTGTCTTCACTCTTGTTTCTTATCCTAGATAGAGCCAAAGAAAGTTGATGAGGCTCTAAGGATGGAAGTTGGGTTGAAGCTATGCAACAAGAGTTGCTTCAATTCAAAAGGCAAAAAGTTTGGAACCTTTGTCCTCTTCCTCATGGGAAGACTACCATTGGAACCAAATGGGTGTTTAGGAATAAGAAGGATGATAGAGGCATTATCATCAAGAACAAGGCTAGACTAGTTGTTCAAGGATACACACAAGAAGAAGGGATTGACTACACTGATGTGTTTGCTCCAGTAGCAAGACTAGAAGCTGTTAGGATATTCCTGGCATTTGCTGCATCCAAGAACTTCAAGGTCTTTCAACTTGATGTGAAGTGTGCTTTTCTGTATGGAGTGATTGATGAAGAGGTGTATGTCAAACAGCCACCTGGTTTTGTAGACCCTGATCATCCTGATTATGTCTGCAAGCTTGACAAAGCTCTTTATGGGCTGCATCAGGCACCCAGGAAGTGGTATGAGACATTGTCTGAGTATCTTTGCAAACATGGATACAGGAGAGGTACTATAGATGGAACTCTCTTCATCAAAGGACAAGGAAATGACATATTGCTAGTTCAAGTGTATGTGGATGACATCATCTTTGGTTCAACTAATCCAAAGCTCTACAAAGACTTTGAGAAGCTGATGAAAGACAGATTTGAAATGAGTGCAATGGGAGAACTCAATTTCTTTCTGGGAATTCAAGTGAAGCAAGTTGAAGATGGTATCTTCATAAGTCAGTCAAAGTATGTTCAGGACATACTCAAGAGGTTCAACATGACTGATTGTAAGATTGCTAAGAACCCATAGCCAGAAACCACTCCCTTGGACCTGATCTTGAGGGGGAGTGTGTAGATGAACACTTATACAGGGCTATGATTGGGTCTCTTATGTATCTTACTGCTAGCAGGCCTGATATCATGTTTGCTACATGTATTTGTGCAAGATATCAAGCCAACCCTAAGATGTCTCACCTCATCACTGTCAAGAGGATTCTAAGATACCTCAAAGGTGCTTCAACACTTGGTTTATGGTATCCAAAGAATCCTGACTTCAATCTGTATGCTTATACAGATAGTGATTATGGTGGTTGCAACATGACTGCAAAGTCTACATCTGGGGGATGTCAATTCCTTGGTGGGGTTGTCTCATGGCAATGCAAGAAACAATCCTGTGTGTCTGCATCAACTGCTGAGGCTGAATACATTGCTGCTGCAAGTTGCTGTGCTCAAGTGCTTTGGATTCAAAATCAGATGCTGGACTATGGATTTAACTTCAAGGAGACTCCCATTCACATAGACAACAATAGTGCTATCTCTATCACTGAGAACCCTGTGCAGCACTCAAGGACCAAACACATCAATATCAGGTATCATTTAATAAGAGATAACTATGAAAAGGGATTAATTAAACTAGTCAAAGTTCATACAGATGAACAATATGCTGATCTGTTTACAAAAGCTTTTGATGAACAGAGATTTAAATATCTAATATCAGCTATTGGGATGATTAACTTTGAGTAGATCTTTTCTTAAAACTAATTCTAATTATTTCTTAAAATATGTGTGTCCTAAGTTGTCTAGTTCATCACTTTCATAAGCTCATGTTTTCTTTGGATAAAAAAAATCCTTTTTGAAGATTTTCCTTAGATTCTTGAAAATTTTTAATCCTTCGGAAGAATTTATATATTTACCTTCAGAAGAGGTTTTCAATCTATCTTCCAAAGCTTAAATACTTGTCTCAGACACTTATTTGTTTTTAAGGACTTTTTCTTCCGAAGCAAAATTAACTCTCGGAAGCTTTGTTGTTTTATATACAACATTCAAGTTTTTATTTCTCTTCCGAAGCAAAATTTTCAAGATTCTCAGGAAATTCTTCGAAGTCATTTTAGCTTCGGAAGCTTTTTCATTAAAACTTCCGAAGATAATTTACCTTCGGAAGCTTTTCGAATTCCAAGAAAACTACTTTTTGAGCAAAAGTAAACTACTTTTTCAGAGGTGGGACCGACATTCGGATTTCAAAGTTTATCCTCTTTCATTAACTTTGGTTCAAATCCTTTTCACATAAATACCCAACGGTTCCCCCTCTCCCTCACTATCTTCTTCAATTCTACTATTCCTCAAACCTAATTCCCAAACCGCCTTTGCTTTTCATCTTTCTTCATCCTTAAGCTTCTAAAATGGCCAACCTTAACCGCAGAAACAACCCAGATTTCTCCATGCAACTTCACAGGCAACACAACCAGGTTGCTCTGTTAAGCTCTGAGAAAGATGATAGTTTCTCAGAGATTTGCAGTTTCTTAGCTTATCAAATTACTTCACCTCCCTAACCATTGATCCTACTCTCTATGAGGATCATCTGCTTGAATTTTGGAAGACCTGCCAAGAGGTCATCATGGATGGGGAGAAGGCACTGTCTGCCACAGTGCAAGGGAGGACAATCTTCATCACCGGCCATCATCAACACTCATTGCAGCTGGATGATGAAGAAGGTGAGTTGTCCTTCCCAAAGGAAGCTGTCAATCATTCCTTTGAGCAGATGGGCTATGAGGGAGATTTCTCTGTAAAGACCTTCAGGAAGGGAAGGTCTCATCCCAGTGGAAATACCTACTCCATGTGGTTATCCACAGCTTGTCAAACAAGCATGGAGGGTGGGACCAGATTCCTGAGGATCTCTCCTTCATAGTGCATGGAATGGTTCAAGGGGTCAAGTTCAGGTACTCTCAATTTTTCTATACAAATTTGCTTGCTAACTTGGACTCCTTAGAGTATTATATGTTTCCTAGATATGTTCAACACATTCTCAACTGTGAACTGGGCTCACAGTTGAGGGAAACAGATAATATTCTTAAATTGGGACAGATGAAGCCCGCATCTTTAAAATCATGAAGAAGCCAACTGTAGGCTTCTCAGGGGTAGAAACAACCCTTGTCCCAAAATGTTAGAGCTCATTGCTCAAGGTGACAACCTAGCAACACAAGCTAGTGTTGAACCCACACCTTCTACCTCTCTACCACCAAAAAGGCCTCAAGTAACCCTCACCTACCAAAGAAAATCCAAACGAACCCCTGCTCAAGCTATTGAGTCTGTGCAGGTCCCCATATACTCACCAATACAAGAGAAGTGGACACTAGAGCTCCCACTTCCCTGAGGAGCAAACCACTCCCATCTCTTCAACAATCAGGGCTGAGGTTCCTCATGCTCACCCTGATGAGCTCACAAGCCCAACTGCCTTAAGCCTTCACTCTGAGTCTCAACACTCAAGTGAACAACCTTCAGGGGACAGTTACCATCCCCAGCCTTTAGATCTAAATCAACCCATTCCCAACCTCTCATTCTATACTGATGAAGACTTAGGTTTCAGTGAGTACCATGAGTCTCTCTCTCTTCCCCTACTCAAAGAGAGATGAGTACTTCTGATCTCCTCAGTCTAGCCCACATAGTCACCATAACTGAGGTGGATACTTCTGAACCTGTTCAGGATATCCATATGGAAGAGGCTCTCACTTTTGCAAGTGATTACATTATTAAGACCTCAACCATGGCAACTCAGCCCATTGACATCTCAACTGAGAATGTCAATGAGCAGAGGAAATCCAGCAGCCAAGAACCTGAAGCTGGTGGTGAGAGAGAGGACTTTGGTCCAATCATCTCATCCCCCAATGATTCTTCTGATGAAGAAGAGGGGAATCTGAGACTAAAGGTGCAAAAACTGTCAAAAACATGCTCCTATTTAGTCTCTAAGGTTAGTCACCTTGAATCTCAGGTGACTACCCTTCACAATAGGGTCAATGATCAGCAACTTGAGATATCTTATCTCAGGGAAAAACTAGCTGGGAGACCTTTAAGAAGAGTTCAACCAGGAACACAAGAACCTGTGAATGTGGTTGACCTAACCTCTAGCTCACCTATGCAAGAGGGTGATGCTACCAAAAAGGGAGAGAAAGTCATTACAGACACAGAACCTGGGAGTTCTTCAGAGAGTATGGACATTGAGGACTCACCATCCTCACTTGCAATTGTGCATACTCAGCAACTTCCTCAAGTTCACATTAATGTGGACTCTATAGACTCTATCATCAGGAGTCTCTTTGAGGAAGGTATACCAAGGGCTATGTCATCCCCACCTCAAGGAACTTCAAACTACATCATTGGGTGGAGGTATGATGCTGATAGAAGAGCCCTTATTCTTCACAGAGTTCAAGGGCTGATCTAGTCAACATGTCACTTGTCAATCCAAGCAAATCAAGACAAGCTGAAGGTTAGCACTCAGAATTCAAGACAGAATTACTGAAGAGTTCAGCCTAAGAAGGAGACAAAGGCAATCAGGTAATGTCATTGGTCAACTGGATGCTGAGGCAGACCCTGAGATTAGCTTCAAAGGGAAAACCTTGGCTGAAGGCCCAGTGATAGAGCCTGAGAGCCCTGTCACACCAACAACTGCTTCAGAAATTCATTCCCTCGGTGAAACACCTGCTGGTGAAGGTGTCTCACAACCTCTCTCTGGCCAGAGCATGGATGCTACACCAAGCAATGAAGGCCAAACCTCTATCCACCCTGAGTCACAAAGGTCTGTGGGTGACAAAGGAAAAGGATTTTGACTCCTGAGAAAATTGAGGAGGAGGAAGAGAGAGGAAGAGGAAGCTAAGGGGAGAAAGTTCCTCTGGGTCTTCAGGTTTTATGCAAGCTGCAATCAGGGCTGCCCCCAGACCAAAACACAAGATGATGAGTTGAGGGCAGTCAGGATTACTTACCTGCAGACCAGGAACTATGACATAGATGAGATTATATCTCTCCCCTTAGAGCAATTAAATGAACTGGCTGACATGGAAGTGTCAAGAGAGATGAAAGAAAAAGAGGATGCAAGGTTACTTCTCCAATTCAAAGAGGAGAAGAGACAGAAAAGACTATACAAGCATGCTCCTACTCTCTCCCCAGTTCAAGAAAGCCCTGTGCAAGAGACTATGGCATCTACACAAGAACCTCAGGTAGACAAAGAAACAGAGAGCTAAAACATGATCAACTACCTGAGTGCCACAGGTCTCTACCAGGCATCTGCACTTCTTCCCTTGTCCTTTGAGTACATTGAGTTTGAGTATCTCAAACAACTTGAACTTCAAGTGCTCAAAGAACAAAAAGCTACAAAGAGAAAGATGAGGGAAGAGGCTGCAAAGTCAAGAGCCATCATCCAAAAGAGTATGAAGAAGTCTGCTGACAGACAAAGGATGATGAGCTTCTTGAAGCTGTATGGATTCTCCGGAAGGAGACTTGGCCCTATGTCTCTATCCACAATGGATGAGCATATCAGGGTAATCAAGCAGAAGATCAAGAGTGGAGAGCTGATTGACTTATACTCTCTCCAAGTCAAATCCCACCTGAAGTGGAGGTTAAAGTTGAACAACCTGAGACAACACAACCCGGACCTCCTGCTGAGCCTCAGCAAGCTTCATCTTCTGATCCACAGCAGGGTCAAACTCCCTCTCCTTCTGAACCTGTGAGGGAGGAACACCCAACTGAGAAAGACAAGGATGATCAACAAGGTGCTGCAGACCAGTCTTCTCAGTTAAAGTCCTCTAAGAGGAAGAAGAGGATGGCTTCTAAACCAAAGTCTAAGAAGAAGAAGCCTGAATCATCTACCTCTACACCTCAGGCTGAGTCAGATCAACCTGAGGGTGCATGAAGAGGCAGCCCAATCAACTCCAATTCAAGTGGCTCCTCTTGCAGCTGAGACACCCATCTTATCCTGGACCTTCACTACTAATCCAGAGAGATGGCATGTGATCAGAGATCAAGGTGTTGAGAATGTCTATACATGGCAAGACATAATCAACTTACCTCTGCATGATCTCTTTGAAATGAGAAGATATTATGAGAGTCTGAATGATCCTGACCATCTAATGAAGAAGGGTATGGTCATCATTGTGCTGAAGACTACAAACATCTGAAGATCTTCTAAATGTTTTGGTAGCATCAGCCTAGAGGGAGTTTGTAAGGATTCCTATAAGTCTGATGCAGCCAAAACATCCAAAGTCTCTCTGCAAGCATGCACTAAAGAACTGAAGTAGAAATGCTTCGGAAGTTTTACACCATGCACTAGAAAAATTCTAAGTGTAAAATCTTTCGAAGCCAAGACCAATATCTTCCGAAGCCAAAAGTGAAGTCTTTCGAAGCTTCAATGACAAAGTCTTCCGAAGCCAAAGAGTGAAGACAGATTTCTTCCGAAGACTTTTAGAGATATGCCTTTATCTGATGTACTTTACCATAAAGCTGGACCACCTTTCCGCTGCAACTCTGTAAAGTCACCAACTTACATGAGTTGGTGAAAGGTCCATGCTTTTGGTAACTGTACATTGAGGTCTTGAGTCCATGCTTTCTACTTTATGTACTTTTATCCTTTTTGTAATATATTAGGATGTGAGCTATGGCATGTCATAGTCACAATCAAAGGCAGATATGCCTTTTGATTTTTGTTTGTGTCTAGTCAATTGTATCCAGCTGGCTTTCAAAGTATAGCCGGCTGTAGGTTGTAGTATAAGTATTCCATGTTCTTGTATCTTTCTTCATGCTTTGTAACACTTGTAATAGAACTTGAGAAAGCAATATACTGCATCCTTGAAACCCAATCTCTTGTGTTCTCTTGTTCTGTCTCTTACTATTACTTGTGTTTAGTATCATTCTTGTGGTTAATCCAGTTTACTGTTTGATTAAGTTTGGTTAATCTCCTCTTTGTGTTGTTGTGTTGTAAGTGACCACCCTTCACCGGTCCTGCTATGTAAATAATTAATCTCTTCTTATATTCCAATTAATCTTTGATAGGTTCAAATGGATCAATCTGTGTTAATGATGTAATACAATTGACAGATATATGAACAAAATAATCAAAAACTAAGCAATATAACAAAAATTCACAGAAGTTTCATTAATATTAGCAAAGGATTACAATGTACAATGAGAGAGTTCTATTTCATAGTCTACATGCAAAAATACATAGAATCCTATTGATACTTATACAAGAAACTAAGGAACATATATTTACAAATAAGTCTCTACACTATGACAAAAACAAAAAACTAATAACTAATGCTAATCTTCAAGGCTCTAACAATACTCCCCCTAAGATTTGCATTTGTCTTCAGCCAAAATAGTCTTTAGGCTCTTCTTTTAGTTTGAACATGGGCTTCTTCTTGTACATCTCAGTTTTTATATGCTTTCTTTATTGGAGACTTAAACTTTTTTGCTAATTTCCTTTGCTCGGGTTTAGAATCATTTGTCTTGATTTCCATAGCATCCATCACCAGGAGAGTCTCATTTGACAGACTGGCTATGTCCATATTAGCATAGAACTCAAGAGGATTGGATTGATCTTTCACATGTACCTCAACACGCCTTTACTGGATATCCTCATGAACTCTATATTAGGAATAGCTTTCTTGACAATATTTGCATAAGCCAGGGTTTTCCTTAAGGAAATCCACTCCATGGCTGCGTTCCTACCTTAATGATTGTCATAAAGTATTTCCTGTCATGTTCAGCATCCACAGACGACACTTGCTCAAATTTTTGGGTTGGATATGAAATGTAGCTCGGATGAAGTAATTTCAACTCAAATACTCAAACAAACTAATCATATTCTTGTCCTAATCATCTTGCTTTCTTACCAGCTTCAGATGAAAAGTATTAGAATCATAAAACCATCTCAGGATTGGTTTAGTCGTTTGAGTTCCATCTTGATGACTTTCAATCCAGGATTAGTCACTTTCTCAAAATACTTACACAGAATGCTTCCAAATATATATCTTCCATTTTTGATCTGGATGCTCCTTTCTTCTCAATTCTCTTTAATGTATCAAAATATGCCTTATCTTCTTGATCACATTGTGTTTTAAGAAAAGATGGCATTCTTGTAATCCCTCTATCAAGCAATTTTACAAAGTTTTCTCCTCTTGTAGCCTTTGTAGGATTAATAAGAGGCAACTAATGTAATTCCTTCAAATCTTGTACTGGTAAAGTAATGATAATCGAGTAAAAATGATAAACATCACATATTGCGTCTACTCTCTTTATCAAAAAAGCATCAAACACTTCATCATACTTCCAAGGAACGATCCTTACATCTTTGGTTTTATCAGGCATAATCATAGCATTAAGCAGCTTTGAAATTGATTGTCCTGTTTGAAGCACGTTTCTCACTAAATCACCAGCAGATCTTGCTTTATTCCATAACTGTTTCTGATCCACATCAACTTTATAAGCTTGTTGCTTTGTATTTGGAAACATTCTCATCAACTCCTTTCTTCTCTCATGAGTTCGTCTCACTAACTCCATGGACTTTATATCTTGAGGTTTCAACACCTTAGTCCTCTTGGTGATTTTCAAATATTGTGGGTTATCCATGTCTAACACAATCATCTTATTATACATCTTCTCCGTTTCTTGAAAACTTCTCACCAGTTTCTCAAAGATTCTCCTTGAGTCTTTTCCATGGATAGTTCCTTGATTACAACCACATCCTTAGAGCAGGAATACTCATGTCTTCTGGATCAGGATGGTGCAATTCATTCTCAGGAATGTCATCAATGTTTATGTTTTCGCTCATCGGTCCCCACTCACCATGTTCCAAGCTAATTTCATTTGGATCGACCGACGCTGACGACTCTGCAATCATACATTTTTCGTACTCTTCATTTATTTGAGTATCTGTCAACCCATCTAGAAATACTCTGTTATACTTTTATCTGACAAGATAATTATATCTATCCTCAAAATCTATCGGAATTGGAACATCATCATTAACATTCATCATTGGTGAATCAACTACTTCACAAACATATTCATCCTCCAATATTTCATTGTACCACTCATCAGGAAAGTCTGAGTCAATGTCATCCAGTGCTTATATCTATTTTTGGATTTCTTCCTCCTCAACATACACTGTTCCTTCATCAATTCTTTGCGCTCTGGGTTTAGATGCTGATTCTTGTTCAACTTCATCTATCTTTCTTTTTTCCTTTTTCAGCTTCAGTAAACTTTTAAACCACTATAACTTGGGATTCTTCTTTATTATCTTTCTCAATCAAAGAAGCTTCAGTTTCTTTTTCTTTCTCTTTTACATTTTCTTTCAATCTTTCTATCTCTTCATTTAGCCTTTTAATCTTTTCTTCCAAATCAATTATCAATCTATCTCTCTTTTCATTCTCAGCCTTTAGCAAATCATTTTCATCTTGAAGTTTCTTTATCTTTTCATCTTGATCAACAACTTTGGATTTCAAATCATTGATTACTTCTTCATCATTATCAACCTCAGTTTGAACACAAACATCATTTGTTTGTTTCGACACTGGCTCATTCACAACTAACAACTGTTGTTCTTGTATAGGAGATTGTACACCAAAATTTATATTCTGTGTAATAGGTTCAGATAAGATAGCATCCATATACTCAAAATCAAATGTTTGATTTTGATCCAAATTAGCATCAACAGTTTCATCATCCATATCATTTCCTTCATCACTTTCCTCATCATTCATCTCATCGTCACCATCACCTTCATCATGTTCAGCAGACTCATCTCTCTGATCATATACTATTTCTTCACTGTCTATATCTTGATTAGTTTCTTCTTCATTTCCCCTAATTTCACCTCCTTGATTATCTCCACCATCATCATTATCATCATCAGAAGAACTATCATTATCATCTTGTTCTTCTTCATCATCATCTTCATCATCTTCTTCTTCTTTAATAATTTCTTCAAATACATCATCAATTAGATCATTTGGATCCACCGGTTCATCCTCTATCAAATGAAAATGTTGTTGATGGATATCAACCTCATCCATAGCAACATTCCTTATATACTCAAATAAAGGGACATTAGAAGCTCTAGTAATGACAGCTAATCTCTTGTACACAACTTCAGACATATATTCAAGCTCAAGTCTATCACCTTCCACTCCATAGACATGTAAATCTGGATGTTCTTTGATAATCAATTAAAGAAATCTGGGGTATATCAAATACTTGTTTCTTTTCCCCTTTTCCAAGTTAAAGATGAATCCGTTCATGATCCATTTAGCCATATTAAACCTTCTGGTTGTGGCTAAAGCTATAATGGGTGATGCAATATACACTGGAAAAGAATTCCATCCATCACTTCTCTTGGACATAAAATGTTGAAATATGTATCATAACAACTTCCAATGGTTATACACCCTTGCCCAGAAGAATTGTTTCTTAGGAAAGTTATCTGGGTGTCCCATCATCATAAACACCTCTCTACATTCATCAAAGGTGTATTCAGCTAAGTCTTGAGGATCATTATCTCCCAGTCTGAGAGCAACTCTAATGGACTGCTCAATTATCTCTACCATTCTGTCATTAGTAATAAATCCCCTCAGTACTTTGCTTCCGTTATCATCTCTTTCAACCTCATCAGTTCTCCAAAATTTCTTTATCAATCTAGCAAAATAGCTGGCACAGCACACATGGCATATACATATCTTGTTCTTAGAATATATCTGATCATCTTTTCATATCCAACAGCTTCTCTAACATCCTCATTAAGAAAAGCAGCCACATTATGCTTTGACTCAAATTTTAGCTCAGCCATCTGAAATTCACAAAGAAACAAGAGTAAGTATGAAGGTATTACATTAATGTAACTCTCAAAATATTTTGTCAAATTTATATTCAAAAACTCTTAAAAATATTCTAAGTGTTTTTAATACAAATCAATCATTCTTATGAGTTTTTAACAAACATGTAATAAGATATAAATCCTTCATTGGTTTTAAATTTTACTTAACATATTTTATATTTTAAAATTTTGATCATTTTTATTAAAAAATTTCTAAGTGTTGAACACTTACTATTTTCTAATTCAATCAAACTTTAAAAGACATAATCAATTAAGTAACTTGTTTCTTGTTGATTTGTAAGCATTAGATGAATTTTGATGATTAACAATTAAAAATTTGTTTGAAATTTTCATTATCGATTCATGTTTGAATGGTTTTTTTATTGTTCACTAATGAACATATGAATAATCAAACAATTTTGTGATGAAATTCAGTTTTGTTAATGTTAAACAGGTCGAAATCATGTTTCAACAATAATTTCAGGTTCAATTTTGAACATTTAATCACTTTTTATCATCAACTTTCAAATTATTCAAGTTCTTAGGGTTCGAACGCCCGAATAGGGTTCAAACGCCCGATTGAATGTGAAGATTATGGGCTGTGATTTGATGCAATATACTCAATAAATTGTTTAGAATCACTGATTATACCTTATTATGACAACAATCTTAGATAATCAGTCTAAACAAAGAGTATGATGCTCGCGGGGGTATGAGAATAAGAACATAGTGTAAGTTAGAGTGAAAATGTTCGAATAAAATGAATTTTGTCAAGTGTTGAATTTAAATAAGTGTGAAAAACCCTTGGACGCATTACAACTGTGTAGGCGCATGACCACTGTTGAGACGCATGAGGTTTAGGCGCATTGGCACTGTACAGGCGTATTACTCCTGTTCAGGCGCATGAGACCTAGACGCATGAGTTAAACTTGGTCAAATTTTATCAAAGGATTTAGGCGCATCTGCACTGTTTTGGCGCATGAGCACTGTTTTAGGCGCATGAGCACTGTTCAGGCGCATGACCTAGCTTGAAATGCCTAACACTTGAACAAAATCATGAACCCTTAGTTCGTATGAGAACTGTTTAGGCGCATGGGTTTTCAAGAGTCCACACTTGGTTTATTTTCAACATAAAATGTCTGGTACTGTTTAGGCGCATCGACTTGTGTAAAACGCTTAACACTTAACCAGATTTTCAGACTCATGACTACTATTTAGGCGCATGAGTTGGAATCAAAACGCCCAACACTTATCATAAAACTGAAAATTCATCATGCTTCTAAACTTAGACTTATGATGATCATGTTTAGACGCATGAGGATCATTCCATACATCTAACACTTGGAACTTTTCCAAAACAAATTTAAACCCTAATTTTAAAAATTGTCACTATTCTTCATGAAATTGTCAACCCTTGGTCAAAGTTTAACTCTTTGACTACACAAAAACTTTGACTTTTTTACTTTATCATTTAAAATTTCTATTTCTCACTCAAACTTTTACCTTGTATTTTTCAATTAATTTCCCGTCATTTTAGTCTTAAAAAAATTTAATTTTTCAAAAATTTCAAACAATCTCAACTCAATTATTTGCAAGAATCTTTTCCATATTTCAAACCAAAAACAATTTATTTTGAAGTTTTGTTAGGTTCATTTTTGTATCATATCAAATACACATATACTTGTAAATGTAGCATCATCCTTTTCAACATTTATTTTGATTTTCTCTTTTTCAATCTTTACTCCCCCTAAACTTTTAAGTTCACAAACTTAGAAGTTTATATAAGTTAAAAATTGAGAAAAACCAATCATTATCAACATGCCTGCACACATAAAATCATGCAAAAATCAAAATAAAGCAAAATAAAAACTCTACTATATATACAATGAATCATATGCCTGCAGTGAGATCATATCAGATAATAATCAGCACATTAAAAGAAAAGAAATTATGGATAGTCATAGACAATGATTAAATCATGATAAGGTGTGTTCCAGGTCAGCGTTACCACAGCAAAGGAGACACTAGATCTAAGGACAGACCATGAGTACTTTGGTAAAAGTATCAGCACACCTACTTTTTCAATTCTTGGATTGTTAAGGTTTGATTATTTATGACATTATGGAACCCACACTTAGAATTAGAGAGTCCGACCCTCGTCAAGGTATGCAAGCAAGCACTTTTCTCAACTTAAATATCTGACATATATGTATAACCAGATCTCATGTTTAGGTCAATGAGAGAATCATTATGGTAAAACCATATGATAATCTCTGAGAAAACCACCATGGACAAACCATTAGGTAATCCCTGAATCCGTTTCATTAAGAATTGGATATAGATGATTCATAAGAATCAGAGGACATCCATTTTGGACTTTGGAAAGGATTGTGCACATTGGCATCTTTTGCATCAGGTGAGAATATCCAGGTCTGTAATGACTTACAACAGAGGATACCTTGTCACTTCAGGTCTATGATGACTCATAACAAAGAAGTGAACAGATACGGTAAACCGATCTTATGGTTATTCATATCACCATCAGGTGTCAGTTAGTAACTTGACAAGCAATCAATCAGATAAGTCAACATCACTCATAGGACCTAAGTTGGATACCCACCAATGCATAATGATTTGGTTAAATCACAAGAATCTAATTTTTCAGTATAATTGCATGCGTTTACCCGCACATCATATTTGATCATGTTAGACTTTATTATCGAGTGAAGTATGCAACTGATTAAGTCTGATGTACTATCATTTCTCACATGTTGCAATGGCAGATTCAATTCTAAAGAAATGAACATCTAGACTATATTTTTGTGTTTTCCTTTAATATTTTTCTATTTTGGTTTTGTAATTTCTAATTTTGTATTTACTTTTTCTCTTAGCACACATACAATATTTACAATCAGGCAGTCAACTTTGATAGTTTCTCTTTTGAGTTGTTTATGAAAAGGAGGGAGGGTTCTTATTATTTTGATGAAACAAAATCAGTTTTCAACATGATTAATAAGACCGATAGACTCAACAAGATACTCAAACCTTCCTGGTAAAAAGGCTTTTGTAAAAAGGTCAGCCAATTGTTTTTCAGTTGATATTTGAATCAAAATGATTAAACCTTTTTCAGAGTTATCTCTGAGAAAATGATATCGAATTTCGATATGCTTTGTTTTTGAATGTTAAACAGGATTAGTTGTTATAAACATAGCAGCGGTGTTATCAATGTAAATAAGAGTTTTAAGAAAATTGGACCCGTAATCCAGTAGTTTGTTTTATAACCAAAGGATTTGAGAACATCCTGTTGATGCAGCTATGTACTCAGCTTTTGCGATTGATACTGAGACATTTCTTTGTTTCTTACACTACCATGAGACTAATCTGGGACCCAAAAACTGACAACCACCCGTAGTAGATTTTCTATCTTGACTACATCCCCCATAATCACTGTTAGTATATCCATGTAACTCGAAGTGTCCTTCATAAGGATACCATAACTCTAGAGCTGGTTTTCCTTTAAGATATCTGAATATGCATTTGACTGCGATTAGAGTGAGATTCCTTCGTGTCTGGATTGATACCTGGCACATACACAAACAACATACATTATGTTAGGTCTAGATGCAGTAAGATACATCAAAGATCCAATCATAGATATGTATAATGTTTGGTCAATAGATTTTCCTTTCGGATCAGGATCAATCTTGGTATTGATGTTAGTTGGAGTTCTGATAGATTGACAATCTTGTAGTTTGAATTTCTTCAATAGCTTATCAACAAATTTCTCTTGATTGATAAAAATGCCATCTGCAGATTGTTTCACTTGCAATTCAAGGAAGAAGTTTATCTCTCCCATAGAACTCATCTGGAAACAAGATTTCATAATATCTTCAAATTCTGAGCACAATTTCTGACTTGTAGAACCAAATATGATATCGTCCACATACAGTTGCACACATAAGAAATTATTTGCATCCTTTTTTATGAATAAAGTTGGATAAATTTTCCCTCTTGTGTATCCATGTTGGATCAAATGCTAGGACAATGTCTCATACCAGATTCTCGGGGCTTGATGTAGACCATATAAACTTTGCTTAGCTTGTACACACGATGAGGGAATTCAGCATCTTCAAAACCTTGAGGTTGCTTGACATACATATCATCTGTGAATGATCCATATAAAAATGCATCTCTAACGTTCATTTGGTACACCTTGAATTTCATATAAGAAGTATATGCCAGGAAGACACAAATTACTTCAAGTCTTGCAACTGGAGCAAACACTTCATCATAATCAATTCCTTCCTCCTGGGTGTAACCTTGTGCTACTAGCCTTGCTTTGTTTCGAACAACTATTCCTCGATCATCTGATTTGTTTCCGAACAACCATTTTGTGCCAATGGTGGTATTCTCTCCTTTAGGAAATCCACAAGCTTCCATACTTCATGTTTACGGAATTGTAGTAACTCTTCTTGCATAGCCTCAATAACTATTGTCCTGTAATGCTTCAGTTATGTTTTTAGGGACAGTTTGAGATAGAAAACACGAGTATAAGCAAATGTTTGCTTGCTTTGTATGACTTCTTGTAGTTCTCTCATTCAAAGGACCAATAATCTATGAGATGGGATGTTTCTTGTGAATACGAGACGTTGGGATCTCATCTTCTTGAACATTCACATCAAGATTCGTTTGGTTCAAGTTGGAGAGCTGATGCAACATGTTTGAAGAATGTGGAGTGAAATTCGGAACTTGAGTTGGTGAGTTGATGAAATAATCAAGCTTGTCATTGACATTTATATCTCCGGATACAGATGAAGTTCCAAACTTAAGTTGTGAATTTCTGGTCCATCATTAGGAATTGGTTGAGAAACATCAGAATTTGCAGGAACTTGGTATTGCTCAGGAATTTTTTGATCATGATTTTCTGAATTGAATATAGGATCTCTTACAAATGAGGAAAACGGATAGTCCGGGCTTGAATTATCCATATCATCTGAGTCTGAATCATCACTAAAGGATCCAAGATCGCCTACTTGTTTCCTGAAGGCACAAGAAAATTCAAACAGATTAGAATTAAATGAGTTTGACAATAAATCTAGATCAAATAACCTTGTGGGACAATTTGCAACTGATGGAAATGAATTTTCAAGGAATTTAATATTGAAAGTTTCAATGATAACATTCGTCTTAGAGTTATAAACTCCATATGCTTTAGAAGCTGACAAATATCCAAGAAAGAATCCGTCATCAGATTTTGCATCAAATTTGCCTAGTTGATCATTTGAGTTTAGAATCAAAACCGGACAACCAAAAGATTTAAGAAAACCTATGTTTGGTTTCTTGCCAAACATCAACTCATAAGGAGTTTTTTGTTTGTCTTTCACCAATAGAGTACGATTCTGAATGAAATACGCAGTTGATATGGCTTCATCTCAGAAAGTGATAGGAATCATAGCATCTGCTAACATTGCACGCGCCGCCTCAATCAATGTTCGGTTCTTCCTTTTGCAACTATTTTGTTGAGGAGTTTTTGGAGCACTGAACTGATGAGCTATCCCTTTCCTTGCACAGAACATGTCAACATTAGCATTCTTGAATTCTATTCCATTATCACTTCTAATTATTTTTACTTTTGATGAAGTTGATTTTCTACTTTAGTGATAAACTCTTTTAATAATTCAGTCGTTTCTGATTTTGCACGCAAAAAGAAAACCAAGAAAATCTTGTATAATCATCAATGATAACTAGACAATATGATTTCTTTCCAATACTTTGCACGTTTACTGGACCAAATAAATCCATGTGCAGCATCTGTAAAGGCTTGGAGTTTGAGTTTATCAGCTTGGACTTATAAGACGCCCTGTGCAGCTTCCCTTTCAAACATGCTTATACTGATGTAGCAAACTTCTTTGATGGATGGCCCACTACATGATTTCCTGCTGCCATGTTTTGTTTTTGAAGTTGAAATCCCGACATCTATGACAAAGCTGCTTTCATCATTTGAAGCGTGAGCAATGAGGCAAGTTGTTTCTGTTGAAGGATCAACGTGAGACATATCTAGCTTGTAGACATCTCGATCTCTGACGGCTTTTACAGCCACCCATTCCTTGCTAATCTGGAAACCTGGCTTTAAATTTAACAATAAGAGTCATCAAATAAAGAGATATAATTTATCACATATTTGAGAAACACTTGAAAGACTAAATTTCAACTGAGCACATAAGTTGACTTTATCGAAGCTTATAACTCCGTAATACCGTTCCTTATCTGGTTATCTTTCCACCTGCATCTCTACCAAAAGCTACATGTGTACCATCTTTTGTATTAAAGTCTTGAAGTAAGGCTTGATTACCTGTCATATGCCGGCTACACCCACTGTCAACATACCATGTATTCATTGGTCTTCTTGGACGACCCTGCATTTCAAAGACATTTCAGATGAGTTATAAACCCAAGCCGAGAAGGTCTTGGGCTTGCCAAACTTATCCAAAATGGTAAATTGCTTAAAATAGAGCTTGTGAAAATCAGGTTTCTTTTGAAATTTTGGATTTTCATATCCTCTTTGAAAAACTATTTGATTATCGTTTCTTTGTTTTGACCTCAAAGCATTAAACCGATTCTCAAGATCATCATCAAGAAACTTTGAACCATAATTTGAAACATTCTTAGAAAAATTTTCTTGTTAAACGTTCCATTTTTCATTCTCATTGAACGTGGAATGAAATTTCCCTGATTATATTGCTGTGATCTCACAGTATACTGATCATCATAATCAGAATAGATTCTTTTGAGAGATCTCAAGCTTAAGGAAGGTTGTTTTGATAATCTTTGAAAACCATAATTTTGATTTCTTTGAAATCTTTGATTACCAAAATCTTTTCTAGGAGAGTTCTTCCTGAAGAAGCAATCTTCAGTATTATGATTTCGTTCATCACACAAGGCACATTATTTATTAAAATAGCAATCAGTCATTGTGTGATTTGTCATATCACAGATGTGACAGTACTTGTTAAAATAACACTCAGATGTGTTATGATTGTACATATCACATATGTCACAGTACCTTTGTGGCTGTTTGAACAACATTTGCTTAACCCTAGATGTGGAAGCCAGATTAGATCCTTGTCTAGATTTAGGGGTAGTTAGGTTAATCTGTTATTTTTGTTGTGTGAGTTTGGTCTTTTAATTTTTAGGATTTAGCTTTTTAATATTTTCACAATTCTTTAACTCCTTATATACAAATCTTTTATAAACAGCGGAAGACTTAAGACCTGAACCTGTTTTCAGATCAGAGTTAGATTTGATCTTAGGTTTTGATGTTGTTTCAGAGATTGTGTTCATGTCAAAAGTTCATGCTGACACAAACTTCACTGGTTTGATTTGACTTAATTGATTGACTGGTTCAGATTGTTTAGCTTTGGAATATGCTTTTCTTCTTCTTTGATTTCTTGTTCTTGATGAAGTTTTAGTGCTTTGGGTTTTAACTGAATCTTGAGAAGATTCTTTTACAGATTTGATCAATTTGGTTTGTTTTAGAAGAGCTTGAATCATTAGAACAGGAATCTCTGATTTCTCTTCTTTAGATTTTCCTTTTAACTTGTTATTGGTTTATTTAACTTTGTTAACACCTTGTTCAAGTTCACACTTTTCAATAATACATTCACCTTTTGGTACAAAAAGCTTTTTGTTCTTTTGTCGAGGTTTATAAGATTTAACTTTAATGGGATGACCATTCTTTATCTTTTCTGAGTCTTTCTCCTCTGATATTTCAATATTATCTTTTCGATTTCACTCTCGACATTTGAATGAACATTCTTTCTCTTTTCTTGAAATTCTTTAAGCTTAGCTTTATTCTCTGGTGAATGATCATGGGTATTAAAGTTTTCAGGTAAGTTATTCGAGATTGATTCAGGCATTGGTTCATGTGTGAATCCTAATCCATGTTTTATCTTTATCTTTCCTACCATTTACCAATTGCTTAGCATGGTTCAATAATAGTTTTTGAGCTTTTCACTTTGGCTAAATCAATTTGAGTTACTGCATGTGCCAATTTCTCTTGTTCAAGAGTTTTTGTCATCTCTTCAAGTTGCTTCTTTACAAGTTCAAGTTCTTTTAAAGTTTTGTTTCAAGAAGTTTGAAGAGATATGATTTTATCATCAGAAATTTTATGATTAGCTTTCAGCTTATTGTGCATTAACTCTTCTTGTTTCAGTTTATCACATATTTTGAATGAGTAGGTTCTGTATTGTTCTACTTGTTCAAAACATGCTTTAGTGCATATTTTCTCTCTTACTTCCACTGGAATTTCTGGATAAGAATTTGAAGACTCAGTATCAGATGATGAGTTTACAACCTTGGGTTGTTCTGACTGTGCCATAAGAGCAACTTCTTCAGAATCTTCCTTTGGTCAGATTTGTCGCTCCAGTCATAGTCTTCCTCATTGTCTGATTCTCCTTCTGCCTTTGGATCTTTGTCTTCAGACCAGTCTTCAGTGTTAATCTCAGCAATAAGTGCTAGACCAGAAGTAAGATCTGCAGTAAACTGTTCTGCATAAGCACTCCAATCATAACCATCCTTGATACTGACAACTAGTGCTTTCTTTGGTTCTTCAGTGGTCTTTGATTCTTCTTTCAGTTCTGGCATCGGTAGACCCTGATATGGCTTCTGAAATGTCTTCTGAGCCGTTGATGATACCTCTGACTGTTAGAGCTACTTCGACCATTTCCTCCTTATGTTCTTGGAGCTTTGCACTCTCTAGAAAAGTAGCCATAGCTTTTACAGTTAAAACACCTTGACTTTGACTTATCAAAGCCAACTATTTTGTTTGCATTTGGCTTATAGTTTCTGTTCACATATGAATGCTTTTGTGTTCTATAAGCTATCATCACCATTTGCCAGTTGAGATCCATTTCTTTAACATCACTGGATCCATCTCAAACAGATCCTGCAAAATTAAATCAACTTGTGTTAAATGGCTACCTTGATATGCTTGAAAACTTTCCATAAAGGCTATAAAGGCGGATTTGGACTCTTCATCCTGTAAAAGGATGTTTATAACATCTTTAACTTTGCTAGGATTAGCAAAGTTAGAAGATGGAGTCTTATTTTGAGTTTTAGGCATTTGAGGTTTTGGAGGAGACTGTGGTTGTGGTTGAGTTGAGTAGACAGGTGTACTGGTAAAGAATTCTGCTCTCACAAACAGATCACCCTCATCTTCTGGAGTGGTTTCATCCTTGGCAAGAAAAGCATTCTCTACAGTATTTGCTGGAGAAGCAACATGGTTGTATTAAGAAGTAGATGCAGCTCTATCATTATTCCTTGAGCTTTCATCAATTTCCACCAACTCAATCTTTGCAATTAACAGATCAAGGTCCATGAGAAATTTTTCAGTATGCTTTAACAAGGTTACTGTTTGTTTCCAAGATGATGGAAGTGCATTTAGAAGTCTATCATTTAGGTCTTTAAGATCATTCTTAATCCCTAAAGTTGACATTTCTGTTATAAGTTGCACATATCTGTTCATCATCTGGTTCATGGTTTCTCTAGAGATATGCTCAAACAACTCAAGTTGCCTTTTTAGTTTCTCTCTTTTGAGATCTTGAATCTCTTTGCCTCCTTCACAGATAATTTTCAAGGCTTCGTACATAGTATACCCAGTTTGGTAACCCTCAAGCTTGGATAGAACCTCCAAAGGTATTCCTTTACACATAAGAGAATAAGCTTTAATATCATTCTTCACTTTCTTCAGATCATCCTCATGTAAACCATCTTCTGGATATGGCTCTTGTGAATCTTTTGTGTACACAAAACCTCTATTAGGACCATCAGAAGTAACAGGAATGTGAGGTCCTTTCTCTATTGATTTCCAGATATCAGTATCAATAGAGTTCAGATGGTGTTTCAGTCTGAGTGACCAATTCCTAAAGTCAGCTCTATTCTTCAACTTTGGCACTCTGTTTTAAAAATCTTTAGACTTAACCATGTTTAAGTTTTGAGTTTTAGAAAAATACTATTTTTGTTGTTTCAAAGTTTTAAATGAAGAAAAGAAATGACAATATTTTTGGATTTTTAAATCTTGAAAAATTTTCTAAGTGTTGAAAGAGAAGTCTGAATCTGATGCGCTTGAATAGTTGTGAAATGCCCATTTTGACTTGAAAACACCTAAGGGAATGCCTTAGTGAATTTCTGAAATGCCCAAAAGTTAGAAACGCCTCTGAACAGTATCAAAACGCTCAAACAGTCCAAAAAGTTCCAAACAGTTGATGAAGCAGTGAGAAGCGCCTGAACAGTTTCAAAGCGCCTGAATAGTTCCAAAGCGCCTGAGACTTAGTTTCTGAAAAATGTCCAAATAGTGCTAAAACGCCCACAAATAGTGTCAAAATGTCCACTCTGAAACGCCTAACAGTGTTAAAGTACCTAAACAGTGTTCATGCGCCTAAACACTTAGGTGAATTTCAGATGATTCTAACACACCAAACGCCTAATTCATCATCTTTGTAACCACCTGATCTTAACAAATTTTTCAAAACTTGATTAATTGATCTGAAACTCTTTAATCAAGTGTAAAATTCACCGATTATCAATCCTTTAACATCATTTCTCTTCAATTAACAACAATTTATCAGAATTTTGCTGAAATTCGAGTTCGACTATCAAGAACTGTTCGCACTCAAATCTGATGAAAATTCAGATCTGAAGGTGTCAAATCACTCAATTGTGATTCAATTTATGTTTCTAATGATGAAACACAACTGAAATCAACAATTAATTGAACAATTTCTATCAAACACGTATTTCAAATGATTCACAGGTGCTTAAAAGTCGATTTTAAGCTCTAAATCACTAAACTCAAGGCTCTGATACCATTTGATAGGTTCAAATGGATCGATTTGTGTTAATGATGTAATACAGTTGACAATTATATGATCAAAGTAATCAAACTAAGCAATATAACAAAAAATTCATAGAAGTTTTATTGATATTAGCAAAGGATTACAATGTACAAATGAGAGAGTTCTATTTCAAAGTCTACATGCAAAAAATCATAGAATCCTATTTATACTAATACAAGAAACTAAGGAACATATATTTACAAATAAGTTTGTAGGACCGTTTAAAGGGTATGCACTTACAACATAACAACACAATGATGAGAGTTACTTAGAACACTTAACAGATCAAATAGGAAACAGTTAACTTAAGTGAAAGATGCTAAGAACACAAGTAAGAATGAGACAGAACAAGATGGCAAACCAACACAAGTATGACATGCCAGTTGGATACATAAGACTAGACAATAAAATCAAATGTAGAGTCAAAAGGCAGATTGCCTTTTAACTAGTGACTATGGCATGCCATAGCTCACATCCTAATATATTACAAAATGGATAAAAGTACATAAAGTAGAAAGCACAGACTCAATACCTTAATGTATAGTTACCAAAAGCATGGACCTTTTCACCAACTCATGTAAGTTGGTGACTAATCAGAGTTGCAGCGGAAAGTTGGTCCAGCTTTATAGTAAAGTACATCAGATAAAAGCATGTCTCTAAAAGTATTCGGAAGAAATATGTCTTCACTCTTTGGCTTTGGAAGACTTTGTCTTTGAAGCTTCGGAAGACTTCACTTTTGGCTTCGGAAGACTTCACTTTTGGCTTCAGAAGATATTGGTCTTGGCTTTGGAAGATTTTACACTTAGAATATTTTTAGTGCAAGGTGTAAAACTTCCGAAGCATTTCTACTTATGTTCTTCAATGCATGCATGCAGAGAGACTTTGGATGTTTTGGCTGCATCAAACTTATAGGAATCCTTACAAACTCCCTCTAGGCTGATGATACCAAAACATTTGAAGATCTTCAGTTGTTGACAGTCCTCATAATGATGATGACCATGCCCTTCTTCATTAGATGATCAGGATCACTCAGACTCTCATAGTATCTTCTCATCTCAAAGAGATCATGCAGAGGTAGGTTGAATAAGTCTTGCCATGTGTAGACATCTTCACCACCTTGATCTCTGATCACATGCCATCTCTCTGGATTAGTTGTGAAGGTCCAGGATAAGATGGGTCTCTCAGCTGCAAGAGGAGACACTTGTATTGGAGTTGATTGGGCTGCCTCTTCATGCACTTCCTTAGGTTGATCTGACTCAGCCTGAGGTGTAGAGGTGGATGATTCAGGCTTCTTCTTCTTCTTTGACTTTTATTTAGAAGCCATCCTCTTCCTCCTCTTTCAGGACTTTAACTGAGAAGACTGGTCTGCAGCACCTTGTTGATCAGTCTTGTCTTGCTCAGTTGGGTGTTCCTCCCTCACAGGTTCAGAAAGAGAGGGAGTTTGACCCTGCTGTAGATCAGAAGATGAAGCTTGTTGAGGCTCAGCAGGAGGTCCAGGTTGTGTTGTCTCAGGTTGTTCAACCTTAACCTCCACTTCAGGAGGAGCTTGACTTGGAGGGGAGTGTAAGTCAATTAGCTCTTCACTTTTGTCTTCTACATGATTACCATTATGTGCTCATCCATTTTGGATAAGGACATAGGGCCAAGTCTCCTTCCGGAGAATCCATACAGCTTCAAGAAGCTCATCATCCTTTGTCTGCCAGCAGACTTCTTCATACTCTTTTGGGTGATGGCTCTTGACTTTGCAGCCTCTTCCCTCATCTTTCTCTTTATTGCTTTTTGTTCTTTGAGTACTAGAAGTCAAGCTATTTAAGATACTCAAACTCAATGTACTCAAAGGACAAGGGAAGAAGTGCAGATGCCTGGTAGAGACCTGTGGCACTAAGGTAGTTGATCATGTTTTGCCTATCTGTTTCCTTGTCTACCTGAGATTCTTGTGTAGCTGCCACAGTCTCTTGCACAGGGCTTTCTTGAACTGGGGAGAGAGTAGGAACATGCTTGTATAATCTTTTCTGTCTCTTCTCCTCTTTGATTTGGATAA